>OX438749.1:29700021-30373771 GCA_949316235.1 Oegoconia quadripuncta
AACCGCCTCCGTGGCTCAATGTAAACAACATTGTGTGTATGAATAGGAGGTCGCGGGTTCGATCCCTAGCGGGGTACACGTTTAAGTAGTCGGTTTGGTTGGTGGAAGGGCATTTTAAATGTTCGCCTGGCTAGCTACCACCATCTTATCTAAATCTGCCGCCAAGCATCAATGTTAATAAGCACTGTTGTGTTCCGGTTGTCAGAGATAAGATTTTCTTTTTTTTATGCATAACGGGTTGGTACTTGACCTCAATCACACCTGATGTTAAGTGAAGATGCGGTCGAAGATGGAAGCGTACTGATTTATATAAATTTTTTTAATATTTCAAAGCGCTTAGTCGATGTCACTGGTGATCCGAGAGCTGGTTGTTTCCTCGCTGAACGCTTAAGTATCTGCATGCCGCTGGCATCTGGTTGGCACGCTGCCAACGTTTTGGGTACCTTGTCTCGCGGCCCCAATTTGTTACATTTCTTCTAGTTTATATTTAAATTCCATCTCTTTATTTGTTACTGTTTTTTGTTTTTTTAAATTTCTATCTTTATTTCTAGACTGAAGACTCGCGGATGTCGACAACGCAGACATCCGACTCCGAGACCGAGCACAGCGACAGCGACATTGACATTGTCGGCGAGACGAACTACGCACATCACTACTCGTCGAATAATACATAATTAATTCGGCGCCTAGATAGATATTTGTGTATCTATTTTTATCAATAATTAGGCTAATCTGTTTATGATTTGATATTTCACCGTCCAGTAAGGATACACTTTTAACTTCCTATAATTTTAAAGGCCGTGATTTTTTGCACATGGGTAGAAACAAGTGCGTTACGCGAGCCTGGTTAGACCCTTTAAACTAGCTCTAAAATTATTATGTTCCACCACGGCACGGTTATGGCCGTCGAGCACTAATGTATTCATAGCCAGCTAAATTTATAATTTATTTTATTGAGGTCACAATATCAATTCACAAGTCATAAAGTCATCTTTGTGATGGTATATTTTCATTAAAATTCAAGATGCTCCAAGAATGTGTTTTTTAAGAAATGCGAAGGCTTCGTTTGAATGAAAATTCCACATTCAATTTTCAACTTAAAAGTCTAAAGTCTAAAGTCTTCCTAAGTATAGTCCAGTTTATATTTTGTTAAGGTAGTGTTTGCTCGTGATTTTGAGGAGTAAACATTTCTAACTTCAATCCTATACGTACTAAGCATGTCAATAAAGACCTGAGCCTCAGATTTGTCATACACACCTCGACATTTTTATCATATGCAAGAAAGTTAGAGGCAGGCAGAGCTATTTAATAATTTGACTCTGTAGTCCCATCACAAAAATGACATGATACTCCACTCGATAAGGTAACCCAAGCAATTCTATCACTTTCTAACAAATCGGTAGCTTGCTTTAGATATAGTATATGTATTTAGAAATAAAACATAGACTATTAGATTAAAATTACCACCGTTAATTTCATTACGTCGGAGAATATACTACTTTCCTGTAACAATTTTCAAAAAAAAAATCGATCAATAACTTCTTTATATTTATGATTGATTTCACCGAAGGCAATTATCACGACTCAATAAAGTATTTTTAGAAAATTTAAAGCAGCCATTGGTGTCGAGTCGGATGCACACCAACTAAACTAAAACCAGTTTTAGAGTGGTGCCGTCGCATGGTACTGTTCCAGGGAGAAAGAGACAGTACTACTCTAAAACTGGTTTTAGTTTAATTTAGTTTAGTTGGTGCACATCCGAATCGACACCAATGACAATTTTTTTAGAAAATTGTTTTAAGAGATCTTAGCATCTTCTACAACGCAATGACGACCGATTGATGTAGCGGATAGTGACCCTGTCAGCAAAACCAATGGTTGCGGGTTCGAATCCCGCGAGGGGTAAATGTTTGTGTGATGAATACGAACATTTTATGTTTATATAAATATTTATGTATGTTTATCCGTTATCTAGTATCCATAGAACAAGCTTAGCTTAGTTTGGGACTAGATGATTGGTGTAAGGGTCCGAAATATTTATTTATTTATTATTATTTATTAATGAAGTTCACAGTGGTAACTTTAATTTAATAATGGTGTCGATTAGGATGTACACCAACTAAACTAAACTAAAACCAGTTTTAGAGTAGTACTGTATCTTTCTCCCTGGAGCAGCACGATGCGACGGCACCACTCCAGAACAGGTTTTAGTTTTTTTTTTTTTATGCTTAACTGGATACGCATTTGACCACAATCTCACCTGATGGGAAGTGATGATGTGGCCGAAGATGAAGCACGCGATCTCAGTAGATGCCTATTCACCCTGCTCTTGAAGATCCCAAGGTTGTAGGATTCAGGAAAGACAGACGCCGGAAGGGAGTTCCATGCCTTGGCTGTTCGCTTTATGAATGAAGAATCGAACCGCTTAGTGCGACTGTTTATGTTAACTACATACGGGTGGAATCCCTCCCCGCGCCTAGTAGTCCGAAGATGAAATGGCGATGGTGGAATAAGTTTAGTTTAGTTGGTGTACATCCGAATCGACACCATTGCAGGTTTTATAAATAAATAAGCAAGCTACAGAATGATTAGAACACATTTTTATTCTATTACTGATGAGTACTCTATGCTTCTATAAAAAAATCAGGAACTTCAAGATCATAGGAAGTTACACGACAAAAATTAAGTATTTTTACTGTATACTAATAATTATTAGTGTAACTCGTATCGATTGGTAAAAGATTGTCTGAATTTGCAACAAATAAATGAATAAACCAAAGGAATTTATTTTTATGAATCTTTGTGAGAGAATTCTTAGCACTTTCCTCTACGACTTTATCTAGAATATATTTGTTGTAATGTCAACAATCAAATGTTGAAAGTTAATATATCCTTTTACCAATGCCCCTGTATAAAAACTGACCTCGCCAGCGTTTTAAAGTTCCACAGTTTTTTTTTAGTATCCAGTGCAATAATGGTGTAAGATAAATTAATTGTATAAAGTTAGGTTATTTCTAGTCATTGTCATGTTTAGGCGTAATTCTAGTCATTTTGCAGATATAGCTGGTAAGTGAGGGCATGGTCATATTGACGCGTTTCTTTATTTGGCCAGTAGGCACAGTAGGGTTCAAATGCTCATATCCTATTAGAGTCCAAACAGTGTTAGATAAATGTCTTTAAATTTGTAACTGAAAATATTTTAAATTCTTTTGTAGTTAAGAGGGTATTCCACGGTATTCCATACAAACTTTCAAGGTAGCGGCTAGTAGCAACTAGCTACCACCTTTTTATCTAAGTCTGCCGCCAAATGTTAATAACATTGTTATATTCCGTTAATCAGAGGTAAGATAGCCGGTTCCCCAATTAAGGAGGGGGTTTCCAGGTCAGTACGCTTTAAGTTTTCTATGGAAATTTGTCTCATCTAAAATTGCAGCACATTTTCGTTTTGTACATCACAGGTTAGCACTTGACCTCAATCACGCCTGATGTTAAGTGAAGATAAGGCCGAAGGTGGAAGCTGACCCGGAAATCCCATCTTATTTGGGGAACTGGCTATCTTATCTCTGGCAACCGGAACACAACAATGTTAATAACATTGCTGTTTGGCGGCAGATTTAGATAAGATGGTGTGTCCCGGTTGCCAGAGATAAGATAGCCAGTCCCCCAAATGTGTTGGTGTTTCCGGGTCTGTACGCTTCCACCTTCGGCCTAATCTTCACTTAACATCAGGTGTGATTGAGGTCAAGTGCTAACCCGTTCTGCACAAAAAGAAAAAAAAAACAAAACTTCCAATAAAAAAGAGGTTAAGAATTCGCTTGTAATTTTATGTATGTATTTATATATCTTGGCCAGTTATAAACGGATTTCAATGTTTAAAACTTTTTTTTTTTTTAATTAGAATGGGATCGCTCTCGACCTTAATCTGGATTAATGTCGAGATAAGGTCTACGATGGAACGAGCTGTACACCGCCATGGTGATACCATATGAATTTTGTAAAGATCTGATGATGAGCTCCGGATATGAAGAGCTTAACCTGACTGAAGTGAGTTGTTTAGCCAATTTTTTGATTAACGGTGCTCAGTTATGCTATTGGAGTAGGTGGTAAATCAAATCAAATCAAATCAAAAATATTTTATTCAATATAGGATACAAAAATATCACTTATTGAAAGTCAAGATGTTATTTTTTTTTAAACTACATCGCTTCACAAGGTGTTATGGTTAGGGAGAAGAAGCGACAAGAAACTCCGCAACGACACATCTTTTCAATTAGTTTCCATCTTAAACTAATTGAAAAGATGTGTCGTTGCGGAGTTTTGTAATATGTAATATAAAATGTAATATTTACAATAATATTACATTTTATATTACATATTACAAAACAATAGCAATTAACATAACCACCAGCTTAACACCAGACCTCCTTATCCCCTAAATAATCATCTATCCTGTAATAACCCTTCTTACACAGAGTTTCTTTAATGTGGCGTTTAAATTTCTGCTCTGTTAAACTCAATACATGTTCTGGTATTTTATTGTAAAAGCGTATGCTGTGTCCCACAAAGGATGTGCTAACCTTGCTAAGTCTAAACTGTGGATATTCAATTTTATATTTGTTTCTAGTATTCAAATTATGATTATCAGAATGGTTACGAAATAGGCATATATTTTTGCGTACATACATTAGACTGTCAGTATTGCCTCTATCGTACTCCATCTTGATTTTTTCTTGAATGAAGCTACTACGTTGTAAATAGTCTACCACAAGGCTTAATCGTTATGTTAGAGTTTGCAAACTTGTACGAGTAATGATTTCTTTTATGTTAATAAAAAATAATCACTGTTTGAAATAGAATTTAGGTTGTGTTTCATTTGACGAAAAGTTATTATTCATCCTTAGTCTTCTTCTTCAATTTAAGAGCTATGCTCTTGTCGGTGGAGTAACGACCATGTCTCTCTACTTTCCGCCCTCGTTTTAACCTCTTGGTACGACACGACATTCACCTTTTCTTTCACTTGGTCAAAGTAATTACGCCTAGGTCATCCCCTTCCTCTCTTTTCTTCAATCTTTCCCTCAATTATGTTCTTCAAAAAAATATCGTGTCGTATCAAGTGACCTATCATCTTTCCTCTTCGGTTCTCAACTGTGGCTTTCCTTAGTACTTATTCCAAAATCAAAAAAGATTTATTTCGTAATGCAAAAATTGTGACTTGAAAACGTCACGTTTTTTTTCTTAATATTGAAATTATTGACATTATCGCTCATTCACAAAACTGACTCCTCAGAGAATAACGAGCAAGAACCGCCTTCGTGGCTCAATGTAAACAACATTGGGTTTACGATTCGGAGGCCGCGGGTTCGATCCCCAGCGGGGTACATGTTTAAGTACTCGGTTTGGTTGGTGGTAGGGCATTTTAAATGTCCGCCTGGCTAGCTACCACCATCTTATCTAAATCTGCCGCCAAGCAGCAATGTTAATTGCATTGTTGTATTCCGGTTGTCAGAGATAAGATAGCCAGTCCCCCAAATGTGTTGGGGTTTCCGGGTCAGTACGGTTCCACCTTCGACCTCATCTTCACTTAACATCAGGTGTGAATGAGGTCAAGCACCAACCTTTTTAAATAAATCCTCTTTTAAATAAGTGTTGGGTTACAATTATGTTATATTGTATAGTTATGATTAACGCATATTCTATGATAGTTTAGAAAAAAAAAACCTACCTATGCCTATGCCAAAACCTTCTATTTCACTTACCTAATATGCCCTATTTTTTTCCTTACGGTAAAAACCTCATCCGGTTTAATGAAGGTAAAAGGAAAACTATTACAGTACTTCAAAGTAAATAATAGATAGATATCGACTAACTTCGTGTTTTTTCTAGATGGTGAAGGGTGAAGATAATAATTAATAACCGATCGAATAAAACGAGGACTCATTAAACCGGTCATTCTTTCCCGTGACTGCCTCTACGTTGTCATTGCCAGAATTTATTGTGTCAATATGGCACGATAACAAAGGCCATAAAAAAAAAAAAAAACTTCGTGTTTCCGAAGATAATCGACAGAAACTAGGCAGTATATGACATAGAGCTGTTGTTACTAAATTGCCCTAACGATTATGTTTTATAAGTACACTTTATTACAAGAATACAATACAAATACACTTTATTGCACAAGATAGATAGATAGATAAAGCGTTTATTTGCATATTACAGAAACACATACAAACATATTCGACGCAACAATCATTCTGCTTGGTGTTATTCTTACAAAATTTAGCCTTATTTCAAGAGTAATAAAAATAAAAACAAAAATTAAGTACAACTGTTACAACTTATAATAAAGTTGTATGTGTATCTGTACCACAAATGTGCCGTCGCTCAGTGTGGATCCTCACCTATAGCGGTAAGACACTGATTTTCAGCTAGTGCCCTGCGAGAGAAAGCGAGGGTAGGGTACCAGTGCAAAAATTTTCAATAACAACCATAAGTGTGTATTCTATAAAAATCATGTTGTACGGTGGTGTATAGCAATTGTATGGATCATAATGATACTCATTTAAAAATAATAATTGTCAAAAGTGGGCTTAACATAATTAACTAAAAACGCGAACGAGTCAAGATGTCTGTGAGCAGCTACCGCTAAGCTATTCGAAATGTTGCAAATGCTTTCGGAATGTTCTTACATAAGGAGAATATACATTTTACAAAGCATAAGATAATACTGAAAAGAGTACAATTAGAATATTATGTAAAGTACACATTGTACACCATTTGCCGTGCCTGTGAGGTCTTCCCACGTTTAAATTTCTTCATTCTGAAGAAGACTATTGTTATTTTCACATAAAAAAAATAATGGTCCAATGGCATGGTCATTATGCTGTTATTTAAAAAAACGCAATACTCAATTATTTTTTTCCCTTGAACACAAAGGAAGGGGTTGTATCAGCTCTGTATGTTTCCAGAACGGTAGCGTAAACCCTCACTGCTGTCAATCAAAAGTGCAGTTGAGAACTGAGTCATTAGCTGCGCCGCCGCTTGCATGGCTTGCAACTAATTTGCTTAGAAATGACATTGACATTTATTTGGTTGCGATAAAGTTGAATTTTGGGGCGTTTTTTACGACAACTTGTTGACAATAACGTATTGTAATGTTGTACGATTGTTTCCGATGTCTTGTAAAATTCCATTGTATAACTTGAAATACAGTACCTACTGTACATGTTTTACAAGTTAACGAGTGATAGTCGAAAAATTTATTGAATATACTTTCCGTTTAAATTATTTATCAAACAACAAAAAGCCTCCTTCTAAGCCCGCATATGTGAGGGCAAGTACGGAACCATACACTGCGCGTGGCTCGACACGCACTTAGCCGGTTTATCGATAATTTTTAAAGCTAATGCCAAATAGAGCCCTATTGCTGTCGCTCATGTGTCCGTCTATCTGTCTATCAGTCGTCTGTCACAAAGCTTAACTGTTGAAGACACAATCTTCATATTTCTACCAAAGATGTCTTGTACCAAAGCCAGGTAAATTATACAAAAATATTATATTATATTTTCATTCCAAATAAAGTTGCTATCGGTTTGGTGGCCCTACCATCGGACATTAGCATTGTTGTGTTCCGGTTGTCAGAGATAACATAGCCAGTCCTCCAAATACGATGGGGTTTCCGGGTCAGTACGCTTCTTTCGGTCTCATCTTCACTTAATATCTGGGTGATTGAGGCAAGTCCTAACCTGTTAAGGGCATAAAACAATGTAATTCCAACAGATACCGAAATGCATCTTAAATATTGAAATGTAAAATTTAGAAACCTTCAAAAAGAAGAAGTTGTCGCATCGATATTCATCAGATATGGCTAAGTACGTTTCCCCCTTTTTTTTTTTTTTTTTATATATGAGAATGCGGCAAACGAGCATGCGGGTCACCTGATTTAATCTTCCCCTAGTTTAATCTTCGGATTACATTCGGATAAACACTTGAAGCTTCTCGAGTGCAGGTCGAAGCAGTTTTTTTAATTTATTCTGGACGGAATAAATTAAACCCTATTATTATTTAAAATAGATTTAAATTGACATTCAACAAATGATTTCATGTATCTTACGCGTAGATACATACTAGACAAACAATACTTAATTAAGTACAAAAAGAAAGGAACATTTTAGTGGTTCAATTGTCGGTGTCGAAAAGTGGAGCCAAATGGGTCTCTCAACTTAGCATGAGTTGCAGCTGTTGCTCTACAACGCTAGTTTTCAGTGGAGCCTCCAAAATGACGCGCTAACCCAAGTCAACAACAACACATACGTAAGTAATGCTTACTAAAAAACGTAATACGTACACAATACAATTATGTACATATGGATTTTTTTTTTTTTTTTTTTTATGCATAACGGGTTGGTACTTGACCTCAATCACACCTGATGTTAAGTGAAGATGAGGTCGAAGATGGAAGCGTACTGACCCGGAAACCCCAACACATTTGGGGGACTGGCTATCTTATCTCTGACAACCGGAACACGACAATGCTATTAACATTGCTGCTTGGCGGCAGATTTAGATAAGATGGTGGTAGCTAGCCAGGCGGACATTTAAAATGCCCTACCACCAAAATGGATAATACAAATGAAGTAAAAGGTGCCGAATATGAGAACAGATGTTTGCGCTAGAACTGGTTAATATAAGATATATTAACCAGTTCTAGCGCAAACATTATGACGATCTGTTTGGTGTAGTGGTTTGAAACTCTGATTGCTATACCAAAAGGTCGCGGGTTCGAATCCTGCTAAGAATGTTTGTGTGATGAATACAGACATGTGTTCCGGAGTTATGGATGTTTTTCATTTGTATTATTTATTTACAAAAAAAAAATGTATTTGTGTTTATCAACCATATGGTATCCAAATTACAAGCCTTGCTACTTAATTTTAAGTTAAATTTACTAATTTGTGTATCATATGATGTACAATAAAGCGGTTACAAACAAATATAGTTTACAAAGAATGCTATTTAAAATATCAGGTAACATATATTCCCATTCTCATACACGAGTAAGTGCCAGCCCAATCGATGTAAACTTACCACTTGGGGTCAAACAATGGGTGAATTAATAGGAAATTGAGTGTGTGATGGAAGCGGACGCTCTAACAATGTTACCGAGGGTGCAGTGTCAATCTTGTTATAACTAATCGTATCAAACAAATGAAGTCTTGTGAGAGAGTTTTCTTTGACACGCTATCACAATGTTATGCACATTGCACAGTGCCTATAATTATTGTGGTTTAAATGTTCAACATTGCCACATTGTACTGTGACGTTCATTTAGTACCCTTGGTTGACATACTTACATATTATAGTGATATTTCTTTTAATCTTAATTTTGAAATCTTAGTCAATATTGACCATATCGCTCTATTGTAAAGTTAAGGTCTTAGCATACGTGACGTGTTTATTCTCGTGCCGGACGGAACGGGACGATTTTTTGACATCGTTGCATTTAAAAACTTAGCAATAAAATACACGTGGCGAGAAACACGGGCGGAACGGGACGGCAATAGAAAAAACATCGTTATGGCATCTTCTTCATCTAATGCTACGGCAACCATTGCTAGTTCTTCAAAAGTAAAATCGAACATTTTGTGCTGAAATATGGTTGCAGCACTAGCACGACTATCGTTGAACACCGTCCTGTACGTATGTTTTAAAACCACTTTCACGTTAGGAACTATACCTGTCCCGTCTCCGTTCCGTCCGAGAAATTACCCGTCACGTATGCTAAGACCTATAATATACTTTTAACTAATTTGTATAGTGCTCTAGCAGAATCCACGTGTGTAAATGTAAGGATGCACTTCTAATTTCCTATGATCTTAAAGGCCGTGATTTTTTGCACATGCGATAGAGTATCTGTCAGTGATGGAATAAAAATGTTTTGTAACAAATCGGTAGCTTGATTTAGATATAGTATAATAAAAATAACATAACCCGCCACACTTGGTTGATACCCGTCTGGTGCGGAAATTA
Organism: Oegoconia quadripuncta; assembly: GCA_949316235.1. Classification (NCBI taxonomy): domain Eukaryota; kingdom Metazoa; phylum Arthropoda; class Insecta; order Lepidoptera; family Autostichidae; genus Oegoconia; species Oegoconia quadripuncta. The sequence goes on from OX438749.1 coordinate 29,710,048, forward strand.
CCTTCTTCGCTTTGAAGAAGAGAAATACGTTACATAATAATAATAATAAATATAATAATAAATATAATAATAAACTTACACCAATCATCTAGTCCCAAACTAAGCAAAGCTTGTGCTATGGATACTAGATAACGGATAAACATACATAAATATTTATATAAACATCCAAGACTCGGGAATAAATGTTCGTATTTATCATACAAACATTTACCCCTCGCGGGATTCGAACCCGCAACCGTTGGTTTCGCTGATAGGGCGACTATCCACTACACCAATCGGTCGCGCGCGGTATAGGCAGTCGCGTGAGCTCCTAGGCAGAAAGACAGTGACTACCCTCGCAAATTATAAGCGTTCCTAGAAATACATAGTCAAGATAGCTAATTCACACTGATATGGACAGAAAATATTCTAAACAGTTACGAAGATAGCTAAAAGAGTAAGTTATTATTTTGTAGTTGTATTTTTTCTCGTTTTTTTTTTATGCACGACGGGTTCGTACTTGACCTCAATCACACCTGATGTTAAGTGAAGATGAGGTCGAAGGTGGAATCGTACTGACCCAGAAACCCCAACACATTTGGGGGACTGGCTATCTTATATCTGACAACCGGAACACAACAATGCTATTAAGATGGTGGTAGCTAGCCAGGCGGACATTATTAAAATGCCCTACCACCAACTAAACCGAGTACTTAAACATGTACCCCGCTGGGGATCGAACCCGCGACCTCCGAATCGTAAACCCAATGTTGTTTACATTGCGCCACGGAGGCGGTTTACTAGCAAATTTTATTATTCTGTCTACCCCTTGAGAAAACGTTGTGTACGCCACTGAGTATGGGTGTTTAGTAATAAAACAGAGACTATTAGATTAAAATTACCACTGTGAAGTTCATTGCTTCGGAGAATATACTTAGAAGTCCTGTAACTATTTTCAAAAAAATTGATAAATAACTTTTTATGTTTATGAAAAATTTCACCGAGGGAAAATATCACGACACAATAAACTGCTGAGCGAAACGGTCTCCACGCGCCGGAGAAATGGCGATTCCAATAAACGATAGAATATCGAGTTATTTATAGCACAATTGGTTAGCAAATAACCGGATGCACCCCTCAATTACGAGCTTAATAACAGTAATGCAATAAAGTCCAATTATTATTGTACCAAACACAATGAACTGGAGTCCAAACAAGAGCGAATCGATTCACACAAGCGACGGATACCTCTGTCGGACTATTTTTAATATACAACGCGAAAAAGTGTTGTGCTTAGGGTTGCTAGAAGTGTCCCGTATTTCTCGGGATTATTGACGACCTGTTTGGTGTAGTGGTTAGCAACTCTGACCACTATACCAAAAGGTTGCGGGTTCGAATCCTGTTAGGGGCATATGTTTGTGTGATGAATACGGACGGTACCCGAGTTAGGGATGTTTTCATTTATAATACGTATTTATTTACAACAATAAAAAATGTATTTATGTAGTATATCAACCATCTGGCGATATACTACATACTACTACGTGTTCTGTGTTTGACGGCGTTGTGTGTTTTTGTGTGTGTCCAGTATTCGTCTGGACGTATCTCTGTAATGTGAGGACCGATTTGAGTGCAGTTTTTTTATACAAGGTTATGTGAAGTTTAATTAGTGTAAATCCTGTTTACTGGTGATTTTGATTAGTTTTGAAATTGATCCTAGTTTTCAAATTTAAAAAGGATTTTCTTGAAAAAGAAATTTAAACAAATTCCCATACATATATGGTCGTTATAAGTCAGTCGTTAAACCAGGGTATCAGTCATATTTTTGTATGTATAACAGAATCACACCGACTTTATATGCCTTTTTTAAATGTATCACCTTTTAATACATATCATTTTAATGTTTGCCCGTCGACACCCCAGCCAGGTGGTCTAACAGGCAGTAATCAATGACAGTATTACACTACAAAGTACTCGTAATACAATTACGTTTATTGAACTACCCGCGTCTGATCAAAGACCGCCGAAAAAGGCGCGAGTGACGTCGGCCATTAAAGTGGGACGGTGTTATGCAATAACTCCACTTTGTTTTATTCTATTAGAATTATTTATTCTAAGAGCTTCTATTAGGAATTTATCCCGCGCGATATTCCCATTCAAACATACAAGTTCAAATGTTCTCGAATTGAATAAACCGATTGTAATGAAACTTTATAAGAATAGAATATGATTTATTTGCTCTTGAATAGGGTACATTACATTAGGTGTTATTACAATTAGATCCTCCTAATTCAGTCATTATAATGACATGCAAATATTTGACAATATCCAATTTTGACATCAAGAAAATCAGCATGCGTTCAATTGTCCTTGTGATCCAAGAACTCTTTAATGGAAAGAACGAGTATTGCAGAAGCCACATTTAAAACTATTGAATGGTTGATCCTTGAGATGTGTGAGTATGCTATTATATATTAGTTTCCCCATGAAATAGCAGTTTTAATAAACATAAAGAGAAAGAAACTATGGGACCGTGGTCTTCTGACACCAGGAATTTCGTCCACGGTCTCTCGACCAGATTGGTGCTGGCCTCGTGTGATTTACGGGCTGGCGCATACCTCGCTCAACGTCTCAGTCTGGCTGTTCAGAGAGGTAATGCAGCCAGTGTGTTAGGGTCCATACCGCAATCGGGAGCTCTGGATGTCGTCTTTGCCTTATAGTTTTATTTTAGTTTTTATTTTTTATACCTATGTAAATAATTATAATATTTTCTTGGTGATAAACATAAAGCACTTACATAGATCTCAAAAATTAGTCTAACTAATACTATAAATGTGACAGTTTGGATGTTTGTTTGTTTATTGCTCAATCACGGCGAAACGGATGAACGGATTTGGATGAAATTTGGTATATAGGTAGAATATAACCTGGATTAAAAGATAGGATACTCCTTGGAGTAGTTCCTGCGGGATAAACAAATGAAATATAACCGCGATAAAGCTATTCCTCGCAGGCAAAGCCGCGGGCGGGAAGCTAGTAGAGAATATTTTCTAAAAAGAGTAGAAATTCCTACTAATTTATGACGGTTTTAAATTTTTGCAAACAGAAAAAATGAAAAACATTCCCTTTAAATTCGATGTTTTCAAAATGTTTTCCAATAACTTTCTAGACCTATGTACCCCTGCTTATAAGTATAAAGTTTATTATAGAAACCGTCTATTCGTTTTGAAAAATTAAGTACTACTAAACTAAATAAATAATAAGTACTAGGTATGACTTAAAAACATGACAGACTTTCTAGTAAAAATACATACAAACTTAAAATCGTCACGACCTTTATCCCAAATGGCAAGGTCAGAGATATATCAAACATTAACGTTTCAAATTTAATAAATTTAAAGCAATCATAAAACAGAAATTATTAGCAAAAGGCTATTATAAAATCACTGACTGGTTGAATGATAAGCAAGCATGGACATAGCTAGACAGACAGACATAGATAATAAGACTATTGTTCATATAATTATCAAATCACAAATTGTAACCCATAATCTGTTTAAAGGAGCAACCCTAGAGTTTCTTGCTCGTTCTTCTCTGGGGAGTCAGCTTTGTGAATGAGCCGTAAAAAGTGTAATATTAATATTAATAGTGTCGTTTTCAAGTGATAATTTTATCCTATAAAATAAAATATTTTGATTCGATTTGAATACATACATACATAATGTCACGCCTGTTTCCCGTAGCGGTAGGCAGAGACCACAGACTTCCACTTGCTACGATCCTGATACACCTCTTTTGCTTCATTCACTCTCATACAGTTGTTCATACAGGCTTTTTGGCGGAAACTCGGCGAGTGAAGTAGCATTTTTCTTTATAATTGTTATAATTTGTGCATTCTGACTTTTGAAGCTTAATAATGGCAGAATATTGTGCAGCAAACGTTAGTGATGGTGTACAAGTGAAGGGAAGTGTAAATTAAAGTGCGTAACGGAGCTTTCGGGTTCCCACAAGAAGCCGCCAAAATCTTTTGTAAAGCATTCTGCCACTTTACTGAAGAATGACTTGACCGTGACTAGACTCTGTATACTCCAAGTATACGACGAATTACTTGTTTTGACTGAGACTGACTTACAAACTGAAGAAATAAGATAAATAAGACATGGCTGTTATGGGCTAGATCCCTTTGCCTTCTCCTAGAGGAGAAAATAAAACTAAAAAAAAAAAAAAGTTGTTCATACATGCTCGTCGGTTTAGGGTACTCTTGACTTGGCCTTTCTTTAAGACGTCCCCGATTTGATCATGGTACGTTCGCCGCGATCTTCCCCTACCAACACTACCATCCACATTCGCTTCGTATATCTCTTTCGTAAGTCTTCTTTCATTCATTCTCTCCAAATGTCCAAACCATCTCAGCCTTTCTTTAAGACAATTTAATGATCTTCCTCTAGTGAAGATGAGGACATGGAAGCCTGCTGACCCGGAAACTCCATATTATTTGGGGGACTGGCTATCTTATCTCTGACAACTGGAACACAACGATGCTATTAACATTGCCGCTTGGCGGCAGATTTAGATAAGATGGTGGTAGCTAGCTAGGTTAAAATGCCCTACCACCAACCAAACCGAGTACTTAAACATATACCCCGCTGGGGATCGAACTCGCGACCTCCGAATCGTAAACCCAATGTTGTTTACATTGAGCCACAGAGGCGGTTAAATTCTTTGTTGTTCCATGCGGCCTATAGTAAGCAGTGGATGTCCTGCGTCTGATATGATGATAATTATTATTTAGTTCTTGCTACTCTAAGCATAATACCATCCAAACCTTAATTAAATCAAATCTAGGCAATATTGAGTCTTTAAAAGAGTTGTGTTCATCGCCCTTCCAACCTGCGACAATTCAATATGGCCCCCATTGTTACAACGTCAACAGAATACCCCTCCAACTAGAAAATCAACTCTACCACCACGGGATAGACTCTAAAAAGCTTATTGTCGACGTCAAAATAGTTTGCGTCTGGTGGAATAGAATAGCGACCGTATTGCAAGAAAATAAGGTTGGATTGTGCTGTTTTTGAGTGCAGAGTCAAGTGGGTGGGATAATAATTTGCAGTTATTAGAGGGAGGGATCCCGAGGAATGTACGTCTTTGATCCAGTTATGTCTGGATCAGGTTAGATTTTGTGATAGTACAGTCGGCTAGATGATACAGTCGGATTTGTTTAGTTTGGTATAAGAGTAGAGTGAATCACGGTGGGTGAATGCTTTGTTTGGACGCTTTTTTTTTTTTTTTTTTTTTTAATCTATATATTTTTTAAGGAGGTTTGTTCTTTACAGAATATGCCACCCTCATAGTATCTGCTTGAAACCCCATCACCGCCGCTTAATACCTAGATTCTTTTTTTTGATTTTCATCTCAAACAAATTTTTGACTTGACAAATTGGATGCTTTTGACAGTACGGAATTGAAATACGTACTATGTACCTAATTACGACATACGACAAAAGCCAGGCTTCTCCTAATCTGATTTACTTATGTATTTTGTATAGTATATTGTAATATTTTATTATTATTTTATATATCAATAAATATTTATTTAGTACACCTATATAATTATGTTTGTATTTTGTTGCTATTTTATAGATGTTATGTTTAAGTATGTATATTTATCTATCAAACGGCATTCCAAGCAAACTTTCAAGCCCAAATTTCTCGAAGTGAATGGACCGATCCTAATGAAAATGCGTCTATACAAGATATAAAGAGGTAGACGATTTTTTTTTTCAAAATGTCGAATTAATAAGAACATAATGCATTTTTTTCTGTTACTAAAATCACTCTAATAGATAGTTTCAATATTCTTTTTCGAAAATGGTGTCTGCTAACTTTTTAGATCTATGCATTATGCTTTAGCGTTGGTGGCTCAGCGGTTAAGATGCGGTCTCCCAATTTTGGAGGTAGGGGTTCGATTCCCAGGCAGGCCATGTAGCAATGAGTTTTTAAATTTAATTTAATTACTTAAGTCTATTTATCCGACTGCTCTCAAACGGTGAAACAAACATCGTGAGGAAAGCTGCATACCTGAGAAATAAAAATTCTAAGGCATGCGAAGTCCCCAACCCGCATTGGGCCAGCGTGGTGGACTATGGCCCATACTCCCTCATAACGCAGTAGGATGTTTACGGGCTGAGATGATGAATACAGGTTTAGTGGTGCGTTTTTTCTTTTTGTAAGACTTTAAAAAAGTTATAGTCTCTCAGGGATTGTTTAAATTTTTAATATCTTCTTCTTTAAATAAGTTTTCTGTGGAAATTTGTCTTGTCTAAAATTGCACGAAATTTTCGTTTTATACATTCTTCCTTCCTTCAAACTTCCTGTTCATGTCAGCTGTTTACACTGGGTCAAAGTCAAAAATGCTTTATTTTGTAGGTACACAGAGTAAACTTAAAATTTTAAATTTTATGATGGTACTGCTTGTTCAAAATGCAATTTTCCCCTGAGAAGAACAAGCAAGATACTCGAAGGGTTGCCTCTTCTTTTCATTTTTTTTTATGCACAACATGTTGGTACTTGACCTCAATCACGCCTGATGTTAAGTGAAGATGATGCCGAAGGTGGAAGCTAACCCGGAAATCCCATCTTATTTGGGGAACTGGCTATCTTATCTCTGGCAACCGGAACATAACAATGTCATTAACATTGCTGTTTGCCGGCAACGCTTGCATACAAGTAGTACTTCAAACAATGCGCGGAAATTCTGAGTAATAGTACAAATGATGTCATGTATCTTACGTTGAAATAAATGCTTGAAGTTTGAAGTACCTATGTAGAACATTTTCATTCTTCCATCGAACAAAATTTTCATAAGTTTTCAAATATTTTTCTTTTTATTTTGGCGGTCAGAAGTTTTCTATTCCGGCCTTTGCCGTCCTTTGAATTAGTGGCGTCAAAGTATGTTCATCACACTCACTTTCTTCGCTTGAACTCATTTTGTCAAATTATCAACACATACAAAATCAATAACGAACAAGGATCATTTTTCGCGCGCCAAATTATTCTTCTTCTTCTTATTTTTGAGGATGGCAACCAGTCAACCTCGCTGTCGAGGGACATTACTGCCAGTTTCGAGTGAAAATTTTTATTTCTCTTATTTCTTCAGTTTATAAGTCAGTCTCAGTCAAAGCAAGCAATTCGTCGTATACTTAGCGTATACAGAGTCTAGTCACGGTGAAGTCATTCTTCAGTAAAGTGGCAATGCCTTACAAAAGATTTTGGCGGCTTCTTGTGGGAACCCGAAAGCTCCGTTAAGCACTTTAATTTACACTTCCTTTTACTTGTACACCAACACTAACGTTTGCTGCACAATATTCCGCCATTATTAAGCTACAAAAGTTAGAATGCACAAATTATAAGAATTATAAAAAACATGCAACTTCACTCGCCGAGATCCCGCCAAAAAGCCGCCAAATCATTAATTTGTTTCTTTTATCAAACAGCTTTTTCAAATCGCAAGCCAGTTCGAAATTTAAATAAAAGCGTATCGACGCTTTTATTTAATTTTCGAACTGGCAACTATCGAGTTGCCTCCGTGGTTGTCATGCTTCGGATTAAAAGTACTTCCATTTTTAAAATACACGGCAGTTATATGAGTTTTCATAGTAATTTATTCGGCCGCTACACACGACACAGATAAGGATTGCTATATAACTTTGCCGGCCGCTAGTCGCATGTATATGACCAATACAGCATTTTCGATTTATTTCGAAGAAGGTTGTCAAAATAATGCTTCAATTTGTAAGCGTGTTTGAGAAATCAATTACAACTACTCGTAGTTTTTCGACGAAAGGACATTATAACAAGCGCCTTCAGAAACGCTCAACTTTATTGATCTATTTTATACCTACTTTACCTACTGTAAGGGACATTATCGAGACATGTGCACAATCCGGGACAACAAGGACTCGCGTGAGTCGTGACCCGTCAAAATGTCACGGCGTCCCTCGGCTGTTTTTAACCTTTCCACTAAATTGCTAGAATGTCCCGCTAATTTTTTTATTAGGCCATTACGGGCTTAATGCGTTTGGATAATGGTTCGGAACGCTCAATGTTTAGAATACAGAAATATATTGGGATAATTAAAAAAAAAACTGTACTTACCGTTTTCTGAATTGCGAATATCCATTAACTGCTGATATTTGAAATTCAATTTTTTTTTGCACGACTACCATACTTGACTTCAATCACACCTGATGTTAAGTGAAGATGAAGTCGAAGGTGGAAGCGTACTGACCCGGAAACCCCAACACATTTGGGGGACTGGCTATCTTATCTCTGACAACCGGAACACAACAATGCTATTAAAATTGCTGCTTGGCGGCAGATTTAGATAAGATTCACAAATTCAAAAATTCACAAATACTGTCTTCAGATCGAACATTCAATTATTTATTTAATTTTATTTATTATAGATTTCATAATAATGTGGGGGCACGGATGCCCCTCAGGTTAAACGGCAAAATTTATAAATCCTTAATAAAACCTGTCGTAATGTATGGATCGGAGTGTTGGGCCATGAAGAAGACGGATGAAAGAAAATTGCATGCAGCGGATATAAGAATGTTGAGATGGATTAGTGGAGTGATGAGGATGGATAAAATAAGGAATGAGTATGTAAGAGCGAGTTTAAAAGTGGCACCCGTGACAGAAACGTTGAAAGGAAACCGTTTAGCTTGGTATGGACATGTTATGAGGAGGGATGAAACGCATGTTACTGATGGATGGATGGTATGGATGTGCGAGGGGTGATATGGATGAAAGGGCCGTGAATGATGAAGTAACGGCAGATAGAGGAGAATGAAAGAAAAAGACGCACTGCGCCGACCCCAAATAAATTGGGACCAGGGCAAGAAGATAACGATGATGATATGAGTAGACCTGATGATGATTTTAGAGGGTAAATAAATTTATTTATTTAAAAACAGTAACAAATCAAGAGATGGAATTTAAATATAAATTAGAACAAATGTAAAAAATTGGGGCCGCGAGGCAAGGTACCCAAAACGCTGGCAGCGTTTGACTCGTTGGATGCAGATACAGGAATCAACCAGCTCTTGGGTCACCAGTGACATCGACTAAGCGCTTTGAAATATTCAAGAAAAATTTAAGAGAGCCCGGCCTCCAAGGACCTAAAGTTTCGACTCCGAAAGCAAGGAAAATGTATTCGGAACCGATGTCTCCTCTCCATATTTATCTCTCTATTTTTTTAGAGGGTTGAATATGAATATCGATGGATAGAAAGGAAGAGGAAGACCACGAAAAAGATGGATGGATGACATGAACGAAAAGGACGTGATAAGGAAACGTAGATAGAGGAGAATGGAGGGCAAAGACGTACTGCGCCGACCCCAAATAATTTGCGACCAGGACAAGATAATCTATGTCAAACTGCTATGCAGTTTGTCGCCATGCCGACAGTGACTCTCCTGGTATGTTGATACACAAACCTACCTATTTCAAATGTACTATCCTTATACCCAAAGGTCGCCTGGAAGAGATCGATTTTAGCGATAAGATCGCCAAATTGTACATTCTATTCTTACCACTTTTCTGAAACTGTATTTTCTTTTCTGTTGTGCAATAAAGTGTATATGTATATAAAGTGTATATACGAAGTCATCGCATAACTGTACATTCGATCTTTCGCATATTTGTCTTTTCGATTAAATGTCCCATCGGCTAAATGGCGTTTCGTTCATATGGCACTTCGATTATCTGACGTCGATTAGAGCGCGCACATCGCTGATTTTGTAACTACGTTACTATGCGGAACGTAAGCAGATGTTCTATAGATACCTATTGATAAATTTTCTTTCAAGAAGCGAATTAAAGCAAATCTGCTAGAAATACAAAAGAGGAATATTCCGAAAGCATTTGCAACATTTCGATTAGCTTAGCGGTAGCTGCTCACAGACATCTTGATTCGTTCGCGTTGTGGGTATTTAGTTAATTATGTTAAGCCCACTTTTGACAATTATTATTTTAAATGAGTATCATTATGATCCATACAATTGCTATACACCACCGTACAACATGATCTTTATAGAATACACACTTATGGTTGTTATTGAAAATTTTTGCACTAGTACCCTACCCTCGCTTTCTCTCGCAGGGCACTAGCTGAGAATCAGTGTCTTACCGCTATAGGTGAGGATCCACACTGAGCGATGGCCCATTTGTGGTACAGATACACATACAACTCTATTATAAGTTGTAACAGTTGTACTTAATTTTTGTTTTTATTTTTATTACTCTTGAAATAAGGCTACATTTTGTAAGAATAACACCAAGCAGAATGATTGCTGCGTCGAATATGTTTGTATGTGTTTCTGTAATATGCAAATAAACGCTTTATCTATCTATCTGATACATACTTGTAGATGAAGCGGTTGAATATTGATGTGCCATGATTTGCTTGGCCACTGCACATTTCACCATGATTACTTAAAATTAATAAATATCGGCGAGAGAAACAATCACGACGCATGATCGCACGTGTCTAATAGCGTCGCCCTTCCAATTTAGAGACTGTTCATACCTGCTTACAGAGGGCGGAGTGTGAGTTTTGTTTCGACTTAACTTTACGTTTACATGACGATTTGTTTGAAAAAATGTGCAGCTCCTCTAGCGGATAGTTTGCAAAACGATTTTTTTCATAGATACTTTTTGCGTAAACGCGAACACGAGTTAAAAACGAGACAAAACTCGCACGTCGCACACTGTACATATTCGCTAGCGCGTGCTCTATAGCTTGCGTGTATCATGCGTGTATGAACTAAACCCACAGATTATACTCGTATAACTGTTGGTGTTCCCAAAAAAGATTGGTAATGAATCTAGTTGGGTAAAATGGGTCTAGTTGACGGCTAAAGCTGCAATTAATAGAAACAATTTGTGCCTCGATCTTCGCCGTCACTCCGGGAGGAGAGGACTCGACGAACAAAGAGGAGGTCGCGACGTCGCCCGTAACCCGATACGAGGCGACCCTCCCGACGTAGGGTTGCCAAACGAGAGAAAAATGTTTAAAAAAAAATTATGTTTTAAAATTTCAATACAAATTTCATTTGGTATGATTTAATTTAAGTATAGGTAATAATAGATGTAGGACACTCTGACTATGGGCCTCATAAGAAAGCTCAAGGTAAATAATATTAAATTGATATTCAGGTTAGATCCATCGGGAAAATTTGCATTTTTAATGAAAAAGGCAGATTCACCTAATTGCGATGTTTGTGGACAAATTGAAGACGTGCAACACTTACTAATGGAGTGTGCCAAGAACAGTAGAGAGAGACATAATGTTTATTAGAAAATTTAATGTGAACAGACTCGATGTAGGCATTATTCAAAGCATACTAGTTGTTCCTACGTCTGAAGCAACTTTGTCCTTGTGTAGTCTGATGAACGTTTGTCACCAATAATTCTCTCTGTCGCTATTTAGCTTAGGTATAATGGGATTGACATATCCAAAAGGATAAAAATCCCAAAATAAAGCTTAAAAAAAAAATAGCTCAACGTCACGCAATGAGTCTATGGTGAGAGCGATGCTCGGCGTTTCACTACCTGATCGAATCAGTAATGAAATAATCCGTAGAAGAACGAAGCCCACCGACATAGCCCAGCGTTTGGTGTATTTTATTTCATGTATTTGGGTAAACAAGGACACAATAAGATTAGGCAAAACGTAAAATTATCAACAAGACACTAAAACTCCTTATCACTCAGACATGAAAAAACCCATGAAAATTTATATTGAATTCTAACTCGAAATATCGCTACATATTGTAATATTTATGCATAATCATAAAGTACTTAATTCTCATGATCATTTTGATATTTAAATATGTAATAAAATTGTAATTACTAAATTTGGTTTGGTGTGGTGGTTAGCAACTCTGGCCACTATACCAAAAGGTTGCGGGTTCGAATCCTGCTCGTAGCATGACAACTCTGACCACTATACCAAAAGGTTGCGGGTTCGAATCCTGCTCGTAGCATGACAACTCTGACCACTATACCAAAAGGTTGCGGGTTCGAATCCCGCTAGGGGCATATGTTTGTGTGATGAATACGGACATGTGTACCCGAGTTATCGATGCCTACCCCGAGAGAACACAAGCCTATAGTTGCTTAGTGTGGAACTAGATGGCGCTGTGTGCATGTCTAAGGATATTTGGTGTCACAAAAACCTATATAGGTTTATTCGAACACCGTACCTATGTCATCCATCATCGGACACTCATGCATGACATAGTGATTCCTATTATAGCTTATAATTAGTTATTTATTTATGTATCTCCCTACACACAACTATATCACACATATCTAGACGAATACAAAAATTAATAAAAATGGGTCAATTGATGAATATTTTAAACATCACTTTAATAATAATGATATGTAATAAAAATGTAATATAATTTCCTTGACGATGAATTGAATCAATAATTATAAATTAATTGCAGACATATTTTAATTAAACTGTAATAAATTGTTAAGACGTTATTTCTCTAAATTGTGAATTAATTAACTAGAAAATTAATTTAATCAAGAAGGACATGCTAATTGTGTAAATTAATTTTTATTTTTATTGTTTAATGAAGGACAGGCTAATTATAATTTTGCATGCTATTGTATATGGCTGATTTAGGTGATAATACTATTTTACCAACTCAAAATCAAAATCAAAATTAAAAAAATATTTATTTCGTAGGATAAAAATTATCACTTGAAAACGTCACATTTTTTATCTTCTTATTAAAGTTTTTGACATTATTGCTCATTCACAAAGCTGATTCCCCAGGGAAGAACGAGCAAGAAACTCAATGGTTGCTCTTTTAAATAAGTCTGGGTTACAATTATATTATATTGTTTAATTAGACTGAATATCGCCGAGCAGTCTATGTCCATGCTTGCTTATCATGCAGATAGTCAGAAATTTTATAGTAGCCTTTGGTAAAGAATGGTGTCAATTCTGATGTACAACGAACTAACTAAATTTAAAGCAGATGCATCCTTTTCTAACACTATTAACATGAAAGGGACGACTATAAATTAAGTCTTGTCAAATTAATTTAAGAGCTGTCAAAACAAGTCGCTCCATAGTATTTTAATCGTGACGTCGCTAGGTGTACACCTAATATTGATAAAGAAGTGCTTGTTTTGATCCTTTTACTTAATTTGACAGGACTTAATTATATGTCGTCCTTTTCATGTATTAGTGGTTAGAATAGGATACATATAATTTAAATTTAGTTTAGTTCGTTGTACATCCGAATCGATACCATTGTCTGTTTTGTGATGGTTTTGAATTGATTTAAAGGTAAATTTGAATGTCCACTGGAACTTATTATAAAAGCGTATACTCTATTCTAGGATAATAATATGGCGTCATTCGTATGTGCAGTATTTCTGCACAGTAAGGGATCCTACGATTGCAACGAACATTTATTATCATATTAGTATTGTGTAAGGAATCCTGATGAAAATTATCAATAAACTATTGCTTTGCTGATTTATTTCTGTGGCAGCCCTATCACGTCTTGTTAAGCCTTGTCACCGCTAAGCAGCTCTCACTCATCCAAGGAAGCGGTCTCACAATCAACGCTACATTTACCACCAACTTCGCTCTTAACTGTATCGCAATACAGTCGAAATTCGTTAAAATTTGTATTCAAAATTCAAGGGTGGGTCGAGGGCTTCCTAAGCATGTGGACAATTAGTTCCGGGGTTTTTTTTAAGTTAAGATCTCTTGATGTTTTGATAAAGATGTCTTTATGTATAAAGTGTGGACTGCGGGTCTACTCTTTAACGAAAACGGATTTTTTCTTTTGCAGTTTGGTGAGTCAATTATAAACCAATCGTTATTATTTTTCTTTTGTTGTATATAGTTGGACATTACAGAATTACAGAATAGTACATTATTGCAAAGGCCGGGAAAGAAAGAGGCAATTGCAGGTATGAGTTTGAAGGCCGAGCCGTAGGCGAGGACTTCGCTAATACGAGACAGGCAATTGCTATTTCCGCCGAGGCATATACTGCTTTTCTCAAAAGAATGCAGGAAATAATAAATATTTAAATAACAAATCAAGACGGATTTTCAGCTTTGCCGCCGATTTTCTATTTATCATCTGTACCGAAAGGCAAACGCATTTACGCATACAGCCACGTGAACGCAATTTGTACTAAGCAAAGAGATTTTGGTATGCCAAGAATGATAAAAGAGATCCAATCAAAGAGTATATAATTACCCCAGCACGCCGTTTCATACAACATTGCTGGAGCCATAGAGGAATAACACTACACCGCTGGAGCGTTGTAATGTTCCAAATTCAAAAAACGCTCCTGCAATTAATTTATTTTTCGCTGTCCGTAAATTAGATACTTCGCGTGTTCTTTTTTCGAAAGTAATGACAATATTTCCAAGCATGTTTGAAAAAAATTAATTTACTTAGCAACGAGTTTGACTTGGACCTGTTCTGTACTAGCGTTACATCGGCAAGGAACACATTAAGTAGACGTTTTTTTTGGCCAGAAAGTAACCTAATACTGCTGTGACCCGGTTGTTTTTTGGATTGGCGATGCAAGGATATCCTATCCTATCTATAGATTGTTTATACGTATAATTAGATTAAATTTATCCAACCGTTCTCCGATTGCAATGTATAGTTTTTTATTTTTTATTAAGTTTAAGTAGGTTCTATCAGTGGAAACCTCTAATTGGCTTTCAGTTTCTTAGTTTAAGTGATAATTTGTAAAACAGCTATTGGTTTTCCCAAGAAAATAAAATAAATAAAAATAAAAAATAAAATCACAAGTTAGTACGGGACGCAAGGAACGTCTGAAGTTATGCAAATAAAGGATTCTTAGCAAAAGAAGAAGTTCGAAGTTAGGTACGGCCGTCCGAAGCTATTTTCATTAGAGAGTGGTTCGTTTCATCAGCAGCCTTACACGTCCCCACTGTGGGGCATAGCCTCCACTCACTGGGAGAGGGTACATGCCATAATCCACCATGCGGGCCGAGAGCGGATTGGTATATTTGTGTCAGATTAGTGGCCACCTGACAGTCAGTGGTTTTAGGCAAACAATCGGGACCGACTAACATGCCATTAGTGGTCACACACAAAGAGTATAGTAACTATTTACCGAGAAAGAGTGGCAACTCCGTGGTTAAATTTGCATGTATAGACAGTGCTGCTGCCAGCGATTGGTTGAGGAATTAAATCTATCTATACATACCTACGTACACTGATTATATAGGTAGAAACTGGGTTTAGAAATAGGTATTGTTGTTTATGAGGAAATTTTTATTTCTCATAACTAATTTCTTTAAATTAGCTATGAAAAACAAGTATAACAAAAACAAACAACAAATTAACAAAAATCTGAACTTTTACAAAAACTTTCAAAAGGAAATCGACGTTGACTGAGAGCTCGACATGACATCACCCACCGGTAAGATGGCGGCTGCTGCCACAGAACACTAATAACGGTTAGTTCGTCAACCGCAGTTCAGAGGTCGCAGTCTGCTATGAAAATTGATGACATTTGAAGTGTGCCCCCCCTGGTCACACATCAACAGACCGCGCCAGATTGCTTAACTTCGCTAATCGAAAACTATTAGCAAATGCGACGGCGCCACGAGTGCTTCACTGGTTCGTATGGTTCACATATTTTTTTTTATGGTGATCTGGGTAGATCAGTAAATAAGGTATAAATAAGTAAGTCTGTTAATTTGTATTTTCATTTGCACTTACTTTTAATTTTTTTACTCGGAAACAAAATTTTAAGGCTAGTTTTTTTAATGAATATATTATTTTATTGTCATGTACGTGCAATTGCCAAAGTTTGTCGGGTTAGTTTTGTTAAATTTGTCCTGCTCATTCGCTTGGACGAAATACACAACTATCCCACTCTCACTCCTACGTCGCATGCGACAAACGATGTCATGCTACGGACCCCATAGCATGACAACTCTGACCACTATACCAAAAGGTTGCGGGTTCGAATCCTGCTCGTAGCATGACAACTCAGATCACTATACCAAAAGGTTGCGGGTTCGAATCCCGCTAGGGGCATATGTTTGTGTAATGCATACAGACATGTGTACACGAGTTATGGATGTTTTCATTTATAATAAGTATTTATTTCCAAAAAAAAAAAACGTATTTATGTAGTATATCAACCATCTGGTATCCACAATACGAGCCTATAGTTGCTTAGTGTGGACCTAGATGGCGCTGTGTGTATGTGCAAAGATATTTATTATTATATTTATTATTATCATACGAACAGCCAAGTCATTGAACTCCCTTCCGGCGTCAGTCTTTCCTGAATCCTACAACCTTGGGATCTTCAAGAGCAGGGTGAATAGGCATTTACTGAGATCGCGATCTTCATCTTCGACCACATTGTCACTTTGATATTGTGGTCAAAAGTGTATCTAGTCAATCATAAAAAAATAAATATTAAACTAACCGTATATACAAAAAATATATATTCATGTTATATTTTTATATGTTATATTTTACATGTTATATTTTGACGACCTGTTTGGTGTAGTGGTTAGAAATTCTGCTATACCAAAAAGTCGCGGGTTCGAATCCCGCTAGGGGCATGTTTCTATGATGAATACAGACATGTGTTCCCGAGTTATGGATGTTTTTCATTTATACATATGTGTATTCATTTACAAAAAAAAGTATTTGTGTAGTATAACCATCATCCGGTATCTATAGTACAAACCTAGTTGCTTAGTGTGGAACTAGAGGGCGCTGTGTGTATGTGCAAAGATATTTATTTATTTATTATTTATTCATATTTACAGGTAGGAAGGCAATCCTGGCTGCGCCATCAGTTAATGTCTATCATATAAATATATCAATCAATCAATCAATCAAATACTCTTTATTGCACAATTAACAAAAGCTACATGAAGAATACAGCGTACATCATTAATCGCACAAAAAGGCGGCCTTATCGCTAACAGCGATCTCTTCCCCGCAAACCTTAGGGTAAAGATATTGTCATCAGAATTGAACGAGTATCCAAAATTTCAGCTCCTTGAGTAAATGAAAAGGGTTTTAATTTTACCTGCAAATTTTTACGAACTTACGAGAACTTACATACGAAGTAATAACAATATGA
Organism: Oegoconia quadripuncta; assembly: GCA_949316235.1. Taxonomy (NCBI): domain Eukaryota; kingdom Metazoa; phylum Arthropoda; class Insecta; order Lepidoptera; family Autostichidae; genus Oegoconia; species Oegoconia quadripuncta. The sequence goes on from OX438749.1 coordinate 29,727,229, forward strand.
AAAAAATTCATTACGTACAAAATTTCCCGCGTTTGTCGTCAACGCGCGCTCATGTCAATTACCAAGTGATTATCCGCTCGCCGCTAGATGGCGCGCATCGGATTACTGTCCATGGGGACTTGTTACTGCTGGAGTAATGACCCGGATTTTTATGTAGTTGATTGTTTTTATCGGTTAAATGTATGTCTCTATTGTTTTAGAGTTTAAATGTACAACTTTAGACCGCAGACTAGATAATTTTGTAACTAGTTTTTGCAGTGTTTGGTAATTTTGCTGTAATACCTACACTGTATGTGTAGCTGTAACATAAGATGAATAAAATTCGCCTTTGCCTCTTTTTGACTTTTATATTTTTTCCTTCTTGTGACATTTCTCGGGCTTCAAGTAATCCAATTTTTATACGGCTTTTTGGCGGGAACTCGGCGAGTGAAGTTGCATTTTTCTTTATAATTCTTATAATTTGTGCATTCTAACTTTTGAAGCTTAATAATGGCAGAATATTGTGCAACAAACGTTAGTGATGGTGTACAAGTGAAGGGAAGTGTAAATTAAAGTGCGTAACGGAGCTTTCGGGTTCCCTCAAGAAGCCGCCAAAATCTTTTGTAAAGCATTCTGCCACTTTACTGAAGAATGACTTGACCGTGACTAGACTCTGTATACGCCAAGTATACGAATTACTTGTTTTGACCGAGACTGACTTACAAACTGAAGAAATAAGAGAAATAAGACATGGCTGTTATGGGCTAGATCCCTTTGCCTTTTCCTAAAGGAAAATTCTTTCTTTACATTCGTAAAGAAAAAAAAAAAGAAAAACAATTTTTATACATATAATTCATTTAAAAGGATTTGCTTCCATAAATGTATAAAACGATTGCCTTCCCCATAATGAACTAATGTTTGTTTGTCTTTATATAAAAAGAAAATACATAAGTTTAACATTGACTGATAGATAAGATGTTAATTTATCAAACAAATACATAATTATACATTAGCTGTAACATCCACACTAGGCTAGGCCTGTATCGTGGATGCCAAAATTTCCATAATAGGGAACTCTGTTACTGGTCATTACAGCTTGCAAGATCTGTTAATTCGACTTAGGGAATGCATGCGGAGCATAAACATAATGCGGAACTAGTAATATTTTAGGTATTCCCAGTTTTTAATTTCATAGTCTTAAAATCACCCAATCACTTTGTGAGTCAAACATTTAAAAAAGATATTTAGGGTAAGATAAAGCATTAGCATTAGCTTATGCATTCAGCGGGGCAATAGCGCTAGCGTACTAGGTACTATGCCTCACGGAAGCGAGTTGGACGGCGTATTTTTTCTTTAAGATTTATAGGTATTTTTAATTGTGTTTTATAAATTTGTTGTTTCATGTACATACTTCATGAAATAATTAAAAAACTAGATAATTTACAAGAGTAGGATAAAACTATCACTTGAAATCGTCACATTTTTATTTCTATATTTGTAAGTATCGCTCTTTGTCTGCAATAAAATACTTTAATTTCATTTTTCCTTCCGAGGGTTTGCTGGAAGAAATCTCTTACAGAGATAAGCTCGCCTTTTGTGTATTGTAATTTCTGTCCTATGTTTGTTCAATGTATGCTTGTATACTTATATATGCAATAAAGTGTTAAATAAACAATTTTTTAACTTAAATATTAAAATAAAATAATAAAAATAAAAATTGTTTATTTTCAGACTATTTGGTCCATAAATGTTAGTGGCAATACAATTTTATTATGATTAAAAATGTTAGTAATAACTGTTAATACATAAATTAGAACTTTAACATAACAAAAAGAAAAGATGTGCGATAAGCAGTCCGGACTCCCCATCCGTCCGCATGCTCACCTGACCTTCAGAACATGAAGTTCAGTGAACCTGCCAACCAAAGCGGAATCCAGCCTGTCACCCACTACTTTCAGCACTGTGTTCGAGCTCCCCCGTGCCCTTTGCACCAGGGATGCTGGTTTTTTACGCATGATGGCGTTAAAGTCATCCACGCTGACGTCAGCAAACATTCCCGAGGCACTACACCACCGGGGGAGCCGGAACAGAGCCCTGAATACATTATTATATTGGACTTGAATTGAATTGGAAATTATTGACATTACTGCTCATTCTCATGAAACTCAAGGCTTGTCCTTTTTAAGTAGGTTTTGGGTTGCAATTGGCTTTGTCAGCGTGGATAAAATGGCCTAGGTTTCAGTCCAGGATATGTTTTACCTATATACCAAATTTCATCCAAATCCGTTCATCCGTTTCGCCGTAATTGAGCAAAAACATTCATACTTTCGAAACCGTTAAACTACAAATTAGTCTGAATATCGCCGAGCGGTCATGTCCATTCTTGCTTATCATCCAGATAGTCACAAATTGTCTTAAATATTGTCTGTTTTATGATAGTTTTGAATAAATTTTGAATTGCAAAATTTGAATGGTTACAGGAAACTTGTTATAAAAGCGTATGCACGCGTATATACATGCGTACAAACTACATGTCCATGTTCGCACGAACACCACTTTATATGAGTGAGGTATATAATAAATAGGTCACGAGTTTGTCAATTCCTAAATATAATTGGAAATGACTAAACTTAGGTATATACGTATCTACAATGAGTAATACTAAGTAATAAATACAATTTTCTGTTACAGATAACAATAGCACGGTGGGTATAAGGTAGCGATAGGTACAGCGGCAAGCGGCGCGATGTTTCATATTGAATTATACGTGAAAAACATAAAACTATCATATTCCGAAATAGAGGGAAGAAAAAACCGAATCATTTGAATTTCGATCGAAATATCCGAAATCTAAAATTGTATAACGACCACAGACATCAAGTATTTACTGTCACATATTATCTAACAACTGGGTAGCGATTTTTTATGTTCCAATATTGGAAATTGAAATTCTCAAAATGGATTTATTTATCTTTCTTTCTTTATTTGTTTTTTTTTTATTTTCCTATTTTTTTTTTTTTATGATTGACTGGATTCGCGTTTGACCACATTTTTTAGACAGATTAGAAAAGGGATGCCCGCTTTTGCCCGAGTTAATATTAGTTCCTTACCCATGAAATTGGCGTTTTCTAAGAAGAAATTCATTAAAACTGTTTTCTCCATACGAACATTTTTGATTTTTTTTTACCGATTTATAAAAGTTTCAGCAAATCTAAGAAATGATTATGGTAAGCATATGAAAAGAGCTCTGTTCAAATTTTTTTTATTGTGTGATTTAGCCCAGAAATTAAAAATATTTCATGTGAAACTTTGAAATAATATTCCACTTTCCAAATAAACAAATTTGGATATAGGTTTGAAAATCGTAGGAATCGGTACATACGATTGACGAAGAAAAAAAAAACTTCAATTTCATGGGTAAAGACCCAATATAACATGCGAGCTTAATTTGTTCGACGTAGAAACTTTATAACAATAACAGTTTAAAAAACCAAAAAACCCTACAGCATGTTGTGAGCGCCATGTCGGATTTTATTACCATAAAATGTATCCTACAACACTCCAGCAATCAAGACGAATCCAACTACTTTACCCTCTTCGAAATCAGTCAAGCCTAAAAGCTACAAGAGGTAACATAGAAATCTACATACACAGGTACTTCTATTTCTACTCCTTCCTGGATATAAATGGATTAACGGGGTAATAAAGAACCTCCTCCTCTTTGAAGTCGGTTAAAAACTGTTACTAAGCAACTACCGTTAAATTGCATACTTTTACATGCCACCAAATGCCGAATAATTCTTAGAAACTCAGTGACGATGCCTAACATTTCACTTTAGTTTATTTTAATGATTAATTACATAAATGAGACAGGTCAGTTTTTCGATGCACACAGACTAGAAAGAAAGCAAAACTTTTGGATAACTGTAGATTTAAAATTCCGCTCCCGCTTCCTCCTTACGCACTGCGGTTGCGGCCCAAAGATAAGTATTTCAAGCGACTTGATAAAACGAAATAGATAAGATACAAAACACTCTGTGGCCGCCATTTTGGGCTTCACAAAACAGACGTAATTGTACAGGTGTAATTCGTGTGCGAATTTAGTTAAATTACGTTAACCTTTTTTGTGTGCTTTGTTTTTTTTTAATGTGAAAATTGGAATTGTTTGATAACAGGTGAGAGGGTTACTGTATTTAAAATGTATAGTGAAGTTTTTTTGATATATCATTACCTAATATTTTTCTACTAGCTGTGTTTTTGCTTGTTGTTTGAAAATATTACCTGTGAAGGAGATTACTTGTATAAGTAATTATTTAATAGTTAAAGCATTTCTTTTTGTTATTATGTATTATGTATTTTATTTTTATCTTTGCACATTCACACAGCGCCATCCAGTTCCACACTAAGCATCTAGGCTTGTATTGTAGATACCAGATGGTTGATAAACTACACAAATACTTTTTTTTTGGTAATATATACACATATAAATGAAAAACATCCATAACTCGGGAACACATGTCTGTATTCATCTAACCCGCGACCTTTTGGTATAGCAGAAGAATTTATAAACACTACACCAGGTCGTCTTAAACAAACAATTATTGTGGTGGAAATAGTAATTGTAAAGCGATGGACTTCAGACGTTTGCGGGTTTCAGTTTATCATAGCGATAATTATATCGATTTTTTTAAGCTTGTAATTTATTTCCTATGTTTGTGTCTATGCCCATTCAAAATTTCAAAATTTACAGGTTACAATTTTGATCCATTTCGATTGAGCATTTAAGATTATAGGAAGTTAGAAGTGTATCCTGGTCTATGAAATATCAAATCATAAACAGATAATCCTAATTATTAGTAAAAATAGATATATTATTCGACGAGTAGTGATGTGCGTAGTTCGTCTCGCCGACGACGTCAATGTCGCTGTCGCTGTGTTCGGTCTAGGAGTCGGATGTCTGCGTTGTCGACATCCGACATAAAGATATCTATCACGGCTTTTAAAGGAAGATAAAAGTGTATTGTAACTGTACGTCTTGTGGCTGGTATGATATAGTACGAAGATTTATAAGTTTTATTAAATCAAATCAAATCAAAATATTTGTCTTTAAAACATTATTTGACGACCTGTTTGGTGTAGTGGTTAGCAACTCTGACCACCATACCAAAAGGTTGCGGGTTCGAATCCCGCTAGGGTCATATGTTTGTGTGATGAATACGGACATGTGTACCCGAGTTATGGATGTTTTCATTTATAATAAGTATTTATTTACAAAAAAAATGTATTTATGTAGTATATCAACCATCTGGTATCCACAACACAAGCTTATAGTTGCTTAAAGTGAAACTAGATGGCGCTGTGTATATGTCAAGGATATTTATTATTATATTATTTATTAAATTATTTTATATTATAGTCTTGAAAACATTGGTTATCTTCAAATAAATGATTTAACTATAACAGTAGGTACCTCTTACCACGAAATGTTATCATTGCGATAAGCACTGCCAGATAAAGATCCGTCCGTATAGATAAACATGTTTAGTTATTGTTTTTATTGGAAACGTTACTCATACATTTTCCAGGGAATATGAAGGGTCCCGCTATTTCCTTTCTGCTTGCTCTTGCGCTGGTGGGAGTGATTGCACAAGAAGGTAAGTTCTTATTATCAATACAAGCTGTTCAATTAACTTTCTCTCCCCGTGAAACACCACTACGTTTTGACGACCGGTTGGTGTAGTGGATAGTGACCCTGTCAGCGAAACATACATAAATATTTATATAAACATCCATGACTCTGGAATAAATGTTCGTATTCATCACACAAACATATGCCCCTAGCGGGATTCGAACCCGCAACCTTTTGGTATACCAAACAGGTCGCCAAGGTGACAGACAGATACACCGAAACGGGACCTTGTGCGTTCCTCTTTGGTATTTACAGTAGGCAACACAATTAAGTCGGCTTATCCGTCCAGTAACTTCCTTAATGGATAAATTAAAATACCGGATAAATAAAAAAAATCGCTCTGACCACCTTTCGAGAAGCCTAAATACTAATTATAAATAATACATAAATAACTTTAATTACGGTTACCTACTTTCGAGAATTCCGCATTATTCCTAAAAACGGCCACTTTTTTATATTCGTGAATTCTGTAAAATAACCCTGATCAAAGTTATTTAGGTTTTAATTATAATTAGCTTTTATGCTTCTCGAGTGCAGGTCAGAGCGATATTTTTTTATTTATTCTGCATTTAAAAAAGAAATCTTAATTTATCCAATGAGGGCGCCACTGGACGGAATAAGTCGTCTTAAGTCTTGAGGCTGTATCACCCGAGATGCGTCTCAAGAAGTTGACGAATTCTCAAGTTTCGTGCTAATTTATAAACCCATCTTGAGGTTGACTCATCTAAGATCACTTCTGAAGCATCCGCCTCAGCGGCGAATGATTGATAGTTTTGAGTTTCGTTTATTAATACGCGCACCTCTTAAGTGAGTACTGCTTGAGTGTGCACGTGCTTGTCCGGTCTCAAGGTTTATTAATCAACACGTTTACTTGAGACCTGTCACAAGATGATATTGTTTGGAGGGTGTTGGTGTTGAATTTTATTATATTTTCGTTTACATCTATCATGTCAACATGTACGAGTAACATATAAATTTCAATTAAACTTGAATATCAATTTCACTATAGACTTTTTCCTACACATATATATAAACAAAGACCTGTCTGTTTCCAAAACTACATAACGCTAACTTAAAAGTCGGTACTAAGAATTTATTTACATATGAAATATAATTTATTTACAGTAACCTCTAGCACCATCTATTATCGAGTAGCGATACTAACTCAGTTCCAATTTCAGCCACCGACGATAAGGTAGCGCCACCCAACGATGTCGCCAGTCAGACCGGCATCTGCCGCCCGTGTCAGTGTAAGGATGCTACGGTGACCTGCAGAAATGTCACTAAGTTCTTCACCAAGGACGAGTGGGCTGGTAAGACTTTACATTTGCAATATGTTATAAACTAATTTAGGGTGATCGAGTGGCGTCATCATCAGTAAAATAATACTAGTCTATCAAGTTCCGCACATTATGTTTGTGCTCAGTCTTTGTCTGGACTTATAGCCCAGGGAAAATACGGTTTGACCTCGGAAAAACGAATACCGCGATTTTCTTGAAACATTTATTAAAGTGTTGTAAATGTAGTAACAATTGCTAAAAACTATGCATTTGTAAGAGAGCAAGTAAGTAAATAAGCTAAAGTTGAAAAATGTGTTTCTTTTGAAAGAAAAAATGCTCAATTGATGGGTATTTCTTTAAATTCAAAACATTTTGGGAAATTATCGTTACAAAATATTAGTTCTCATTTTTATTTCTGAAGCAAATCAGCTCGACGACATTTTCACCTAAAACAGATGCATGCTTAACTACTATAGAATGCTTAGTTTTTTATCTATCAATAAGTTAATTGTGTTTAACAAAAGTCTACCTAATTAAATATCAGTTAATATTTATTGTTATTAAGATACAAATTAATAAATAAATATCCTTAGACATGCACTTAGCGCCATCTAGTTCCACAGTAAGCAACTGTAGGCTTGTGTTGATTATTTGGTTGTGATGGTTGATATACTACATAAATATATTTTTTTTTGTGAATAAATACTTATTATAAATGAAAACATCCATAACTCGAATACTTTATATACAATTATTCCTTTTCGTTTTTTTTAGATCTAAAAGAACTGAATGTAACCCACGTAGACCTGAGCGAGAACGACTTCACTAAGGTGACTCCATTCGCCGAGCTGCCGATCGAAGTCCTGAACCTATCTAAGTGTTCCATAGAGGACATAGAGAACGCCAGCTTCCAGAACCTGCAGGCGCTGAGAGTTCTGGATCTGAGCTACAATAAGCTTGTATCGGCCAATCTTAGCCCGCATGCCTTTGAGGTAAATAACTGGACTAGGTACTTCTTCTCCTGCAGAGGTAGCAGCTGAATGTGAGGAGGTGATTTCTACCAGGTCTACCAGGTCACATAACGAGCTCGTTATGACCTCTATAGCTATAGAGGGCGATGCTCGGTGTTTGACCAAGAGATGGAATCAGGAATGAAGAGGTCCGTGGAATAACGAAAGGATATAGCCCAGTGGATTAGTATGCTGAAGTAGTATAGTGGTGGCCGTTGGAACACAAGTAGTAGTGGTGGCCGTTGGAACATAAGTAGTAGTGGTGGCCGTTGGAACATAAGTAGTAGTGGTGGCCGTTGGAACATAAGTTTTAGAGAGTGAAAGTCCAACATTCTCTATTTTGTAGGTACACAGGGTACACTTAAAATAGTCAAGATTTTTACACTTTGTAAGCTACTGCTTTTACTTTATTTTTGACTTATCAATGAAAACATCCCCTCGGGTACACCGTATATTCATCTAACAAACAAATGCCCCTTTTTTTCGCGGGGAAACGCATTAGGCGTACCGCTCGCCTGGGGGAGACCGGTGAGACGGTTATGTGGGACTCCCCTCCCTGTCGGCCACTAAAACCCCGCGGCAACCTTCTTCGGCAGTAGGGACCTGTACGTTTCTCAAGAAACTTCTCACCACGTACGACCACCCTGTGGAATTGACTTCCGGCAGCGGTATTCCCGAACGAGTACGACATTGGAACCTTCAAGAAACGAGCCTACACCTTCCTCAAAGGCCGACAAAGCATCTGTGACCCTTTTGGTGTTGCGGGTGTCCATGGGCGGCGGTGATTGCGTTCCATCAGGTGACCCGCAAGGTCGTTTGCCGCGCTCTCATTAAAAAAAAAAAGGGAAGACCTGGGAACGCATAAGCGGATCCTGGCGCCTGCTCACAAGGGGAAACCCATTCCCGGAGGACGTCTAGCGTCTCTGTAGGGGGCGCTGTCGTGCCTCACACCGCGATCAGCGAGCGGTATGAGGCGCGACAGGGCCTGATGCGACGACACCCCCCCGGTCGCTCCGCCCCTTGCGGAATTCGAACCCGCGATCTTTTAGTATAGCAGTCTGGATTCTAACCACCACCAATAAGGGGCGTCTTCTATCAGTAGTATAGTTGTGTCCTTGAAAATGAAGAAAATGCAACACAACGTCGTGTAGGTACATAAGTATACATATATTAAATAAAAATCTGGATTAAGACAATTTCAATTGTCATTCCAGGGTCGCTACTCTCCCGAGAAGTATGAGCCTCTCGTGTCGATGAGGGTCCTCAACCTGGCCTACAACGACCTGCACTCGCTAAACCAGGACCTCTTCGAGCACTTGCCGGACCTCACTGAGCTGGACCTCAGCGGGAACCCTCTCACCACCCTCGACCACGTCACTATTATTGCTGTGTCGAGTTTACCGAACTTAAAGGTAAGATATAAGTAATAGTATGTGGTGTGGAGACTTCAGGCCCGTGCGGTGTCCGGAGACGCGACGAATTTTCGTGCTTGTTTGAGATCTCTGGTGACAAACGAGGCGGCAGCATATTAGCATGCTATAACGAGGTAACGCTGCCAGTCTTTAAAAAGAAAATTTATTATACGCATAATGCTGTCACGTGTTGCGGCGTGTACAAATGGGTAGCACTCAACGCATGCTGCGACGCATCACAGCGCTGGTTTTCAGTGCTCCCAAATGGCCAGTGACGCACGGACAGTACGTCAGTCCAATCTATTTATTTATTTGTTTACTTTTTGCTGACAAAAAAATTATGTATATGTGAGATAATTAAAGATATTTACATGTTCCCAGTGCTGTGTGGTTTCGGAACTCAAATAGAATAAAACCAACCCGTCTCTTCCCGTGGGTGTAAAAGGCGACTAAGGGACTTTCCACCAAAAATCATCTATAGATTTGCACGTTTCAACGGCGATGGTGTGTGTGTGTGTGTGTGTAGTATGTTATTACATAAATAAATTTTAACAGAAAGTCAAGTAGGTCACAAAACATAATTAAACCAATTGATGAAAATAACAGCCAGGATAGTCATATTTAGAACGTGTAAAGGTGGGCCCTCGCGAAGACCAATCAGATTCGTTCGAAGTTCGATTTTAGAATCATGAATAATTATAGTTTGTAGTTCGTGTACGTATAGTTGTATGTGGCTGAAGACCATAGCACTCGATATTAATTTCAACTTACCTTTGAACACAGAAAAACAGCTTTGAGACATCTCAGTCAGTCAGACAGACAAGAATCAGTTCTTCAAGTATCCTTTTGAGGTACCATATATTTTTACGTTTTAATGATTTCGACAGAGTATGAATTCGAAATTAAATTTCCAGATACTAAGAATGCGTTCGTGCCAGTTGACTGATATCCCAGATAAGATGCTCCACACCCCTAGGTATCTAGAACGACTGGACCTTAGCGATAACAGACTAACTGCTGTTCCCCAAGAGCTGGAAGAAACAAAGAACCTGGTCTTCTTGAATCTGAACCAGAATCCTATTGCTGCTCTTGAAGTGGGCTCTGAAGATTACCCGTAAGTATAAAACTAGACCTACCTATATAGTCCCCTGGGTATCGTATAAGGCAAAGGGGTCCATCATCATCATATCAGCCACAGGACGTCCACTGCTGAACATAGACTTCCACATAGATTTCCAGAGCGACCGATTGCAAATAGCCTCAGTATACCTGTGATGCATCTCACCCTGCATTGGGATTAGCAAGTTGAAGTGGCAGTGGGCAGGGCACATACCTCGAAGAACTGCTGGCCCGTGGGGCATTAAAGTTCTCAAGGCCAAGGCAAGACCACGCACCGGCAAGCGCAGCGTAGGACGTCCACTCACAAGGTGGACAGACTACAACGTCGCGGGAAATCGCTGGATGCGAGCCGCTTCCAACCGGCCACTCTGGAATTCTATGTAGGAGGCTATGTTCAGCATGACCCACCTCCACACCCTCCCACTGCAACTCCTGTAGCCAGGATCAACAGTGGTACAGCTGAACGTCGCCTACTGAAAGTAAGCGGGTCCCGAGAAAAGACTTTATTCCCAAATTTATTTAAGAAGAAGAAAAAGGTTGAGGTTAAAATTAAATGGGAAAAAGGGGCCTGAGTGAGGCTCAGTCCCTAATGAGTATAATATACCACGGACGGCGTCAAGGGGCGCAGTGACTTCTTGGTACATAGCTAATCTACTTAGTGTAGTAATGCCAGTAATACGAATGGCAGAAAGACTTTTTTAAGTCTTTTGCACGGAAGTTATCACGATTTGAAACCAGATCCCCGTAATTCAGCAGTGAATGTTAGTGACGCCTGCCTGCTAGTGTATTTTAATCCGCCTCTGAAGGCTACCGACGACCTTCAAGTCATAATAAGCGCCCGCCTGTTTAACGTTATTATGAACGGAAACATTCATATGAAAATGGCAGTAGTAATTCAAGGACTGACCGCGCTAATCGATGATGAGTACCACGAGTTCCTCTGCTGAAAAGTTATCAACGGCTGAATTGCTGCTTGAATAGTCAGCTAATGAAAATCCTAGAGTCCTGGTTGAGTTAGCGCATTTGAATGTGCCGATCTTATGTTTGAGAAGTGACAGAAATTATAAGCGGTACTCACTTCCAATGTGTTACTTACGCGGTTGTCATAAAAAATATAATTTTGTTTCCAGAGGCTTCCCTCGTCTCCGCAAACTTCAAGAGCTTCACATGTGCAACATGGGAGAGCTGAGACGCATCGGTGCAGGTGCTTTGTCCGGGCTCGAGACTCTGGTCACTCTCCACATGAACTTCAATCCTAAGTTGGCTACCATCGATCCCAAAGCGATGGCTAGGCCTGACGAAATTGGAGAGAGCTTCACTTGGCCGCCCCTTCGACACGTAAGTTTGTAACGGTGTCGTTCTCATTGGTTCAACTCATTGTTGGGTTTGGGTTATTGGAGTTCAAATTCGAAATCTTAAACTGATGAACTGACGGATCCTTTTTTTGGCACATTGATTTCCAGATTTCAATTCAGTCGCACCGTTATTCTAATCGTTTTTTCACATCTCAATAGTTAATTTTTTAGTTTTAAGGCCCTTTCGATCCTCTGTACGACCTGTTTCATGCAATAAATAAGTTGGTATAGTGATCCGTGTCCTGTTTTGACCCTGGCCAGAGCTGTCCCGCCCCTTCTGTAATATACACCTCGTGACTCGACCCAGCTGGGCATAGGTGGGCTGGGAAGGTCACAAGTTAGTTCATATGATAGGCTTTCTTCCCCTTTAAAGCCTCAATAGTACTGAAGATAAACGACATTTCTATTTCTACCTTCACCTCTCGACCCCTAATTATAACTACCGCCAGTACAGAATCCAGTCATATTCAAACGAATTAATAGTGTCCGGTATCATTGAAGACTACTAAGGACTTGACTTTATTGGTACTTTAAATGTCAGATTAATTACCGCCGGTGCTAGGCAACCAGGATTAGCAGAACTGTGATCTACTTGACTGACTCCAGCTGACTGCTAATATAAAAACCTAGCAGTCTAAATCAGCAGTACTAGGATAGCAAAATCGAGCGCGAGTCATTTAATTTCAAAGAGACTAGCTTTTGAAAGCCACGGTGGTAATTTGCACGGCGTCTACTGCACCTTACACGGGTGTACTTGTCTTATATTCCCAGATAATTATCGCCTTTACCAGGTTATAAACGTGCAAGAGTCACCTCCTTCCACTTTAACTGCTATAAGCCTAAATTCTGCCTTACATTGAATCCTAAGCTTTCCCAAGCTACCAGGCGAGTAGAATCATGAAATTAGGCATTTCACTGATTATCTTTTTCTACTTCTCGAGTCTGCCGTCTCTGTGGCATTAAGGAGGTCACCATCGGCTGCACAGATTACTTTTGCTGCAGCCGACCTGGGTCCGAAGCTGATTTAAAGATTATCATGTCGCCCATGGCTGTTTATGATTCGTAATGTTAGGTCTAATAACACTTAAAACTTATCGAGATTATGCGAAAGAAAAGATTTAATTGCATATATTGTTACACGAGTTACGCATAGGGACATAAGGAAGACCGCAAATCCAGCAATAACCCCAATACATTCAACGACGCACGAGGCGCTGACGCTGCGAAACATGAAGTGTCGACGGCACTCAGCAGAGCCGCACAAATTTCCATTGGTGATTCATTCCATATGAATATATATGAATCAAACGCTAAAACAGCGGCTAAGAAGCTTGGCATTCTCCTTAAGGTCAGGCGATATTTTACACCAAAACAACTTTTGGTGCTTTACCAGGCTCAGGTCCGCTCGTGCATGGAATACTGCTGTCACCTCTGGGATGGTTCAGCCAAGTACCAACTAGCTGCACTCGATTCTGTGGAACGACGTGCCATGAGACTCATAGGTGATAATTCGATGACTGCTAAATTGCTGAGCCTTGAACACCGTCGCAAAGTCACCCTGTCTATCAGTTTTTTACAGGATGCATTTCGGGGAGTGTGCGTTGGAATTACATAATCTTATTCCACCGTCACCCTTCCATCTTCGGACCACTAGGCGTGGGGAGGGATTCCACCCGTATATAGTTAATATAACGAACATTCGCACTAAGAAGTTCGATTCTTCATTCATCATCCGAACATCCAAAGCATGGAACTCCCTTCCGGCGTCAGTCTTTCCTGAATCCTACAACCTTGGGATCTTCAAGAGGCGAGTGAATAGACATTTACTGGGATCGCGTGTTTCATCTTCGACCACATCGTCACTTTCCATCAGGTGAGATTGTGGTCAAACGCGAATCCAGTCAATTATAAAAAAAAAAATTCATAATTCGAATTGGCAGATAGGTTAATTAGGCATTATAAGTATTTTAGTAATTTCTTTTATTCCAATGTATCTTCAAACTTCGCAGCTCAACCTCAAATCCAACAACTTATCTGAGATCGACTCCCGCCTCATCGCCCGCTGGGACCTTCTGGAAACCATCGACGTGTCAGATAACCCCTACCTCTGCGATTGCTCCACTCAATGGATGGTCGATTCTTTGGTGCCTATAGTTGAAGCAAAAGTTACCAACTCTACGGAGAAATTGATGTAAGTTACATTTCTGTTAAAGTATGTGAATTTCACAACTGGGCGTGCAACGCCAAATATGAAACTAAGAGGAATTGTGAAATGTACTCAAAGGAGTCCGGCCACGATTTGGATGAAAACTGAAACTGCATCATTGGATTTTTGAAAAATAAATATTCCTAGCCAGGAATCGGATGTTAATTTTGAAAAAAAAAACAGGCTTTTTGGCGGGATCTCGGCGAGTGAAGTTGCAATTTTCTTTATAATTCTTATAATTTGTGCATTCTGACTATTGAAGCTAATAACGGCAGGATATTGTGCAGCAAAAGTTAGTGATGGTGTACAAGTGAAGGAAAGTGTAAATTAAAGTGCGTAACGGAGCTTTCGGGTCCCTACAAGAAGCCGCCAAAATCTTTTGTAAAGCATTCTGCCACTTTACTGAAGAATGACTTGACCGTGACTAGACTCTGTATACGCCAAGTATACGACGAATTACTTGTTTTGACTGAGATAAGAAAAATAAGACATGGCTGTTACCTATGGGCTTAGATCCCTTTGCCTTCTCTTAGAGGAGAGAATAAAACGAAAAAAAAACCACTGAATTATTACACCATTCGATAGTAAGATAAAATAAGGAATTATTTGTGGGAAGTTATTTCAACGCCAATGTTTGGGATATCTTTGAGCACCTCATTTGGGTTAGAGGTCATGCTGTTGTGTATGTCCGCCTCCGTGGTTCAATGCAAATCACACATGGTTCGATCCCCAGCGGGGTACATGTTTAAGTAGGTACTCGGTTTGGTTGGTGGTAGGGCATTTTAAATGTCCGCCTGGCTATCTACCACCATTTTACCTAAATCTGCCGCCAAGCAGCAATGTTAATAGTATTGTTATGTTCCGATTGTCAGAGATAAGATGGCCAGTCCCCCAAATGTGTTGGGGTTTCCGGGTCAGTACGCTTCCACCTTCGACCTCATCTTCACTTAACATCAAGTGTGACTGAGGTCAAGTACCAACCCGGTCGTTCAATAAGTGTTTTCTTGTGTCATAATGTCATAATTTGTATTATTAAATTGTATTTTGGTCGACAGAAAGAAATTCCCATTTGTACATTTTTCATATTGGAACGAACAGTTTCCGACATTATTTTTTGTTTCCAGCTGCAAGGAGCCTGAGGAGATGAAGGGTCTCACCATGAAGCACCTCCACGACACGCACCGCACCATGCGATGCGTAGACAAGTACGGCCACAGGCCCGAGAGGGACGGCGCTATTCTGATGGGCACTCTTATTGGTTAGTTGTTATTCCTACGGCATATATATCGCCCTTCTTAGCGAGTCGATGACAAACACATTAAATTCTTGAGGACCAAAAAAGTGCGGCCGAGTAAAAGTCCGCCGTCTGCGCTGCCTCTTTTCACAATGATGTCCAAATAACTTCGTAGTTTTTAAAGAACTATGCACAAGACAATTTTTTTGGGATATAAATTATGATCATAATGTAAAGCAGTCTCTGTGTATAAGAATGATTCCAGCAACACATGACGCCAGAATACTCCTTAAAATATTGTTCAATCGCGTGTTACTTTAGGCACCTTTGATATATATCTTTCTGTCTCGCACATTCTTTATCCCCACCAGGCTGGCCTCGAGCAGTAGAGCTCAGAGGGCCCTTTGTATCATTGTCGTCTTGTTTTCCGCCGCGTACGGTTGTCTAGATCTGTCTTACCGAACCGTTGAAATCATGTTACATCAAGTAAAACAGCCCTGTATGAAAGACTATTATCCCGAATGTTTCTTCCTTTTAACATTCTTTATTCCTGTTTACAGGTGTGTTGCTATCAGTGCCAATAATGCTGTCCCTGATGCTGCTCTGGCGACGCGGGTACTTCTCCTGCATCGGCCTCCAGGGTCCCGCCGATGTATCCCGGGCGTTCTACAAGAGAGCACCAGCTGATGAGAACTTTATGTAGACTTGTAGTTTTATTAGACTTCGAGATCTTCACGAAGTCTTGATGTAGCTAAAATATATTGCTTTAAGTTATACAACTCGTAATAACAACAAGGATTTATACAAAGAGAGTGTATATAAATTACCAAATATATTCAGAATGAAAACGCGAAACGGCCCCAATTGTAGCACCTCGTCACTCGGTCGACAACGCATATTCACAATCTGTTACGAAGCACATTTTGTTTTCATATAGCTATATCACAATATCTTCTTCTCCCGTACTTTCCGTATCTTTGTTCTCCATTTGTAGCTTGTGAACAAAATTATGTACGAATGTAAATGTCTATACTTTATAAAATCATTGGGTTACAAACACTAGAGCGCATGCGTGCTTTACTATAGTAGAACAGAGTCAATATTTTGAATAGAATAGAATACTTTTATTCGTCGACCATGACACAAGTCACTTAACCTACATAATACATATACAATATAGAATACTGGGTTGGTATACAGTTAAAACTAATATCAGGAGACGTGACCCATATCAGGGGCAACAAAATGGTCCAGCCTCAGGATGTGCTGTGGGTAGAAACCTGCAGTGCTGTTCATTCTGCCAGAACCATTGAGATACTCGTATGTGCGCATCTCAGGTCACACAAAATTGTATGATTTCACAAACATTGTACTCGGCAATTCATAGTCCATGGGAAAAGAACAATGGAAATCACAATCGTACATATTTTACCAATTTCGCGGCTTACTTAAACAACTAAGACTAACTACCTCGTTACCTTACCAACTATCTCTCCTAAATAAACTTCAGCAACTTAATTGTGAATCGAATTTAGCCAGGTAAGGCGGCAGATAATAAACCCGGGACATTTGCAATTGCAAATGGCTTTTTTTACTCTAATCTGTCCAGAAGAATTGTGCAAAATTTGTGCTAGGTTGATAATATCCAGCATTGCTAAGACAACTTAGCACGACTCGAGGGTAAGAAAGAGTCGGGCACGACATAGTGCTATAATGAGAAACTATTCTGATTGGATAAATTAAGGAATACTTTTGAAAGGTTCTTATCACATTCCAGTACAATGAATAATAGGCATAGATAATTTTTTCACTCCTCCCGGAGAAGGCAATGGGATAAACCCATACAGCCATGTCTTATTTCTCTTATTTCTTCAGTTTAGTGAAGTTAGGCTCAGTCAAAACAAATCATTCGTCGTATACATGGCGTATACAGTCTAGTCACGGTCAAGTCATTTTTCAGTAAAGTCCCTTAGTCGCTTTTTACAACACCAGCAGCAAGAGCAGATCTATCCAATATGTGGTTTTATCTGAATCGAACCCGAGACCTTTGTCACAATGTCAGTCACTCGACGACAAAGTTTACATTACACATTGTATTTAGTTAGCTTTTATGTAATAAGTAATACAGATGTAGGTAATATAAGGTTAGTTTTTATTCTTTGTAAAATTGTCTTTATAATAATTATAAAATAAATAATTGTAAGAAAACCCTTTGGATTGTAATTTATTTAACAACAATCACACAATGTCAGTTGCATTTAAGTCCCACCAGGGGGCCGATGGCGCTAAGTTTGAACGATAATACGTTAGTACTATATTTTTTAATGCACGACGGGTTCGTCCTTGACCTCAATCACACCTGATGTTAAGTGAAGATGAGGTCGAAGGTTGAAGCGTACTGACCCGGAAACCCCAACACATTTGGGCGACTGGCTATCTTATCTCTGACAACCGGAACACCACAATGTCATTAACATTGCTGCTTGGCGGCAGATTTAGATAAGATGGCGGTAGCTAGCCAGGCGGACATTTAAAATGCCCTATCACCAACCAACCCGAGTACTTACACATGTACCCCGCTGGGGATCGAACCCGCGATCTCCGAATAGTAAACCCAATGTTGTTTAATTGAGCCATGGAGACGGTTATATTAATTCTGTGACGATAATACCAAAGCTAAACCATAAACAAAAATGTTACGTTAAGCACATTTCGTATCGCGCTAATTATTTGAACGGAAATTAACCTAGTTTTTTATAATACTCGTGGTTAGCTGTACACATTTCGGGTTTGGTTTAAATTTGGTAACGTCAGCAATATAATCGTTCACAAAAAATAGCGCGATACCATTTTTTATTCAGCTAAATTAAAGCTAAACCAAAACCAAAAACGTTCCGTTCGAACGGTAAAAGTTCCCGCGGGATAAACTTTCCGCGATAAAATTATTCTATCTAGTACAAAATATGTTGTTGGGGTTTTAAATTTATGTTGTTATTAGAGATCGAATGCAATAATTTTTACATGGTACAGCTGCGGGACTTGAAACCGGTTATGTTTATCTTTCAAAATAGTAGTCGTAATGTATTAGGTCCTAACATATGAAATTGGCATTTTGTAAGGGAGTAACCTAACGATTTTTTTAAAATATAATATATTTATTTAATCAAAGTATGTACTATTGCTATTTATGCACTTTTGCCATCTCATAAAATCTTTGAAGGCGCTTTGGACTGCCCCCATCGGAGTTGAATTTTTTCCCTTGCAAGAGGTTATCCAAATTTCGAAAAAAAATGGTAATCTGTTGGAGCAAGGTCCGGGGAGTACGGTGGATGTCTTAGACATTCTAATTGGAGCTCTTCTAATTTGGTAACTGTCTGTTGTGCAGTGTGTGGTCTAGCGTTGTCCTGAAGCAGCAGTGGCCTACGGCGATTGACCAGCCTCGGTTGTTTAGCAGTTAGCTTTTCCATCACGGTTTGCAATTGCTGACAATACACATCTGCCGTAATCGTCTGGCTAGATTTAAGAAAGCTGAAGTGAACAACACCGGCACTAGTCCACCAAACGCTCACAAGTAACTTTTTTTGAGTAAATTTTCGCTTGGGGCAGGATTTGGCTGGTTCGCCAGGGCTCAGCCATTGCGATGAGCGTTTCCGATTATCGTACAAGATCCACTTTTCATCACAGGTAATGATTCGATTTAAAATCCCTTCATTATTATGCCGGTTGACTAATGTAACGCAGCAGTCTACGTAAAGCAGCAGTTATTCCGCGAAGGCGAAATTATGATAAAATTGAGAATTTAGATATCCACCGAAAATACAAGTAATCATTTTGTGCTACTGTGTTATATTATCCTGATAAACAGGTAAGTGTGAGAGTCACATAACAGAGAGTTTAAAAGTGGCACCCGTCCAGAAAATATTCTCTATAGCATATTTCATGGGGAGTGTTCTGAAGAACTGTTCGAGCTAACACCCGCTGCTCAATTTAACCAATACACTTCTCGCCGAAAATCAAATTTCCATCCACATCATCTGGATGAGTGGAAGTCTACCACTGTACGTTTCTCAAGAAACTTCTTACCACGTACGACCACCCTCTGGAATGGACTTCCGGCAGCGGTATTCCCGAACGAGTACGACATTGGAACCTTCAAGAAACGAGCCTACACCTTCCTCAAAGGCCGGCAACGCATCTGTGACCCTTTTGGTGTTGCGGGTGTCCATGGGCGGCGGTGATTGCTTTCCATCAGGTGACCCGCATGCTCGATTGCCGCCCTCTCATATAAAAAAAAATATGAAAGGAAATCGTATGGTATGGACATGTTATGAGGACGGATGAAACGCATGTTAATAAGAGACTGATGAATATGGATATCGATGGATGGAAAGGAAGAGGAAGACCACGGAAAAGATGGATGGATTGTGTGAGGGGGTTATATGAACGAAAAGGGCGTGAATGATGAGGTAACTGCTGATAGAGGAGATTGGAAGAAAAAGACGTACTGTGCCGACCACAAATAAATTGGCACCAGGGCAAGAAGGTGACGATGCAACCAAAGCAACTGTTGAAAGCTAAACATTTTTGTGAGAAATCTATGGGAGGCCTATTTCAGCAATGGACGACATGCGGCTGATGTGATGATACTGAATTTATTACGTTTGATGCCTTTGTTAGTCGTTTACCGCGATATCAAAAAATCCTTGTAGCTTTTAACCGCCTCCGTTGCTCAATGTAAACAACATTGGGTTTACGATTCGGAGGTCGCGGGTTCGATCCCCAGCGGGGTACATGTTTAAGTACTCGGTTTGGTTGATGGTAGGGCATTTTAAATGTCCGCCTGGCTAGCAACCACCATCTTATCTAAATCTGCAGCCTAACAGCAATGTTAATAGCATTGCGGTGTTCCGGTTGTCAGGGATAAGATAGCCAGTCCCCCAAATGTGTTGGGGTTTCCGGGTCAGTACGCTTCCACCTTCGACCTCATCTTCACTTAACATCAGGTGTGATTGAGGTCAAATACCAATCCGTTGTGCATAAAAAAAAATCAAAAAATCCTTGTAGCTTTTCACCTATTGGCGTTTCGCCGTGATTGTCTTTTGTTGTAGCGCGCAATATCGGTGGTATATTTGTTACTCGCATATATTTTTAATAGATTTTTATAACAGTTGCAAATTTTGATGATAATGGCCCAATATTAAACAGTTACGACCTAGAAGTAATTATAAGTACCTGAATATATGTTGTCAGTTACCCAAAAAAACGTTAATTAGGTATATGGCTGCGAAGGTATACAACGCCCTCCCAAATAAATTGAAATTATAGACTGGACGCCAATTTAAAATTAAGATATATGAATGGCTTATCAACTAATGTTATTCACTTAAGGCATATCTACCACTATTTTAAAATACTTATATAACGAACAATATCGCTTTTCTGACATCGACACGGCATTGACAATGAATTAGTTTTATATTGTGACAACATACATTATTATATTATATTTAAGTAATAACCTGTATAATGCTATCCTAATTTATTATATGCACGCTAGATTTCAAGTAGATTTTGAATGGGAAATGTGTCATTTTATCTTGTACCCAAAATCAAGCAAATAAATTATTTCATTTAATTTTAAATGTTTTTTTTTTAATGTTTGATACTAAGTAGGACTCAAATATCATAGTAAACTAATACTAGCCACACCTACTAACTAAATCGGTTATCGGATAACGATAAAGTTGTCACTGATGTTAATTGATTTGTCGTGTCTTATGTACAGCTCATCGAGTAATAGTTGTTGGAGAATTACGATGGACAAAATGGCAGCAAAGAGCCCGAATTAGCTATGGTCGACTTGATCATTATGAGCAACAACTTCCTACCCTGAAATGGTTTCTGGGCATAATGCGGGAAGTTTTGTTCCTATGGTAGAGGTAAAACTATCAAATAGCATTGCAATTCTTGCATTCATTTGCATCATTTGCATTGCATTAATAATTTGAGAACAATTATGAAGAACTGTTCGAGCTAATACCCGCTGCTCAATTTAACCGATACACTTCTAGCCGAAAATTAAATTTCCATCCACATCACCTGGATGAGTGGAAGTCTACCACTGTACGTTTCTCGAGAAACTTCTTACCACGTACGACCACCCTGTGGAACGGACTTCCGGCAGCGGTATTCCCGAACGAGTACGACATTGGAACCTTCAACAAACGAGCCTATACACCTTTCTCAAAGGCCGGCAACGCATCTGTGACTGTGTAATATTTGTACCTGATTGTTTGTGTCATGAGATAGAATTAATTAAATTTTTCTTTCTTCCTTTCTTTCTTTCAATTAATTACTTGTTAAATTAACTTTGTGGTGTATAAATTTACCTTTTATTTTATTATTTTTATTTATTATTCATGCCTCCACACTCCTCCTATATACTACTCCTATACTCTCCTATACTCCTGTATAACTCCTATACTAGTTCTCAGGCAATAAAGATAGTGGCATAAGTGACTATGGAACCGGAGATGCTACTTAGTGAAGAGTCAGTGCATCGGCCCTCGCAGCAATCAATCCAGCCTTCACACTCTTTCAATTTCAATTTTAAAGATACCATTAGGTCCTTACCTATGAAATTGGCGTTTTGTATGAAGAATTTCATTAAGACTGTTTTCTCCATACAAACATTTTTTTTTTTTTTGGGAACGCCAAATCCAAATTTAGCTAATCTTTGTGTGTATTATCGGATAACATTAAGTTAGGTATAGGCAGCGTTAAGTTTTAAAAGTATTTATAAAAGTTTCAGCGAATCTAAGAAATGATTATGGGAAGCACATGAAAAGAGCTCTGCTCAAATTTTTTTTATTATGTGATTTAGCCCAGAAATTAAAAAATATTAAATAATATTCCATTTTCCAAATAAAAAACAAATTTGGATATAGCTTCGAAAATCGCAGGAATTGGTACATATGATTAACGAAGAAAAAAAACTCCAATTTCATAGGTAAAACCCAATATGAATCTGAACTTATTAAGAAAGCATATTATAAAATATTAGACTATAGATGACAGACAATCATCCCTGGACATAACCAGCTCGCAACTCGGGCTATTTCACAATTAATAATGAAATATTATGGTTCCTTTTTGTAATATAAAAACCTGTTTTTAAAAGGGCAACCCCTCGAGTTTCTTGCCTGTTCTTCTCAGGGGAAAGTTGCCTTTTGAAAAAGCAGTAGCTTAGAAAATGTAAAATGTAGAAACCTACAAAATAAAGCATTTTTGATCTTGACTTAATCAATATCTGGCGGGCTCAGTCATTGGATGGGGTAGTTTCATACGAGTGTTCCTGTGCTTCGGAAGGCACGTTAAGTAGTCGGTAGCGGCTGTTTTCAATTGAAGGCAGTCGTTAAGCCAAGTCGGTGGCCTACGGAGGCGGTTTAAAAACAATGAAAGTCAGGTGGCCACTTGTCCGATACAGTACCACCAATCTCATAAAATCCGCGCTGGGGCAACGCGGTGGATTATGGCCCATACCGTCCCCCAATGAGGAGGCTGTGCCCCAACAATAGTAACGTGTGAAAAAGAAAAAAAAACAGTTTTTTTTTGCACATACACACAGCGCCATCTAGGTCCACATTAAGCATCTAGGCTTGTGTTATGGATACCAGATGGTCGATAATAAAAATACATTTTTTTGTAAATAAATAACATGTATAAATGAAAAACATCCATAACTCGGGAACACATGTCTGTATTCATCATACATATGCCCCTAGCGGGATTCGAACCCGCGACCTTTTGGTATAGTGGTCAGAGTTTCTTTTGGTTCGGTCATAGCATGACAATTTTGGGGTGATTTTTTAGGCAAATAGTTTTTGTCTCCAGGTATGGCAGGGGCGGACTTCATAAAACATCCCACGCAGCATGGTGACTGTCGAAAGGTAGGAATATAACATACAAATAAGTCACGACTTCATCCCAAATGGGGTGGTCAGAGACATCCCAAAGTAAAAAGTTCACACGACACTCTGGATCAAGACGAATCTCGCGACACATTGCGTTTCAAAATTGGTCAAGCCGTTTTGGCTATTGGAGTTACCATAGAAATGGTTTTCAGTGTGTATGTATGTGTACGTATGTACCCCTGGGACAGTTGAGTATAAAGTCGCCGTAACTAGAATAGCTTAACTAACCTAAGCTAACCACTACACCAAACAGATCGTCAAACTGTTGATATTGAATGTATGTACCGTTAATCAGAAGAGAACGGAATGAAATGGATTAAGTGAAAGTATGTAGCAAGGTACCTTACTATTCCCAAATCAGAACTGAGTATCTGAAACAGTAAACTATCTTAGTTATTTAACCCCTTGTTCCAAATGCCAATGCTCTCGTTGATAAAAAAAAAGTAGAAAATTTAACTTGCCAAACGATTCTGTAGTTTATTTTCTTGGTAGTATTTAAGATATTTCAAATTCGATATCGGTCGCTTATCTACAGATAAGGTTTCCGATAATGCATAGCCCAAGTTCGTAAATAGGCAGATGTGCAAAGATTATAAAGCTCAAGTTATTATGCCTACGCGCAAAAGAATACATCTCTTAGAATAATTAGTATATCAACCATCTG
The DNA here is from genome assembly GCA_949316235.1 of Oegoconia quadripuncta. Classification (NCBI taxonomy): domain Eukaryota; kingdom Metazoa; phylum Arthropoda; class Insecta; order Lepidoptera; family Autostichidae; genus Oegoconia; species Oegoconia quadripuncta. The sequence goes on from OX438749.1 coordinate 29,751,150, forward strand.
GTATCCACAGCACAAGCCTATAGTTGCTTAGTATGGAACTAGATGGCGCTGTGTGTATGTCTGAGGATATTTATTATTATTATTTTTATTATAATAAGAGTGAAATGTAAGTTTCAAAAATATAGGTGGCCCCTCCGGAAAGCGCGGCTAGCTCGCGCTCTTCGGCTTCCAGCGCTCTTTCGTACTCTTCTTTGTGTTTCATGATCGACTTTATATGTTCCTGCACGGTGTCCCAATGGTCCTCACTGCTTAACATAAAGTCGATCATGGTATTTTTCGTGAGTCTTGTCCCTGTGCTGTTTGCAAGCTCAGCACTCAGCGTTTCGTACGAAACGGCACTGGAAAAGTGTGTGCTCCTGAGGGTCGACTTGGTCACAAAACCAGCATTGGTCACAGGGTGCTTTCTGGATTCTTCTTAAGTAAGATCTAAAAACCTGTCAATAGTTGTGTTCCGGTTGTCAAAGATAAGATAGCCAGTCCCTCAAATGTGTTGGGGTTTCCGGGTCAGTACGCATTCACCTTCGACCTCATCTTCACTTAACATCAGGTGTGATTGAAGTCAAGCATGAACCCGTTGTGCATAAAAAAAAACCCCGTGACCAGAAAGGGCTTGGCCAGGTGAAAACAAGTACGGAACCTTACTCTGCGCATGGCCCACACGCACTTGGCCGGTTTTTTTTTTTCGTATTTGTAGATTTATTGTTTGTTTGTTTATTTATTTTCAAAAAAGATATTACAAGTAACTAGTCTAATTACTTAAAAATTCTAATGCTTGGACTCTGATCATCAAACTAGGTCAAACCTGTATCTTGAGGATCAGTTCCTTCCTTATGCACATAGGTAGTAAACATTTGAATTAAACACTTAAAATTTACTTATAATGTTTCGTAAATAGTAAGTACCTAATATTTTGTAATAAGTAAATGTTTTTAAACTATAATACCAGTCACACTGCACCAATATCGTCACCCAGAGCCAAGCATCGCTTCTACAACATACTTTATCTATAACAAATATTCAAAAAGAGCTTATCTATAGTGATTCACAGTCGCGTCTTGACTTGTGTGACAAAAAGTGGTGTCCTTCGATGGTTATGTGAACGTGTGTCAATAACAATGAATTACTCTGGGACTTTTGTGTTTTTGGTGCTATTTGGACTTACGGTCACTCAGGAGCCCATGGACGATGAAAGTATGGCCAAATATTTATTATCTATGTTAAAAATGCTTCATCAACAACTTTACACTTCCTCATTGTTGGAATACAGTGCCTATTGGTGGATTTTTATTTTAACCGCCTCCGTGGCTCAATGTAAACAACATTGGGTTTACGTTTCGGAGGTCGCGGGTTCGATCCCCAGCGGGGTACATATTTAGTACTCGGTTTGGTTGGTGGTAGGGCATATTAAATGTCTGCCTGGCTAGCTACCAACATGTTATCTAAATCCGCCGCCAAACAGAAATGTTAATAGCAATGTTGTGTTCCGGTTGTCAGAGATAAGATAGCCAGTCCCCCAAATGTGTTGGGGTTTCCGGGTCAGTACGCTACCACTTTCAGCCTTATCTTCACTTAACGTCAGGTGTGATTGAGGTCAAGTGCTAACCCGTTGTGGATAAAACAAAAAAAAATCGTGTCAGACTAGTGATCACCTGACAGTCAGTGTTTTCAGGCGCTCATTTAGGCCACCGACTTGGCTTTAATTAACCGGGATCGACTATATAACGTGCCCTTCGAAACACGGAAATACTTGAATGCTACTAGTGGTCACCCATCCAAGTACTGACCAGTTGTGTGGAGTCATGAATCGTGAATGGGAAACACGAATAAGAAGAATCACGCTTGTGTAATCCATCGCATAATTCACATCGCTAATCGAAAACGAATAGTACAAACTAACTTACACTCACTTGTCTGTACATAAAATAACTTACAATTACAAATTAGGCCCAATATTAAACAGTTACGATCTAGAGGGCCCGATAAAGTAATTATACCTAAATATATGTTGTCAGTTACCCAAAAAAACGTTAATTATATTACATGGCTGCGAAGGTATACAATGCCCTCCCAAATGAATTAAAACTATTGACTGGACGACAATTTAAAATTAAGTTACATGAATGGCTTAAAAACAAATGTTGTTATTTAAGGAATATCTACCACTATTTTAAAATACTTATATAACGGACAATATCGCTTTTCTGACACATCAACACAGCATTGACAATTAATTAGTTTTATATTGTGACAACATACATTATTAATATTATATTATATTTAAGTAATAACCTATCTAATGCTATCCTAATTTATTAAATATTTGCACGCTAGATTTTAAGTAGATTTTGAATGAGACTTCTGTTATATGACGTGTCATCCTCTTGTACCCAAAATCAAGCAAATAAAATATTTCATTTCATTTCAATGCGACTGCGCCACGAGTGCGCGTAAAAATGCTTACGGACGTGTAAATTTAGGGTTATTGTCATTTTTTAATTTCAAAGGTCTTTCAAGAAAATTTCAGTTAACGTAATTTGAGATTTCAATATCAATAGACATCTAATATGTTTGTCACTTTTGCAAAGAGATAGATGTACCAATGTCTATCGACGGTGAAATGTCTTGTGCGTAAAAATCGGGGTCCAGGATGCCGATTCTCGCACACTAGACATTTCACTTTTCATATCATATTCGGCAGAATGTTCGGTAAAACTTTTACCGAACCGAATTTTCGGCATAACTGATTCCCCTACGTAAACAATATAAGTAGAAACTAGAATAATGATTAATTTTTTGTTCAAATGCTGTAATTTAATCATGCATTCATTTTCTTGATTAAACCAAAAAACTTGCTTAATTTCTCACAATAAAGACCTGATTATAGTAACATATTTTTAATTATAAAGAACTAGCTCTCCGTCCGCGGCTTTTCGCCTGGGTGGAATAACTTTATCGCGGAAATTTGTTTATCCCGCGGGAATTACTCACTTTATCGGGATAAAAAATATCCTGTCTTAATCCAGGGTATATTCTACCTCTATACCAAATTTTATCCAAATCCGTTCGTCCGTTTGGCCGTGATTGAGCAACAACCAAACTTTCCCATTTATAATATTAATTAGATTCACTGTAACTTAATCTCAAAACAGCGACATAGTTACTTATATTTTGTTTTTAATTAATAACCATCTTTTTTATCTGTTGTTTTAATTATTTTATTTTTATTTTATTTTATTTTATTTACATAGAATCAACAGCATTATTACAAATTCTTATACAGAAAACTAATACCAAACTTATGCCAATTAAAGATTCTTATTATGTTACTGACAACGGTTACTTTAACATCGAATGGGTAATGTCTTTACAATAAAATTCGTACGAAGTAATACATTATTAATTAATATCAATGAAAACAAATCAAATCCTCAGTGATAGGCATATGAGTCGTTATGTTAATATGTAAAAATAAAATATGTCTATGGAAGTGACATAAGCCTTTTTCGCGGGGAAATGCTTTACGTGTACCGCTCGCCTGGGGGACGGCGAGACGGTTATGTGGGACTCCCCTCCCTAACGGGAGGGATACCCACTAAAACCCCGCGGCGACCTTCTTCGGCAGTAGGGAGGACCTGGGAACGCATAGGCGGCTCCAGGTCCCCCCCGCCCCGCCCCCCCTCACAAGGGGAGGCCCATTCCCGGAGGGCGTCTAGCGCACCCTCCGTAGGGGGCGCTGTCGTGCCCCACACCGCGATCAGCAGCGGTATGAGGCGCGACAGGGCCCGATACGACGACACCCCCCCGGTCGCTCCGGGGGTTGTCATCCTCTCCCAGGCCGCGTCCGACGAAAATGAAAATGATCTATAAATATGTACAAAATATGTGTGTTGTGAGTGTCTGTGTGTGTAAGAGTTAGTGTGTGTGATAGTTAGTGTTGCTATTGGAAATTAAGCTACAGTGTTAACAAAAACATAAATCCTCACTATAGCTCATAAAAATAACACATATAACACTCAACTAATACATGGCTCAATACAGTCCAAATCAAAATAAAAAATGCTTTATTTTGTAGGTACCCAGGGTACACTTAAATAGTCAGATTTTACATATTTTTAAGCTACTGCTTGTTCAAAAGGCTTCCCCTGAGAAGAACAAGCAAGAAACCAGGGAGGTTGCTCTTTTTTTTTTTTAAAAAAAAAGGTTTTTATATTACACAATTATTAATTATTGTTTTATATTACAGTATTTCATTATTAATTGTGAAATAGCCTGGTTATGCGAACGGGCTGTGTCCATGAATGTTTATCAGCTAAATAATCTGATATTTTAGAACATGCTTTCTTCACAAGTTTCTGTTTTATAGTATCTTTCAATTTATTGAAAGGAAGATTTTGTATGTCAACAACCTTATTGTAAAAAGTTTGAGTACCACTTTTCCGAACATTCGGTGATTTTGCCGAATATTCGGCCCATCCCTAGTAAGCATGTATATTTGTGATTCTGCAAGTATGTAATGGTTATTTACATACATTTATAACATTGTTTTCTTTTGTAATTCCAACAGTGCTACAAGCATTCGTCGAGACGGTAAAAGAAGATCCAACTGACCTAATTTGCCGCACCTGCGCCTGCGCTGATTTTGTGGTAGACTGCAGCAGTCTCGACATACGATCTCCTTTTACACTGGCCGATTGGGAAGGTATGACCTTTTTTCTAATATTTAAACAACTCGTGTACCCGAGTTATGGATGTTTTCATTTATAATAAGTATTTATTTACAAAAAAAAATGTATTTATGTAGTATATCAACCATCTGGTATCCACAACACAAGCCTATAGTTGCTTAATGTGGAACAATTTATTGAATTACCCGTTTCTTAAGAAAAACATGAAATAAATCTGTACTTTCCGTAAAAATACCAATTATATCGTGGATACCTACATATTTCAAGTCGTACCATTTTTCTGATTTTTTGTATTATAGCTGTAGTAGTGTTCATTAATTATATCCATAGATAATATATTCCCGTAGCTATTGCTTTTCACAGATTACAAATACACTCAGTAGAAGAGTATCTATAAACGTTTTTAACACCGCAGGTATTTTCGCAAATATGACAGGCGCGCTGAGATACTTGACCCTTAGAATTTTTGCGTGGGAACGGGCGACAGAGAGGTTAAAACGAACGAACGATGTCGCGGACAACTGCTATTTTTTCTATAAAGGTGTTTAGAATACAGTGGGGATAGTCCTTTCCTTAAATAATTTAATGACTACCTATGGTTTCCAGGTCTCAAGAACTTCACTCCAACGGTAGTGAACCTCAGCGGAAACCCACTCACAACCATGACCCGCGTGGCCGAGCTGCCCATCCAGACCCTAAACCTGTCTAATTGTGAGATCGAAATGATAGAGTACTCCAGCTTCAGGAATCTGATGGAGCTTGTCTCATTGGACTTAAGCAAGAATAGGATTTCTACTTCGTCTTTGCACAAGCGAGTTTTTGAGGTAAGTAATTTTTTTGATATTTACTGTCTCTGATTACGATTCGTGGTAGGGCATTTCAAAATGTCCACATGGCTACAGTGGCAAAAGGGAAGTCACGAAACAATAATAGGTAAATCTTTGCACATCTGTGTATGTGTTCTATTTCCACATCTAGTTCCACACTAAGCAACTAGGCTTGTATTATGGTTGATAAACTAATAATAAATAACAATAATAATAAATCCGTGTAGACAGTTGTTCATGAAGTTTCACTAATAAATATAGTATTTTATTTATTTCCATAGCTTGATGTCTTACGGTATCTTACTGTGGGGAAATGCCGCGGATATAAATACAATCTTTGTTTTACAAAAACGAGCCGTTCGCGCAATTTATCAATTGAAACCTGCAGTGTTATACACAGGTTTAAAGTGTATAACATTCTAACCTTTTCGTCACAGTACATTTTTGAAAATCTAATGTATGTCAAAAAAAATATAGCATCATTTAGGAAAAATAGTGATACCTAAACATGATGTCAATACAAGAAATAAAGATAAACTTGCAGGTCACATAAGTCGGCTCCGCAAAGTCAGTAATTCATTCAAAGGGTTATGTATACGCTTTTTCAATAAGGTCCCAGTTGATATACAAAATCTTCCACTTGATAAATTTAAAGATACTATAAAACAGAAACTTATTAACAAAGCATATTATAAAATATCAGACTATTTAGATGATAATCATCCCTGGACATAATGAGATTGTTCGCATGCCAGGCTATTTCACGATTAATAATGAAATATAAAAACCTTTTTGTAATATAAAAACCTTTATGTAAAATCAAAACCTGATTTTAAAAGAGCAACCCTTCGAGTTTCTTGCTTGTTCTTCTCAGGGGAAAATTGCATTTTGAACAAGCAGTAGCTTAAAAAATGTAAAATTGACTATTTTAAGTGTAACTCTGTGTACCTACAAAATAAAGCATACTTGACTTGACTTGACTTGACTTGAGTAATAACACAAATTTGAAGCACTGACACAAGGGTTTTGTAATTATTTTCCGTTTTAAACGAGAGCGTCTCGAGAATGCGGTGCGCGCGCGCCGGCCATATTCCAACAGTTGGGAAGCGGACAGGAAGCGGGAAAAGGAAAAAGTGTGCGGGTGAATGTTGGTATGCATGAATGTATGAATGTATTCATTCAAAGGGTTATGTATACGTACGTATACGTAAAAATTGTTCGACATACTCGTACATACTAAAGGTGGTTTTAGAATGGTTTACTTTGTATGGGTTATTGATTATGCGTAAAGTGTATGTAGTCAACAAAAAATAGACAAATATCGGACGTAAATACTGCAAGAATTAGTATATTTTAGCTATTTCCATAACCTGGACGTCTTACGGTATCTTGCTGTGGAGAAATTCCGCGGATATAAATACAATCTTTGTTTTACAAAAACGAGCCGTTCGCGTAATTTATCAATTGAGACGAGCAGTGTCACTTAGAGACAGATTTAAAGAGTACAAACATTTTAACGTTTTCGTCACAGTATATTTTTGAAAATCTAATATATGTAAAAAAAATATAGCATCATTTAGGAAAAATAGTGATAAACATGATGTCAATACAAGAAATAAAGATAAACTTGCAGGTCACATAAGTCGCCTCCGCAAAGTCAGTAATTCATTCAAAGGGCTATGTAGGTATACGATTTTTCAATAAGGTTCCAGTTGATATACAAAATCTTCCTCTCAAAAAATTTAAAGATACTATAAAACATTATAAAATATCAGACTATTTAGATGATAATCATCCCTGGACATAATCAGATTGTTCGCATGCCAGGCTATTTCACAATTAATAATGAAATACAAAAACCTTTTTGTAATATAAAAACCTTTATGTAAAATCAAAGCTTGATTTTAAAAGAGCAACCCTTCGAGTTTCTTGCTTGTTCTTCTGAGGGGAAAATTGCATTTTGAACAAGCAGAAGCTTAAAAAACGTGTGTCTGTGTACCTACAAAATAAAGCAACTTTGACTTTGACTATTACCATAATAATAAAAAAGAAGACATAGATAAGCTATTCTATTTTTTGGCGTAGACAAGTATTTCTAACATAATAATATAAGCTGTATGTACAATTCATTAGGGAATACCCATATCACTTCAACAGTAACACTAATCTAATGTGGATATTATTGGACCTTATGTAATTTTAAACCGATTTAAAAAGATTTCATTCGTCTGTTTGTATTTTTTACAGGGCCTATTCCTCCCGGGATCCGAACCCACTCCGTTCCGCAAATTACGATACCTAAACCTATCCCACAATGATATCCATTCACTACCTCAAGATCTGTTCAGCTTCATGCCGGACATCACCACCCTGGACCTCAGTGGGAATCCTCTGGCTTATATAGACCAGGTTACGATGGCTGTGGTCACTGAGCTCACCAAATTACGTGTAAGTGCTGACAGGTGTGCTTACGTATGTCTTAAATCAAATACCAATATAAAGTTTACGAATCGGAGGTCGCGGGTTCGATCCCCAGCAGGTTACATGTTTAGAACTCTGTTTGATTGGTGGTAGGGCATTTTAAATGTCCGCCTGGTTAACTACCACCATCTTATTTAAGTCTGCCCCCAAACAGCAATGTTGTGTTCCGGTTGCAAGAGCTGATAAGATAGCCAGTCCCCCAAATAAGATCGGGCTTCCGGGTCAGTACGCTTCCATCTCCGGCCGCATCTTCACTTAACATCAGGCGTGATTGAGGTCAAGTGCTCACCTGTTGTGTATAAAAAAAAATATAGTAGGTACTAACGTATTATCGTTCAAACTTAGCGCGATCGGCCCCCTGGTGGGATATAAATGCAACTAACATTGTGAGATTATTGTTGTTTGTAAAATTAAATAAACTACAATCCAAAGGGTTTTCTTGCAATTATTTATTTTATAATTATTATAAAAATAATTTTACAAAGAATAATAAATAACCTTATATTACTTACATCTTAAACTGATATATTTTTCATATCCACAATTATTATGTAGCGAACAGATGGTAACAAGGTACAGAGTTTATCGTCTACGAATTCTCAAACCGGAATAACAAAATAAAAACATATATTTTCACCACACAACACATACAGAAATCACAGTAACATTTTAGGTATAAAGTGAAATTCTGATGAAAGGGTAGGGACTCAGCACAAATATTGATTTTCAATCCGCCCCAGCGAATGCAAATGGCAAAGTAAAATTAATTCTTATCTTAAAGTAACATGTTCTTCTCAATGTCCCAGGCTATCTCTCTACCAAATTTCTATATTTATATAATTTGGTCTAGTCTTAAAAGATAATAAACAGACCGACAGATGGAGTACTCTTCATCATTATTTCAGCCACGGTACGTTCATTTTTTACGTACGTTTCACACACACACTTACTCATCTACATACTAAACACATTCAACATTTAATTTTTTTTTCTCGTCTATTCTTTTCTGAACTATGTTGTACTGTTTCCACTTTTTAATTATATTTGCTATATTGTTATATATCAATATAATAACATTGTTACTGCCTGCTTCACCTAGGGGGAGAGCCTGGCAATCTGAAAAACAGGTTTATTTTCGTAGTTCAGATGTCAGTCTCTCACAAGTGAAATAGTATATTTGGGCCTGAATTTTGTAATAATGCTGTTGTTTAGATATTTTCTTACTAGGTACCCTGTGTGTGAAACAATAAAGATTATTATTATTATTATTATTACTGCTGCATATAGGCCTCTCTTCAATAAAGCCAGGAATAGCGGGGCTGAAGGGGACTGGAGCCTGGTCCTACTTCTGTCGCTCAAAAGCGGCCGGTTGCCATAATCGGAACGCTAGGCAAGCGGATTGGCGATCGCAGACCTTGGGGGTTTAGGCCAGTGACGCTACTGCCCATCACTGGACCAAGGTGTCTAAAACCTCTTCCTTTCCCTTAGTCGCCTTATATGACATCTACTGGAAGAAATGGGTTCGTTCTATTCTACTCTGCTGGAAACCACACGGCCAGAGTTACTGTTGCATTTATAATATTACTGTGGATGTACTTTGACATAAGGTGACATTTTTCCAGGAGCTACGGCTTAGCGCCTGCGAATTGGAGACTCTTCCGGAAGGTCTCTTGCGAAGACAGAGGCGCCTGGAGCGCCTGGATTTGAGCGACAACACATTCACCACCATCCCGTCTGTTCTCACCGAGTCAATCAATCTAGTGTACTTAAACCTGGACAGGAATCCCATCCTAGCTTTGGAGGAAAAAACGTGAGTGTGCCGGATAGGTGGGTACACTTCTGGTATGACGATAATGGTAATGAAAGTAGTCTGCTATGCCGGTGACTTCCGTTCTTCTACGGATTGCTACATTCTTGATTCGATCACGTATTGAAACCTTGAACTTGCTTATTAGACCCATAGTGACAGACCACGTTCCAATGCCATAAGTTATCATTGCTTTTTTTTAACCACAACGGGTTAGCACTTGACGTCAATCACACCTGATGTTAAGTGAAGATGAGGCCGAAGGTGGTAGCGTACTGACCCGGAAACCCTATCTTATTTGGGGGACTGGCTATCTTATCTCTGACAACTAGAACACAACAATGCTATTAACATTGCTGTTTGGCAGCAGATTTAGATAAGATGGTGGTAGCTAGCCAGACGGACATTTAAAATGCCGTACCACCAACCAAACCGAGTACTAAATATGTACCCCGCTGGGGATCGAACCCGCGACCTCCGAATCGTAAATCCAATGTTGTTTACATTGAGCCACGGAGGTGGTTACGTACATTGATTAAAGATTTTTGTATAAGCATTGAAGTATTTTAGACGAAAAGACATTACGCAGTTTCCTGAATGCTACCAATTCGTCAATTAGCCTCTCTCGCGCTGACCTGTCTAATAGTACCTATGCTGAATTAATTTAACAACTCTTGGAACGAAATAATCTTTGATAACTTGTGAAGATAACAGGAAGGTTGTCTAAGGCTCAGCATTTCCTTATTTACTTACTTTTTTGGTGCACATGGAAGGGCACAAGTCCGTTTGTGACTGATCTTTGAAGCCCTACTTCGCTGAGGTTACCTCTACAGCGACGATTTATCTTCACGAGCGATTCAGCGTCTTCCAGGTAGACCATCGCAGTTTATGACTTGAGCCCTGTACCACAAATGATAATTACAAATTGCTATGACAATTCGGCATAGATTGCTGGTTATAATTAAACATTGACAATAAGTCGCCTAATATTGTATGTAATGTATTCCAAATCCAAAAAAAAAAATTTTGGTCATCTTTTTCGCATTTCTTTCAGCTCAGTGGCCAACTTAACCAAGCTCCAAGAGCTCCGCCTGTGCCGGCTCAGCAAACTACAGACTATAGGTGCTGGGGCCCTCGGAGGTTTAGAGAGTCTAGTCACCCTTCACATCTGCTATAACCCCCGACTGACGAACCTGAACCCTGGGTTTCTGATGTGGAAAGACGACCATGATGTGGAGAGATATCCACTGCTTAAAGAGGTAATGTTGAGTTAAAAGAATGTGTCACAGTAAGTAGAATCTGGCAAAGTGGGTAGGTATCTAATACCTGGAGAGTGACAACTCATTTGTAAAGAAAACTGACTAACAACTGAAACATAGTCGCTCACTATATGGGCCTCATAAGAAGGATCAAGGTCACCCAAAGGGCAATAGAGAGAGCTATGCTCGGTGTATCCCTGCAGGATCGAATCAGAAATGAGGAGATCCGCATGAGAACCAAGGTGACCGATATAGCCCGAAGAATTGCCGAATTGCTTCCAAAAATAAAAAAACAGTCTTTCTTTTGCATCGAGATTTTAATAACACATATCATGAAAAATATGACAACCACATCTCATTTCCAGCTGTATCTTAACAACAACAACCTATCAGAGATCAACTCCCACCTCCTGGAGCGCTGGGACGCCCTTGTAGACGTGGACTTCTCCAACAATCCTTACGTTTGTGACTGCAATAACCAGTGGATGGTCGATGTTCTGGTGCCCCTGATTAGCAGCATCGAAGCTAATGACACCGCCTCCTATATGATGTAAGTTAACAATAACCTTCGTACTATATTTGACTAACCGCACTGCAAGGGGAACAAGGGCCAAGCTGATACAGAACCCAGTTCTACCAAAAAAATATGACCTTAATTTTCTGAAAAAATTATGTTCAAAATTTGAAGTTCTTACGAAATCTACTTGGTTTTACTGGCCGTCATGGTAACTTCAGTAACCAGGTGCGATAGATGATATTTTTAATTCTTTGTTAGCAACTAATTGCGTTAGAAGAATATTTTCAAATTCAAATCATTTATTTTGCTACAATGTACACAGTGGTGTTCAATATTAAACATAGCCTTTTAAATAGGGCCTTTTGATCATGCAAAATTTCGGTCGAATCTATTGTAATATGCGCACCCTAACACTAATATTTTCTATAGCCTCAATTATTAGGTTATTACCTATGAAATTGGCGTTTTGTATGAAGAATTTGATTAAGATTGTTTTCTCCATACAAACATTTTTGATTTTTTTTTGGGAACGGCAAGTCCAAATTTAAGTAAACTTTGTGTGTATCTATCGGATAACATTAACCTAGTATTGGCAGCGTTAATTTTTAAAAGTAACCGCTTTATAAAAGTTTCAGCGAATCTAAGAAATGATTATGACAAGCACATGAAAATTTTTTTTTTAATGTAATTTAGCCCAGAAATTAAAAAATATTTCATGTGAAACCTTGAAATTCCATTTTCCAAATAAAAAACAAAAGACATCAGCATTTTTGGGCCAGTGTTTTGTCACCTAATAAAAGGTACACCTAAAAAAAGCCGGTACTAAAGACTATCAACTTAGCTATTCAAAAGAATTTTTGGAACCTTAGTATAGTTATAAGAAATATTTGAAAATGTCGCTCTCAGAAAACATTTTGGCTCACAAACTATACAAAAACTAAATTCTTTCCAAAAAAAAAAAATAGACAAGTGACAACTGACATTTTTGACTGTGAGGTTATAATTTAAGTAGGGATAACCATGGACAACAGCAACAGCGAGCGAGCGACGGACGACTCTGAAAAGAAAAAACAATTTTTCTTTGGCCTAGCATCTAGTTTCCATGCGTGAGAATGCATGTGGTTAATGTTGCCAGTATATAATTTCAAAGTTCCCCAAACCATATTTCAAACCTCTTTTGTTCTTTTCTAAAGTCCTTTAAAAATATATGTGTTAGGTTTTTAGCACGTCTGGTACTAAGAGTTCAAGACTATATTTATTAATTGAAGTGACAACAAACTGGACCAAAGATGTATGGATCTGTGCTGTTGTCCTTTGGATATAGCTTTGAAAATCGCAGGAATTGGTACATATGATTAACGAAGAAAAAAAACTCCAATTTCATAGGTAAAGACCCAATATTTCTATTTTCCAGCTGCAAGAAGCCCCCGGAGCAGCGAGGGCTGTCATTCGCCAAGCTCCGAGAACTGTCCAAGAGCCTTGTATGCCCCGAGCCCATTCAAGCAGCCTTTCCAGTTCCAGATATGGCAATACTACTAGGAATTATGATAGGTGGGTTATTGTCTATTGGAATACACGGCCAGGAGGTTTTCGGCACGTAAAAAGGATAGTTTCCACCAAAAACTTGCACGTTTCAATGACGATGGACTCACCCCCCGTCACGTCTGCATTTCTGTATATTGTTCTGTATTCTGTATATTAACATGGTTAGGGTGCAGGAAGTTAAGGATCTAGGGGTAATGCTAAATACACAATTGACATTTAGTGACCATATTGTTAACTGCTGCAAAAAAGCATTTCGAAATCTTGGCTTCGTCCTGCGCAGAACACATAACTTTACGAACATGGGGGCGGTTATCGCTCTGTATAATGCTTTGGTGAGAAGTAATCTGGAATGTAACGCTATTATTTGGGCACCACATGAACAGAAATACAGTGCAATGTTAGAGCGGATCCAGAATAAATTTATAAGATATATTTTATTATTTTATTTTAGATATTATGGTGTGTATAAATCAATATTTCTTTTTAATTACAGAACAAAAAAAAATGACTCACACTCGAGAAGCCTATATAAACTAATTATAAATAATACCCAAATAGCTTTGATGGAGATTATTTTCCAGAATTCACGTGTATAAAAAAAGTAGCCGATTTTATCAATCAATCAATCAAATGCTCTTTATTGCACAATTAACAAAAGCTACATGAAGAATACAGCGTACACCATTAATCGCACAAAAAGGCGGCCTTATCGCTAACAGCGATCTCTTCCAGGCTAACCTTAGGGTAAAGATACAAGCTACCAGTAGGTGAGGTTTGCACTAATAGTAGCAATACGGGTGTATTTTATAGTTGGTCATTATTATATAACAATAAATATTGGTTGGTCATTATTATATAATAATAAACAAGTGGTAGTAGAGTACCTACAAAATTGAATATTTGTGTTCTTTATCTATGTAATGAAAAATTGGGTTCCACTTTTTCTCAACAATTGTTTAATTTCTTTAGAACGCTCAACGATATATTACTACGCAATCCACATGATAAATATCTCATAGTGGGAGACTTCAACATGAGTAGCATAATTTGGGTCCCCAATAATTATGATTGTTCTCTGGATCCTTGTAACTATCGATCGGAGAATGAGATTTTATTGGTTGACGAGATTAGCGCACTGAATCTTAGGCAGTATAACGGAGTTAGAAATGCGTACGGCAAGACTCTTGACCTTGTGTTGGCCAATGATACCGTCACTGTCAACGACTGCAGTAGTGACCCATTAGTCCCCGTCGATAGTCACCATGGTGCATTGTCTCTGACAGTCGAATTCGCACAATGTGGTCTCCTGGGGTCTGCCCCGCGTACTAAGTACCTTTTCGAGCAGGGCGACTACGAGTCCATAAACAAGGAAATCGCCGAGATTGACTGGGCTGGAAGGCTCTCGCACTTGTCACTGGACAATGCAGTGGAGCAGTTTTACGAAGTCTACTCCATGTTGAGGGACAAGTATATACCTTGTAGATGCATTTCTAATAACCACTACCCTAAATGGTACTCCCCAGCCTTGAGAAAGATGATAAAAGAGAAATATAAGTATTTTCGGAAGTACAAGACTTATGGTAATCGATCGGACGGTGAGTCGCATAGGCTGTTACGTGAGCGAATTAAGGTTGTAGAAAATAAATGTTACCAAAATTATATAGCATCAGTGGAGAGTTCTATTGAGAAAAGTCCTAATCAGTTTTGGTCGCATATTAAGTCAAAGTCTAATTCTAATGGTATACCTAACAGTTTAAAATATGGTGACTCTGTGTATAATACTGGTGACTCAATATGTGATGCCTTTTCAAACTACTTCTGTACCTCCTTTTTACAGCCCCACAATAGTGTTAGCAATCCCAACAACTTGAGTGATCCCGCATCTGAACCGTTCTTGGTCACACCGGATATATCCTCTGTTACAGTTGAGGCCACCTCAGTGGCTAAGTTACTTTTAAAGTTGGATTCAGCTAAGTCCGCGGGCCCCGATGACCTACATGCACGATTCCTTATAAGCTGTGCTAATACTATATCAGTTCCTATTGCGATACTGTTTAATAAATCCATAGCTGAAGGAATCGTGCCTAGTATCTGGAAGCGGGCGTACATTACTCCTGTACATAAAAAGGGTCTAAAACTGATGTGACTAATTACCGTCCTATTTCTAAATTGTGTATAGTGTCTAAGGTGTTTGAAAGAATTATTTACACTCAATTATATCCTGCGTTAAAGCAATCTTTCAGTCCCTCCCAACATGGTTTTTTATCTAACCTTGTTCTCTTTAATGATTCTCTCACTGAAGCAATGGATGATGGGTACCAGGTCGACGTCATTTATACTGACTACAGCAAGGCTTTTGATCGTATACCGCACCAACATCTTCTGTACAAGCTCTTAAAAGTCGGCATCTCGGGTGATTTGCTGAGATGGTTTTCATCCTATATTGACAATCGTTCGCAAGCAGTTGTAATCAATAATTATATCTCTGGATGGGTGACCGTCCCTAGCGGTGTACCGCAAGGTTCATTGCTCGGACCTCTGCTGTTTGTTGTTTTTATTAATGACATAGATCGGTGCTTACGAACTTCTCAGTTACTGTGCTTTGCAGACGATATGAAGGTATTCGCTAAGATTAACAACACAGCTTTTGCGTCTGGAACAATATTGTGCAAGCAATAACTTGGACCTCAATCCCTCCAAATGTAATATAGTTACTTACACTCGCAAACACAATACAGTTAATTTCCATTATACATTGAAAGGAGCAAGTTTGCAAAGAGTCTCCGGTGTGCGTGACCTTGGTGTGGTACATGATTCCAAATTGCTATTTGATACCCATATCGATAGTATTGTATCTAAAGCATCTAAGGCCCTGGGTTTTGTGATGCGCAACTCCAAGGATTTCACCAGTGCCAAAACATTTAAGATTTTATATTGTGCATTCGTACGTAGTAACCTGGAGTATGCGTCACAAATATGGAACCCACGATACAGTACCTATGTTGCTAGGATTGAAAGGATTCAAAAAAAGTTTATCAGGTATCTGTGTTATCGCATTGGGGATCAATATCAGTCTGGCGATTACCTTCATTTCTGTAGAAGGCATCATCTGTTGCCTTTAGAGGTACGGCGTGAGATAGGAGACCTGATGTTCTTACTGAAAATCACTTCAGACTCCATTGATTGTCCTGAGCTTCTGTCTCGTGTTTGCCTCCGTGCTCCTGGTAAATCCCTTAGGCATAATAACCCGATTGCTCTTCCATCATCTTCCACCAATTACAGACAAAACACGTTCCTTTGGCGTGCGAGCAATAATTTCAATAAATTATCCAAAGAGCTAGATTTGGACCTTTTTAATACTACCAATATAACTGCGAGGCGTCAACTTAGTAGGGCATTTTTTGAAATTTAGTTTTTGCGCTGTGTGTTAGTAGGATAAAATTAGAAAAAAAAAAAAAAAAAAAAAAAAATCCGGCAACTCATGATTTGCTGTCATAGTGTGTTTGTATGTGTGCTTTCAAATGTTTTATGTACGAGTGCTGTTTATTAGCTTTTTAGTTTTATATTGTAAGTCTATCAGTGAAAACCTGTAATTAGCTTTATGCTTCTTAAAATGCATCAATTTTATTATAACCAGCTGTTGGTTTTCCGAAAAGAATAAAATAAAATAAAATAACGTAAAGATAAAAATACATAAACTAAGCCTACAAACTATAACTAGATAATTTAACTGCACTTAAACATATAATATATTATTGACTACTTAACACACACAAATATTTGCGCGCTGCGTACTACACTACCCATTCGCCCTTTACCGGTTATATATAATATTTAAATTTTAATCAATAATTTTTAATTATTCTAAAATAATCGTAATTAAACCTATATAATAAGGTATTATTTGTATTATATTTAGCTTTAAGGCATCTCGATTTTGATTTAGGTATGCTATTAAATTTATCCACTCTGGACGGAATAAGAAAATCGATCACACATTTCACATCACAAAGCTGTTTCAATTTCCCAAACACAACACACCTTCCACCTTCCACCATCTTCAACCTCATCTTTACTTAACATCAAGTGTGATTGAGGTCAAGTACGACCCCGTCGTGGATAAAAAAACAAACCTATTTTCAAATTTCAAATATTTGTTGCAGGTATCTTCGTCACTTTCCCTCTCGTTCTGATTGTGGTGCTGCTATGGAGGAAGGGATACTTCGCCAAGTGTCGGGGGAAGATGGCGCAGAGGAAAGAATACGAAGAGGAAGAAACTGATGCCTTTTAGAGCTTTAACTTAGCGATATAAGAGTCAAGAAGTTATGGAAAATACTCTTCAATGCGTACCTTAAGTAGGAGAAGAAGAGATTATTTTATCCAATGTCGTCCTCATTGGATAAATAAGATTTCTTTTTAAATACAAAGTAAATTGACGGCCTATTTGGTGTAGTGGTTAGAAACTCTGCTGCTATACCAAAAGGTCGCGGGTTCGAATCCCGCTAGGGGCATATGTTTGTATGATGAATACGGACACGTGTACCCGAGTTATGGATGTTTTTCATTTATACATGTATTTATTTACAAAAATATTTGTATTTGTGTAGTGTACCAACCATCTGGTATCCATAACACAAGCCTAGTTGCTTAATGTGGAACTAGATGGCGCTGTCTGTATATGTCCATGGATAAAAAAAAAAATCGCTTTGACCTACCCTCGAGAACCTAAAAGTTAATTATAATACATCAATCAATCAATCAAATACTCTTTATTGCACAATTAACAAAAGCTACATGAAGAATACAGCGTACATCATTGATCGCACAAAAAGGCGGCCTTATCGCTAACATCCATGGGCGGCGGTGATTGCTTTCCATCAGGTGACCCGCATGCTCGTTTGCCGCCCTCTCATATATAAAAAAAAATAACATCGATCTCTTCCAGGCAAACCTTAGGGTAAAGATACAAGCTACCAGTGTGAGGTTTGCACTAATAGTAGCAATACGGGTGTATTTTATATTAGTTTTAAATTAAAAATTCTAAATCTAAAAAGAACATGACGTACTGTAATTAATAATTTCAAATTCTTTATCAGCCTTTAACTTTGTGTCCAAAACAGGAAGAGCGGGGACTCCTATCACAAGTAAATTCTATTACTTAAAAGGAGCTCCTCAGCTGAAATTTTATGTATTAGGCTTTAGCTGATGAAATAAATATTATTATTATTATTATTATTATTAAATTCTTTATTGCACACAAAAATAAAATACAAAGAACATTTAACATACATGATGAAGTGTACAAAGGCGGGCTTATCGCTGATAGCGATTTCTTCCAGACACCCTCAGTTAAAGAAGCTTTTTTAATAAGTAGTTGGATAGTGCAAAGTAAAAGCTGAATAACTGAAATATCAGTAGTAAATAGACGATACATAGAAAATACATAGGTATAGTGGAATACATACAAAGATAAACACTTACTAAAATAAACAAACCATATAAATAAGTACAATAATAAAATACACATAAATATATATAACAGTATATACAATTCATTAGAGAGATAAATAATAGTCCTTTAGACGCAGTTTAAACACTGCAAGCGATTCTGCGTGGCGAATACTTAGTGGTAGTGCATTCCACAACTGCGCAGCCTTAATGCCAAAGGATCCCGAGTAATAATTTGTACGGCAGCTGATGGGCTTAAGCAAATTGTCGGTTTTAGACCTAAGGGGTACATCGTGATCGGATCCTAAATATGTAAACAGATTTTTAAGGTAAGGGGGGGAAATCTGACTGTATAGTACGTTATAAAGAAGAGTGAGGATATGCAAGATACGTCGGAGTCTGATAGGAAGCCACTTTAATTGCGCCCGGTATGCGGATATGTGATCATACTTGCGAACTCCGAAAATGAAACGGATGGCCATATTCTGAAGGCGTTCTAGCTTATTCAGCAGTTCTTCAGTGAGATCGAGATATGACACATCAGCGTAGTCAAGAATGGGAAGAAGAAGTGACTGAGCAAGTTCTACCTTTGTTCTAATAGGTAAAAGGTTTTTCCACTTTCTCAGCGAACCTAGCAAATATTTTGTAGTTTGTATTGTATACATAAATAGATTTAATTATATACGGTTATTTACGAGAATTTTGAATTATTGTTAAAAATGGCCACTTTCTCGTGCATTCTGGAACATACACTGTTCTATTTAGTGAGTATTTTTTTAATAAAAAGAAATCTTGATCCAATGAGGGCGCCACTGGATTGCACAAACCCACAGGGTATCTACAACAAAATTAGAATAAATAAATTGAAAGTAGGTGATTATGAACGCTGATTGCCATTTAAAGTTATACCACAGAATTAATATGTTAGAATTAAGTTGTAGTTTAGGTACTCAAATAGAATAGAACCAACCCGTCTTCCCGTGGGTGTTGTAAAAGGCGACTAAGGGACTTTACACTAAAAAAATATCTATAGTTTTGCAGACGACTGCTCCGCTAAACACCCAGACTGTAACTGTTAAGTATATAGTATAGCTGTTAGTTTTCCTAAATAAATATCTTATCTTATCTGACAACCGGAACACAACAATGCTATTAACATTGCTATTGTCGGTAGACTGATGGTGGTAACTAGCCAGGCGGACACATAAAATGCCCTACCACTAACCAAATCGAGTACTAAACATGTACCCGCTGGGTATCGAACCCGCGACCATCGATTCGTAAAACTTATGTTGTTTACATTAAACCACAGAGGCGGCATTATAGTGAGGTTGACTTATAAATAGATATAAGAACATAGAAACATAGCCATATTTTCATTGTAACGTGTTTTGTAAATTTGTACCGAATTATTAGTTTTATTATATTAATTATTAAATAAATTGGTTTTTCATTATAGTTAGGCAAGCATGTTTTTAGCTGAAAATGTCGTCGGGCTGCATTGCTTAAGTAACAGAAATGAGAACTAATATTTTGTAACGATAATTTCCTTAAATGTTTTGAATTAAAAGAAATACCCATATATTGATATTTTTTTTTAAAGAATTACGCATTTTTTAACTTTATATATTATTTATTGCACCAAAAAAATTACATATAACAGAGTACAAACAATAGGTCACCTTTACCTTTACCTTATTTGGAAAAATATATTACTGGCGTTTCTTACAAATGCTTTAATTTGCGTCGGTCGTGGTCTAAACCTATTTTCCCTGGACTAAGAGTCGGCAGCATAACCTTAAGTATTCTTTTCTTTGTTTACCACTTCTTCACACCAGTGACGGATTAACCCTTAATCAAATTAAGCAATTGCCTAGGGCATCACGTCTGCGGGGGCACCAGAAGAAGCACAAAAAAATCCGTCCTTAGGGCATCATGTCTCACTCTCACGTCACCAAAAACCACACCAAAAAAAGTTTATTGGACTAATTTGATAATTCGCGCGTTTTAAGTTAACATAAGAGCCGACCTAGAGTTACCCCGCTCTCCCGCTTGCGCCCACTCGCTGCCCGCTAGTCTAGTGCATTCGGCAATTCGAAAGCACCGGTATTGCGACCAGCCAATCACAAACCACCCCTTCCCCGCGGGCCCCCCGCCTGGCATTAAAGACCGATTCTAGTTGACATACGGATAGGGGGGCCCACAGGCGTGGATTGCTTAGGGCATCAAGTAGTCTTAATCCGTCACTGCTTCACACTCCACACTTCACTACGTTATAGGACCACTTCCATATCGATCTCTTCCACACAAGCGTTCCTACAGCGAGACGTATAACTTAGCAACAGTTTTTTTTTAAATCGTTTATTTTAATGTTCTATGTATCTTAGTAACATATTTCACTTCTTCTTTTCTTGTCGAGGCAAGTTTCACATTTTATTGGACCAAAACTTAGCCACTCTAACAGCACTCTCTGTGGCGTTAAGGAGGTCGTCAAAGGTGCAGCTGTCAGGACACTCGGGGCAAGACAATACTAATACTACACTAAACTATACTATTGTGACAATACATATTTTACTAATATTTATATGTAGGTATGGCTATCACATAATGTAACTTAAGTAGTAGTGTAGCGTTCGATCCCGCTGAGCGTTTTATTAGACCACTATTATATTGTCTACAATATTTCTATATGTGAGAACCGTTATTAGCCGTCAGGTAAATTTTTCCATTGTTATTTGTGATTTAACATGGCTGTTGATTTTTCTTAAATAAATAAATAATATATAATGAAGAGTTAACAATAAATATTTATTTTATTTATTTATTATATACTTTATTTACACAAAGTTCTCAACATTCTAAAAAATAATAAATAATAAGTCAACCATTTGCCCACATATCTAATTGTTGTTGTCTGGATCGATGCGGACCCCACCGATCGCGGAGGTTATTGCGAGGTCTTGGTGATCTGCAAACAGAGAGGATATTAAGAGGGTTTATTCCGGCCAGTGACGCCCTCATTGGATAAATAATTCAGCTATTCGTAATCAACCAACCGAAAATTGTTGGATTTCCATATTAAAAGTTCTTGATCGATTTTGACTACGGTTCCTTGGGAAAACTTGTTCGTAATCAAGAGTGGCGTCACCTAATGGGAATTACATGAATTAAAATTCACCCTGTATAATTTAAGAACATGTCAAACATCGTATTACTAGGTAAAAAGAAACGCCTAGCGCATCTCCTCGAGGCGGTACAGTGCCCACCAGGCAAGCAGCGTTCTCAATATTAAGATCGGTCGATCCTAGTCAAATATCTGAACACTGGCTATCCGACCGACTGATTTCCCAAAAAGGCCCCGTTCACTTTCACCATTTTAGAACGAACGAAGAAGCAGTGGACGTCTTAAGGCTGATATGATGATGAGAACGCAGCTATTAATATAAACAATTTTCATATTAATTACTCAAAAAATACTTACAGATACTGAGAATTTTTTTGACCAAAGTCACCGTTATGAATCTCTTTACTTTACTACGGATTAACTCTAACCTAGAACAAACAATATCAAGTTTGTAAAATCATTTAGTAAATCATTCATAATTACTATTAATCATCGTTTATAGCTACAACTTTCTATATATTTCTTTCCAAACAAAGTTGTAGGTTTCCACAAGGGTACACACTCGGGCCGTCGTTATTCCCTTGCGTCAACAGTCCTTCGAGCCGGATACTTACTGACTCCTCGTGGGCCCAGCTAGCCTCATAACGTGGGACCTCAGACATCGATAGCTGTGCGAATGCCTGAAGTGCTTGCACTTGTAACTGTAACAGTAAAGCATGCAGAGGGTTGAGGCTTTAATAAAGATAGTGGTTTCAAGTTGTAAGGTATTATCGACAAACTCATAGATTAAAAATTTAGTTTATACAAACACTTACCTAGGGGTATGAGTCTGTGGACTACTTAATCTGAAAGGACAATAATATGATCTGTTATTAATCTGTGGGTTGCCGCATTTTTGCATATGGCGACAAAATAATGTCCGTGATGATAGAATACACAAAGTGGATTTCAGCAATTTTGATAGTGCCATATTATAATAGGAGCGTTCTCAGCGGTTTGGACGCGGTCTCCCAGTTTAGGAGTTCCGGGTTCGATCCCAAGCAGGCCATGTACCATTGAGTTTTTAAATTTAATTTACTTTTGTGCATTTATTCGACTGCTCTTAAACGGTGAAGGAAAACATCGTGAGGAAACCTGCATGCCTGAGAAATAAAAATTCAAAGGTATGTGAAGTCCCTAACCCGCATTGGGCCAGAGTGGTGGACTATGGCCCATACCCCCTCATATACGAGGGAAGGCCTATATCCCTGCAGTGGGGTGCTTATGGGCTGATGATGATGTGCCATATTCTGTCCACCCGAATTCACGTTTATAAAACAAATTGGCCGCTTTTATCAACAAGGGCGGCGGTGATTGCTTTCCATCAGGTGACCCGCATGCTCGTTTGCCGCCCTCTCATATAAAAATAAAAAAAAATAAAAAAAATTAGCTTTTAGACTTTTCGAGTGCTGTATTTAGAAAGCATCTAATCTTAATTTATCCAATGAGAGCACCACTGGGTGAATTAAGCGCCTTTAATCCAGTGTATGTTCTACGTATACACCAAATTTCATCCAAATCCGTTCATCCGTTTCGCCGTAATTAAGAAACAAACAAACAAACAGCCAAACTTTCGCATTTATAATATTAGTTACAACTGTGTAAACAAAGTCAAAGTCAAAGTCAAAAATGCTTTATTTTGTAGGTACACAGAGTACACTTAAAATAGTCAATTTTACATTTTTTAAGCTACTGCTTGTTCAAAATGCAATTTTTCCCTGAGAAGAACAAGCAAGAAACTCGAAGGGTTGCTCTTTTAAAATCAGGTTTTGATTTTACATAAAGGTGTTTATATTACAAAAAGGTTTTTATATTTCATTATTAATCATGAAATAGCCTGGCATGCGAACAATCTGATTATGTCCAGGGATGATTATCATCTAAATAGTCTGATATTTTATAATATGCTTTGTTAATAAGTTTCTGTTTTATAGTATCTTTAAATTTATCGAGAGGAAGATTTTGTATGTCAACTGGGACCTTATTGAAAAAGCGTATACATAACCCTTTGAATGAATTACTGACTTTGCGGAGGCGACTTATGTGACCTGCAAGTTTATCTTTATTTCTTGTATTGACATCATGTTTATCACTATTTTTCCTAAATGATGCTATATTTTTTTTTGACATACATTAGATTTTCAAAAATGTACTGTGACGAAAAGGTTAAAATGTTATACACTTTAAACCTATCTCTAAGTGACACTGCAGATCTCAATTGATAACGCAGTATGATAAGACTAAAATCTAGAAACGATATAACATTACAAATGCGAAAGTTTGGATGTTTGTTTATTGCTTAATTACGGCGAAACGGATGAACGGATTTGCATGAAATTTGATATACAGGTAGAACATACCCTGGATTAAAACGTAGGATATTTTTAATCCCGATAACATGAGTAGTTCCCGAGCGATAAACAAATTATAAACATATGCGCGATAAAATTATTCCACGTAGGCGAAGCTACGAAATATTACCTGCTGTTGTTGTTTAGGGCTCCTTTATCGTATGCCAAACGTAACCTAAGACAAAATAAATATAGTCAATTATGGGAGACGACTAAGGAAGCAAAGGTAAGTCCTCCTCCTCCATCCACATCACCTGGATGGACTGTACGTTTCTCAAGAAACTTCCTACCACGTACGACCACCCTGTGGAACGGACTTCCGGCAGGGGTATTCCCGAACGACTACGACATTGGAACCTTCAAGAAACGAGCCTACACTTTCCTCAAAGGCCAGCAACGCATCTGTGACCCTTTTGGTGTTGCGGGTGATTGCTTTCCATCAGGTGACCCGCATGCTCGCAGGCGGCAAACCGCCATCTCATATAAAAAAAAAAAGTGTTGCAAGTGAAGTTTGGTGTTACAAAGAGGAGGAAAGGGTATAAGGTGAAAAATGTTTGGTGGGATAAAGAAGTGCAAGAGGAAGTGAAAAGAAGAAAGGATGGTTAGATTTTTCATAATACACAAACTAGTCAATAGCAGCTTTATTCATTGCACATTTTATTATTGTAATGATCACTAATGGATACCAATGTTATGCATCACCCAATTGGCAATCAGCAACTACTAATGTACAGTTGACGCTATAGTACAGGTTTAGACCCATTTTAGTGTCAATTACTCCCTCGTATGTTTCTCGGCCTCAGATTACTTTCTAATGTTATTAATTACATACATAAAATATTTTTAATAGATTGTACTTTTAAGTAGGCTTTCAGGAAATAAACATTATTTATTGGTTAGCCACAAAAGCCAATCAAAGAGTACAAAAGGCGTTGATTGAGGATATAGTAAAGACAGCGTCTATACTTATCTGTCGATGGCCTGTGCAAACACTTACCACCCCATTCGATAAGGAGTTTTGCGCCTGTTGATAGTTGAGTACAACCTCTTTACGCCGCGACCTGTGTAGAAAAAAAAGGCTATTTAATTTTTTTATGACAAGAATAATGAGATGAATCAATTTCAAATTTCTTTCTGAAAAATATAGATATATTTTTTGATATAGTAACTAACTCAATGCCTAGAGGGTCGTATTCAATGGCGGATATTTCCTACCTATTTCGAAGGAGCTACTACAGTCGTAGGCAGATCGTTGAGTTAGCCATTAATATTTGTGCAGACTATTTTGTTTCTGCACAGACTATTTGTTCTACTTTATACTGAATTTTTTTATGAAAAGAATAATGGGATGGATCAATTACAAATTTCTTTCTGAAAAATTTAGATATATTTTTTGATATTAGCACACCAACTCAATGCCTAGAGGGTCGTAATGAATGGCGGACATTTCCTGCCTTAGAAGGAGCCACTGCTTAGTCGTAGGCAGATCGTTGATTTAGCCATTACTATTTGTGGAGACTATACCGACTATTTATTCTACTTTATATTGTAATATTTTACCTTGTATAAGTCAAGTTAAAAGTATGTTTGAGCAAAGAAAGACGAGGCCTTCTGATACTTATACAATGTGTCCCGGAGAGAAGTGACCAGCGGGCGTAGTTTGAAAATTTATACAAAATTATCGATAAATCATTTAAATTTAGAGACCTAACTGCTTTTGTTTTTTAAAAATTGTTAATTCTTTTTTTTTAATAGACATCTCTGACCTTCTGCACTATTTTAGTCATAATTTCTTTGTTTTTACGTCTTTCCCAATTCTTTTTTTTTTAATTCAGTGCTGTTATTATTATTCATCAAATTAAGTTATGAAAATTATCCCAAAACAAATAAATAATTTATTAAAAAAGAAATAAACTTAAAATTCGAAAAAAACTGTATTTCTTTAAGTTTCAAAATAAAAAAACGAAAAATGTCCCTATAACATCATGTTTTTTTTTAATTATTATGATACTACATGATATTCTCTAAAATATCCTCGAACAATGTTTTTAGTTATTTCAAATAAATGTGAACGTACGAGACATTGAAATTGACCTTTTATGCTCCAGTAACTAGATAGAGATAAGTTTAAAAAAATGAAAGTAATGTTTTAAGCAGTTTATTTGCACATTTAAGTGTTTTGTTATTACAATGAATCATTTTGATTTTAACATGATTGTTTAATAATAAATAAAAGATACTTAATTTGTTAAAATGGTTGTTTATTAAGAAAAATCAGGTAATTAATTAATTATGTTTTCAAAATGACCGCCGTCAGCGGTTATGCAGGCCAGGGCCCTAAATGACATCCTTAGTGTAGTTCGCCTTATTTCTGCATGATTCTGCGCTATTTCTGCGGCAGCAGCATCGATTCTCTGTTTCAGCTGGTCTCTTGAAATTATTGGCACAGCATAAACTTTTTGCTTCATGTAGCCCCAGAAATAATAATCAAGAGGCGTCAAGTCTGGTGACCTCGGGGGCCATGCTACTGGACCGCCTCTGCCAATCCATCTTGGATAATTTTCATTGGCCTGGCCTGCATAACCGCTGACGGCGGTCATTTTGGAAACATAATTAATTAATTACCTGATTTTTCTTAATAAACAACCATTTTAACAAATTAAGTATCTTTTATTTATTATTAAACTATCATGTTAAAATCAAAATGATTCATTGTAATAACAAAACACTTAAATGTGCAAATAAACTGCTTAAAACATTACTTTCATTTTTTTAAACTTATCTCTATCTAGTTACTGGAGCATAAAAGGTCAATTTCAATGTCTCGTACGTTCACATTTATTTGAAATAACTAAAAACATTGTTCGAGGATATTTTAGAGAATATCATGTAGTATCATAATAATTAAAAAAAAACATGATGTTATAGGGACATTTTTCGTTTTTTTATTTTTAAACTTAAAGAAATACAGTTTTGTTGGTCGAATTTTAAGTTTATTTCTTTTTTAATAAATTATTTATTTGTTTTGGGATAATTTTCATAACTTAATTTGATGAATAATAATAACAGCACTGAATTAAAAAAAAAAGAATTGGGAAAGACGTAAAAACAAAGAAATTATGACTAAAATAGTGCAGAAGGTCAGAGATGTCTATTAAAAAAAAAGAATTAACAATTTTTAAAAAACAAAAGCAGTTAGGTCTCTAAATTTAAATGATTTATCGATAATTTTGTATAAATTTTCAAACTACGCCCGCTGGTCACTTCTCTCCGGGACACATTGTATAATAGTTAATAATAGTCTCTTAAATAGTTAGGCTGCTCTCAACCTCTAATTGAAATTTAGTGATTGTTTATTGCACTAAAATATTACACATAACAGAGTACTAACGATAGGTCATGTACAAAGGAGGACTAATCTCTTTAAGAGATCTTTTCCAGACAAGAGTAAATTTGGGAAAATTAATGTATAGGACTGTAATTTGAAAATTAAGCTTTTTTTATTGTGTTGTACTGACTGTAAGTTTCTCGAAAATAAATAAACTGCGGTGCCTAGACTCCCTTCTCTACTCACGTATTCAGCCGTCTCGACAGATTGTTGAATTAGTCATTCAATGGAATGCCTAGGCGGGTTGTAACATATGGCGTACATTTCCCGCATTATTGAAAACTATGTTGTCACATTTCTTTTTCATAACCATGAGATAATTAACACGTTAACTGCCGCGACGCAAACACAATTGAAAATCAATTGTTTTCCGGTCACCGGTGACCGGCGTGGCGCTCAAAGGCTTAATGCTTTGGACATTTTGTCATATACACATTCTAACTCGCATATATTTTACCAATGACATTATTTGTCACCAAAACATTGTGGCTATTTCGTTTTATACGCTTTGACATTTGTACGTTTTGACACTCGTACTTTATGTATGACCATTAAACAATTCGTCCACTGGACTCAGTCGTTGACGACTCAGTCCCGGAATGCCCACGCTTAGTCGTAGGCAGATCGTTAATGCCTGGGCGGATCGTCATGGATGGCGGATATTTCCTGGACTATTGTAAACTGAGCTGCCTAGACGGGAGCTCCACCCCTTAGTCGTAGGCAGATCGGTAATGCCTAAGCGGATCGTCATAGATACAACGTATCCAACCCGCTCTCAGCAGCCCAATTTTCTTGCATTACGATCCGTCTAGGCAATCTAGGCATTCATTGTGATCTTGTGGAGAAAATAAATTTAATTTTTATTTTATTTATTTATTATTTGACGCCTGTTTAAACTCTGCTACTATAACCATATGGTCGCGGGTTCGAATCCCGCTAGGGGCATATGTTTGTATGATGATTACAGACATGTGTTCCCGAGTTATGGATGTTTTTATCAACCATCTGGTATCCATAACACAAGCCTAGATGGCGCTGTGTGTTTGTGCAATTTATTATTTATATATTTTATAACAATTTCTTCCAATAACTTTCCTTGAAATTAGTTTTATAGGAAGTTACATGTCTGTTCTGTTTCCATGAAAATTTTTACGCGTAATAACTCAGTTACTTGTACAACTTATAAAAATGTGTCTTACGGTGATGTTCCGCGATTTCCTCGTGGAATAGCATCTTGAATTTTTTCAATATTGTGCTGGAAAAATGAAAATAATAATATTATAAAATCCTTTTATTACCTACGAAGGCAAATTGTACCGTTAAATCCTCGGTCAACAGCGTTGATTGCCGACTTTTGAGGCATTATATATATTTAGTTCTTGTGAAAGGACCCCACCGACAAGAGCATAGCTCTTAAAATGAAGAGAGAGAGATTTCTCTGTTACACGTGTGCTATGTGATGATCTTACATACACAGTGAATTAGATGTGATAAGTAGTTTTAAGTGTATTATGCTAAACACATTA
The DNA here is from genome assembly GCA_949316235.1 of Oegoconia quadripuncta. Taxonomy (NCBI): domain Eukaryota; kingdom Metazoa; phylum Arthropoda; class Insecta; order Lepidoptera; family Autostichidae; genus Oegoconia; species Oegoconia quadripuncta. The sequence goes on from OX438749.1 coordinate 29,780,147, forward strand.
CTCGTCTGAACGTCGCAGTTGGATAACAGATATAAATTCGTGACTTCGACCACTAACTCGTTCTCGGGCCCGAGACGCTAAGTCAGCAAATTCCTATTGTTAAAGCATCCAACGCCCGGCTGCATGGCGCGCTGCGACATTCATTCTCTATTTTTAGCTCTTAGGAGCACTACAGTTTAATGCTTTCGAAGTACAGTCACCACATTATATAAAAATAACTTAATAATGTTTCATTTAGAACATGTTAAACATTTTTTTTTTATGCATGACAGGCTTTAAAATGTCCGCCTGGCTAGCTACCACCATCTTATGTAAATCTGCCGTAAATTCAGTTGTCAGAGATAAGATAGCCAGTCGACGAAATTTGCCCATCTTCACTTAACATCAGGTGTGATTGAGGTCAAGTACGAACCCGTCGAGCATAAAAAAAAAGTAAAGATACACAATTTTTTAAGCTTAAAGTTCCTGATTTTTTGCAGAAGCATAAAGTACCCATTAGTAATAGAACTAAAATGTTTCCTAACAATTCTTTAGCTTGCTTTAGGTACTTATAGTTTTGTATTTAGTTATAAAATCCTACAATGGTGTCGATTCGGATGTACACCAACTAAACCAAACCAAACCAAACCAAACTAAACTAAACCAAACTAAACTAAACTAAACTAAACTAAACTAAACTAAACTAAACTAAACTAAACTAAACTAAACTAAACTAAACTAAACCAAACCAAACCAAACCAAACCAAACCAAACCAAACCAAACCAAACCAAACCAAACCAAACCAAACCAAACCAAACCAAACCAAACCAAACCAAACCAAACCAAACCAAACCAAACCAAACCAAACCAAACCAAACCAAACCAAACCAAACCAAACCAAACCAAACCAAACCAAACCAAACCAAACTAAACTAAACTAAACTAAACTAAACCAAACCAAACTAAAACCAGTTTAAAAGTAGTAATGTCTCTTTCTCCCTGGAACAGTACGATGCGACGGCACCACTCCAAAACTGGTTTTAATTTAGTTTAATATAGTTGGTGTGCAAACCGAATTGACATCATTATTAAATTAAAGTTACCACTGTGAACTTCATTGCGTGGTAGAACATGTTAAAATCTCCTAAAACAATTTTCTAAAAAAAATTATCAATGGCCACTTTATATTTGCTAAAAATAGTTTATTGAGTCATGACATTTGCCTTTTCCATAAAACGAAGTTATTTTTTTTATTTTTTTTTGAAAATTGTTACCTACAGTAGTTCTAAGTATATTCTCCGACGCAATGAAATTCACAGTTGTATAATTTTAATCATATACACCGTGTATACAAAAGAATTTCGTCGTCCATAGAAAATTTCAATAACCTCCCGATGCAATGTATGAAACAGCTGATTTTTTTTTCGCGATTTCGAAGTTGCCCCCATAGTAAAAGTTGTTCGTATTGATGGGTAGAACAAGCCCTTAAAATATGACTACACTTAACCGTTACACCCTGTAGTTTATGTTTTATTAATAAATACCTATACTATATCTTTTTTTTTTAATTTTTTTTATTAAAAACTTGTTGGCGAAAGTGACGATGTAGCCGAAGATGTATCACGCGCACCCAGTAAATGCCTATTCACTCTAGACTTGAAGATCCCAAGGTTGTAAGTGTCGGGGAAAACCGACGCGGGCAGTGAGTTCCATACCTTACATATCTAAAGCAATCTACCGATTTGTTGGACAACAAATATACTCTATGACTGACAGGTATGTCTATTCATGTGCAAAAAATCACGGCCTTTAAAATTATGGGAAGTCAAAAGCGTATCCTTACTGGACCATGTAAGCCGCTGTTAGAAATGCTTCCAATGCCAAAACACTTACTATCTGTAATCTTCCCGACCGTTCACCAGCACACTGACGAGGGAGCTACGATCCAAGATATTGTTCTTGACTGCGGGACACAAAATTCTATAGTAAATAAACGCAATAAATTCCAATATGTCGTCCCCTTTGCTTTAACGGCTTCCACTATTTCTATTATATTTTAACTTTATTAACTTACAATATCTGTAAGGCATCTTCACAATGCTGCGGATTGGTCGATCCATGAAACGACTGTGAAATAAATTGAACATGAATTGATATCGAGAAATTGTAAGTTATGTGCGGAATAACCGCATCCATGGTTCAATGTAATGTCATATGGTTTACGAATCGAAGGTTGCGGGTTCGATACATGTTTAGTACTCTGTTTGGTGAGTGGTAGGGCATTTGAAATGTCCGCCTGGCTGGCTACCACCATCTTATCTAAGCCTGACTCCAAACAGCAATGTTAATAGCATTGTTGTGTTTCGGTTGTCAGAGATAGGCAGTTCCCGAAATAAGATGGAATTTTAAGGGCAGTACGCTTCCACCTTTGACCTCATCTTCACTTAACATCAGGTGTGATTGAGGTAGTTGTTCCTAAAAAACCTCTGCGCATTATTTACGGTGGAGCGCACGTGCGCAACGTAGATATGTCGCAGGCAGATTATGAATTAGCGATTTTATGAAAGGCCTAGGCGGATTGTTACGTATGGCGGATATTTCATACATTATTGGAAACTGCGCTAACTTAAGGGGAGTTCTTCTCGGCAGTGGCGGCTGATGCTCCGCGACTAGGCGGTGCACTTACTAATTTTTACTATAAATTCCAACTTAAGGCTATAGTCGTGTAGCAATTGTTTTATAGATCGGCACTAAGGGCCGTATTAAAAAACCATTCTCAAGATCGAGAACAGTCTTGTGACCGGTCTCAAGTAAACGTGTTGATTAATAAACCTAACTCACTTAAAAGGTGCGCGTATTAATAAACGAAACTCAAGACTATCATTCGTGAAGATCATTTCATCAAGACGTGAGGCGAATACTTGAGATGTGATCTCAACTGAGTAGACCTCAAAATTGGTTTATAAATTAGCACGGAGCTTGAGATACCGTCAACTTCTTAATAAGCATCTCGGGTGATACAGCCTCAAGACTTGTATTGAGATTGGTTTATTAAGAAGAGATGTAGTGTATGCGAATGGAAGAGATGGAAGTATCCTGTAGTCTCCCACACACACCCGGCCAGTTGGCATTGTGGAGCTGGTGGCTCTTACCTTGTCATCGCGACGGTGTACAGACGTTCAAGTGAGTGTGGCGCTGAGCCGATATTTACGTAAGACATACAGTAACTACGGGCTTAAGTGAGTCTATCTCACAGATCTGTAGTCTATCTGTACTACTTTTACTGTTCAGAAGATGTGCAGGGATATATCGAATGAAAGATGATGTAAAACGAATGTGTAATGTTAATAAAAAACTGTATTAATAAATGGCTTTCCAGTAGGGGTAGGCGCGAACCGCCGCCGCTTTGACGGGTTAGGGCGTGGCGCGACAAGCGTGTCGCTGTCACCAAGGACTCGCCTTTATTTACAATATTGCATGCATGCATGGAGTCCCGCACACGAAGATTCACGACCTGTTACTTGGTAAATTGTTTTAATATATTACCATATTTTTTTGCTCGTTACATAAAAAGTGATTGCCTAGTTATTGGCAGGCGTGAAAGTCCTTGGTGCGTCCCCTTGGTTGATGGTGAACATACATACACAAAGTCATGTCTGTTTCCCGTAAGGGTAAGCAGAGACCACAGACTTCCACTTGCTACGATCCTGACACACCTCTTTTGCTTTATTCACTCTCATAAGGTTGTTCATACATGCTCGTCGGTTTAGGGTACTCTTGACTTGGCCTTTCTTTAAGACGTCCCCGATTTGATCATGGTACGTTCGCCGTGGTCTTCCCCTACCAACACTACCATCCACATTCGCTTCGTATATCTCTTTCTTAAGTCTTCTTTCATTCATCCCCTCCACATGTCCAAACCATGTATAATATGTATAAGCTGAAAGTATGTAAAGCTTCTCGCCTATGAAATTGGCGTTTTGTATGAAGAATTTCATTAAGACTATTTTCTCCATACAAACATTTTTGTTTTTTTTTTGGGAACGGAAAATCCAAATTTATCTAAACTTTGTGTGCATTATCGGATTACATTAAGTTAAGTATAGGCAGCGTTAATTTTTAAAAGTAACCGGTTTATAAATTTTCAGCGAATCTAAGAAATGATTATGGGAAGCACATGAAAAGAGCTCTATGATTTAGCCCAGGTATTAAAAAACATTGCATGTGAAACCTTGAAATAATATTCCATTTTCCAAATAAAAAACAAATTTGGATATAGCTTTGGTACATATGTTTAACGAAGAAAGAAAAACTCCAATTTCATAGGTAAAGACCCAATATAATAATATGTACTATAAGCTAAAGGTGTGACTGTGATAACAAATAAAGACTTTATCTATCTAACAAGAGAATCCAAAACGTAAATAAACTTACAGTGTTTTGGAAGGCTTCGTAGTTTGCTCTATCCAGTCTTCCAATGCATCGTCTGATACATCTACAAAACAAAATGTTACAGGTAAGTTAAGTAGGTATAATTTAATTACATTGAAGATATTTATTGCACTGAAAAGCATGCAAGCAGGTCACGCAACGAGCTATGCTATGCTGCAACCGCCGCCGTGGCTCAATGTAAACAACATAGGGTTTACGAATCGGAGGTCGCGGGTTCGATCCCCAGCGAGGTATGTTTAGTATTCGGTTTGGCTGGTGGTAGGGCATTTTAAATGTCCACCTGGCTAGCTACCACCATCTTATCTAAATCTGCCGCCAAGCAGCAATGTTAAAAGCATTGTTGTGTTCCTGTTGCCAAGGATAAGATAGCCAGTTCCCCAAATATTTGGGTTTCTGGGTCAGTACGCTTCCACCTTCGGCCTCATCCTCACTTCACATCAGGTGTGATTGAGGTCAAGTACTAACCCCGATGTGCATTAAAAAAAAAACATCCATGGCTCGGGAATAAATCTTCGTATATTCATCACACAAAGATTTACCCCTCGCGGGATTCGAACCCGCAACAGTTGGTTTCGCTGACAGGATCACTATCCACTACACCAATCGGTCGTCATAATATAGGTTTAACGTTCTTAATTGGAGACTAAGATGTCCACGCACAAGATAAACGAATGACCTGATAAAGGTCGCGCGAAGCCATTGGATGCAGGTCCCTTCCAACCGGTCCCTCTGGAAATTTATGGGGGGGTCCTAAATAAATAAATTAAAGGTATTTCTTCATCACAAAAAAGAAAACACAAGCATACATAGAATCGAGAACCACAGTATTGTGATGAATGGGTAGGGACTCAGCAGTGTTGCTGATTTTCAGTCCCCCCCTGCAGAGTAGTTGCTGCCACCAAAGAAAGTATGGGCGACTTTCCAATGGCTAACGATTTTTTTTTTATATTTTTGTTTTTAAACTTAGGCCTGGCTCTGGACAATGTAGAAATTAAATTAATATGTAAGAAATAAGAGGCCCCATCTGTTAGCGCCATCTTTCGAGCCACTTTGAACCACCTTACTAAGCGATCAGAAAATCGCCCACTAGAACTAAAAAAAAGAAAAAATATATTATTAGCATAATAAAGTACAAATAGTTTCAATTTTCCTGTGGCCAGAGAGGAATGGGACAAAGTGAACAATATAACCTGCTAAGATACCAATGTTATCCTCTATTGAAAATTAAAATAAGTATTCCTATGTTCAGCTATGGACGTCCAGGGGCTGATATGATGGTGATGAATATAATAAAAATGAAATAAGTACCTGATACTACAGAGAGACTCTGAGAATCGTTGATCCTGATCGGTGTCCTGAAAACAAGAAATATTGGGCCTTTACCTATGAAATTGGAGTTTTTTTTTCTTCGTTAATCATATGTACCAATTCCTGCGATTTTCAAAGCTATATCCAAATTTGTTTTTTATTTAGAAAATGAAATATTATTTCAAGGTTTCACATTAAATATTTTTTAATTTCTGGGCTAAATCACGTAATAAAAAAAATTTGAACAGAGCTCTTTTCATGTGCTTCCCATAATATTTCTTAGATTCGTTGAAACTTTTATAAAGCGGTTACTTTTAAAAATTAACACTCCCTATACTTAACTTAATGTTATACGATAATACACACAAAGTTTAGCTAAATTTGGATTAGCCGTTCCCAAAAAAAAATCAAAAATGTTTGCACGGAGAAAACAGTCTTAATGAAACTCTTCATACAAAACGCCAATTTCATAGGTAAGGACCTAATAGTTGGTTAATCAATTTCAACAACAAAAATGTTTTTTATATTTTTTTCTTTTGAACATACACGCAGCCATCATTACAATAATATTGGTGGAGGATACCTATCATGTGCTGATGGAATGTGTCCGTAACGAGGATTATAGAAGATAGAAGTTATTATAAACAATAATACACGGGTATTAGGTGGTTGCAATAGGGCTCTAGCACACCCTGCGTCTCTAGCAGACAAAAATATGTATAATTTATATAAAATTGCTGTGCGACGGAGGAATTAGCCGTCTAGTACATAAGTAAGCTGTACCAATGGAGCGGCTTAGTCGCTTTCGACTAAGCTCCTTAACATAAGATTTAAAAAAATATATATTATTATAAATTGCTACATAATATAATAGAAGTTCACAGAACTGTTGTATGCCAATTAGGCTGATCACTGAGATTTTTTTTATGCACAACGGGTTAGATCTTGACCTCAATCACACCTGATGTTAAGTGAAGATTCAAAGTTAATGTATCTATAACAACCTGTACACATTACTGTACAATGATTGAATGATTGATTGATTGTAATATAGGCCTCCATTAAATGGAATCACTGCTTGAGCGGGCTTCCTATTCAGGATCATATAGATAAAGAAAAAAGAGACGAAGCACTCCGTATGACAGAAGTGAAGCCATAACCAGTGTCCGTTTTTTATTAATGCATGAGCGGCCTTCCTACACAGGATCTTAGAGATAAAGAAAAAAGAGACAAAGCACTGTGTATGACAGAAGTGAAGCCATAACCGGTGTCCGTTTTTTATTAGTACATGAGCGGCCTTCCTATACAGGATCTTAGAGATAAAGAATAAAGAGACAAAGCACTGTGTATGACAGAAGTGAAGCCATAACCGGTGTCCGTTTTTTATTAGTACATGAGCGGCCTTCCTATACAGGATCTTAGATATAAAGAAAAAAAGAGACGAACTACTCTTTATGACAGAAGTGAAACCATAACCGGTGTCACTTTCAACACGCGTTTCCGCACATACCGCATAAAAAGGAAGTCGATAGCGCAGCTTAGTGCGCAGCGGTAACTTAAGTTTAGATAAGCGGTTTCATTGTAAGTTATATTGCCAACGCTCCATCATTTTAGGGTTACATAACACATTTTGAAAAAATGGAAACCTTATAGGATAAACTCTCTCAAAGAATTTTATTTATACTTCTCTCTCTTATATTTAAGAGTTCTTGTCGGTGGAGTCCTTCCAACACTTCTCTAATTTCCGCATTTTTGTACTTACCTACCATAATAATTAAATCTTGGTCATGTACAAATCATCGCCCATTTCATCGTCATTCAGCGTGGTGGCCCATACTCCCTCATTATAAGAGGGAAGGCAAGGCCTATATCTCTGCAGTGGGAAGTTTACGATCTGAGATGATGACGCAGTACACCCTATCAATTATTTGTAATGCATGTGTGTCGCTAAATGGATCAAATAAGGTTTTCTTATTCTTAAATATTAAATACTAGTAATTTTTAATCGCGTTGGTTCCATTCCTTTTACGTGCCAATATCAAACACGAATCAATTTTCGATGTTTTTAGTAAAGAAAGTCTGCAATGAAAATTATGATAGTAACTTACTCCATCGGCATACCGGACGGTGTGTTGTCAACCTTCGATTGTTTTCGTAGAGCCATATGCGCTATCTCTGTCGACGCTCCGAGTTCTGCAACAAAGGGTACAGTAGGCTCTCTGAAGATCATTTGTTTTTTGTAACCGGAGAGTTAATTGTCTTACCATGTCCATCGCAATTGCACAAATTTGATAGTTGAAGACTTACTCTTGTTCGAATTTAATAGCTATTTTTATTAGTTTATTATCATTGAAGTTAAACAATTCCTCTATAGCTGAGATTTAACTCTCAAAGTTGACTAATAGTACGTTTTCAACTACATGTCGTCTCGTCTAGTAAGGTTTCAACTATCAAACTACATGTCGTCTCGTCTAGTAAGGTTTCAACAGTCAAATTACATGTCGTCTCGTCTAGTAAGGTTTCAACTATCAAACTACATGTCGTCTCGTCTAGTAAGGTTTCAACTATCAAACTACATGTCGTCTCGTCTAGAAGGTTTCAACTGTCAAACTACATGTCGTCTCGTCTAGTAAGGTTTCAACTGTCAAACTACATGTCGTCTCGTCTAGTAAGGTTTCAACTGTCAAACTACATGTCGTCTCGTCTAGAAGGTTTCAACTGTCAAACTACATGTCGTCTCGTCTAGTAAGGTTTCAAACTACATGTCGTCTCGTCTAGTAAGGTTTCAACTGTCAAACTACATGTCGTCTCGTCTAGAAGGTTTCAACTGTCAAACTACATGTCGTCTCGTCTAGAAGGTTTCAACTGTCAAACTACATGTCGTCTCGTCTAGAAAGTTTCAACAGTCAAACTACATGTCGTCTCGTCTAGTAAGGTTTCAACTGTCAAAGTACATGTCGTCTCGTCTTTCAACTGTCAAACTACATGTCGTCTCGTCTAGTAAGGTTTCCACTGTCAAACTCGACCAACATGATCCCAAGCTATCAACTACAACGAATGATGAAGGAGATGACAATGAAGTTCATTACTATGTATATAAGTGAGACAGTAGCTGTAGTAGGTAACCGAGGAAGAGAAAGAAACCTATTAACACTATTATTATTATTAACACTATTAACAACATATAGCCATTCGTGACTATTAAGCCACGAATGGCAGATAGATAACCAATTATAACATAAAAATAGAGACGGACGAAAAAAATCCCAGCAGTTCTGTCGGCAGAACGAATTTCTGTTGATCAGGTGGGAATGGACGATAAAAACAGATGTCCCTTACCCGCAATTCTTAAGTCGCTCCAGATTGGTTTCTGGAAGAATGAAATGAAAAATATTTAACTTTAAAGATACGTTTCAATCATGTGCCATTACAGAAATATAACAAGTAACAGTAAATGTATCGTTTACTAAATATAATAGACAGCATAATTAATATATTTATAGGGTAAATCATTTTGTAATACCACTAACTATATTTAGATACTTATTGTAATAACTATGTAGGTAACATTGTTGAACTTAGTTTAGGTATATTCAAGTTTTGACGTAAAAGTGAACCAATTTTGTACTACTGTCTATATCTTCCAAATAGTAACCTGTGGATAACGTTGCTGGTTGTACAATGATCCACATCATTTTGTAAAACTAGATTAAAGTATATAAATTGTGCAGCTGTTTGTTGTCCTTAATAAAATAAAATAAATATACAATGAAGTTCTAATGTCGTTCAATTGAATGCCTAGTATATAATAAATAATATATATTATATAATAGGCCTAGTAACCGAAATGAGAGCGCTACGAGAGTCACTACAAACTTCAAACGATGCCGACGCGTGCACTGTCTGTCTGGATTAAACCGGTTCATTAAAGTTTTAGGTAGCGCTCTCACTTCGTATGCGCCGAACGAAACCTTTCGCAAAACCGGTATAAACATTTATTTACCGGTATTTTGTAATAGAGAGCGTCGTCGGTAAGAGCGAAATGGCAACCAATAAAAACCGATTCATTGATTAAAAACCCATTAAGTTCCGTTTCTTGAGAAAACCGGTTTTTTAAGATTAAGGTGGAGCCAAACCTTAATAAAACATTCCTTTGTACTTAACGCTGATTTAGGTGTAATAATAAATCGGTAAAGAAGCCATGCTTTACGTAGCTGACAATATACTTGGTGATTTTTTTATTCACAATGCAAACAAGTAATGCTTACAAAAGTCACTGCCTTGTGAGCAAGATACCTATTGATAGGTGTGGTCTTTATCAATATCTACATATCTAACTAATATTATGAATACAAAAGTTTGGATGTTTGTTTGTTGCTCAATCACGGCGAAACGGATGAACAGATTTGAATGAAATTTGGTACATAGGTAGAACAAACCCTGGGTTGAAACATAGGACATTTTTTATCCCGATAAAGTGAGTAGTTCCCGCGGGATAAAGTTATTCCACGCAGGCAAAGTCGCCCAGGACCGACTTTGTATAGGACCGATAATAGGCCGATTTTTTCGTCAATAATATTATCACCGATTGTGACCGATTTTTTGTAGGAGGTGGGCGTTGAAATATTGCAATCGGTAGGTTTCATTTTGCTCCTACAAAAAAACCGGTCACCGATTGTCGGTCGTGGGCGGGCAGCATAATGCTTACAAAAATCACTGCCTTGTGAGCAAGATACCTATTGACAGGTGTGGCCTTTATCAATATCTATATCATGCCCATTATTTAAAAATACTTATGTACTTTTTTCTCTTCAACGGCTTTATGTTTTCTCTCGTCTCCATATTTTTTCTGTGGCTTAGCTGGTGCTGTAATGTTCTGTTCCCTATAAATTAAAAAAGTAATTTATTATACAGGGTGTAACGGTTAAGTGTAGTCATATTTTAAGGGCTTGTTCTACCCATCAATACGAACAACTTTTACTATGGGGGCAACTTCGAAATCGCGAAAAAAAAATCAGCTGTTTCATACATTGCATTGAAATTTTCTATGGAACAGCTCATTTTTTTTTCGCGATTTCGAAGTTGCCCCCATAGTAAAAGTTGTTCGTATTGATGGGTAGAACAAGCCCTTAAAATATGACTACACTTAACCGTTACACGGTGTATAAATGATTAAATTGATATAATAATAATAATAAGCCTTTATTTACTGAAAAAGTTTACATATTAATTATATAAAAAAATTTTAAAACACTAATTTTAAACATCAGCAACCCTTTCAGTCTGTCCGTCGACATAGGCCTCCTCTAGAATCTTCCAAATATATCGATCTTGTGCTATTCTGGTCCAACATGCACCTGCCACCTTTCTTATATCGTCCTCCCATCTTTGGTTTTGTCTGCCTCTCCTTCTTTTTCCGTCTCTTGGATACCAGTATGTTACTTTATGTGTCCACTTATTTTGTCTGTCTCTAAGCATATGTCCTGTCCACTTCCATTTCAATTTTCTAATTGTTGTTGATATTTTATTGACTTTTGTGTTTATCTCGTATGTCCGATAATCTGACTCTGTCTTTATTCTTTATATTTAATATACTTCTTTGCATTCCATTTTGACATACTTCCAATTTTTTCATGTTCTTTTTAGTGATAAAATTGATTTAAATTGATATACAATGAGTTAAAACTGAGGTTACCCATAATAGAAAACCATAAAAGCACAATGTTGGAACGCATATCCCTGAAAAACTACTATGGACAAAATTTGGTATAGTTTTCACAGATATTACTTGCACATCTGTGTAAAACTATACCAAATTCTGTCCATAGTAGTTTTTCAGCCCAAATGAATAATTAGACTAAATTAAAAAAAAAAATTCTTACTTATACAAAGTAAGTACTTTGCAAATAGTAAATAAATTCAGTGCATTTATCTATCACAGATTTTTATGTGGTCTAGAAAAAATACTTTGACCACGACCAGCTAATTTTAACTAAAGGTTTGGTTTTGCTACGGAAAAAGAATAGACCTAGCCTATCTAGAATAGACGACCGATTGGTGTAGTGGATAGTGACCTTATCAGCGAAACCAACGGTTATACGAACATTTATTCCCGAGTCTTGGATGTTTATATAAATATTTATGTATGTTTATCTGTTATCTAGTATCCATAGCACAAGCTTTGCTTAGTTTGGGACTAGATGATTTGTGTAAGTGCCCGAAATATTTATTTATTTATTTATTATTATCTCTTCCCGTAGTTGTCGTAAAAGGCGACTAAGGGACTTTCCACCCGAAAATATCTACACATTAGTTTCAACAGCGATAGGCTCAACCCATGTCACGTGTGCAGTTCTGTATTCTGCAGGGATATAGACCTTCCCTCATATTGAGGGAGTATTGGGCCATAGTCCGCCAGGCTGGCCCAGTGTGGGTCCCCAACCCACCCAACTTCACATGCCTTCGATTTTTTTTTTCATTTCTCGGGCAAGTAGTTTTGCTCACGATTTTCCTTCACCGTTTAAGAGCAGTCGAATAATCGCACATTAGTAGTTAAATTAAATTTAAAAACTCATTGGTACCCATTGATATCAACCAGGTGATCAAAGTTTACTAATAAATTCCACTTTGTTCATCTGGGTGATATCACCCAGGTGATTTATTTCCGAACAAAGTTGACTAATAAATTCCACTTTGTTCACCTGGGTGATAGCACCCAGGTGATTTATTTCCGAACAAAGTTGACTATCTTCAAGTCTAGAGTGAATAGGCATTTACTGTGTGCGCGTGATACATCTTCGGCTACATCGTCACTTTCCATCAGGTGAGATTGTGGCCAAACGCGAATCCAGTTTTTAATAAAAAAAATAAAAAAAAAAAACTAATAAATTCGACTTTGTTCACCTGGGTGATATCACCCAGGTGATTTATTTCCGAACAAAGTTGACTAATAAATTCCACTTTGTTCACCTGGGTGATATCACCCAGGTGATTTATTTCGGAACAAAGTTGACTAATAAATTCCACTTTGTTCACCTGGGTGATATCACCCAGGTGATTTATTTCCGAACAAAGTTGACTAATAAATTCCACTTTGTTCACCTGGGTGATATCACCCAGGTGATTTATTTCCGAACAAAGTTGACTAATAAATTCCACTTTGTTCATCTGGGTGATATCACCCAGGTGATTTATTTCCGAACAAAGTTGACTAATAAATTATCTACTACACAATATCACATGGGTGAACATAGTGGAATAATCTCTTACCGCGACAACACCGCTGTACAGGGCATAGCCACCTTCCACTCCACGATGGGGCAATTCATCTCCTTCAATAATTGTTGGGTGAATTCTGTTGTCATTCCAATCTCTGCAATTAAAGAATTGTACATATAAACAGATAGATAGATAAAGCATTTATTTACGCCACTGCGTTCACACAACTACACAATTTTTAAATTACAAAGAAATATACATACAAATAAACGTAAAGACTAGAAAATACAAAGAGCGAGTGTGTGCCGCAGTAGCACAAATGGGTCATAACTCAGTGTGGCACATCACTCAAAGAGCGAAACACTGGTTTTCAGTTACAACCCCTACGTGCATGTTCCCGTTTGCGTGTACATTTGTGGTCAATCGTGAGTGAACAGTGTCGGTTGTTGGTACAGCTAGTGTTGAGTAGTAATTTAAATAAACAGCTTTAGTTTTCACTACTGGAGCAATGCCTTGCTGCCCGCTCACGACCGACAATCGGTGACCGTTTTTTTTTTGTAGGAGAAAAATACTGGAACGTACTGATTGCAATATTTCAACGCCCACGACCGACAAAAAATCGATCACAATATCGGTGATAAAAGTATTAATGAAAAAATCGGCCCGATTATGGATCCCACAAAAAGTCGGTCGTGGACGAGCACACTCATCATTATGAGTCATAACCCATAAATTGGTGGATTTGCCCCAAGACTGCCACTGGTCAGTGTTTTCAAATTTCTTTTTATGCACAACGGGTTGTTACTTGATATCTATCACACCTGATGTTAAGTGAAGATGAGGTCGAAGGTGGAAACGTACTGACTCGGAAACTCCAACACATTTGGAGGATTGGCTATCTTATCTCTGACAACCGGAACACAACAATGCTATTAACATTGCTACTTAGCGGCAGATTTAGATAAGATTAATAGCTAGCCAGGCGGACATTTAAAATGCCCTACCACCAACCAAACCGAGTACTAAACATGTACCCCGCTGGGGATCGAACCCGCGACCTCCGGTTCGTAAACCCTATGTTGTTTACATGGAGCCACGAAGGCGGTTATCAAATCGGTTTGACAATACAAAACGTTTCTTTGAGGAATAAATTTAAGAAAAAAATACAAGGCTCTCACCCGTGCTCTCCTTCTTCAAATCTCTTGATAGCTGTAAAGCAATAAAGAGTATTGTGAATTTTATAGAACAAGGTGCTGAGATACTACGTGTTATAAGACCACATTTAGCATGCCATTTTGTTGATTAAAGACAATCGGGTTTGGAACTAAAACTAGTACTAGTACCTAATATTAATACAATACAATACAATACAATACAAATACATTGTATTGCACAACAAGAAAAGAAAATACAGTTACAGAAATTAGTAAGAGTAGAGCGTACAATTTGGCGACCGTGTCAATAACAGCCATCTCTTCCAGGAACCATTGGGTATAAGGATAATACATGTGAAATAGCCAGGTTGTGGGGTATTTAATATGGATGCAGATACAAACTACGTGAAAAGGTTTAATATACTTACATACACATACTTACATAAATCGATAGACAAATATACTTTCTGAAACATAACATATATCATTACTTAGACAAATACACCTACATAAACATAAAATCAATTCCTAAAATACAACCAATTATAAAATAGCAATAAAATACAAACGAAAACATTTGAGTGTAGGTACTAAATAAATATTTATCGATATATAAAATAATAATAGTAATAAGTGACAAAAGGATTGTGGTAAGACATAGATAGAAGATAAGAAAGGAGGACAGATTAAAGCGCCAGGAAATTCTCTTTGACGGCGACTTTAAAAGCATTCAAAGTTTGAGCTCGTCTGATGGACTCGGGTAGGGAGTTCCAGAGACGAATGGCTTGAAGTGTAAATGATTGGCTGTAATAGGTATTTAATAGCTATGGCTTGCATTAACAAAACTTAACTTTGTGTCCTACTTTAAGCTCCGTAATCGATCTTGAGATCGAAATCACGTCTCAGTCTCAATACAATTTTTTTGAAACTGTTTTAATATGCAACAGATTCTCAAGAGCCAACTTAAGGTCCTCTCAATCTTGAGAACGGTTTATTAATACGATCCTCAGATTATAGGAAGTTAAAATCCTCATTGGATTAGGTACAGAAATGAAATATCGATTCGACAAAATGAACTATCGACCTAATAATTCGATTACCTAAATGAAGCATTGATATTCGATCAAACTCATTTCGAAATGGCGTATGCAACCCTAGGAGTATAACAATTTAATATTTATAAATAATTTGTTTTAACTTTCAAAATTACTGTTCAAGAGAAGGCTTGAGGGCGGAATAGACACGTGAGCGTGGCAAGTTATTTCGCATCTCCCCCCCCCACGTCCCACTTGGTTTATAGAAGTTTTCTTATAAACATATCGTCATGATTTGAGAATAATACGAGTAGGTAGGTGCCTAATGAAAATAAAATAAAAACTTACAACTTCGTAGGCAGCGTTTCCAACTTGCAGCGCTAATTCCGCGGATGTCATAACTTTTTTGCTGAAACAATAAAAACATTCGTTTCGAAGTCCAGTGGCTAAATTGTATAGTCATTGGATAAATTACGATTTCTTTTCAAAGCAGAATAAATCAATAAAATCGCTCTGATCTACACTCGAGAAACCCCAAAAGCTAATTATAAGTAACTTAAATAGCGGAGCATCGGTGGCTCAGTGGAAGAGACACAGTCTCCCAATTTGGGAGGTCCAGGTTCGATCCCTAGGAAGGCCTACCACCTGCTTAAAATCTCCCAGATGTTTTGTAATCACAATATTCGCAGGCGGATTTGCGATCAAAGTATCACTTAAAATGCTGCTGCCCCTAAGATTTCAACAGCGGATCCTCCTGTTATTCTGCAAGCCCATGGGCACAACTTGCATGCCAA
This sequence comes from Oegoconia quadripuncta, assembly GCA_949316235.1. Classification (NCBI taxonomy): domain Eukaryota; kingdom Metazoa; phylum Arthropoda; class Insecta; order Lepidoptera; family Autostichidae; genus Oegoconia; species Oegoconia quadripuncta. The sequence continues at coordinate 29,796,087 of OX438749.1, forward strand.
TGCACGGTGAGACGCATCTCAGGTATGCTCGTTATAGGCCGCTTCCAACCGGACGCTCTGAAAATCTTTGGGTGAGGCCTATGTTCTGCAGTGGATGTCCTGTAACTGATATGATGATGATGAAGTAATTACCTGGTAATTTTCTTCGGACAGTAGTTGTCCGAGTAGCTATCAGAGTCAGTCGACCGGCCCAGCCTGGCCAGTTCAATCACGCCACTCTCTCGCTGAAGCCTCGAACGCGAACGGACAGTGGTCGGTGCCTTTGTTTGTCTTTTGTTTCGCGATCTGTTTTGGAAGAAGAAATGTCAAAGTCAATTTCAAACTCGAACCAAACAGCCAAGGCATGGAACTCCCATCCGGGGTCAGTCTTTCTTGAATCGTACAACCTGGGATCTTCAAGAGCAGAGTGAATAGGCTCTTACTGGGATCGCTTGCTTCATATTCGACCACTCGTCGTCACTTTCCATCAGGTGAGATTGTGGTTAAACGCGTATACAGTTAAACAAAGTAACTTTTTTCTTTTTAGTACTGGCAACCGTCAGCTTTTCCAGGCGATATTTCTGCCAGTGTCTTTACCGGAAGACTTTGGCGGTTTGACCAAGAAAGCTCAGTGAAACACTTATGACACTTACCTTCACTTCTTTTGTTTGTTGCACAATACACATGGACAGAAATCTGAGAAATTACATAGCAACGTGATACACTTCAGGAAATGAGTTTCTCAAAAGGACCCCTCAAACATACTACTAAAGGGACTAGAGATAGGTAGAATAAATATTTGTAGAGTCACAAAATGGGCGCATGGAAACAGCCCCAAGAACATCTCTCAATATGGAGCCCAAGAAGCATGATGTTGAAGGGGCGCCCCTCGCCGTATACTGAGAAAGTGGAACCTCACAGGTACCTCGTTTTAATCAATTCAGAATTTGGTACTTAGATCAGGTCTTTCTTGGTCAGTTTATAAAAAAAGCCTCGAAATGCTTTTTTTAACCAGATATGTAATCACTTATCTGACTTCTGATTGATGCCAGATGTGGCCACGCAGAACTTTGTACCATAATTCAGCGCGGTCCAAAGAAGCCAGGACTAATTCGTTACCTGGTCCTCTTTCTTGTTGTCTTGGTGCGACGCGCCGTCGAGCACCCCTGAAAGATCCTCTGCGAACAGCTAGAGCAAAATATCACGCCCTTGAAAACCTCAGCGTTCTGCAGGTTTGTTTCGCTGCATACGTCTATGGCAAATTAAACGACTAGTAAGTAGGTATATAAGCATAAGCATATAACTACTGCATCAATGGGTAACTGTATGACAATGACATTTTGAAGGAGGGAGATGTGATGAAAATAAAGTCTAATCAATGTGCTACCAGTGACGTATGAGTCAGTCAGTTTTGAGTGTGGTAAAACGTGTGACAATACTAACAACACTTGTGACATTGCTTGTGGTAGCTATACCCTTCCCGCATAACGGCCTCGTGTCGACTCAGCGGTAATTGACAGTGCTCGCACGCTTCGCAACTGTCAAACAAAAATCATCATCTGCAGAAATTCGTTAATCAATTTTTTTTTTATGCACGACGGGTTAAGCTTGATCTCAATCACACCTGATGTTAAGTGAAGATGAGTTCGAAGGTGGAAGCGTACTGACGCGGAAACCCCAACACATTTGGGGGACTGGCTATCTTATCTCTAATAACCGGAACACAAAAATGCTATTAACATTGCTGCTTGGCGGCAGATTTAGATAAGATGGTGGTAGCTAGCCAGGCGGACATTTTAAAATGCCCTACCACCAACCAAACAGAGTATTTAAACATGTACCCCGCTGGGGATCGAACCCGCGACCTTCGAATCGTAAACCCAATGTTGTTTACATTGAGCGACGGAGGCGGTTAAACATAAATAACATAAATTTTGAAATCCGTCACAATTTCCAGGTTTCCAAGCGTTTCTTATTACTGGCACTATTACTCGTTCATCTAGGCGCAGTCCGTGCTTACATGAAAGTTGGGGGCCAATTTCGATATTTTGCTGTGGTTTTACCGTTCGATCGTTACGTTTTTGGTTCATATTTGGTTTGGTTCTGGACGATTAAATCGACGAATAAAACCAAATACTAAACGTTTAAAAGCTTGGAATTATTATTTGAGCAGGAGGGATTATGAAGCCCATTGATTGCATGAGTGAGGGCGATGTACTACGTCTACCCTTCACCTCAGTGAAGTGCTAACCTATTAACATCTCAGGTACCATGGTCATTGATGACACTATCTTATTATTACGACCTTAAATTAGTATAGGGCCCCGCTGGCGAACATCATTAGTTTCTCGAATAGAATGCCAAGCATTAAATTTGTGTTATTGATTTAGTTTTACTTTGCTCTGTTTATAGGTACAGTCTGAAACAGATAAACATATACAGCCCGGCATCAGTGACGGATTAAGACTACTTGATGCCCTAAGCAATCCACGGCCCCCTATCCGTATGTCAACTAGAATCGGTCTTTAATGCCAGGCGGGGGGCCCGCGGGGAAGGGGTGGTTTGTGATTGGCTGATCGCAATACCGGTGCTTTCGAATTGCCGAATGCACTAGACTAGCGGGCAGCGAGTGGGCGCAAGCGGGAGAGCGGGGTAACTCTAGGTCGGCTCTTATGTTAAATTAAAACGCGCGAATTTTCAAATTAGTCCTATAAACTTTTTTTGGTGACGTGAGAGTGAGACATGATGCCCTAAGGACGGATTTTTTTGTGCTTCTTCTGGTGCCCCCGCAGACGTGATGCCCTAGGCAATTGCTTAATTTGATTAAGGGTTAATCCGTCACTGCCCGGCATAATACAATCTCTTAAATAAATTTTCTCGGGAAGCGATGAATATTTTTCAATAGTACTTTTGGTACATTGTTGTACTCAGTAATCGCTGCAAGTATTTAAAAAAATATCCAAGAACGTCGATGAATTCCTAAGAAAACTTAATTTGTATTATGCAGGCCTGTATAGGTTACTCTGTTTCAGACTACGTACATTTTGTGGATTGGGATCTTGACTAAAAACGGCCATAGCGAACAGGCGTTTATTCGTAATGTAGCCACTTAAAGAATTGCTATGAAAAAAATTGTAGGCGTCAAAAGTTTGTTTTCTTGATTTCCTCATTAAATACTCATTCAATATGATTTCGATTATATTTTTGTCAGGTACGTTGAAGGTACATTCGTTTGGTAAATGTTAGATACCCATAGCTATTCTATTACATTCATTTTAGCATTCTGACCGTCAGGACCGCGGCTCACTTTATTATTATAATTGCTCCCGTTTCATGGAGGTACATTGACCTTCATTAAAGGTACGTACTAGTACATTGTGGGTACTTTTCTGTCGTATATAACATAATCATTTCTGAAACAATACACCCGTCATTCTGACCCACACGTTTTGAAGCTTACAAATTGAGTGAGCTCACTCACTCACTTCGTTTCAGTTGGTATAGGTCACAGCTAGTAGCGACACGTATGTTATTTAACTACATAATAAGCGCGTGGCGAACTAACGATTGCCATCACATTCGCTCACAAGTGAGTACGTTTCTCTACCCGTGTCACACATAATGTAACTGTGTTTGTGTCTTGACTTGATTTTCATTAGCGTTTTGTATGCGGTAGGCCCGAATTTGGTCGAAGGGTGATCTACGAGTACGTAATAGTAGTCCACGAAGACAAGTAGATGACCACCACCCAGCCTTCTAACCTTTCCACTTACATTTAAAAACATAATTTGTACTTACGCCATTTTGGGGATAACGTTTTTTTTTGTACTTTATCTACATGATTTTTTTAGAAAAAATTCACTCGACAATTTTTTACATATTCAACTTAGTGACGTTTCTTTGACGTTGAGATTTTCAATTTTCCTCTTTCTGTGACCAAAGAGGTTATAAGCATGCAGTTGACAAGTCTTCAAGAAAAATTTGAAGAGGCCATGGTTAACCCGTAAATGCTTAGAAGCAAGTTAGGGTTCAAAATGGCCGCAAGCCTTTGGCCATACTATTTATATTAATTCTATGCTTTGGCTTCAGTAGTACATCTTTTATTTATTTATTTAACACTTTATTGCATGTAAACAAACATATATTGAACAAACTTGGGACAGAAATTCGTCGTACTAGTTCTCGATGATTCTAAGAGATGGCGCTGTTTTATCTCCTAAAAAAGGTGGGAAAAAGATTTTTTTTTAAATCTTTATTTACGTTTAGGGACTTTTGTCCACATATTAGACATGTCAGTCCCATTGTCTCCCTAGTTTGCATACATTTATTTAGCTGGACAAAGTTACGGAGGGGTACCCCGACGTGCAACTAAATTGCAAATCAATCTCGCCGCCTCTTGAGTGTGGGTCTGCTAAAATGTTATGAATAATGCCAATATCGAAAAGATTGATTTGCAATTTGCTCACCCGAGCATCCCTTTCCCTCTGGTTCTTGACACATTCCATCAGCAGATGTTGCACATCGTCAACCGTACCACAAACATCGCAACTGGGAAAAAGATTTAATCAGATGTCCGCCTCCCTTTCCCCCCACATTGCCATGCCTGAAAAGGTGTTTGAATTTTACATACAGTATTATTGTATGACCTATTTTGTCTTTGGTGACTTTCAATAAATGATATTTTTGTATCCTACATTGAATAAAAAAAAATTGAGCCGATGTGTGCTTACGCGCCCTCTTGACCTAAGGCCGGCGTCCAACATACCTCGCCCCCAACCGTGGAGCACGAGCATTTACCCTTATAAAAAAGGAGTGCCTATATTTATAATAAATAAAACAATTAATAAAATTGTATATTTTTACTCTCTTCAAAATGAAAAAATAGGTACATAAGGTGATCATAACCGATAAAATATGAGCTCTTTTAGTATTAAAAAAATATAATTAAATTAAATCGTACGAAAAAAATATCTTAAATATCTAATCTTAAATATTAACAATCTTTTATAATGTGAAAAGTCAACTTGTAATTAGATAATTTATTTGAAATAGCACCGCTTAAGTATTTAATACAAAATTCGTGTAAGGGGCCGTCCATAAATTGTCATCGATTTTTTCAGATTTTAGACCCCCCCCCCTATAATCATCCTATCGTCATTTCTTAATGACCCTCCCCCCTTCTCCCAAAATTGACGTCATTACTAGTTTGACAAATTATTTAAGTATTGTGTTTATTATCAATACATAGTATAAAACAAAGTCGCTTTCGCTGTCTGTCCCTATGTATGCTTAGATCTTTAAAACTACGCAACGGATTTTGATGCGGTTTTTTTAAATAGATAGACTGATTCTTAAAGGTTTATATGTATAATACATGTAAGTGCCACGGGCGAAGCCGGGGCGGGCAGCTAGTATTTTACTAGGTGTGCTGGAAGAAATTTCTTTTTAGAAATAATCTTTTTGTATGTGAAAAATAAACTATAAATAAATAAATAAGAATGACGTCAAAACACCCCCCCCCCATCTATCATTTACCGTCATCCGCAGACCAACCCCCCCCCCCCCCCCTAATTTAGAATGACGTAATATATGGACGGCCCCTAAGTAAATAATAATATCGCATCTATAATCTACTTATTCTAATACGGTTCACTTTTCTGTGATTAAAACTTGTAAATCGGAAAATATTAGTTTGACTTCTGAATTTTATCCTTTAAAACATTTTCTCAAAAACCTATAGGAACGGAAAATGATTATGGGCGCCATTTTTTCAAGATGGCGGATCACTCGATCTTTACACTACCTACTACTTATTTACACTACCCCGAAAAACTTTTCACCGAAGAACGTTTGAGCGAAGGCCGAATAGATTGCGGAGTTGGATTTAATTAAAAATTTTAATGATGACCAAACTCAGCAATGTACTCGGCTTTCGATCAAACGTTCTTCGGTCTAACGTTTATCGGGGTAGTGTAATTCGGTATACCTATATACATCCCGGATCGAACGCGGCCGCGGTTGCAAACTTTGACCCTTACCTATTTTATCTATACTTCTGCCAAGTTTAAACTGAGTCACCTTTGACGAAATTAAATGAAAACCTTCTGTAAAAAAAATTAAACAATGCATATTGGTGTAACGAAGAGTTTATTTTAAACCGTGGTTAAATTATTCGCGTAGATACTAAACTGGAAAGTTGGATCACAAAAATATTCATACAGATTATACATACAAGTAATACTTATTAGCAAAGTGAAATATTAAAAAATGACATTGCGCCCTAGGTGTAATTTTTGTCCCTACGTTATCTTAAATTTGGATATGGCAACCTCACTTTTCGACGGGGGATTAATGATGTACAGAATATCACTTTCCCGAAGTGCTGCATTTTCTGCACATAATATTATTAAATCCATCAAAAAACATCCATAGACTTACAAGCTTTAACGGATATGGACTCAGCCACTGTCACGTGCGCTGTATATTTCTAAAGGTGAAACGTGGACGTTGTTTCAATCATTAAATTTTTGTACATAACAAAAACGGATAAATTAGCCATTCAAGTGAATACCTAGGCGGATCGTTTACGAATGGTAGATATTCCGCTTTTACAGAAAACTGTGCTGCTCAGAGAGAGTTGGTTACTTTGTTTTAAGTTCTGTAAAGTTGCATATTTCTGGTAGGATCTTCTTGAAGTTTCGTAGCATTGACGGCGAAAATTAAATATCCTTTTAAAATTTCAATTGTATTAACAATCCAAATATTTCTATTGTACAATATTTCTATTTTTCATTGATAGTACCAATATATGAGGTCTAACAAAATTAACCCGACAAACGTTGCAGAGCGTATGTAGGTATAGGATGTACCTATTACGAAAAAAAATAAAAAATAAAACATTAAAGTTAACAGATTTTATTCATAAAATAATAATTTTGAAATGTAAATTTTGTGAGTTGGACAATAATGGCTCTAAGTACTTTGCCACAACACACAAACACGCCACCCCCTTTGGCGTATTCCATATTTTCTCATTGATAAAATAAGGTACAATCGAAATGAAGTAAGTCTATTAATTTGTATTTTCATTTGCACTTACATTTCATTATTTTTGTCGGAAACGAAATTTTGAAGGCTGGGTTTTTTAATGAATATTTTATTTTATTGTCATGTACAAACCAATCACTAAAGTGCCGCGGCGACATCTATTAGAAACTATTCACATTACAACAACCACGAAACCGTTGTCTTGGCCGGATTCGAAAACCGTGTCTTTTCGAAAGACGTTATACTTAAGCACTCGTGTCGCTTGCCACTAGACCACGATATCAATTAGCTGACGAAATTTTCTTACTCATTTATATGTGACATATTATTATTGATTTGGTTTGAGTGTTGATATTGTATGAATACTTTCTAATAGATGGTGCTAGAGTGCTTCGGTCCATACAGTCCATATAATACTTTTAGGAAGATTCGTCTGTACGTGCAATCGCCAAAGTTTGTCGGGTTAATTTTGTTAGATCCATACACCCTTTTAGGGTTCCAAAAAGGATTTTTGTTAAATTTCCTTACATTTACGTATACAAATACGTACGACAACGGTATACTAAGCACCCTATTGCAGGATGTGACCGGTGCTTGTTTTAGGCACTGGATAGCGGTGCACCACACTGACAACGCTAAGTAACGGCTAGACATATGTTTGTGTGTGTCAATGTTAATTAAATCTATATTTTGTATTTTATATGGGATTATTTTGTGCGTGAAATAAAGAATTAATAATATTAATAAAGTATACAAAGTATTTAAAAATAATAATTTGTAAAATCATTGAAGTTAAACGTGATTTATTCTCGACACTTTAACAACGCCCCCCGTTGTTACACTTAACATATGGCATGTAATGCAATTCAAACACCCAATTTATAAAATACAAGTGACCATTATATGTTTTCTTTTTAAAATTAAGCTATTTATAAGACCTATCTGCTCTCAATAGCTTTGACTTAGGCATTGGAGCCACTTTAAAATTTTCTCGCTAGGAAAATGTGTCTTACACGACTGTTACACGTTTTCTGTAGTTATTAACAGTTCTGTAGTTGACGGTCTGTTTGGTGTAGTGGTTGATTCTGACCACTATACCAAAAGGTCGCTGGTTCGAATCCCGCTAGGGGCATATGTTTGTGTGATGAATACGGACATGTGCACCCGAGTTATGGGATTATAATAAGTATTTATTTACAAAAAAATGTATTTATGTAGTATATCAACAATCTGGTATCCACAATACAAGCCAATAGTTGCTTAATGTGGAACTAGATGGCATTGGCGTGTATGTGCAAGGATATTTATTTAATAAGAATCCAATGAAACATAGTTCTGTGTAGAAATTGAAATAAAAAACCACAAATCCCCAGAGCATTTTTGTGGGAGCCAAGTTGGATTTATTACCATAAAATATATTTTATGACACTCTGGGGATCGATACCTTGCTCTTCAAAATCATCCAAGCCGTTGAGACTACAGAAGGTAACATAGAAATCTATATATTGGGTCTTTACCTATGAAATTCGAGTTTTTTATTCTTCGTTAATCATATGTACCAATTCCTGCGATTTTCAAAGCTATATCCAAATTTGTTTTTTATTTGGAAAATGGAATATTATTTCAAGGTTTCAAATGAAATATTTTTTAATTTCTGGGCTAAATCACATAATAAAAAAAAATTTAACAGAGCTCTTTTCATGTGCTTCCCATAATCATTTCTAAGATTCGCTGAAACTTTTATAAAGTTTTTAAGTTCTAAAAAAACTACAAGGCTCATGTATCAATTGTGTAACACAGATTTTTAGCGTGAAAACGATTTCTTTGCGAGTGGCGTGAGCTCAAGACCATTGAAAGCAGGTAAGCATTTAATATTTTTATTAGAACACCTACCTAAACAAACTAACCTACTTACAGTCTTATTCATAAAACTTTACAAACTCTTTATAAGCCTGTTTTAGTTAAAGTATGTTTTGTCTCTGTCGTTCATAAGGAAATGTTGTAATGAAAGAAAGTGACAAAACATACTTTAACTAAAACAGGCTTATGAAGCGTTTGTAAATTTTTATGAATAAGAGGGTTAAAGTATATCATATTTAAAAAATAAAATATTTTACACTAAGAACACTATAATAAACCGATAGGAATATATTAAAAATTTGCAATTTTAGTATACTGGCCGGCAAAATGCTGGATTTTTTAAAATTACATTTTAATCTAATGGACGAGAAAAACATATTTTAGTGTGCATTTACAGCGCGAGCTGGCCACGTCGTATTTTTACGTGTGTTCCTCGATTATTTCATTAATTCGCAAAAATACGTTCAGAAGGTCGCCGTGGAGTTTTAGTGGGTAACCCACATAACCGTCTCGCCATCCCCCAGGCGAGCGGTACGCGTAAAGCATTTCCCCGTGGAAAAAAAAGGGTCCCGTAGATTTTTTATGCAACACTGCTTAAGTTTTTTTTTCTTCGTTAATCATATGTACCAATTCCTGCGATTTTCAAAGCTATATCCAAATTTGTTTTTATTTGGAAAATGAAATATTATTTCAAGGTTTCACATGAAATATTTTTTAATTTCTGGGCTAAATCGCATAATAAAAAAATTTTAACAGAGCTCTTTTCAAGTGCTTCCCACAACCATTTCTTAGCTTCACTGAAACTTTTATAAAGCGGTTACTTTAAAAAATTAACGCTGCCTATACTTAACTTAATGTTATCCGATAATACACACGAAGTTTAGCTAAATTTGGATTTGCCGTTTTCAAAGAAAAATAATCAAAAATGTTTGTATGGAGAAAACAGTCTTAATGAAATTCTTCATACAAAACGCCAATTTCATAGGTAAGAACCTAACATTACTTTTGTGAGAGGTAATAAATACAATTAAACATTTTTTATAATCGAAAAGCCACCTTCAAAATTGCGACGTTGCCAGTTCGCGCTTTAAATGCACTGTCTTTAGACAATTTTTGTTAAGTTGAACTGAGATCAAAAATTAGAGAGGAAAGAAGTTACCCAATTTGAGATCAACGCGTTAATTGTTAGATTTTCCCTAGATTTTTTAGTCTGACCAAAAACTTAAAAATACCAAAAAATAATATAGGAATAGCAAATGTAAAGTTGTACCACATCACTTCATCCTGTGAGAGATTTGCAATAATTTTCTTTTGATTTTTTTCCCGCTATTTTACGTATTTATAATATTATTTTTTTTTTTGTTTCATTCTCTCCTTTAGGAGAAGGCAAAGGGATCTAGCCCATAACAGCCATGTCTTATTTCACTTATTTCTTCAGTTTGTAAGTCAGTCTCAGTCAAAACAAGTAATTCGTCGTATACTTGGCGTATACAGAGTCTAGTCACGGTCAGGTCATTCTTCAGTAAAGTGGCAGAATGCTTTACAAAAGATTTTGGCGGCTTCTTGTGGGAACCCGAAAGCTCCGTTACGCACTTTAATTTACACTTCCCTTCACTTGTACACTATTACTAACGTTTGCTGCACAATATTCTGCCATTATTAAGCTTCAAAAGTTAGAATGCACAAATTATAAGACTTATAAAGAAAAATGCTACTTCACTCGCCGAGTTCCCGCCAAAAAGCCTTATAATATTATATTATATTGTAGATACAATAACACTAATATATCACACACATATCTTTTTAACACTAGTTATTTGTCAGCGAGACGTCAATTAAATCAACAATTCTTTGATGGCTTAATTTAATTTATAAATCAATTGTTTTTGACGATGATTTTCAATAGTACTATTAGTATATTGTGGAACGCAGTAATTGCTGTGAGTAAATAAAAAATATACAAAAACGGTCATGATTTCTTAAGAAAACTTAATTTGTATAACATACGTATTTATTTAGGTAATTTATTTATTTTATCGAAATTAGTTTATCATGTGCATAATGCTTCCTAACCCAAAGGTTGCCTGGAAGAGAATCCTTGTGTTATTCGTTATTGTTGTGCAATAAAGAATATTTTGTTAGTTTGTAAAATGCAGGCCTGTATTTCTCTGTTTCAGACTGTATTTATTTATTTATTCAGGTATCGTATATAATTTTAGAGATTTAAAATCAGAAAAGAAATAATATAAATCTCTAAACTAACATTGAATCATTTTCCATAGGAATAAATAACACAATACATTTACTTTACATTATTAGAACGTACTGGAAACCCTGATTTATGTTCGCGTTTAGGTCGAAATCTATTTCATTATTTATGTGCAATAAATCTAATTTAAATAGTATTTAATTGTAAAATACAAAATTAATTTCAAAAATACTGGCCCCTAGTTACATTTTAATCTATTTCTATTTTTATATCTATGACAATTAATTCCTACGCGAATGATTCTTCAGACATACTTAGGCCCGTATTGATAAACCATTCGCAAGATTGAGAACAGTCTTGTGACCGGTCTCAAGTAAACGTGTTGATTAATAAACCGAACTTGAGACCTGAAAAGCACGCGCTTACTCGAGCAGTACTCACTTGAGAGTTTCACGTATTAATAAACCGAACTCAAGACTATCATTCATTCGCCGCTGCGGCTAATATTTGAGAAGTGATCTCAGCTGAGTAGACCTCAAGATTGGTTTATAAATTAGAACGGAGCTTGAGATAGCGTCAACTTCTTAAGACGCATCTCGGGTGATACAGCCTCAAGCTTGTATTGAGATTGGTTTTACGGGCCTTAGATATTCAGCACTGGCGCTGTGTCGAGGGACACCCGATAGACAAGGACTTCTGCGAACGAAATTAATCATTAGCAATCATCCACTCCCATATTTCAAACTTTTCTGCTTAATTGATCAAATAAATGTATTACGTTCCGATCTTTAATTGTATTAGATTAAAGATTCATTCACAGTAACAATTTACATAGATATTTACAGAAAACTGTGCTTAGTATGATGGCTGGAAAAAATGCGACCAACTTACTCGAAGGCGGATCCACTCTAAGGCCCGTAATAATAAACCGTTCTCAAGATTGACATGGCCTCTAGCTGACGCTTGAGAATCTGCTGCATATTAAAACAGCATCAGAAAAAATGGTCTTGAGACGTGAGACGCGAAATCAATCTCAAGAACGATTTATTAATACGGGCGTAAGTGCGTGTGGATCAGTGACCTTGTGCCAGTGAGAATAAATCCATCTCGGGTTAGGGATCCCCTTCAACGAGAATACATGTTTTACTGTCCCTGAATTCATCTACGAAGTTGATACAGGAATGGTAGATGAATGTAATTTTTTTAAAATATATTTTAATCCAATATATAAAAATCAAATAGCTCGACAAATAAACCTCGTCATAATTTTTTCGACGAACTGAAAAATGTTCTGGCATAAATAAAATACCTGATGAGTTTTTTTTGCTGTAAGGAAAGAAATAGGGCATATTAGGTAAGTGAAATAGAAGTTATTGGCATAGGTAGTTTTTATATCCAAACCGTCGACTCACGCGCCAACTGTTGTCATTCCCGTTGCACGCATTTGCTCCTGTTATAGACAAGACACATTATACAAGACATAGTATATCAGAGAATGCACGAGGTGGAGACTGAAAAACAGCTATTTTGCTGAGGCTCCAACCTATTTGTCCACTACGTTAGAAAATTTAACTGTAATTAATGATCATGTATATTATTTTTTTTTAAGTGGATGAATAAATATCTTTTTATTTTATTTTATTTTATTTATTTATGTGTTCTAAAACCATAATATCCAAACTCAAACTCAAGCATTTTATTTCAACGTAAAATACATGATATCATTTGTTGAATGTCAATTTAAATCGATTGGAAATAAAAATAGGGCTAAGCATTTTTCGGTCAGTCAGTATGTCCAAGCTACCACCGCTTCGGAAAGGGAAATCATCTGTGGGAAAAGAAGCGGCGCAAGAAACCCACAGGATCATTTTCTTTTCTATTCTTTTTTTTTATATATATATAAAAGTATACAACTAATACAATTTTATAATTTTTGAGAGCTGGGCGAAGTATACCAAGCGTTTTTATCATTGTATAAACATTTGAAACAAAACGAAAAAAAAGAGACACAATTCTACAAATAACTCACCTAACAGAACACTTTGTTTAAACAAATAAGTACAAAAATATCTTAATAGGAATTTCCGTTTCTTTTTTTTATTTAAAAACTAATATTGCCACAATTGCCCTGTATACATTTTTTTTTAATGTGGAACTTTTGAGCATTTATAGCTAAAATTTTAAACTTAGAATACTAGAAGTTTTTTTTAAATATCACTTTAAAAATACTCGACAAAATACTTAGATGCTATTAAAAAATAGTAAATGTTTAATATTACTGGCCCTTAAGTTAAAATAATGCCACTTAAGTTAATATAAAAAAATAGATCTGTTGTTTTATGCTATACGTTTAAAAACATATCTGTCAAATCGACCCTTAAATTACGTAACTTCATTGCTATCGTCATCGATTACGTCCTAATGCATGATGGGTTGTATCATCGCTCGCTCGGCAATTTGACGGTTTGTCATTGGTTAACGATAACGATGTCGCAAGTTACCATCATAGTCTTGGAGGCTACATTATGTGTCGTAGGCTGCATCACGTATAGCAGGCTGCGTCGCATGCCGCAGGCTTAATCGCGTCACTTAGGCTAGATCGCGTGACTTAGCTAGATGTTGTGACTTAGGCTAGATCGCATAACTTAGGCTAGACCGCGTGACTTAGGCTAGATCACGTGACTTAAGCTAGACGCGTGACTTAAGCTAGACGCGTGACTTAAGCTAGACGCGTGACTTAAGCTAGATCGCGTGATTTAGGCTAGATCGCGTGACTTAGGCCGGATCGCGTGACTTAGGCTAGATCGCGTGACTTAGGCTAGACGCGTGACTCGAGCTAAATCGCGTGACTTAAGCTAGATCGCGTGATTTAGGCTAGATCACGTGGCTTGAGCTAGACCGCGTATCGCAGGCTAGCCTAGGCTAGTGTCGGCGCATGTGCAGACGCAGATGGTCGGAGCGCGCGAAGCAGCGGCGGCAGAGCGCGCAGGCGAAGGGGCGATGGCCGGTGTGTTTGCGCGTGTGACGTGTCAGCTCGTCGGAGCGCGCGAACCGCCACGTGCATCCCGCCCATACGCACGAGTACGGCTTCTCGCCTATTGGGGGAAGGTCTGTGTTACTGTAGAGTGTGACAAAGTTGAGTTATATAATATTATATTAGCTAATTTATTATACATAACATACTAACATGTGTTTCCAAATTATTTCAAATAACAATTTTGTTTATAAACATTAAATTATTTATTTATTATAAGTTGGTACAACCTCTTCGTTCAAACAAGAAACGAATCCTACAAATCGGCTATAAAAATATCTGAAACATCGTGGAGCATATTACGTATAGGCGAATTAATAACCTCTGTTTTGGAAGCAATTAAAAATATTTTTGATTTGTGTTAAAACAGAACATACCAGTATGTGTCCTCTTATGTGCCTTCAAATGCGAACTCTTGGTATACACCTTGTGACAGCCAGCCACATCGCACTTATGCAGTCTCCGCCTCTCCACCGTGTTATTATTGTCTTCACGCTTGAGTTGGGTAATGGAGTCCGAGAGGGCGTTCTGGAGGGCCGTGTTGAGGAAGCTCTTGAGATCCATCTCGGGCTTCCGTCGGACCTGCTCGGGTTTTGGCGGCAGGTAGGGCAAATCCGGGTAGTCTTGCGGTCTCAATCTAGAATTTGAATAAAGAAAAGTTTAAAAGACATTAATAGCACATAGGTAAGTAGATAAATCCGAGGATAAGGATCCTAAGGATCCGGTTGTCCAAACTGCAAGCTTCGTCAATGAGATTCTTTTGCAAGACAATCACTTCTTCTAGCGAGTTGATGGCAAAAACATCAAATTTTTGAGGACCAGAATGTGTCCACGTATACAGCATTATCGGTGGCTTTGTAGAGATCCTGTAACGTACAAGTGTCGGGCCACGTAGGGAAGCATAGAAGAAATGAACTGAAAATCATTTATTCATATAGGCAGTACAATATGCACTTATGAATGTCATTTGTTTTTTAAACTACCACTAGCTCGGAACGCGACCACTACTGAGAAGAGCTAGCGAGAAACTCAGAGGGTTTGTCGCTTTTCAATCAATCATTTACAATCAAGAAAGGTTACAACAATTTTTATATATCGTGTAGAGGAGCCGTTTAATCCCATGGATTACTGTCATTAATGTAGTCTGAAATTTTGTAATATCACCTTTTACATAATTTTTGTTTTATAATAAGTTTAAATTTATTAAGCGGAAGATTCCGTATATCCATGGGAACCTTGTTATATGTAGAAGCGCACACATTGACCTCTGAATGACTTACTAACTTTACTAAGTCTACTAAAAGGTACAGCTAATTGATTTTTGCTCCTTGTATTGACATTATGTCGGTCACAATGTTTCTCGAATGAATATATATTTATCTTAACATATACAAGATTTTCATATATATATTGTGACGAAAATATTTAAATATTTATCTTAATGTATCTCTTGACCTTAATTTATAAATTGCACGAATAGCTCGTTTCTGGAAGACAAATATGCTATCTGTATCATTTTCCTTGGCGGCCACTCTAGATCACTGTCATGGGCCAATTTAGCCAATTTTCAACCGCCTCCGTGGCAGGGCATCATAAATGTCCGCCTGGCTAGCTACCACCACCTTATATAAATCTGCAGCAGTGTTCCGGTTGTCAGAGATAAGATAGCCAGTCCCCCAAATATATTGAGGTTTCTGGGTCAGTACACTTCCACCTTCGACCTCATCTTCACTTAACATACATCAGGTGTGACTGAGGTCAAGTACTAACTGTTATGCATAACAAAAAGTATGTGGACATGAAGCCCAATACTCCTGCAAGATGCACTAGGATCTGAAGGAGTAAGTCCAGCGGACCAAGAAGACACAAAATCGTTCGGAAGTATTCGCCAGGACAGTAAAATCGTTGTTCGGGGTGGAAGACATGGAAATAAAATAACTAATTGCCACTTTTTCTTTGCTTAGTCTGGGGTCCAGAAATACGAGTAGAGTCCTTGAGAATCTTAGATCTGGCTGACAGCCTTTAGTGATGCGATTATTTATTTGTCGTCGCCAGCGATCGATAATAATCGTGATGCTGTAGTTTTCAACCCAAGCCCTGAACCTAACTCACTTGTTTGAATTGTGTTTGGGTTTCCTCGCACTGCGGAGATCCGGCCCGACCTTTATTTTGGGTACTTGATGACATGACCTGAAATTGAGAATGATCCTCGATTAGGTTTGGGCAGAAAACGTACGTGCATCTCTGATAGTGGTACGCAGGGCTTATGACATCAAAATCAAAAAAATGCTTTATTTTGTAGGTAGGTAAGTGTACCCTACACTTAAAATAGTCAGATTTTACATTTTTTAAACTACTACTTGTTCAAAAGCCACTTTTCCCCTGAGAAGAACAAGCAAGAAATTCGAGAGGTTGCTCTTTTTAAAAAAAAGGTTTTTATGTTACAAAATTATTAATTACTATTTTACATTATAATATTTCATTATTAATTGTGAAATAGCCTGGTTACGCGAACGGGTTGTTCACGTCCATGAATGTTTATCATCTAAATAATGTGATAGTTTCTGTGTTATAGTATCTTTAAATTTATTGAAAGGAAGATTTTGTATATCAACAGGAACCTTATTAAAAAAGCGTATACATAACCCTTTGAATGAATTACTGATTTTGCGGAGGCGACTTATGTGGTATATGCAACACCCGAAATTTCCTCCCCCGTGACTTCAACTCAATAATTAGCTGGACATCATATTTGTTGAGGAAAAATGTATGTCTATTACTATTTATAAGTGTTGTATCTACCAACTTCCTCTTTCCCTCCACTTTTCCTTCTTTAATAGATAGATAGATAAATCGTTTATGTGTATCTCCAGTCATATACATACCATAAGTTCCAAAGCAATTGGTTAAACATATTTTATCCATAAAAGTAACATCAGGATACACTAGATTATGTGTGTGCTACAGCCGTACAATTGGGTCATAGCTCAGTGTGTATAATTGCTCAGAGAGCAAAACACTGATTTTCAGCTAATACCCACGAGGAGACACTGGTACAAAAGAGAACAACCAGACAAGCATATTTTACTGTGCGCGTCGGTGAATAATGTCATGTAGATATATGTGTATTCAAATGCAGTATAGGTACTCAAATAGATATGCGAATTAGCTTACAAAAGATTGAGACAAGGACATACATTCATAATTAAGAATCAGTAATAAAATAAAATGGATCACTAGGTGCTCAACATTTAGTGTGAATTCAAATGGTTCTCAAATTAATATCTTAAGGCAGCATCAACCGCCTCACGATCCCTTCTTGACACATTTAACTTTGGAAATCTAGAATTGAAGATTAATAGCCTTTTCTTGAAAGTGAATTTCGACATCAAAGTTCTTAATGTGATTTCTAATAATTTTAATTGTAATGTACCTATTGTTTATGTGTTTTAGGTAGTGAATAAACTATGTGCTTTTTTTCTACGCGCGGGAACAGCGGGCGCATTCGGAATATAATTCTTGGAGTCGACACACATCATTAAGTATCTCATAAGCTAAATTCAAATATCAAGCTAAATTTAAATTAATACTTCAAGATACGCAAAAGTTGCTATGATTGCGGAAGATGAAATACAGTAGGTACATACAAGCCATTATTTATTTATATTTGATGCACACACATTTGCAAATACATGCACACTTACATATGCAAATGTGGATGCACTCAATCATAGCTATTGTGAAAATATCGTAATAAATAATTGTGCGCGAAAGATCTTAGGACGACGACGACGTAAGGGAGCGACTGAAAATCAGCGTCCGTCCAAGTGGGCAGACACTATGCTGAGTCGTACCCTTATTTTAGTCGGCTGTAGCATTTTGCACCGTTTTTGTAATCATGTTTTAGTTTTACTCTGTGTTGTGCTATAGTACAGCTAAATAAAAGAATTTTTTTTTTCTTTTCTTTTCTTTCTTTTCATAGAAAAATAGTCAACAAATAAATAAATGCACTCTGTACTCAGCCTGCGCTTGTGCCTTGTGACGTGAACTAGTGCAATGACGCTATACCCTACTTACCGTTTGCACTTTCATTTTAAGCACGACGGGTTCGTACTTGTCCTCAATCACACCTGATGTTAAGTGAAGATGAGGTCGAAGGCGGAAGCGTACTAACCCGGAAACCCCAACACATTTGGGGGACTGGCTATCTTATCTCTGACAACCGGAACACAACAATGCTATTAACATTGCTGTTTGGCGGCAGATTTAGATAAGATGGTGGTAGCTAGCCAGGCGGAGATTTAAAACGCCCTACCACCAACCAAACCGAGTACTTAAACATGTACCCCGCTGGGGATCGAACCCGTGAGCTCCGAATCGTAAACCCAATGTTGTTCACATTGAGCCACGGAGGCGGTTCAGTGACACTGTTAGTGACCGATTAACATTGGGCGTCCCGATCAAGGGCATATCGGGACGTGTCCCGCGCAAATTAGGACACTGGTAACTCTAATAATAAATAAATTAACATTTCGGACACTTACACCAATCATCTAGTCCTAAACTAAGCACAGCTGTTACTATGGAGACAAGGTAACTGATAAAAATACATAATTATTTATATAAACATCCATAACTGACGACGACCTGTTTGGTGTAGTGGTTAGCTAGCCACTATATCAAAAGGTTGCGGGTTCGAATCCCGCTAGGGGCATGTGTTTGTGTGATGAATACGGACATATGTACCCGAGTTATGGATGTTTTATTTATTTACAAAAAAAAATGTATTTATGTAGTATATCAACCATCTGGTATCCACAACATACGCCTATAGTTGCTTACTGTGGAACTAGATCTAAGGATATTTTATATTTTATTTACAACTCAGGAGTAAATGTTCGTATTCATCACACAAACATTTACCTCTCGCGGGATTCGAACCCGCAACCGTTGTTGGTTTCTACACCAATCGGCCGTCAAATATACAGACTGCAAATACTCACTCGAAGGGCAGTTGAGTTGAAGTTGATCCGTATTCCTTCACTGTTGACGTGGTGGGATTAGTGCCGCCTGAAACAAATGAAATAAATTAATTACCAAGCAACCAAAATACGCCATACGGCAAGGGGCCCCATCCTACTGACCCTACAAAAAATATTATTAAAAGAACCAAAGCCTGCAGCCCCAGTAGGGATGGTCATGTGTTTTCCACATTTAATGGCAAAATATCTTTTTTAATCATCATCAAAAGTCGTCCACTGCTGGACAAAGGCCACCCCCAAAGATCTCCACAACGATCGGTCCTGCGCTGCCTGAATCCAGCAGCTTTCCGCGATCTTTACCAAATCGTCGGTCCTTCGAGCTATGTGCCCCGCCCATTGCCACTTAAGTTTGACAATTCTTCGGTCACCTTGGATCTCCTGCGGATCTCCTCATTTCTGATTCGATTCCGCAGGGAGTCTCCGAGCATAGCTCTCTCCATTGCCCTTTGGGTGACCTTGAGTCTTCTTATGAGGCCCATAGTGAGCGACCACGTTTCAGTTCCGTAAGTAATCCCAGGCCCACTTTCCAGAATTCAGTCTTAAGATATTGCATTCTTTTTTAGTACTATGTAATAAACATTTAATAAATTTATACGTAAATGTCATCTTCAAAAAATTCCCGAACAGAGTAGTACGCTCGGAGTAGTACCTATCCGCCTCCGTGGCTCAATGTAAACAACATTGGGTTTACGATTCGGAGGTCGCGGCTTCGATCCCCAGTGGGGTACATGTTTTAGTACTCGGTTTGGTTGGTGGTAGGGCATTTCAAATGCCCGCCTGGCTAGCTACCACCATCTTATCTAAATCTGCCGCCAAGCAGCAATGTAATAGCATTGTTGTGTTCCGGTTGTCAGAGATAAGACAGCCAGTCCCCCAAATGTGTTGGGGTTTCCGGGTCAGTACGCTTCCACCTTCGACCTCATCTTCACTTAACATCCGGTGTGATTGAGGTCAAGTACGAACCCGTCGTGCATAAAAAAAAACGCTTTTTCATAAAGAAAACTGTCTTTGCTATTATCTTCAATTTTATCGTTCTTACAACCTTTTGTAATATGATAGAGGGAGAACATTATCAAGCAATGACGTACTGTACATGTACTAAAGAAAATACAATAAAAAATTTCTTTGCGATCTAGAAATGGAACTAAAGTGACTGCGTCTGTTTGTTCGACACAACAAAAACTCTGTCTCCAATTTGACCTTCTAAGGGTTGGACGTTAACCACAACTTGAAGTCCAATTTACGCTCCTACCAATCAGAGAGTGGCAAAAACAGTACAGTCAGCATTAAAAAAGACCTTAATACATTTCTCCAGGTCGGTTAAACAGAGGTTGAATCGGTGAAAATTGGAAAAACACCGACTTCAGTCAGGTTCCACTTTCTGAATATAAATTCTAGACACGTTGGTGTAAATACCAAAATTAGGTTATGTTTGCTCCCTTAATATGGTACCTAGTTATGAAATGAGATGTGATAATATAATTAAGTACGTTCACAGTGATCTTCCCCGATCAACACTAACATCCACATTCGCTTCGTATATATCTTTCGTTACTCTTCTTTATGACGCCCTGTTTGGTATAACGGTTAGCAACTCTGACCACTATACCACAAGGTTGCGGGTTCGAATCCCGCTAGGGGCATATGTTTGTGTGATGAATACGGACATGTGTACCCGAGTTATGGATGTTTTCATTTATAATAATTATTTATTTACAAACAAAAAATTGTATATATGTAGTATATCAACCATCTGGTATCCACCACACAAGCCTATAGTTGCTTACTGTGGAACTAGATGGCGCTGTGTGTATGTCTAAGGATATTTATTTATAACACAAATCCAAATAAATTCTTTCTTTCTTTCTAGAATATCTCTTTGTAACTGACTGTACTTAAATTCCATTAGCTATGTTTTTACAACCTTTCCTATTCGCTGCATGTCGTCGGTTTTTACTTAACCGCGTAGAATTTGAAAGGAGGATGGTCTGTTTAACGCCAGACGAAAAATGAGGGGTATTCTGAGTTTGACGCCGTTGGTTGTGCGCCCAGTCTTTATTCAGTTTGAGTGCGTATTTTTATGGGTCGGGTGGCGATTCACACCACAAACGGTTCGCACCGCGGTGTGAAACGACACATTCAATTTTAATAATTTTAATATTTTTAACGTTGAGTATATTTACTTCTTTATAATAATAAAAGTAAAGCAATGTATTATGTTAAAAAAATTATTTATACATTTTTACTTACTACTTTTCTATTTACCTAGGTGAAATATTTTTATTATGAGTCCGAAACAGAATCAACTTCCGAATCAAAGGTCATTTACCTTGTGGTGCGAATCGACCCATTCAAAATTTGCAGGTGGCGATTCACACCACCGGTGCGAAAGGGGCTCTTCAAAAATTGAATGGGTCGTTTCACACCGCGGTGCGAACCGTTTGTGGTGTGAATCGCCACCCGACCCATTTTTATTGGCATGTGTTAGGTATCTAAGTAATATTATAAAAGCGAAAGTTTGGATGTTTGTTTATTGCTTAATCAATTTCGTATATTTATATTCTTTATCCCGATGAAATGTAAACCGCCTCAGTGGCTCAATGTAAACAACGTTGGGTTTACGATTCGGAGGTCGCGGGTTCGATCCCCAGCGGGGTACATGTTTAAGTACTCGGTTTGGTTGGTGGTAGGGCATTTTAAATGTCCGCCTGGCTAGCTACCACCATCTTATCTAAATCTGCCGCCAAACAGCAATGTTAATAGCATTGTTGTGTTCCGGTTGTCAGAGATAAGATAGCCAGTCCCCCAAATGTGTTGGGGTTCCCGGGTCAGTACGCTTCCACCTTCGACTTCATCTTCACTTAACATCAGGTGTGATATACTACATAAATACATTTTTTTTTGTAAATAAATACTTATTATAAATGAAAACATCCATAACTCGGGTACACATGTCCGTATTCATCATACAAACATATGAGCGGGATATGAACCCGCAACCTTTTGGTATAGCAGTCAGCGTTTCTAACCACTACACCAAACAAGTCGTCTATATAAGTTATGGAGGTTTTTCATTTATATATGTATTTATTTACAAAAAAAATGTATTTGTGTAGTGGATCAACCATCTGTTATAACCACATCCACCATACAAGCACATATCCACTCACACACGCACTTACCCACCCACACATGCACATACCCACCTACACATGCCCACTCAATACTAAACCCATACACACTCACAAACTTAACAGTTTACATATTGTATACAGGGTGTAACGGTTAAGTGTAGTCATATTTTAAGGGCTTGTTCTACCCATCAATACGAACAACTTTTACTATGGGGGCAACTTCGAAATCGCGAAAAAAAAATCAGCTGTTTCATACATTGCATCGGGAGGTTATTGAAATTTTCTATGGAACAACTGATTTTTTTTTCGCGATTTCGAAGTTGCCCCCATAGTAAAAGTTGTTCGTATTGATGGGTAGAACAAGCCCTTAAAATATGACTACACTTAACCGTTACACGGTGTATACACGTACATTTAATACATATCTATTACTAACGCCACTAACGTATTCTCGTTTACCAATGAGTACCATTCATATATAAGTACCTACACTACTGCAAAGTTGTAATGGGGGAGGGCCTGATGACCTGAAATACAGGCTACTGCCTAGTTTAGGCATCAGTCGCCCACAATTTTTATTTGTAATTGTATCTGTAATACGAATTGTGGAGGGAAAATAAAGGAATTTATTATTATTATTATTATTCTTATTTTAGTTTATATTAGTTTAAACTCTCCCAGGAGGTAAAATTCTGCACGGGCCTAAGCAAAGTGTATAAATCTACGTTATGTCAATTTAACGAGAGGAATTTCCTTACTAGTCTGCATGTGTTTAAGATTGTTATTATCCACAACACAAGCCTATAGTTGCTTAATGTGGAACTAGATGGCGTTGTGTGTATGTCCAAGGATATTTATTTATTATTATTATTATTATTGGGGGGTATAAGTTACGACGTCAAAATTCCAGGACGAAATCGCAGATTGTATATTATAATTATAACTTAGTAATTATCGTGCGCATCCTTCATCTCATGTGTCGCAATATCACTTACATAGAGAACTGCTAGATAGGATAAGAATGTCTTATCTATTCCGGGCAGAAATGAAATTTTTCTGTACACGGGAGCAAAAAAAGCTCAGAAAGTGATGACGTCAGCGACACCTGTGCGAGTCCAGCCGTGGTGTGGTCGTGATGGCCGTATGTGTCATTCTATAAATTCAATTCATCGCTCAATGCTTCAATGTAAACAATATCCCAACAAAAACATAAATGTGAAAATGGGAGCCAAGTTCAAAATTGAGCATATACGTGGTTGTCGACTTCGCTGATAAAGAATTGAGATGTATAAATAATAAAGAAAAAAAGATATTTATTCATCCCACAATTACCATAAATAATTAACAAACTAAGAGTTTATCACAATATTAACTCATTGTGCCTCACTTATGACTTTTTCTCGCTGTCTGAGCTGAGAGAGCTTTCTCCATACAAACATTTTTGTTTTTTTTTTTTGGGAACGGCCAATCCAAATTTAGCTAAACTTTGTGTGTATTATCGGATAACATTAAGTTAAGTATAAGCAGCGTTAATTTTTAAAAGTAACCGCTTTATAAAAGTTTGAGCGAATCTAAGAAATGATTATGGGAAGCACATGAAAAAAGCTGTGTTCAAATTTTTTTTATTATGAGATTTAGCCCAGAAATTAAAAAATATTTCATGTGAAACCTTGAAATAATATTCCATTTTCCAAATAGAAAACAAATTTGGATATAGCTTTGAAAACCGCAGGAATTGGTACATATGATTAACAAAGAAAAAAAAACTCCAATTTCATAGGTAAACACCCAATAATAATATGTTTAATATTGAACTTGGCTTCCATTTTCACCGTATAGGCACATACAAATCTACATTATATACATGAGCCGAAAGAACATAATCGGGACCAGCTAACCACTCGTATGAAAATGCTGCTAGTGGTCATCCAAAGGACTGTCCGAGTCAGTCATTGCTTAACTTCGGTAATCGAAAACGACTGAGCCACGCATGCATCCCGAGCGATTAAATAACGAAGTACCGTTGGTCGCAAAACGACATTTATTTTTATGCACAACGGGTAAGCACTTGACGATCACCCTGATGTTAAGTGAAGATGAGGCCGAAGGTGGAAAGCGTACTGATCAGGAAACCCCATCTTATTTGGGGAACTGTCTATCTTATCTCTGACAACCGGAGCACAACAATACTATTAACATTGCTGTTTGGCGGCAGATATAGATAAGATGGTGGTAGCCAGGCGAACATTTAAAATACCCTACCACCAACCAAACCGAGTACTAAACATGTACCCCGCTGGCGAAAGAACCCGCGACCTCGGAATCGTAAACCCAACGTTGTTCACATTGAGCCACGAGGCGGTTTCATTATTCCAAAGTGTCGCATCCAGTCTCTATATGGCCAGAACGCCATTACGGTCATTAGAAAGGGATGTCTGACAATGTGTGCGCCACTCACTGCCCTTCGAGAACGGTCCGCGGTTTCAATTAGCGGCGCTTCTAAAACTATTGCGAAATACCAATGAAGTCGGCTGATCTGTGAGACGAGTTGCTGAGAAGCTTCTTTTTCTTCTTCTTATTTTTGAGGATGGCAACCAGTCAACCTCACTGTCGAGGGACATTACTGCCAGTTTCGAGTGAAAATTTTTATTTCTCTCGTTTCTTCAGTTTATAAGTCAGTCTCAGTCAAAACAAGTAATTCGTCGTATACAGAGTCTAGTCACGGTCAAGTCATTCTTTAGTAAAGTGGCAGAATGCTTTACAAAAGATTTTGGCGGCTTCTTGTGGGAACCCGAAAGCTCCGTTGCGCACTTTAATTTACACTTCCTTTCACCTGTACTCCAACACTAACGTTTGCTGCACAATATTCTGTCATTATTAAGCTTCAAAAGTTAGAATGCACAAATTATAAGAATTATAAAGAAAAATGCAACTTCACTCGCCGAGATCCCGCCAAAAAGCCAAGCTTCTTTTAATTCGACTTCAAAACAGGAGGAGGTTGTCAATACGGTTGAATTTTTTTTGTTTGTTACCTCAGGACTCAGTCATTTATAAAAAGAGACATTGTAGCAACGCCGTTCGTTTTTATTTATAATTGTGGATGCATTTATTTATTTTTAAATGAAAACATTGAAAAACTTTTACTAGACATTTTACAGGATAACGCACATTATAGTGAATTCGCGTTTACATGCGCGTGCAATATTTGTACAGTAATACGAAAACAATAAATCAGTTCTTTTATAGCACTAAAACGAGTCGGTTTTCTTTAGCACTCCTCGGAGTTACCTATCCCTGATTATCATCAACATGTTAACATAACATCATCTTATCATAGCATCTTATGATTGTGGCATTAAAACACCACAGTTATAGACAAATAACTTTAACCATCTTACTATTAGCCCAGGGAAAATACGGTTTGACCCCGGAAAAACGAATAACTGCGATTTTCTTGAAACATTTAATAAAGTGTTGTAAATGTATTAACATTTGCTAAAAATTAAGCATTTGTAAGAAACGCTAGTACTAAGTAAGTAAAATAAGCTAAAGTTGAAAAATGTGTTTCTTTAAAAAAAATCCTCAATTGATGGAATATTTCTTTGAATTCAAAACATTTAGGGAAATTATCGTTACAAAATATTAGTTCGCATTTTTTGTTTCTTAAGCAATGCATCCCGACGACATTTTCAGCTAAAACACATGCACGCCTAACTATAACATGCTTAGTTTTTTTATCCATCAATAAGTTAACTGTGTTTAACAAAAGACTACCTAATTAAATATCAGTTAGTACTTATTGTTATTAAGATACAAATTAAAACAGGGTTTTCTAAACAAAATCTAGACGTTGTTTTTAGGCTTAATTATTCAAAATTACATAACTAATATACCTCTATAAGATAGCAATTGTATAAGTCGGTTCTGAATTATGTCTAGCTAAGCTAAGTTTTTATCGTATTTTCCCTGGGCTAATAGAAAGATGGTTAAAGTTATTTGACTATGACTTTGGTATATGTACGCCACAATCATAAGATGCTATGATAAGATTATGTTAAGATGTTGATGATAATCAGGGATAGGTAACTCCGAGAAGTGCTAAAGAAAACCGACTCGTTTTAGTGCTATAAAAGAATTGATTTAACCCTTGTTTTTTCGGGGCTGGTCATAAATACCTCCGTATCATTGTACACGGAAAGAAATGGTTTATATATCGCAGCTAAACAAACTTGGTTGCCGCGATTTAGTTGTCCAATCAAAAATTTTTGCAACCGTAGCGATGGCTTTTCTACCTCAATAAAGAGCAGTTAGCTGCAGGGTCAAACAATATTTAGCTGAAAAAATTAGTCAGTACTGCTAAATTCTTTCTTTATCCAGCAATTTGTCCTTATTCGTAGTAACAAAGTTGTTGTTTGGCTGTGATAGCAATGGACTGTTATTTACTAGTGCTAAGAAAGTCACGGTTCTTACTAATTTTTGTTGTTACTAGCGGCAAAGATACATATTAGTCAACATTACCACAAAACTTCGCAAACTGAACTAAGATATTATCCTCAGTATATGTTCTTAACGTCCCGAAACGTAACGTTACTTACTTTTGCTAAATCGTTATTGATCACAGCTAAGATACTGTTCAGTGCAACGAAATTACTTCCCTAAGGTAGCAAAGAAACTGGCTGTGTTACCTAAAAAAGTTACTCACATTTGCTAACATTGTTATTGATCACAACTAAGATACCTACTGTACAGTGCATCGAAATCACTTCCTTGAGGTAGCAAAGAATCTGGCAGTGGTACCTAAAAGGGTTCCTTACATTTGCTAATATCATTATTGATCACAACTAAGATACTGTTCAGTGCATCGAAATCACTTCCCTGAGGGAGCAAAGAAACTGGCTGTGTTACCTAAAAGGGTTACTCACATTTGCTAACATTGTTATTGATCACAACTAAGATACTGTACAGTGCTTCGAAATCACTTCCCTGAGTTAGCAAAGAATCTGGCAGTGGTACCTAAAAGGGTTCCTTACATTTGCTAAAATCGTTATTGATCACAACTAAGATACTGTTCAGTGCATCGAAATCACTCCCCTAAGTTAGCATAGAAACTGGCTGTGGTACCTAAAAGGGTTACTTACATTTGCGAATATTGTTATTGATCACAACTAAGATCTGTTAAGTGCAACGAAATCACTTCCCTAAAGTAGCAAAGAAACAATGCTTTCGTAGGTAAAAAAGTTACTTACAGTTGCTGATATCGTTATAGATCACAGCTAAAACATTGTTAACTACTACGAAAACATTTCCCTGAGGTGGCAAATAAACTTGTTTAAAGTACCCAATAAGAGGCTGTAATATTGAAAAAAAGTTACAAACATTAGCAGCTATGTACAAGAAGCTCTTCAGGTATAGCTACTTATTTAGCTCAGTGAACCATTAATATCGGATGCTTAAGCAAAGTAATTTAACAGTCGGTGGTAATTGATTTAGATGTTAGTTCTAAATAATATCCAATTCCACATCAAAGTAACTTGTTAGTAGCGACTAAAATTGATAAAATATTCGTTGAAGTAGCTAAAACTTTACAAACTATTCCTAATTTTCTCTGTTGTTGTACCTAACTGATTAGTTATCACAACTCAAAGGTATTAGCGTTGCAGCTCTATAACGAACACTGTTACCTGTCACTACTAAGTATTGCTAAATATTGGCTAAACCAACTAACGTACTCCAGCACCGGTCGGTAAATTTGATAAATATTGACTGAAACTACTAACTTACTTATCATCGGTAGCTAATTTTTTTGATTTGGTACCGAAAGGATTCGTTGTCAGTGGGTTCGATATTCAGCATTCGATATTTGATGGCTAAGAATCCTTAGCCATTGCTGCTAATTTCATAGGTCTAGTTTATAAATGATTAGTTGCTTGTGCTAAAGGATTTAACTGCTGCAACGAGGAAAAGTTAATCATTATTGCGAAACTTGATGACTTCTTTAGTTAAGACAGCTAAGATTACAGAGCCACAGCTGCTTATTTCTTGGGTCTAGTACTTAAATAATTGGTTGCTTATGCTAATAAATTAACTGCTACAACAAATAAAAGTTAATTATTACTGCAAAATAAATGACTTTTTGTTTAAGACGGCTAACATCCCTTAGCCATTGCTGCTAATTTCATAGGTCTAGTACTTAAAATATTAGTTGGCAGTGATGAAACTTTACATGTCATCACTAAATAAATACCAAAAATTGCTAAAAAAAGTCTCAAAAATTTGCTACAGTTGCTAAAACTGGCCAAAATAAATTAGTCGGATTGCTAAGGTACTTTCGTTATTAGGTTTAATTTAATTAGCTAGCACTGCTAATTTCGCCCAGCTAAAAACTTTTTCCTGTAGTTGCTAATCTCTTGCCTATCCGTATAGTTTGGAAGATTTTTAGCTAACAGTACCCAATTTTAGCTGTGGTATCTAATCTGTTCTTTGAGTGTAGCTACCAGTTTTAATCCATGTGCTAGCTAGCCAAGGTAGAGAACGTGGAGAACGTGCAACTAGGTAAGTAATAGATAATCGATGTATTCAATACACTGCCCTGAACTAGCTTGGAACATCACAAATACATTACAATATAACAAGAGATATGGATCTTAATTACTACGTAAACTGCAGTTTATTGGATTTAGTTTCACGCGTTGGGGGCACTAAATACGCGAGACGCATAGGCGTAACGGCGAGCGATTTTCGAAGAGGTGCATCCGACGCGAAATATTTCGTGAGAACTCTTAACATTAAAATTTCTAATGAAAAGCCATTTTGGAATTTTCGCAATTATCCAGATTTCAATTCATAAGTGATCAGCGTTTTGCCATTTTTGGTCCGATACAATACGATGCGACAGGTTTTTTAAATTCTGGGTTTTTTTCTGTGATATATAATAATAACAATAATAATAATTCATTTATGGATAATAAAAAAATACAATAACGTGTGTTTGTTAGTACATGTATAACTATGTTAGTAAACAGTAGTACACATAGAAAATTTTGAGAACTTAAAATATCAATCAGTTATAGACCGACACCGTCGTCTAAATATGTAAACCTGTTAATTTTATATTACCTATTGATATAGAATCAACAGCAACATTCCAAATATATATATATATATATATATACAGGGCGTCCCAAAGTTATGGGACATGAAGGGGAAGTACCTTAAATATTGTAGATAGTGAATTTTGCTCAAAGAAGACTTTATGTTATTTTTAAAAGTTAGTAATTCTGCATTCATAGATTTTCTAAAAATTACTTGCTTCGGCTGGGAATCGAACCGACTTAAATGTGAAAAAAAAAAACACCCTACTTTTATGATGCCAATCGAAAGAATAGCTAAAAAATAATAACTCTGCCTAAGTAACATAGTATTTTAAAAGAAAGGAACAACATAAAATGATTGAGTCAAATTTCAAGAAAGTTATTTATTGCCGACGACGTTCGAAAAGTAGCGATATTATCATTCCAAAGATAGCATTGATTATTCGTAAATAAGTTGCAAACAGAATTGTGCCATATCACATCGAGTGTTCACCATAAAATGATTAGAAAATCAACAGGCAGCGGGCTCATTAAAAGATTGGCGATTTGCGTAAGACAAGAGGGATCACATTTTGAGCATTTAATTAATTAATTTACAAAAAAATACCTACTTAATTGACTACGGCAGTTTCATGTATGTTTTTTATTTGATTAAAATGATTAATTTCACGTTGTTCCTTTCTTTTAAAATACTATGTTACTTAGGCAGAGTTATTATTTTTTAGCTATTCTTTCGATTGGCATCATAAAAGTAGGGTGTTTTTTTTTTCACATTTGAGTCGGTTCGATTCCCAGCCGAAGCAAATAATTTTTAGAAAATCTATGAATGCAGAATTATTAACTTTTAAAAATAACATAAAGTCTTCTTTGAGCAAAATTCACTATCTACGATATTTAAGGTACTTCCCCTTCATGTCCCATAACTTTGGGACGCCCTGTATATATATATATATATATTATTGTATAGGTTAAGTGAAGGTATTTGCACATACCTGTCAATCAGTCAGTCTTATTAAACCGTTGGTGTCCATAGCCGCGTTTTATTAAAGCTCCATACACCATATTGTGGCGACGAGTTAAACGAACTAAATATTGTTTTGTGTGTGTGGCGATAATTGGTCGTAATGGCACACGGAAGTTTTGGTGGAAATTTAGTTTTTGACCATCGATTCCATGACTGGACAAATTTCAAAATTCGGCTGACTCAATACTGCATTGCAAATGGCGTCACAGAGGCGGATAAAGATAGACAACGTGCTATACTAATCACAGCGTTAGCGGAAGAAACATTTGGCTTAGTAGTGGATTTAGCATACCCAGAGCAATTGGATTCGTGCGACTACAAATATATTATAACAATATTAGATGCACACTTTCAACCAAAGAAATGTGTATTCGCGGAACGTTATAATTTTTACAAAGCAGAGCAAAAACAACAAGAAAGTCTCGCCGAATGGGCAGCCCGAGTTCGTCATTTGGCTCAATTTTGCAATTTTAAGAGCGAATTAAACAACGTCCTTCGGGATAAATTCGTGTTAGGACTCGAGAACGAAAAGGAACGCGAAAGATTGTTCGCTGAGAAACCCGAGGATTTATCTTTTAGTAAGGCCTTAGAGTTGGCGCAATCGGTGCGATGTGCGCGGTCCGTGGCACGCGCGGCCGGCGCGGGCGCCGAGCGGGCCGGCGCGGGCCGCGAGCTGGCACCGCCGCGCCCCTCGCACGAGATGTTCGCGCTGGCGCGCTCGCCCGGCCAAACCAGTTCCAGTAAGAACAATGTACGTAGCGAGGCAATAAACGATAGATCGCGTTGTGAAGTGTGTGGTTATCATAATCACGATAAATCCAAGTGTCGTTTCATTAATTTTAGTTGTAAAAAGTGCGGAAAAAAAGGACACCTGAAAAAGATGTGCTCGAGTGCCGGGAATTTAAAGTCTAGTTTTTATTTAGCAACAGATGCGTCAGAGGATCTCGAAGGTAACGGAGATTTTTTTAATATTAAAAGCGAACATGGACTGCCATTTTACGAGACTATAGTAATGGGGCGGGTGAGCATCGAATGTGAGATCGACAGTGGGAGCGCAGTGTCTGCAATGTCGGATTATGTGTATCAACGGCATTTTAGGGAATATAAGTTAAAACCTTACATAAGTAAACTACATAGTTACAACGGTACACCTATACAGCCGCTGGGCTACGTCGTGTTACCCGTGACTTACGCCGGTCAATCTAAAATATTGAATATATGTGTCATAAAGTACTGCGGTAAATCTGCCCCCGTACCAATATTAGGTCGTGATTTTATGAATTTATATAAGTTTACTCTTTGTAATTTACATTATTGTGATAAAGGAGAAACCACACTAATTGAAAAATATTCTCCAGTATTTTCAGATAATTTAGGAACGTTAAACAATTTTACAGTCAAACTGACGCTTAAAACAGACTCAAAGCCAATTTTTTTTAAGGCTCGTCCAGTTCCTTTTGCCTTGCGGCCTAAAGTGGATGAAGCTTTAGACAAATTATTGCGCTTAGGTATTATCAAAGCAGTCGATCACTCGGATTACGCAACGCCTATTATACCAGTATTAAAACCGAATGGAGAGATTAGAATTTGTGGCGATTAT
Source organism: Oegoconia quadripuncta (assembly GCA_949316235.1). Classification (NCBI taxonomy): domain Eukaryota; kingdom Metazoa; phylum Arthropoda; class Insecta; order Lepidoptera; family Autostichidae; genus Oegoconia; species Oegoconia quadripuncta. The sequence continues at coordinate 29,828,107 of OX438749.1, forward strand.
TCGGTGACCTTAAATAAGGTACTTTGCGTGGATAAGTATCCCTTACCTAGGATCGAAGAACTGTTCTCGCGATTGCATGGAGGGGTGCAGTTCACAAAAATTAGATTTGTCCATGGCTTACCTACAATTATCAATATCAGAGGAGTCGCAACCCTTAACAACCATTAATACACACCGTGGGTTATACAAATATACAAGATTGGTGTTCGGTTTGTCATCGGCCCCGGCAATTTTTCAAAAAACAATGGAAAATTTATTGGCAGGCATAGAGGGTGTCTGTATTTTCCTTGATGATATTTTAATAACAGGCCCTACTAAATCTATTCATTTAAAACGTCTAGAAAAAGTGCTAGATAGGCTACAAAAGTCAGGGTTAACTGTACGAAAAGACAAGTGTTCTTTTTTTCAAGAGTCAGTGGAATATCTTGGATATGTTATTGATAAGAATGGGTTGCATACTTCGCCTGAGAAAATCCGCGCCATTAAAGAGGCTAAACCACCACAAAATATATCGGAAGTAAAATCGTTTACAGGTATGGTAAACTATTATCGCGTCTTTGTACCAAATGTGTCAAGTATACTAAACCCAATAAATAAGCTGTTACAGCACAATGTTAAATGGCATTGGTCCCAAGAACAACAATATGCATTTGACCTAATAAAAAAGGAACTGCAATCGGATAGGGTGTTAGCACACTATAATCCAGACCTTAAAACGATTTTATCGGTGGATGCCGGCCCAGGTGGTTTAGGCGCGATTTTATCACAAATTCAAATAGATAAACAGGAGAGAGTTATTGCATATGCTTCCCGTTCGCTTAGTAAGAGTGAGATAGCATATTCACAAATACAAAAAGAAGCTACTGCGATTATTTTCGGCATAAAGAAATTTCATCAATATTTATATGGCAGATCAGAACCATTTATATTAAGGACCGACCACAAACCATTACTTTCCATTTTCGGCAACAAGAAGGGCGTGCCGGAAATGTCGGCAAATCGTCTTCAACGATATGCATTGTTTTTACAATCATATAACTATGAAATTCAATACATTCGCAGTACTGATAATGTAGCCGATTATTTGTCTCGTTCTACGCAAAACGTCAACGACGGTAACATGGCTTACGAGGAACCGGTTTGTGACACGGAAATTAATTCATATATTTACTTCTTGTCACTAGATAAAGAGGACGCGTGGTTGTCCCTTAGAGAACTACGCGATTACAGTAGGACAGATACTATTTTAAATAGAGTGAAACAGTATATCATTAGTGGTTGGCCCCGGAAGGTCACAGAGTCCCAACTAATGCCATACTTCAAGTGTCGGTTGCAACTAGCAATAGAAGGAGATTGTGTTATGCGTGGACATAAAGCAGTGATTCCCGTTAATTTACGGGAAAAGGTTCTTGATGAGTTACATTCTTCACATATGGGAGTGGTGAAAACTAAAATGGAGGCTCGCTCTCACGTGTGGTGGCCTGGCATTGATTTGGACATCGAGCGCTGGGTGGGTTCCTGTGAGTCTTGCTGCGCCTTGCGTACCGCGCCACCGCGAGCCCCACTCGCACCTTGGCCATACCCAGCCGGCCCCTGGGAACGAGTCCATTTGGACATGTTGTACGTACAAGGAGAATATTATTTAGTTGCAATAGACGCTTTTACTAAATGGTTAGAATGTTTTTATCTAGGTGACGGTATCGGTACGGAGGCAGTGTTAGAACGTTTAAGTGAGCTCATGTCGCGATTTGGATTGATGCAGACGATAGTCACAGACAATGCAACAGCTTTCACATCGAGTTTATTTAAAACATATTGTAATGTAAACGGCATCAAACATTTAACTATTGCCCCCTACCACCCTGCCTCAAACGGCCAGGCTGAAAACTCAGTAAAAACCATAAAAAAAGCCATCAAAATTCTGAAATCAGAAAGTCGCTCTAAATTCATATTTTCTCATAAGCTTCATAAGTTTTTACTACATTATAGAAATGTACCCCATTGCAGTACGGGCGTATCCCCAGCGCGATTGATGATCGGTCGGCACTTGCGGAACAGGTTTGATGTAATTTCCCCTATAAACACCGATGTTACCTCGAGACCCTCTGAAGCAGTAGTAACAGCGACAAATAATGTTTTATCAAAACAGATCTTACAATGTAAACAATACGGAGGTCAAAGACAATTACACTTTAAAATTGGAGACATTGTGTTAGTAAAAAAACACTACTACAACGGAAATAAGTATACTTGGATAAAAGGACAAATTGAAAGCATTCTTGGATCACGGATGTTTCTGATATTCATACCAATGTTGGACCTGTCAGTAAAGAAACATGCCGATCAAGTCGTAGCATACAAAGGTCAAGCGCAATTTCGGCAGTATGCTTCATCTGACGATAGTACAGACTACGGATTTATTCATGCCGAAAGTGTGGGTGAGAGTGCGAACGCTAGAGAGGAAACAGAGGGCACCATTACAGGAGAGAATATTGCAGAGTCTTCGGCTATTTCATCGTCAGAGGAAATGCAGAGCGCGGATGAGACCTGGGAACCATCCACTGTTTCTGTTGAACAAGACACACCTCCAAGGGTCCCCTGTCTAAGACCACGTATAAGATGAACCGAATATGTAATTATAGTATATATTAAAAGGTATTGGAGATACATACTATTGGTGGAGGGATATTGTATAGGTTAAGTGAAGGTATTTGCACATACCTGTCAATCAGTCAGTCTTATTAAACCGTTGGTGTCCATAGCCGCGTTTTATTAAAGCTCCATACACCATAATATATATATATATATATATACACTATGTCATATTAACTCATGCAAGTACAGATTCATAATTTATATTGATACATAAAATGGGCCAATCAAATAGAGAACAATTTTACCAAAAAATAGATATTTGGGTGTCATAAATCATGCGTACAAAATATTTAATAATCAATCGTGCATACAAATTAATTAGATATAAGGTTTTTTTTCAATAAGATGCGATGATTTAGTGGCCACAACTTGAGTCTGGCATCTCTCATAGTCGTTTAGTTGGTGATTGGTTTTACAGATTGGGGTTGAATATGGAGCGAAATCATGAGAGAAGCGATAATCCAAGATCTATTCTGAGTACGAGTGCATCGGCGTATCCGAACGTTCGTAAAAATAATAAAAGAGTTCAGTGTACGCAATTTCAAGTCTTGACATGGTTTTTTTTTATGCACGATGGATTCGTACTTGACCTCAATCATACCTGATGTTAAGTGAAGATGAGGGTGGAAGCGTACTGACCCGGAAACCCCAACACATTTGGAGGACTGGCTATCTTATCTCTGACAACCGGAACACAACAATGCTATTAACATTGCTGCTTGGCGGAAGATTTAGATAAGATGGTGGTAGCTAAAACATGTACCCCGCTGGGGATCGAACCCGCGACCTCCGAATCGTAAACCCAATGTTGTTTACAGAGGCGTAAGTCGACGCCCCTTGCCGGTAGCAAACTTCCATATGAGGGTTTGTTAAAAAGCGACACGCACCGGTGCGTGATCGGCAGTGAACCTGTTAAAGAAATTCCGCTACATCTCACCAATTGGGCCACACCACGAAATTGATTCTCACACTTCACTCTCTACAATTACGCACGGATTTATATATTCGGTAGCCATTGTTACGACAACGAGTCTGGCGTACGGAACACAGGGCAAGCGATGCTATAGCGATATAGAGGCTATATTATTGGGCAACCGTACGTACCGTTTACATAATATGTAATGCGGTTAGAGCTGGTTTCTTTAGGATCCTCCAGTACGTGTATTTTAAATGCATTTTGTTAAATTAAATAAATTTAAAATTTACAAAGTCACACAGAAAACAAAAGATTGTATTAGGTATTTAATAAAAATAATTTAGAGTAACTCTCCGCAAGACTACATTAGTAACTACATTGGTTTCGCATTTTTATTTGATCCCCATCGCGAGTAACATTTCTAATCTCCGGTAGGGTTAGCTGGAAGGGATCTCTTTAGACATAAGCTAACCTCTGTATATATTATCTGACTGTAATCTGTTTGTATTTCTTGTGCATTAAAGAATAATTATATATGCTAAATATCTTGGAAGTCAACTAATCTTCGTCAAATATTTGTATAAAGAGAAATTAAGTTAGAATAGAACCAACCCGTCCCTTCACGTGGGAGTCCTTAAGGGACTTTCCGCCAAAAAACATCTATAGTTTTGCACGTCTCCCTCCACCACCAGTCACGTGTGCATTTCTGTATATTTTATAAGGTGAATCGTGGATGTTCAATCATTAAACTTTTAATTTTTGGAACTCCCAAACACTATTGTGTGGATTATCTCTCACCACCCCATTTGGGATGATGTCGAGACGTTATGTATGTATGTTTAGTAATTTCTATAATGTGTTTGATTTAACAATCTGATCTGAATGACGTTATGTATGTTATTTAAGTTTAACTGAAATTTATTTATCAAATGATATACACCGATCAAGATGTAAAGGAAAATATAACAAAATCCAATCAAGACCCTCCAAAACAATATCATAAACGTTGTGCTGCCAACTGTACCAAATTTTCGCAGTAATGAGTAACAAACAAAAATTTTGTTAGTTTAGATAATAAAATAGTTTGACGAATCTACATAGCCTGCCACCTTAAGGAACCGCTGCACCCAAGCATCCCTTAAACTCTGGACGAACTCGCCAGGCTTAACACACTCCAAATTAAAGCCTTCAATGAGAAGGCCGCCGGATAGCACTGCCACTTAGTAGGAATAATTTACGCATCCTCGCAAGGGCACTCACGGGGCACTGCTGTCTGAACAAACACATGCTCAACATAGGGCGCCGGGAAACATGGATGTGTGTGTAGACTTTGCATTTTTGCAGAGGAAACACCTGCTCGCCTGCTGTGTGAATGTGGCCCGCTGATGCTTAAACGCAATATACACCTACTACACCCGGATGAGACATGTCCAGAAGTCTGTGTACATCTACTGTGTGAATGCCCAGGAGTCTGTATACATCTGCTGTGTGAATGTGGCCCGCTGATGCTTAAACGCAATATCCACCTGGGTGGCCACCTACTGCACCCGGGTGAGATAAAAACTATCGGCGCCAGGAAAATAATGCAATTCCTCAAGGAGGCAAACCTGAGCAAAGAACTATAGGATAGTGACGATCACAATAGATCCACAACGATCGCAGTGATACAGGTCTCTGACAACAGCCACACATATAATGGCCCAGGGAAAATACGGTAAAAAATTAGCTTAGCTAGACATACTTCAGAACCGACTTATATAATTGCTATCTTATAGAGCTATATTAGAGATGTAATTTTGAATAATTAAGCCTAAAAAAAACGAGCGCTTAGTCTAGAATTTTTTAGAAAACCCTATTTTCAATTTATATCTTAATAACAAAAATACTAACTGATAGACTTTTGTTAAACACAGTTAACTTATTGATGGATAAAAAACTGAGCATGTTATAGTTAGGCATGCATGTGTTTTAGCTAAAAATGTCGTCGAGCTGCATTGCTTGAGAAATAAAAATGAGATCTAATATTTTGTTACGATAGTTATGAAGTTAAAGAAATACCCATCAATTGAGCATTTTTTTAAAAAGAAACACATTTTTCAACTTTAGCTTATTTAGTTACTTAGTACTTGCGTTTATTACAAATGCTTAATTTTTAGCAATTGTTACTACATTTACAACACTTTATTAAATGTTTCAAGAAAATCGCAGTTATTTTGTGTGTGTGTGTTGACGACCGATTGGTGTAGTGGATAGTGACCCTGTCAGCGAAACCAACGGTTGCGGGTTCGAATCCCGCGACGGGTAAATGTTTGTGTGATGAATATGAACATTTATTCCTGAGTCAGGGATGTTTATATAAATATTTATTCGTTATCTAGTATCCATAGTACAAGCTTTGCTTAGTTTGGGACTAGATGATTGGTGTAAGTGTCCGAAATATTTATTTATATATTATATTTTCCCTGGGCTAATAGTAAGATGGTTATTCGTTATTCCGCATTTTTTACATTTGATCGCACGCAGTGTACTCAATCCTTACAACACTTCGATATGTATCTGCTGGCGTTATGACCGGACTGTACTTTATCGCTTACAGCTCTCTGTATCTCACAGCAACATCTATTGCCGTTTAGATTGCTTTCCGAACGTTCCACGGAATTTATTGTACAGTTCCCCAGTCTTGTATGGTAGGTGATTACTGAAGGAATATCTTTAGATTTCATCAGTAGTCTGTTACACAAAGACGGGTCGGGGTCTTCCGGACTGCAACTTTAGAATAGAATAAGAATAGTTCATTATGAACGCCACAACACGATACAAAAACAAAGAAGTAGTAAGTTATAGCTAAAATAGAAATACAATTATGAAGACAATCCCGACAATGCTGTCACGTGTTGCGGCGTGCACAAATGGGTTAGCACTCAGGTCATGCTGCGACGAATCACAGCGCTGGTTTTCAGTTCCCCCAAATGGCCAGTGACGCACGTGAGGACATTGTGAGGTATCATTACTGGTGACTACACTCCTGATTACCTACGAACAACTTTCCCCGTGGAACCATAGCCAAATTCGATCAAAAAATTTTCGACTACCGATACAAAATACTATTGGTTGTATTATTTGGTATGGAAGTCCAACAATTTTCGACTGAATTTAGCTATGGTTCCTAGTGGGAAAGAGGTTCGTAATAAAGAGGGGAGCCACCAGCCAAAAATTGTTCGACATACTCGTACATACTAAAGGTGGTTTTAGAATGCGGTTTACTTTGTATGGGTTATTGATTATGCGTAAAGTGTATGTAGTCAACAAAAAATAGACAAATATCGGACGTAAATACTACAAGAATAGTATATTTTAGCTATTTCCATAACCTGGATGTCTTACGGTATCTTGCTGTGGAGAAATTCCGCGGATATAAATACAATCTTTGTTTTACAAAAACGAGCCGTTCGCGTAATTTATCAATTGAGACGGGCAGTGTCACTTAGAGACAGATTTAAAGAGTACAAACATTTTAACGTTTTCGTCACAGTACATTTTTGAAAATCTAATATATGTAAAAAAAATATAGCATCATTTAGGAAAAATAGTGATAAACATGATGTCAATACAAGAAATAAAGATAAACTTGCAGGTCACATAAGTCGCCCCCGCAAAGTCAGTAATTCATTCAAGGGGCTATGTGGGTATAAGATTTTTCAATAAGGTTCCTGTTGATATACAAAATCTTCCTTTCAATAAATTTAAAGACACTATAAAACAGAAGCTTATTAAGAAAGCATATTATAAAATATCCGATTATTTAGATGATAAACATTCATGGACATAACCAGCCCGTTCGCATAACCACGCTAATAATTTTGTAATATAAAAACCTTTTTTTAAAAGAGCAACCTCTCGAGTTTCTTGTTTGTTCTTCTCAGGGGAAAATTGCCTTTTGAACAAGCAGTAGCTTTAAAAATGTAAAATCTGACTATTTTAAGTGTACCCACAAAATAAAGCATTTTTGATTTGATTTAACCTCCAGTGGGGATGTGTAAGACTCTTGATGTCAGTGTTTTTAATCTGCCCCTGTAGGCTATCGACTGCCTTCAATTATAAGCGGGACGACTATTTAAAGGATTCGATGATATTCGAAGGATGGAAACACTCGTATTAAAATGCCAATAGTGGTCACCCATCCAAGGATTGACCGCGCTAGACATTGCTTAATTTTGCTAATTGAAAACGAATAGCGAATGCGACTGCGCCAAGAGTACTTCTTGGGATTAATAGGTATATTACTGATTAGCAAACCATTGTTAGCCATTTATGTAACTTGTTAGATTAATTTAAAGGTAACTCAGGCTTCGCTTGTTATTTCGACTGTTCGGTTATAAAATAACGACCTTGTTAGCGGCAAAATAATAGTTATTTATAACTTAATCTTACGTTTGGATAGTTAGGGTGAGAGTACGAGAGCATAAGCGACGCGGGTAAAGCAATAAACGCTGCTGTTGGCAATATTCCTTACGAATTACGAGTTAAGAGTAAGACGCGAGCACCGAGTGCTCTGTACCGGCCCAACGTCACCATTGATAAACTTATTTAATTTTTTGTATGAAAAAAAACCACTAAATTAAGTTGTCACGTGATAATTACAAAATCCGTAACTTTATATTACGTTACATGAGAAACTTGAATTTTAAACAACGTAGACCTTAGTATTCGATATTAATTTTAACTTGTTACCTCCCGCCGTTTGTGAAGTAAACATTGCCGTATATCTGTGTGTCAAGTCACTTTGCAGTGAACCTATTTCATTTGTCCAAAACAAGTTATAACATCCCATAAAGGAGCCAAGGAAGCACCTAATTAATTATATATTTTTATATATGGCCGCTAAAGTTAATCCAAATATCGTTTTTATTTAGCAACAGAATAAAAAATAGGCGTACAATAAATTACCTAAAAGTTTTAAATGAATTTAGGGTCACCTATAGCTCAACGATCTGATCTTGTAAGGTTTCCATTTGTTTTAAGTACATAACCTTAATAAATGAACCGCCAAAAAATTATAAAACATTCAGTATAATCCCATTCCGTATATCCGGAGTGCATCATCAGATCTAAACCAAATTTATATGGAACCACTGAAACAAAAAATGATCATCAAAATGGGTTAAGAATTGGCGAAAATATGTAACTATACATAAAAAAATACATACATACGTACAAAAAAAACTCTGTTATTGTAATATTTTGGTGCAGTAAAGAATATAATCTGTTAAGCGTTCAATGCAGGTACAATGGTTGCTTGGTCAACGTGTGGTGGACTGTACATAACTGCAGGCTGTTGATGAAAATTAGCGGCCGCTGGTTCTCAGCGACCATATGCTGAGCTACAGACCTTTTTGTCGTAATTACAAAGTCATTTTATATTTTAGTTTTTACGGTTTTCTTTGCAAATAAAGATTTTTATTATTTTATTATTATTATAATAAAACCTCCTCCTTTTTGAGTCGGTTTAAAAATAATGACGAGCCCGTAAAGTGCTGACAGCATGTCACTATGTAACGGTGCAAAGCAGTGGCGTGCCCTCTATACAGACAGAAAGGCAGTGGCTACCCTAGCAAATTGTAAGCTTTCCTCGAAATGCGTTGTCAAGACAGGTAATTCATACTGATATGAACAGAAATATTCTAAACAATTGCGAGCATTGCTATAGGAGTAAGTCATTATTTTGTAGTTGTATTTTTTTTTTATTAAATAGCAAATTTTATCATGACAAAACGCTGTGACGCCGCTAGTGCAAAGTGTAGGTACCTATTTGCTGTTTGACTCATAATAAATAACACAAATCGCTCATCGCTCCGCTCGCCACAGTCCCCAACGCACCCACCAGATTCGACTTAACCTATTTACCGGAACATTTAAATTAGGTTTAACTTACAATAATTAGCCCCCAGGCTGACAGGCCTCATTGTCCACAAAGCCTTTATTATAACCACATTATTATTACAACTTATTCGGCAAGGAATTCCGGGGGCCATATTTGTTTATAGTTGGTAATTGCAAAATACTATACAGAGCACTTGTGTCGCAGTCGCATTTGCTTTCGATTAGCGAAGATACGCAATATCTGGAGCGGTCTGTCCTAGGATGGGTGACCATTAGTGGAATTTTAATACGAGTGTTTCTGTGCTTCGAGGGGAACGTTAAATTGTCGGCCCCCATTTCGGTGACCTATAGCGGCGTCTTAAAAACAATCAGATGGCGAGACATTTCTTCGATCAATTGCAGAGTAAAGCAGGCAGTAAACGTTCAAACATATTTGTCAAACATTACGTTTTGTTTGTACGTTTTTATAAAACTTCAGCGCACAATGTGAACAACATTTGTCAAACAAGACATCACTTTTAAAGCAGTTTTCGCCGTGAAGTGACGCTTGGACGCTCAGATGAGTGACGTTGACACAGCATTTCTTGCAGTGACTTTGGCTATGTGCATGAAAAAGAAGACAAGAAGACGTTGGACACGAGAATGGTTAAAACTAAGAGATAAGTTTACTCATGAAAATTTATTGAATGAAATATTACGCACAGACCCAGACGACTATAGTATTATTTACTAAACAAACAACTCGTCTCAGCGGCGATGGCGCGAAAATGGCGAGTTTGTTTGACAAACATGGCTGTACACTTTCAAACATGTATGACAAGCACGCCGTAAATCAAATCTTTCAAACATACAGCCCAAACACGTAGTTTGTTTGACAAACACGTCAAACATGACCTCAGACAGTCAAATAATTTGCCAAACACGTAAAATTTGACAAATTATTTGAGCGTTTACAGCCTGCTTAAGCCTGTAATTTCCTACAAACTCTAAGTCGGGAATTGTATTTATATTTAATTGATTAACGTAATAACTACTTCGTATCCAATTGTAATAGCAAAAACCATAACAATTCTTGATATTTGTCTCTATTATGTTGTATCTGTATGTCTTTTTTTCTTGTGTGCAATAAATGATAAATAACTAAATAAATAAATATTTCTAGTTCAATGGAGTGATCGCCAACGCTAGTAATGGGAGATTACTACAAACTACAGAAACGTACGTAAGTAGGTTACGTACTATGTTTATACGTTACTAGTTTACATGTAGCACGGCCGCTATACCGATGCCGTCGGATAGTGATGTGCTTATGCACGTTTTATCGACTGTCGATAATATGAGGTTAGAAACCAAAAAAACCCGACAGCATATTTTGTATTTAGCAGGCGCCATGTTGGATTTTTAACCATAAAATGTATCCTATGACACTCCATAGGGATCAAGACGAATCTAATAACACAATGCACTTCAAAATCACAGGAGGTAACATGGAAATCTATATACATACATATACTCGTAAAACATTACCCTCCTTCCTTGGGCAGTCGGGTAAAAAGAATTCGGTAACATTCGTATTTGTTCATTTATAAACGCTTCATTGTACTTCATAAAATTTACATAAGTATTACAATAACTTGAACTTAAAATGTAATACAAAGGCGGATTTATCCTATAAAGGGATCGCTTCTAGTCAAGATATTTGCCAATGAACAGATTAGGCGTACACAAAGGAAAATAATGCACACAATTGGGGTAAAAATTTTGAGTTTGTATTATTTACATTGAAAATCGATGAAAACATAAGACATATTGTTTTAGTTTAATTTTTTGCTTCTAATATTAATTACGTGATACCATTTGTGCGCGACGCACCTGGATAGGTCTTTTGATTTTTTTTTCATATTTCACCTATTTGAACTTTAAAATTGGGAAACGCTACGCATCCCTAAAAACTTTATACAGATTCAGACCATTCCTTAGTGTACCTGTACAACGCCACCTCGCGGAAACCCTGGTTCTCTCACATCTTGATTACTGTGATTAGGTCTACGGTCCCTGTGTATATAAAAAAACAGAAAAAAGATTCAGAGAGTTCAGAACTCTTGCATCCGATTCTGTTTTAATGTACCTGGTCGGTCACATATTACCCCCTTTCTCAATCAATATAATATCCAAGATAAGATAATTATTTGCTTTGAATGTAGTTACAAAAGATGTTCCCTTAATAATTAGTTTCATACATTCATATTTCACGAACATGCAAATTTTAAACGTGGATAGTTAGTGCAAATGATAGAATACAAGAAAAAAAATAAACTTAATTACATATTATTATTGATTATTATTTTATTTATTAAGTCAAATATACATTAAGCTGCTTTATTTTGTAAAAAATTATATTCCAAAAATATTTCATATAGTTTACGTAGGCTAGATTAGAACTGCTAGAAAAGAGGGTTAGGTTAGGTTAGAACTGTGACCCCAACAGAATTGATTTGTATAATAACAATATAATTATTATAGAAGTTCTTACCTGTAAATTGTACCATCCCCTTTTTCTTATTTCTTTTTATGCTTCTTATTGTTGTACAATAAAGAATATTTTGTTTGTTTGTTTTGTAAATTGAGGAAGAGCATGTTATGCCAAACCATATTTTGACTACATAATACTTGGTAAAATGAAACATTGCCATGTAATTATTTGTTAGACAATAAATTGGCGAAAATAGTACTGCTAACTGTAAAATTGCGAAAAGTTGTTTTGCCAAATGAAAATTTGGGAAACATACTTTGGCATGTGATACTTTGGGAAACGTGTTTTGCCCAAAAATTAGTAATCTTTATTAGAGAGAACACTCACAATATGTAACATCGACAATCGATACCCACGCAATCTCATACCTTCACTAGTCGTCACTGTATCGGTAACGGGCGAGGCAGATGGCCGCGCGGGCGCTTACTCGCGACCCGATTAGACGCACTTACACCCAGCGGTTACACATTTTCATTTGTAAACCGACGACCTTTTTGTGGCGACCGCCATTCAATCGCCTCCGTGGCTCAATGTAAACAACATTGGGTTTACGATTCGGAGGTCGAGGGTTCGATCCCCAGCGGGGTTCATGTGTAAGTACTCGGTTTGGTTGGTGGTAGGGCATTTTAAATGTCCGCCTGGCTAGCTACCACCATCTTATCTAAATCTGCCGCCAAGCAGCAATGTTAATACCATTGTTGTGTTCCGGTTGTCAGAGATTTTTTTTTTATTGTTAACTGGATACGCATTTGACCACAATCTCACCTGATGGGAAGTGACAATGTGGCCGAAGATGAAGCATACGATCTCAGATAAGATAGCCAGTCCCCCAAATGTGTTGGGGTTTCCGGGTCAGTACGCTTCCACCTTCGACCTCATCTTCACTTAACATCAAGTGTGATTGAGGTCAAGTACGCCCGTCGTGCATAAAAAAATAAAAAAATTGCCCGTGGTACTACCAGTGTTATCATTCAAACTTAGCGTGACTTGACTTTCCCTGTCGGGGTTTTCTAATTTTAGTAAGTAGTATACTCTCGAGTTAAGTAAACCCACAACCAGATCGCAAGATTCCGCTAACTCAAAGCGGCGAAAGCTCGATTTAGGAATACAGTAACGCACTCACCCGAGCGCATTACGTTTATGGGACAGCATAATACCGCACGTAGAAAATGCAATGGCATGTCGGAATTGCTGGTCTATAGCATTGCGATATTATGCTTGTAAGAACAAACCATCAACATTTTCCATTACATTCTAATCAACACATAAATAAATATATAAACATTTGTGCACAAAAATAGGTAGGTAATAGGTAGCATAGGTAGTTTAATTTTTTTTCAAAACCTTAATCGAATAAATCATTAATAGTTTCATTTGACGGTCGTGTTTACATATTACATAATTAAATGAAATTTATAGAGAAAACTTGGAAAAAATATGAGTTCGAAATAAATTTCGCATGATTATTAATAAACCAATCTCAATACAAGTCTTGAGGTTGTATCACCCGAGATGTGTCTTAAGAAGTTGACGCTGTCTCAAGCTCCGTGCTAATTTATAAACCAATCTTGAAGTCTACTCAGCTGAGATCACTTTTCAAGTATTCGCCTCAGCGGCGAATGAATGATAGTCTTGAGTTTCGTTTATTAATACGCGCACTGCTTGAGTATGCACGTGCTTTTCAAGTCTCAAGTTAGGTTTATCAATCAACATGTTTACTTAAGACCGATCACAAAACTGTTCTCAATCTTAAGAATGGTTTATTAATACGGGGCGTAAAGCGATTCGAGTGAGAAAGAGTAGCGCGCGACATAGTCGCAGTCTCTTGCAGCTGATTGGCTGTGGCTTGACAGCTGTCAACTTGACCGCCAATCGGCTTTGAGACATGTAGGTCATGTCGCACGCGACTCTATGTCACTCTAGTCGCGCTAAGTTGTAGTAGTCCTGCAGGACCAATCAGCGTGTCGTTCTATGAACAAATTGAAAATCCGAAGGTTACAAGGCATTCCGTTTACTATTTTAAAACAAAAATTAAAAAGTAATATTTTGCCACCAAATAAAAAAGCAATTAAGACAAACGCATCACAAAGTAATAAAGATTTTACAGCTCATTACCGTTTAATATTCTTGAATAGTATTTCTTGAATTCTAAAAAACATGTTACAAGCGTCAGCGGATAACAAAACAAAGGGAGTTGACGGAAAAATTGGCACAATTTTTTTTAATAAGCCGGCCGTTAAGAGTAGATAAATTTGCAGGGTAGAGTAAATAAATAAATATTTCTGACACTTACACCAATCATCTAGTCCCAAACTAAGCAAAACTTGTGCTATGGATACTGGGATAACGGATAAACATACATAAATACTTATATAAACATCAATGCATCGCGAATAAATGTTCGTATTCATCACACAAACATTTACCCCTCGCGGAATTCGAATCACTATCCACTACACCAATCGGTCGTCAAATCAAGGATGAACTCACATTTTTTTGATAAATTAAACAGAAAACCTTCTCACGAGCAGCAGTAGGCAATCAACGAAGTGAGGGATACGAATATCATAATTCCTCAATCAGAGAATAACATGATAAACCATTCTTCGTATTTTATGAAACCGCTACCTCTTACATTTCGAATGTTGCCTCAAAAAAATTATGGGGGTGATTTTGTTTTAAAAAATCTTAAATTTTATCAACTCGCAAAACGAATCCTTCCGGTGCATTTATATTAATAAAAATTGCGTTAAAACACTTATTATTATTGTTATTGCTGTTCAAATAATATAATTTTTCTTAGGTTTCCGTAGTCAAAAGGCAATAACCGCCGCCACAGAGTTCATATATTCAATGTGAACAACATAGGGCTTACGAATAGGAATATATGTTCGGTTTGGTTACTGGTAGAGCATTTTAAATGTTCGCTTGGCTAGCTACCACCATCTTATCTAAGTCTGCCGCCAAAAGCAACGTTAATAGCATTGTTGTGTTCCGGTTGTCAGAGATAACTAATGTAATCCGGTATACACATTATACATTTTTTGCCTCGTGTGAAGTGTTGCTTTCTAAGCTATCCAGGAACTTTCTCTAGTGCTTCCCATCAAGGTCTTTCCTGGTGGACTCTGAAAAACTGTTTGTATGATGCAGGGTGAGGGTTCAGGCTATTAGATTGCATGAGGTGGGTGGTTTTGTTTGTACCGTTTTGCCCTGCACGGCCATTAGCGACCCAAAAGGGTTTCGGCGACAAAAAAGTTTGAGAACCGCTGTTTAAGGCATGCGTGCGGGACAAATCATTCGATTCACAAAGTCCTTCAATTGAAGATTGAAGTGTATAATTTAGACTCAGTCAGACTTCGTTCCCAATATCTCACGTGCAACGTTAACGAGTATTAAATTGTTTCATTATTAATTTATGTTAATAAATTATTGTTCCCAGAATCATTATTCCTTTTTACATTAACCGCGCTTTGCATTTACTTTAACCGCCACTGTGGCTCAATGTATACAACAGCGGTGTACATGTTTATCGGAGTGTTGGGCCATGAAGAAGACGGATGAAAGAAAATTGCATGCAGCAGAGATGAGAATGTTGAGATGGATGAGTGGAGTGACGAGGATGGATTAGATAAGGAATGTGTAAGAGCGAGTTTGAAAGTGGCACTCGTGATAGAAACCGCCTCCGTGGCTCAATGTAAAGAATATTGGGTTTACGATTCGGAGGTCGCGGGTTCGATCCCCAGCGCGGTACATGTTTAGTACTCGGTTTGGTTCGTGGTAGGGCATTTTAAAATGTCCGCCTGGCTATCTACCACCATTTTAACTAAATCTGCCGCCAAGCAGCAATGTTAATAGCATTGTTGTGTTCCGGTTGTCAGAGATAAGGTAGCCAGTCCCCCATATAAGATGGGGTTTCCGGGTCAGTACGCTTCCACCTTCGAACTCATCTTCAGTTAACAACAGGTGTGATTGAGGTCATGTCCGAACCCGTAGTGCATAAAAAAAAATAAAAAAATACCAGTGTTACTAAAAAAAATCCGTAGTACTACCAATCGATCCAGTAGTACCTACCACAGGAAATTTTTTTTTACCCGTGGTACACCCACTTTCTCAATAATAAATTCAGGACTTTAAGTAGGTATACATAATAATATAGAAGTCGAAGTAAAAGCAATAAATAAAAACAAATGAATACCGAAAAAACAAGTGAATGACGTAAAAACAAGCGAATGCCGCACGCGGCCGCAAACTACTGACTGTCTTCGATGCGTCCACATTTCGTGTCGTCGCCGACTGTACACACAGCGTCATTGTTCTGTTCAGTATTAAGCTGTTACGCAGATTACCTAATTTAAATCAAAATTATTCATATGAAAAAAATTGTTTAAACTAACAAAACCGGCCAAGGGCGTGTTGAGTCACTTCTTGTTTACCCGACTTATGGCAGGAAGGAAGGGTTAAACAGGGTGAAATTTAGTTCTTGTAATTCCCGGTAACTGGTTACTCCACTCTTGATTACGACCAATTTTCCACTGGGAACCATAGTCGAATTCAGCCGAAAATGTTAATAGCATTGTTGTGTTCCGGTTGTCAGAGATAAGATAGCCAGTCCCCCAAATGTGTTGGGGTTTCCGGGTTAGTACGCTTCCACCTTCAACCTCTTCTTCACTTGACATTGAGGTCAAGTACCAATCCGTTGTGCATAAAAAAAAATCTTGGACTTCCATACTAAAGGTGGTTTCAGAATTGTTTACTTTGTATGAGTATCTAATTGAATTTTTTTTTATCGATTTCGACTATTGTTCTTGGGGAAAGTTCGTAATCAAGAGTGACGTCACCAGTTAATGGGAATTACACGAATTCCAATTCACCCTGTCTTCTTCAATTTAAGAGCTATCTGCTCTTGTCTGTGGAGTAATGACCCTGCTTTCCGCCCTCAATGTAACCTCTTGGTACGACACGACATTCACCTGTTCTTTCACTTGGTCAAAGTAATTCGAATAAATAAGGGTTCGAATCCCGCTAGGGGCATATGTTTGTACAGACATGTTATCCCGAGTTATGGATGTTTGTCATTTATTTACAAAAAAAAATTGTGTAGTTTATCAACCATGTGGTATCCATAATACAAGCCTAGTTGTTTAGTGTGGAACTAGATGGCGCTGTGTGTATGTGCAAAGATATTTATTATTTATTTATTTATTATTAAATCATACATGTACATAACCAGCTCGTTCACATGCTAAACTATCTGTTGCTTCTGTAATATAAAGTATTTTTTTTTTAATTGCGCCTAGGTCTTCCCCTTCCTCTCTTTCCTTCAATCTGTATTAATGTTTAATAGCTATACATTGTGTCATGATTGCTTATCATTTAAATATAAATTTTATAACATTTAACGGTCCATCTTTGTTCATACCTCTATCCACATTATACCCATGTTGGTTATCCACATGTTGTCCCCACGATCGTAGCAACAAGTCCACACAAGATTTGCATTGGCCAAGCTTGTTACGGCTATCGCTTCTTGTTCTAAATTAGAGCACGCTGTATGTTAAAGCTTAACAGGACGTAGAGAAGGGCTTTATTTATATAGGGTGTATCGATGTTAAATGGCGTAGTGGGAAGGGCATGTACGCCACAAATATGCCTAATCGATATCTAGATATATTACGAATAATTATCCACGGCGCGAAATTTAACTTTTTATTTTTTTTATGATTAGTGTACAATAAACTATAAATAAATAAAATAAATAATTAACTTTTGTAATTCCTGTTTGGTAGTGACTCCATTCCTGATTACGAACAACTTTCCACTACCAGCGGTAGCGGACTTTACAATACAATAATAAATAATAAAATAAAATAAATATTTCGGACATTTACACCAATCATCTAGTCCCAAACTAAGCAAAGCTTGTGCTATGGATACTAGATAACGGATAAACATACATAAATATTTATATAAACATCCAAGACTCGGGAATAAATGTTCGTATTCATCACACAAACATTTACCGCTCGCGAGATTCGAACCCGCAACCGTTGGTTTCGCTGACAGGGTCACTATCCACTACACCAATCGGTCGTCAAACAACAATAGAAATACACTTTATTGCACAAAAGGAAAATATAAATTTTACAATGTACAATACTGAAAGAGTACAATTAGGCGGCCTTATCAGTAAGAGCGAGACACTTTCCAAACAAAAGTCAATACCTACCTATCTTCGGAACCAAGGATATATAGAAATATGAAATAACTAAAATATACTAATATAGCAGTATTTACTTCTGATATTTGTCGATTTTTTAGTGAAGGAAAACAACGTGAGGAAAACTGCATGCCTGAGAAATAAAATTTATAAGGCATATGAAGTCCCCAACCCGCATTGAGCCAGCATGGTGGACTGTGGCCCGTACTCCCTCATTATACGAGGGAAGGCCTATATACATGCAGTGGGATGTTTACGGACTGAGATAAATCAGCTTCCGCATCATAGACGGTTTCTACGCAACATAAATTAAATATCAACTTTTCCACGTAAAACTCAATCATAACAAAATGACATATCTATTAAAATACTCATAAAGTCGGCTGAATTATATTTAATTAACTTATATTAGTTATTTATTATTATTAATAATTACCGAGACGGTGCCGGCGTTAGAATCCAGTTTTCGAGATAGCACGTTTGTGTTGTGGTCAAGCTGTGTAATTCGAGCATTTGGGGTAAATACTAGAATTCTTTTATATACATCAGAAATCACGAATATACACTGGTCATCAAATGAAAACCGCTCATACGATTAAAATGTTAAATGTATGAAATGAAACTTATTCGATATTATACAGGGTGTCCCTGGAAGTATGGATCAAATCGAACAGGGGCATGGGGAAGGTCATTCCCAAACTTAAGCTGAAAAAAAAAAATAAAAAAAAAATAAAAAAAAAATAAAAAAAAATGAGAAAAAAAAAATAATTAATTATTTTTAATTAAAAAATTAAGCTGATAGCTTTGCTAGTTTTCTTTTAAAAAATTTTTTTGTATAAGCACTATTCGATAATATGAAAATGTAAAAAATTGATCATAACTTTTGAACCGTCAAAAATGGCACCGACATTCATAGGGTTAAAAAGTTTGGGAATGACCTTCCCCATGCCCCTGTTCGATTTGATCCATACTTCCAGGGACACCCTGTATAAAGACACGATCCTAATCAAAATGGGGTGGTCAGAGATATCCCAAATATTAACGTTTGGGTGTTCCAAACACTAAAAGATCTTACTACATCTGGGGTCACCCTTCGAAATATACAGAAATGCACACGTGTCAGGGGTGAGTCCATCGCCGTTGAAACGTGCAAATCTGTAGATTGTTTTGGTGGAGAATTCCTTTCATTACACTCGCTAGTAGAGATGGGCTGGTTCTATTCTAGTTGTAATGTTATAATTAACAGTAATTACATTTTACCTTTAATTATTATTGTAACAGCCTTAAATTCATTCTTTAGTGGCAGCAACTACTCTGCTGGGGGGGGGGACTGAAAATTTACCCATCTTTACCCATTCATCACAACTTTGTCCTAGTTCTAATAAACTCTTACTTTGTTAATTAATTTAGTTAATTTTGCGATCTCATTTATTTTATTTATTCTTTTTACGCGCCGAAACCACACAGCAGGAGCCAGGATATTACGACATATCAATAAAACTAAATTACTAAAAAAAAATAACAAAAAATCCGACAGCATAATATTGACAATGAAAAATTAAATCACAAAAATGATGGCTGCCGGCGGCCATAATTATTTCTCTTAAAAAGTATATTACCTAAAACACTCCCGGAATTATAACGAATCCAATAACACGTTATTTATTAACATCCGACAAGCCAGGCTACAGGTGCTCCAAAGGAATGGACATACAGTAAAAAAAAACTTTACTCTCCTCTGTCTTTACTGTTTTTACTGTCGTGTAAAAGGGCTCGGTCTTCACAACGATCCACTACAGCCACTTCGTGAAGTGAAGGTCTTTCTAACAATGCCTGCGACATAGTTACCAAGCCCTTATAGCGCCTTTCACTGGCCTATCCTTAATTAATGTAGACAAGATTCATGTACAGTACCTATGTATACATGAACACCGTTATTACGACGACACTGGTGACATTATACAGGATGTAAATTTGAGTACCCTAAAGCCTTCAACCATATAGCAAATTGTACAAAAAAGTAAAAAAATAAACTACTAAAAAAAGTATTATTTTTACGTCTTTTTACATAACCTTTTGAAACATTCCAGTAACACTAAACGTGGTTTAAGAAAGTACATATTTCAATTTACAACCTGTATATTTGATGATCCGTTTGGTGTAGATAACCAACGGGTTCGAATTAATTCCGCTATACGTAAATAAATTGAATAAATATTGACCAATAATTTAAAATGATCCGTTCCTTTGGCGCATTCTGTAGCCTAAATGACTTGACCGATTTCGAAGTGCACGGTGCCGTTAGATTCGTCTTTGTACCCGGAATGTCTTAGGATACATTTTATGGTAAAAAAATCCAACATGACGTCCGCAAAATACAAAATATGCTGTCGGGTTTTTTGGTTTGCAAATACTTAAATAAGAATAATTTATTTTTAACCAGAGGTAAATACAAATACACTTTATTGCACAACAGAAAAGAAAATACAGTTTCAGAAAAGTGGTAAGAATAGAATGTACAATTTGGCGACCTTATCACTAAAAGCGATCTCTTCCAGGCAACCTTTGGGTATAAGGACAGTACATTTGAAATAGGTAGGTTGTGCGATATTATATAGGGATGCAGATACAAACTACGTGAATAAATTTCATATACTTACATACACATACATACATAGATCAATAGACAAATATACCTACTTAAATATAACATCTATAAAATACAGTAGTTACAACCGGTAAAATTTTGTAATATTTATTAGAATTTCTAAAAGTATGTTCCCAGCTGATGCCCATGCTTAAGCATTAAAAATACTTGTGTTATAAGCATCAGCTGCTAACTCCTCAATGGACCCCTAAATTTACATTAATAGAACAAAATCTAAGCAAACCTGTGTGTGAGGGAGATAAAGACTTAAATAGTTATTGGTATACAAAATATAACCTTGTATTATGTTAGACAACTAACAAGACATAATGCAAAAACAAACGTTTGGTTATCAACATCCTGTGAATGAACCCAAGACGGCCTATGCGACAGCTGAGACACTTCAGTACCGAACTGTCGAGTAAACTTGAGGCGGATCCGGCATATCCGCATGCATCTTGACGACCTTCGATCGCGCGGACCCGTTTGAAAGGTATTATAGTCGGACAAACAACAAGACAGCAAATGTACACATTTATGTACATTACAGATACATGTATATTTTCCAACATCCAGGGAAGAAGAACAGTAGATTTTTTTTTTTCATACTTATTTAAAGAACTTAGTCATTTTAATGACTATGTCGCTCTGTAATGAGAATGACTCAGTGAATATTTACACCCTATTATTTATACCGACTCTGACTAATTTATATATTGCTTTGGCCATTTCGGATATAGGGAATGCCAATACAATGTTACATCCCCCAACAGCTTCAAGTGAATGGCCATATGTAATATTAATTTGTCTTCTACATGCTTCATTCTAGACACACTCCATCAAGATATGGAAAATGTCTTCCATAACGTCACATTCTGTACAATTTGGCGAAGGTATTTTCCGCATCATGAGTGCAAAAACAATAGATAAATATGGAATAACATACCAAGCTGCGCTAACTTCCGGTACCTTGGGTCACAATCGGATCAACAAGTCGGATGAAATGGTGACAGGTCACCGGAACAATAATATGTGACTCACGGATATCCCTCAGGTTAAAGGGCAATATTTATAAATTCGTAATAAGACCTATCGTAATGCATGGATCGGAGTGTTGGGCCATGAAGAAGACGGATGAAAGAAAATTGCATGCAGCAGAGATGAGAATGTTGAGATGGATGAGTGGAGTGACGAGGATGGATTAGATAAGGAATGTGTAAGAGCGAGTTTGAAAGTGGCACTCGTGATAGAAACCGCCTCCGTGGCTCAATGTAAACAAT
Source organism: Oegoconia quadripuncta (assembly GCA_949316235.1). Taxonomy (NCBI): domain Eukaryota; kingdom Metazoa; phylum Arthropoda; class Insecta; order Lepidoptera; family Autostichidae; genus Oegoconia; species Oegoconia quadripuncta. Next base: position 29,850,235 of record OX438749.1, read on the forward strand.
ATTGGGTTTACGATTCGGAGGTCGCGGGTTCGATCCCCAGCGGGGTACATGTTTAGTACTCGGTTTGGTTGGTGGTAGGGCATTTTAAATGTCCGATTGGCTAGCTACCACCATCTTATCTAAATGTTAATAGCATTGTTGTGTTCCGGTTGTCAGAGATAAGATAGCCAGTTTCACTTAACATCAGGTGTGATTGAGGTCAATAGCTAACCCGTTGTGCATAAAAAAAAAGGGAAAGGTGAAAGGAAATCGTTCGGCTTGGTAAGGACATGTTGTGAGGAGGGATGAAACGCATCATAACAGAGTGATGAATATGGATGTCGATGGTTGCTAAGGAAGAGGAAGACCACGGAAAAGATGGATGGATTATGTGAGGGGTGATATGAACGATAAGGGCGTGAATGATGAGGTAACGGCTAATAGAGGAGATTGGAAGAAGAAGACGTACTGTGCCGACCACAAATAAATTGGGATCAGGACAAGAAGATGATGATGATAAATTTAAAATTTTGAAAACCCACGAGAAAAAAGCAATAGCAATCATTTCCCGCGCTCGTCGCATGGGACACTTGTACTCGTATATTCCGTCCAAGGGAATGAGCAGGGCAAATATTATCTCGCGCGACATAAACGTATATACCACTGAGGTTGGCTGGAAGAGATCTCTATTAGAGATAAGCTCACCTTTGTACAATATTTCCGACTGATTGTCAACATGTTTTTTATGTGCAATAAAGAATACAATAATAATAGCACCTGTCATGCTCCTAGTGCATGTATATAAAGCATCTGTATTAAAAATTAAATATCTTCGAAACAGCTGAACCGATTTTGCCTCACACCGCAATCAGCGAGCGGTATGAGGCGCGACAGGGCCCGACGTGACGACATCCCCCGGTCGCACCGGGGGGTGTCATCCTCTCCCGAGTCGCGTCACTACTACGCTTCTATTACTACGCGTCATGACGACTACATTGCCCCGAGATGTAGCCGCCCGCTTTCCGCAGGCGACGTGCAAGGGGGCTAGCGAGCCACCAACGACCTACACATTTAGCTGAAATGATGTGACATGTTGGCAAGTATAGCAACACTGTGGCAGCAATAGCTACCTGGCAACCCTAGAGGTGACGGGTGGGTCTGTCTGGTATTCAACTGTGAAAGAAATAAATTCCATTCCCTAATATTCACTGCCGAACATGAACATATGTATTTTTTCAGAGTTTAAATGACTAGATTTAAAAAATCAAAACTTACCATTGCGCGGTTTGCGGCGCGGCGTAGATGGGCGCTTCAGGCTCAAGTCCACCGGCTCCAGTTGGACTGGTGGTCCGCACGCCTGCCAACAATAATAAATTGTTTAACAAGGGAGCAAAGTAATGTATTTATTACCATAAAGGGCGAGAAAGAAATGGATGAGGCACAACAACAATTTTGCTGGCTTTGTCTTTCACTCCACATAATCCTCTGACATAACAACTTTTTGAGATTTCAGGACAAATTGGCTAACCCTATGTTCAGACTACGCAAAGTTAATACATTACACATACGGGATATAAACGCTTTTATTTCATATGTAACTGAAATATAATTTAAAAATCATAAAGGGTTGAAAGACGGCTTCATAGCATTAGACTAGAAACGTGATGTGTCTTCAGCAGCCTTAAGTAAGTCCTCAGTAAACCTTAGTATTCGATATTAATTACAACTTGATACCTCCAGCCGTTTCTGACAAAAAGGGCCTTGACGCACAGACAGACAAAGTGTTCCGTTTTCCCAAAACCAGGTACGAAACCCTAAATAATTACAAATAAGAAGCTGAGTGCAAGAAATTAAATGTACAGGTTTACTAGTTATTTTCGAGCCGACATTGCATAACGACTTCCGACAGGACGAACGATTTGTAAATGGATTTATTTATTGATCCATCCACAGGGTACTCGAGCGTGAAAAGGATTTGGGTTATTTGAAGGTGTAACGGAGTTATTGGAGCTAAACGTTTCACTATGAGATCGAGTCAGGAATGAAGAGATCCACAGAAGGACGAAAATCACCGACATCGCCCCGCGGATTAAAAAAGTAAAGTTTTAAGTTGAAAATTTTAGCAAATATTTGATTATACCATCAAAATAGATCAAAGCAAAAATGCTTTATTTTGTAGGTACACACGGGTACTTTTAAAATAGTCAGATTTTACATTTTTAAAGCTACTGCTTGTTCAAAAGGCAATTTTTCCCTGAGAAGAACAACCAAGAAACTCGAAAGGTTTTTTTATTATAATATTAGATTATTAATTGTGAAATAGCCTGGTTATTCCGTGGCTCAATGTGAAGAAGATAAGGTTTACAAATCGAAGGTCGCGGGTTCGATCCCCAGCGTGGTAGGTACATGTTTAGCAGTGCCTACCCTAGCCAATTATGAGCTTCCCTCGAAACGCATTGTTAAGACAGCTGATTCATGTGACCAGAAAAATATTCTAAAACAATTGCGAAGATTACTGTAAGCGTAAGTTATTATTTTGTAGTTGTATTTTTTTTTATTAAGAGCACATTTTATTATTCTGCCTACCCTCTGTGCACGCCACTGATCTTTAGTTCTCGGTTTGTTTGGTTGGCTAGCTACCACCATCTTATCCAAGTCCGTCCTCAAACAGCAATGTTGATAGCATTGTGTTCCGAGATAAGACAGCCACTCCCCCAAACAAGGTAGGGGTTCAGGTCACGCTCCCACCTTCGACCTCATCTTCACTTAACATCAGCTGTGATTGAGGTCAAGTGTTTACCTGTTGTGCATTAAAAAAAAACTAGGTCATCACTTCTTGCCCTGGTCTCAACTTATTTGGGGGTCGGCGCAGTACGTCTTTTTCTTCCAATCTCCTCTATCAGCCGTTACCTCATCATTCACGTCCTTTTCGTTCATATCACTCTTCATACAATCCATCCATCTTATCCGTGGTCTACTTTTGCCTTTTCAACATATCTATATTATAAGCTAAATTATCTTCGAAACGGCTTATCCGATTTTCATCAAACATAGATAAGAATATAACCCCTAGATAAATCTTCATAATAAAGAAACTGGAAAACTTAGAAAACTCCCGAAAGACTGACTTCATCGAAATACACTAAGCTAAATATTTTCGAAACGGCTCAACCGCTATTTCATAAAAAGCCGCATTCAAATTGGACCATGTATTAAGATACATCCGAACAAACAAACGCAGTCAAATTATAATAAATAGAAACCAATGCTGGCCTTTATGAGGAGCCAGAATGTGTCCAAAAAAAAGCAACCAGTGTGAAAAAAGACGTAGTGACAAAGATTGAAAAAGGTATGCTGAGATGGTTTGGACATGTGGAGAGAATGAATGAAAGAAGACTAACGAAAGAGATATACGATGCGAATGTGGATGGTAGTGTTGGTGAACGTACCATGATCAAATCGGGGACGTCTTAAAGAAAGGCCAAGAGTACCTAGAATACCTAGACTACTTCATTATCTGTCTAATTAAAATTGCTTAAATATGCACATAAATGGTTAACTATGAATCAATCAACGTTGTCACGCGAAATGTTGGACAGAGAAAAAAAAGGAGAAAAATCTCATGCAGCCGTTTATATAAATTGCAACGGTTATATAACAGGTCGCTGGCGCCGGGTCCATGAGGAGCCAGAATGTGTCCAAAAAAGGTATGCCGATAAGGTTTGGACATGTGGAGAGAATGAATGAAAGAAGACTAACGAAAAAGATATACCATGCGAATGTGGATGGCAGTATTGGTAGGGGAAGGCCACGGCGAACGTAGGTACCAGAATCAAATCGAGGAAGTCTTAAGAAAAGTCAAGAGTACCCTAAACCGACGAGCATGTAGGAACAATCCTATGAGAGTGAATGAAGCAAAAGAGGTGTGTCAGGATCGTAGCAAGTGGAAGTCTGTGGTCTCTGCTTACCCTTACGGGAAACAGACGTGACTTTGTGTATGTATGTTCACCATCAACCAAGGGGACGCACCAAGGACTTTCACGCCTGCCAATAACTAGGCAATCACTTTTTATGTAACGAGCAAAATATGGTATATATTAAAACAATTTACCAAGTAACAGGTCGTGAATCTTCGTGTGCGGGACTCCATGCATGCATGCAATATTGTAAATAAAGGCGAGTCCTTGGTGACAGCGACACGCTTGTCGCGCCACGCCCTAAACCCGTCAAAGCGGCGGCGGTTCGCGCCGCGATCGCGTCAGGAGACAAGTGTCTCGGTTGTCTTCCGCATGTATACTGTGAATCGAGACCGACACGGCGAACGCAACCTATAAGTTTATTCGTTCACTATAGTAGGTCTGTCAATAGTGTCAGGTGTTATCGTTTGTTTATTCGGGGTATTTTCCATTTATAGTTTTTTATAAATGATATTCTTCCTGTTAACAGATGAATCCACTCCTGTTTATCAATAACAACTATGTCTGTGCTATGATTTCACTTAGTACATAGAATTACAGATGACTCTTGCGGGTGGTATTTGCCGCCCTGTAAGCACAACAGAATAAAATTCAACACATCATTCTTTTCAGTGGTAGCCAGCTTCATATTTTCTTCTTTGTAATCAACTGTGTAATCCGATCACAAGAACTTCTTCTGTCTGTTGGATTGATTGAATTGGACACTCTTTATCTACCACAAAAATTTCCAAAAAAAAATCAATCAAATCATTCCTGTGGTAAGCCTATGTTAGCATGATGTGCAGCTACAGTTCTTCTCATTTAAGCTTCGTGATTCGACCACGGAGTCCGATCAATCAGATGACAAGTTTTTAATTTTCATCCATATACGAGAAATTCCGATAAATTGAAAAAAATTAAGATACTCGATTGGATTCTTAAAGTCAAAGTCAAAAATGCACAGTACACACAGAGTACACTTCAAATAGTCAATTTTACATTTTTTAAGCTACTGCTTGTTCAAAATGCAATTTTCCCCTGAGAAGAACAAGCAAGAAACTCGAAGGCTTGCTATTTTAAAATCAGGCTTTGATTTTACATAAAGGTTTTTATATTACAAAAAAGGTTTTTATATTTCATTATTAATTGTGAAATAGCCTGGCATGCGAACGATCTGATTATGTCCAAGGATGATTATCCATATAGATAAACAATCTATTGAACAGGAAAAAGAAATCGTCGAGACCCCCGTCTCATCACAGTCGGACTAATCGTACGTTGTACGTTGTAACAGTAATGGTGCCAAATAAAAACTTTTTCTTTCTTTCTTTCTTTCTTTCTTTGTCTCCCCGCTCCTTTTACGCTCCCGCTCGCACCGGCACCCCATTAAACATTTAATTGCAGACGAGTCGTGCAACCAGTCGCTATTGCGTAAACGGGCGGTCGTGATCTGTTGCCACGCCCGTTTGTATCGCCCGATGTATTAAAAGCAGAATTATAGCTACAGTATCGGGGCGTCTTCTTGACTTTCTATTGCCTTTGCAAATGTCAGGGCTTGAGTTGTTGGTTACTCAGATCAGAGCTGAATATAGATTACCCGCGGTTTTAATAGATTTTATGGTTTTGAAGAAAAAATAAATAAAACTACCTATCAAAAAAAATCTAAATCAAAAATGTTTTATTTCGTAAGTCATAAGAATAACATTTGAAATCGTCTTGACATACAGTTATCGCTCATTCACTAGGCAGTCTCCCCAGAGAAGAACGAGCAAGAAACTCAGGGGTTGCTCCTTTTAAATAAGCCAATACCTTCTATTTCACTTGCCTAATATGCCCTAATAAGGTTAGAGGCATTCGAGATGTGGTGCTGGAGACGAATGGAGGGAATAAGCTGGACCGAGAAGAGAACAAATGAAGAGGTGTTAGTAATGGTAAAGGAGAAGAGATGCCTGTTAGCCACGCATTTGGAGGACTGGCTATCTTATCTCAAACAGCTAGAACACAATGCTATGAACACTGCTGCTTAATTAGTCTAATAATAGAGTCATGTAGGGCACCGTTTGCCTTCAGTAGGCGCCTGTTGAGTACCACTGTCGATCCTAGCTTATAGGAGTTACAATGGGACGAGTGTGGAGGCGTTGCTGCTTAGCGGCAAACTGAGATAAGATTTAAAATTTATCAACTAAACGGATACCATGTACCGGATAGGTATCGAACCTGCGACTACCGTTTTGTAAACGTTATATTTTTAAAACTGAGCCAGTATTGCGGCGGTTAGACATATTGTAAGACGCTTATAAAGAACTGATTGCTGTTAGTAGACGAGTATTTAAAAGAAGATTTTGGTCAAAAGAAGATGATAGGTCACTTGATACGACACGATATTTTCTTGAAGAACATAATTGAGGGAAAGATTGAAGGAAAGAGAGGAAGGGGATGACCTAGGCGTAATTACTTTGACCAAGTGAAAGAAAAGGTGAATGTCGTGTCGTACCTACTAAGAAGTTAAAACGAGGGCGGAAAGTATAGAGACGTGGTCATTACTCCACCGACAAGAGCAAAGCTCTTAAATTGATAAGATGAGAATATGCCCTATTTTTTTCCTTACGGTAAAAAAACTTATCAGGTATATTAGTAATGTTTTCGCAATGGGGTTAACTCCTGTCACGTGTGCATACCTGTAAAATTCGAAGGTGAACCGTAGATGTTGTTTAAAACGTTACCATTTAACTTTTGGAACCGACCGATAGGTGAAGTGGATAGTGACCCTGTCAGCGAAACCAACGGTTGCGGGTTCGATATCCCGTGCGGGGTAATTGATTGTGTGATGAATACGAACCTTTATTCCCGAGTCATGGATGTTTATATAAATATTTATGTATGTTTATCCATTATCTTGTATCCATAGCACAAGCTTTGCTGTGTTTGGGACTAGATGATTGGTGTAAGTGTCCGAAATATTTATTTATTTATTTTATAACACCTATAAATATAGGTACCTATCTCCTTAACTGTCAAAACTTTTTAGAAATATGTGTGTTTTTAGATATATGCAAACAGAACTTAGCTAAAATGCTGACTTTACACGACCATTTTCGTCCCCCGCGTTGTGACATTCTCAAAGCGCTTCATAGTTCCAGGTTTTACTGGGTTAGTGGCACTAGCCAGTGCCAACTATAGGTTTCAATACTGCGCAAAGCGGTGCGCATGTGCGAGGCGTGGCGCGGGCGCGGCCGCTTTCGTAAGTCGATTGCGACCGCTAAGTAGTGATAGGTAGAAATCATTGAATGCGCAATTAAATTACGTTCGCTTTACACTGACGATACAATCCTCTATTTTTCAGAGTGTAAAGAGTTACAAATCAATGTGTCAAGTCATGTATTGTAAAGTTACATGTTTGACGACCTGTAGTGGTTAGAAACTCTGACCACTATACCAAAAGGTCGCGGGTTCGAATCCTGCTGGGGGCATATGTTTGTGTGATGAATACGGACATGTGTACCCGAGTTATGGATGTTTTCATTTATAATAAGTATTTATTTATTTTAAAAAAAATGTATTTATGTAGTATATCAACCATTCGGTATCCACAACACAAGCCTATAGTTGCTTACTGTGGAACTAGATGGCATTGTGTGTATGTCCAAGGATATTTATTATTTTTTATGCACAACGGGTTCGTACTTGAGCTCAATCACACCTGATGTTAAGTGAAGATGAGGTCGAAGGTGGAAGCGTACTAACCCGGAAACCCCAACACATTTGGGGGACTGGCTATCTTATCTCTGACAACCGGAACACAACAATGCTATTCACATTGCTGCTTGGCGGCAGATTTAGATAAGAAGGTTATAGCTAGCCAGGCGGACACATTTAAAATGCCCTACCACCAACCAAACCGAGTACTTAAAGATGTACCCCGCTGGGGATCGAACCCGCGACCTCCGAATCGTAACGCCAATGTTGTTTACATTGAGCCACGGAGGCGGTTAAAACGTTAAACGGTTACGTATGTATGTTTAATTATTTCTTTAATTAAATAGACTGATATCTAATACCGTTAGCTGCTGTGGTGATCTGCATCGATTACAATCTAATCTGAATGACGTTTACCTATGTGTGGTATGTATATTATGTTTAACTGAAATTTATCTATCAAATGATATACAACGAGGATTAATATATATTAGGTTTGCTAACGAGCCATGGAGCGCAGTGTACTAAATATAAAAATGACCGATCGCGTCCGAAACACTACACTTCACTCTAAGACCCTTGTTGCTGACATAGCCACAACGGCCGCCAAGCTGAAGAGGGACTGGGCGGGCCATGTTTGTCGCATGCCAGACGACATGTGGGCCAAAATCGCCACCACCTGGAGCCCACCGTTAGAAAGGAGGCGTCGCGGCAGACCGAAGATGGCGGGATGAGTTGGATAAGTTCCTAACCAACTGGTCGGAGGAGGCCTGGGATAGAGAGCCGTGGAGAGAGGAGGGAGCCCTTTGCCCAGCAGTGGGACAGTATGGGCTCCTAATAATAATAATAAATGATATACACCGATCAAGATGTAAAAGAAAATATAACAAAACTCAACCGAGACCCTCCAAACAATATCATAAAAGTTAAGCCTGCTACCTTAGGTAATTCGTCACTCGTATGACTAACTAGAGTATCTCAGATTTTGGCCGATTTGAGTTACATACATACATACATACATAATGTCACGCCTGTTTCCCGTAGGGGTAGGCAGAGACCACAGACTAGAGTTATTTGAGTTACAACCACCAATAAATTCGTCTTGTCGTTCTCTATACAGTTTCCACTGATCCCTGTATCTGTAGGTCGCATAGTTTTTGATATGGACATCAGGGCCTGCAGTCTCGACATAGATAGCGATCGTTATGTTATCGAATTCGGTCGTTAAGTCCTAACAATGTTATTTTAATTTAATTCTCCAATTAAAACAACATTGTTAGGACTTAACGACCGAAATCGGTAGTATAGCGATCGCTATCTATGTCGAGACTGCGGGGGCTGGTGGAGACATTGTATCTAACATTTTGTTCGTAAAAAGAAACAACTAAGTATGGTAACTCAATTGGGATTGCGATTTTGGGGAGGATTATTATTATTTCTTTATTATTAAGTATTTGTCATTGTAGCCAACATAGTAAGGCATTGCATTCCACTTTTCGCCCTCAATCCCCCCTACCCCCCAAACTTTGAATTCAATTAAAAAAACGCTTTGTTTTATTCACACAGGGTACACTTTAAATAGTCAGATATTACATTTTTAAGCTACTGCTTGTTTAAAAGGCAATACTCCCTTGAGAAGAGCAAGCAAGAAACTCGAGACGTTGCTCTATTTACAAAAAGGCACAATTATAAGCTGGTTACGTCCATGGTTGATTATCATCCAAATAGTCTGATAATTCATAATAAGCGTAAGGTTATAGAATCTTAATATCTTTATTGTACACAAAATTGTTACAGAAATATGCATTGCATATAAAATGTACAAAGGCGAGCTTAACTCCGATAGAGTTTTCTACCAGCAAACCTTAGAGATACATAGTATTTATTAGATTGGGCAGAAAATAGTGTACACAGCAATTGAAAATTATTTTATAAAAAAATAATATATATAAATAAATATACCACATAACCTATCCAATATACATATATATAGTACGAAGTATAAACAAGTATATACATTATCAATACTCATATTATGGTAAATAATTACTATAATACTGAGGGGAAATCATAAAGACAAATAATGCTCTTTTACTCTTTTCTTGAAAATTTCTAACGATGGACTTTAAAAGAAAGCAAAATTTTGTACATCAGTGGGAACCTTATTGAAAAAACGTATATGATGATGATATTATCTTGATGTGTTGATAAATGCTCCTCGCCAATTATTCTACTATACTATTACATATCCCTTTGAATGAATTACTGATATTGCTGAGAATAGATATCTCTAAATTTCACAATACCAATACCATTGTGGTGTCCAGAGGCTATCCAGTTCGGAATAACTATCTAATTTGACGTAAGTTTTGCATAAGGAACACTAAGCCATAGAGATCCGATCTGTTAAGGTTTAATAGATCCATTGATTTGTCACTTATCTGATAGGGAGAAGGGCTATTGCCCAATTCGGTGTCGGTAACTAGTTCTCGTTACCATTTATATATTCTACTAGCTTTCCGCCCGCGACTTCGTCCGCGTGGAAGATTTTATCGAAATCGGTTCAGCCAAAAAATTGGCCTATATGTTAATCCAGGTCCTAATCTGTCTACCCACCAAATTTCATCCAAATCCGTCCAGCCGTGTAGGCGTGAACAGGCAACATGTTACACACATTTCCGCATTTATAATATTAGTTGGGATTTTAATTGAAAATAAATAGTTTCATAAAGACGATATAAATTGAAAATTTAGAAAACCCCCGAGAAAACCAGCGAATAAAACAAAACAGCTGAATCGATTTTGATAAAATATGTCTAAGAACCAACGCCATTGTACTTTATAAAATTTACAGAATTAGTTTAATGCTAGAAATAAGATACCACGGTTCACCATTCGAAATATACAGAAATACACACGTGTAAGGGTTGAACCCATCGCCGTTAAAACGTGCAAGTCTATGGGTGTTTTTTTCCAGTAAAGTCCATTAGAAATTGAAGTGGCAGTTAGCAGGGCACATAGCCCAAAGAACTGATGGCCGTTAAAGTGGTCGAGCGGAGACCACGCATCGGCAACCGCAGACCTGATAAAGGTCGAGGGAAGTCACTGGATACCGGTCACTCTAGAATTCCATCTTCGGACGACTAGGCGTGGGGAGGGATTCCACCCGTATATAGTTAATATACCGAACATTCGCATTAAGAAGTTCGATTCTTCATTCATCATCCGAACAGCAAAGGCATGGAACTCCCTTCCGGCGTCAGTCTTTCCTGAATCCTACAACCTTGGGATCTTCAAGAGCAGAGAGAATAGGCATTTACTGGGATCGCGTGCTTCATCTTCGACCACATCGTCACTTTCCATCAGGTGAGATTGTGGTCAAACGCGAATCGAGTCAATCGTAAAAAAAAAATCTGTGGGGGAGACCTATGTGTAGCAGTGGACGTCCAGCTGCAGGTATAATGAAGCAAGTCATCACAATTTTCAGTCCATTTGTGGCTTAAAACTCTGCTATCTTTGCATAGATTGGTTGGTGGTAGTGCATTTAAAATGCCCGCCTGGCTAGCTACCACCATCTTATCTAAATCTGCCGCCAAGTAGCAATGTTAATAGCATTGTTGTGTTCCGGTTGTCAGAGATAAGATAGCCAGTCCCCCAAATGTGTTGGGGTTTCCGGGTCAGTACGCTTCCACCTTCGACCTCATCTTCACTTAACATCAGGTGTGATTGAGGTCAAGTACGAACCCGTCGTGCATAAAAAAAAAAAGATAAAAATCCAACTAGATTTGAAACATAATCCCGAGGGATAATAAGGACCTTTCAAGGAACTATTCGTCCATTTCTAACCAGTATCAAGAAGGTTAACATGCAAGACTAAACATTTCAAATACATTACAACGGGACCAGGCTGTTTCACCACCTGGCCAATCCATATTACCTATAGGAGAAAGTTCTTTATATATAGGTGAAAGGAGTATACATACTGTGGCTTAATAAATACCAGAATATAACAAGGGGCCGTATTAGGGTTTATCACGGTTGCATTAGAAGCCCTCTCGTTAGGATATGCTAGCCTGGTACCTGCAGTAATTAGCCTGGTATCCAGTCGCAATCAAGTCATGTAGTAGAGTACTGTTTACCTCATTACCTACCTACACCCATGTTTTTTTATGCACAACGGGTTAGCACTTGACCTCAATCACACCTGATGTTAAGTGAAAATCAGGCTAAAGGTGGCAGCGTACTGACCCGGAGACCCCATCTTATTTGAGGGACTGGCTATCATATCTCTGACAACCGGAACACAACAATGCCATTAACATTGCTATTTGGCGGCAGATTTAGGTAAGATGTTGGTAGCTAGCCAGGCGGACATTTACAATGCCCTACCACCAACCCATGTACCCCGCTGGGGATCTAACCCGCGACCTCCGAATCGTAAACCCAACGTTGTTTACATTGAGCCACAGAGGCCGTTAAATTCTGTAACAATTCTACATTAAATAAGTAGAGTACATTTAGATGTAGGAGCTCCAGTATAAACAGTGTACGGTCGCGACAGTTCCGCAATGACAATGATATGTTATTTGATGTTTATTATTTTTACAAACTAAGTGCAACTGTAATTATAGTAAGGTATAGATTAATATTAATCGAAATTTCCTCACCTGTTCCGACCGTTAACGTAGCTGTAGCCCAATTTTTATTAGTATTAGTTCATAAGCATCTTAAGTTTTTATAGGTATCGTAGTAATCACCTGTAGAAAAACCATATTTTACCGTCTTAAAATAGAGTTTATCTTTTTTAATAATCAAATCACCGTTGAAAAAGTAAAATCTAGCATAGTCATTTCTTTTGATACAGAAAACGAAAAGTAAAATGAAATCGGTGCAAATATTTCAATAATTCTCTTCCGTGTACCATAGCCGTGTCGTGCAGCGGACACCACGCGTCACATAATCTACATTATTTATTTTTAAAATTTTCAGGACCTTTGGAAAATGACGTACAACATTCGGAAAATGGTAAGGAATCGATAATTTTATTCTATGATGTACGTGAACACAGTCACTATTAGCATTAAAAATCTGATGTAGAAATATATCAAACGGCCATAACGTAGTGAGTCCTATTTTTTTTAAATCCAATCGGGCATTATTTTGAGTCCTATGTGACACCCCGGAAGACATATTACGTTCAGTATCTGGTGAATGAACGCTGAATGGTTTCGATGCGTTGAGAGTGTACAGTATATTGAGGATTCCGGGCCACAGAATCAAATTCAACATTACTTCGCACCAATGCATTAAATGGCAACCCTTTATAACCGACCTGTTTGGTGTAGTGGTTAGAAACTCTGCAGCTATACCGAAATGTCGCGAGTTCGAATCCCGCTAGGGACATATGTTTGTATGATGAATACAGACAATGGTGTTCCCGAGTTATGGATGTTTTTCATTTATATATGTATTTATTTACAAAAAAAAATGTATTTGTATAGTTTATCAACCATCTGGTATCTATAATACAAGCCTAGTTGCTTAGTGTGGAACTAGACGGCGCTGTGTGTATGTGCGAAGATATTTATTATTTTTATTTATCAATTAGTTTCACCGTACCTTAAACAATTTCCCATCTTATGCACGAAGTTGTCATCCATCTCTACTGTACCCATCCTTTACTAAACCACTTTATTTGCTAGGGTGGTTGCAAAATTAATTATACTAAAGATTAATTGTGCCGAATGGAGATCGTTAACTGTTATCTATAAACAGCGTTGTTTATTAGTTGTTACCATCGAGTGATCTGTACAATTAATCTCTTCTTACGCCATTAGCTATTACCGACATACTTGGGTGCGTGAGAGTGCACTTAGAGATAGAGCTAGGTATTAAGTGAAAACTGGGGTAACTTAGGAAATCAATACAAGAAATTCATATTAATAATTTTGCATACTCAATGCGTTTTATAATTTGCACTCGAGTGTTAAGAATCCTTTTGTTTATTCACTTAACGAAGAGATAGCGGTAAACGCGTATCCAGTTAATAATAAATAAATAAAAAATAAAAAAGAGTCTAAAGATTACGACTAACAAATAAATAATAATAAATATTTCGGACACTTCCACGAATCATTTAGTCCCAAACTAAGCAATGCATGTACTAAGGATACTAGATATAACGGATAAACATACATAAATATTTATATAAACATCCATGACCCAGGAATCAATGTTCATATTCATCACACAAACATTTACCCGTCGCGGGATTCGAACCCGCAACCGTTGGTTTCGCTGACAGGGTCACTATCCACTACACAAATCGGTCGTCGAATTACCGCAAAATTTATAAATCCTTAATAAGATCTGTCGTAATGTATGGATCGGAGTGTTGGGCCATGAAGAAGAAGGATGAGTGAAAATTGCAGCTGATGATGATGAGAGTATTGAGATGGATGAGTGGAGTAACGAGAATGGATAAAATATGTGGGAGTTTAAAAGTGGCACCCGTGACAGAAAAGTGGAAAGGAAATCGTTTGGCTTAGTATGGACATGTCATGAGGGATGAAACGCATGTTACTAAGAGAGTGATGAATATGGATGTCGATGGTTGAGAAGGAAGGGGAAGACAACGGAAAATCTAATATATGTAAAAAAATATATAGCAACATTTAGGAAAAATAGTGATAAACATGGTGCCAATACAAGAAATAAAGATAAACTTGCAGATCACATAAGTCGCCTCCGCAAAGTCAGTAATTCATTCAAAGGGTTTTGTATACGCTTTTTTAAAAAGGTTCCTGTAGATATACAAAATCTTCCTTTCAATAAATATAAAGATACTATAAAACAGAAACTTATTAAGAAGGCATATTATAAAATATCAGATTATTTAGATGATAAACATTCATGGACATGAACAGCCCGTTCGCGTAACCAGGCTATTTCACAATTAATAACGAAATATTATAATATAAAATAATAATTAATAATTTTGTAGCATAAAAACCTTTTTTTTTAAAAGAGCAACCTCTCGAGTTTCTTGCTTGTTCTTCTCAGGGGAAAATTGGCTTTTGAACAAGCAGTAGCATTAAAAACTGTAAAATCTGACTATTTTAAGTGTACCCTGTGTACCTACTATATAAAGCATTTTTTTTTTTGAATTTAGATGGATTGTAGGGTGATATGAAGGAAAAGGGCGTGAATGATGAGTTAACGGCTGATAGAGGAGATTGGAAGAAAAAGACGTACAGCGCCGACCACAAATAAATTGGGACTAGAGCAAGAAAATGGTGATGTATCAAGTTTTATTGGCGGAGGGATTATTGTTAAGGTCGTCATACTCGTACAAAGAAAAATACAGTTTAGTGTAAGTACCGCCTCCGTGGCTCAATGTAAACAACATTGGGTTTACGTTTCGGCGGTCGTGGGTTCGATCCCCAGCGAGGTACATGTTTTAAGTACTCGGTTTGGTTGGTGGTAGGGCATTTTAAATGTGCGCCAGGCTAGCTACCACCATCTTATCCAAATCTGCCGCCAAGCAGCAATGTTAATAGCATTATTGTGTTCCGTTTGTCAGAGATAAGATAGCAAGTCCCCGAAATGTGTTGGGGTTTCCGGGTCAGTACGTTTCTACCTTCGACCTCATCTTCACTTAACATCAGGTGTGATTGAGGTCAAGTATCAAACCGTTATGCATATAAAAAAAAAAGTTACTTACCTCCATAGTAGTGGGCAGCACGGCGTCTTCCCGACGCCCCGCGCCCTCCCTCTCATCCTGTAACAAACAAATAAGGACAGATAATAAATAAGGTTACGAAGACGACCATCCTGAAGTGATGATTCGATGTCGAATTACACGTCTAATGGGGTATGTGATACAGACAACGGGTACGTATATTTATATAAACATTCATGGCCCAGTATTAAATAAAAAAATAATAATAAATATCCTTAGACATACACACAGCGTCATCTAGTTCCACAGTAAGCAACTATAGGCTTGTATTGTGGATACCAGATGGTTGATATACTACATGCCCTGGCGGCGGGCACCGCGCTGGCGTGGCTGCGGACGAATACCAGATGGTACCCGTGGCCACGCCGTCAACGGCGCGCGCGAGGGAACACCCAGGAGTTTTTAGTCGGTAGGCCGGCACCTTCTGTGCCGGAGTCCGACATAATCCGCCCCCCTCCCCCGAGGAGGGCGGATAAGCATGAGCGTTTCTCCTGGTAAAAAAAATAAAAAAATGGTTGATATACTACATAAATACATTTTTTTTTGTAAATAAATACTTATTATAAATGAAAACATCTATAACTCGGGTACACATAATCCGTATTCATAACACAAACATATGCCCCTAGCGGGATTCGAACCCGCAACCTTTTGGTATAGTGGTCAGAGTTGCTAACCACTACACCAAATAGGTCGTCAAAATCAAAAAATGCTTTATTTTGTAGGTACACAGGGTACACTTAAAATAGTCAGATTTTACATTTTTTAAGCTACTGCTTGTTCAAAAGCCTATTTTCCCCTGAGAAGAACAACCAAGAAACTCGAGAGGTTGCTCTTTTTAAAAAAAAGGTTTTTATGTTACAAAATTATTAATTATTATTTTATATTATAATACCTATTTCATTATTTATTTGTGAAATAGCCTGGTTATGCGAACGGGCTGTTCATGTCCATGAATGTTTATCATCTAAATAATCTGATATTTTATAATATGCTTTCTTAATAAGTTTCTGTTTTATAGTATCTTTAAAGTTATTGAAAGGAAGATTTTGTATATCAATAGGAACCTAATTGAAAAAGTGTACTTATACGTAGTGTTCATATACACCTAGCGGGATACGAGCGGCAACCGTTGGTTTCGAAGGCAGAGGCACTCGTCAGCAGCCCCCATAGAATGATGTATTTGTCGCGCGCGACGTGTTAGAAGCGAGAGTGGGATAGTTGTATATTTCATCCAATAAGAATAAGCAGGACAAATATTAACTTACGCGACGTAAACGTTTATCGACTTAAACTCATAGTCATGCGCTATGAACCAGGCTACACTGTACACCGTTTACTGTTGTGTTCCGGTTATCAGAGATAAAATAGCCAGTCCCCCAAATGTGTTGGGGTTTCCGGGTCAGTACGCTTCGACCTTCGACCTCATTTTCACTTAACATCAGGTGTGATTGAGGTCAAGTACCAACCCGATATGCATAAAAAAAAATACTACTCTCTTATGGGTTGCCTAGTTAAAGTTAAAAAACCTATCTAGATAAAACAAAACAGCTTCAAATACGCTTCATGAAAATGTTAGAAGGCAAAAGGATAAAACAACAATGTAAAAATAATTACGATAAACTGTTTTATACACTGCAAGATGCTGCCAATTCATGAGAGAGTGGTGTGGTTAATTGCGTTAGAACAATTTTCAAGTGATAAGTTTGAGCAACGAGTAACTTAGACAAAGCTAAAGGGAATATTTATAGTACCTAAGATTAACAACCGGAAAATTCCTAGTGCCCAAGATATTTAACACTTTTCCTCAAGATATAAAAAGTGACACTGTGCCTAAATCATTTAAGACTAAAATAAAAAAGTTCCTTTTAGAAAAGTTTAACGAATCACGCTTGTAAATATAGGTACATATATATATATGAAACGAAGCACATGATGTTTATGATCCATTTACCATGCACACTCGTAATACTGTGAAATTCACAAAAATTTAAATAATGTGTTACATGTTACATTGTAAGAATATTAAAATCAATGGAGTATATTTTCTGATCATAAACTATTTATAGTTTGGTTCAAGTGTGTGAAATATATAACTCTAAAAGAAACTCGGTGTCCATGTCCATTGCTTTCCATCAGGTGACCCGCATGCCCGTGTGCCGCCTTCTCATAAAAAAAAAAGTTTTAATTATTATTATAGCAGGCATAGTCAACTTACAATTCCTTTTAAAAACCCAACTGCTTAGTCCTATTTTTCTATTGCAGTATTTATTGTCCTTCTTCCAGATGTCTAAATGTTCAGTGATGATAACATCGGACACTACAATCGTATATGGCGCCAGTGGATCCGTTTCGACTATTGTTCGCCATCCCGAACAGCCGTGTGTAAAATTAGAAGGTGCGAACGCGACGCACGAACTCACGCTCCAAATGTGTATCGTCCCGATTGATACATTTGGTCTGACTTGTCTGATTATTTGGTTTAATTAATTATTTTATTTAGAAAAACAAACAGTCATTCTATACATTACATCAGTGTTATTTAAATATAGATACATAAGTATTGTTATTTTAAATTTTCAATGTCTACCACTGTTTACTAACATAGTTATAGGTGACTGCACTAACAAAGATGGACCTTATTGTCTGGAAAATAAATGATTTATTATTATACAGCTTATAACTGGGCCACCTAAATATACCTATAGTACCCTGTCTTAAATAATTTATATTGGTTAAACAGGATATGGTTCTAAATTGACTTGTAAATTTTGAACGGAGTACTACATACATACTAAGCAAATTTTAACTGCTTTTTTTACAAAAATAGATTTTTATGTTATAAGAAAAATTTATTTTATCATTAAATCAGTACGAGGCTTTTTTTATGCATAACGGGTTGTTACTTGACCTCAATCACACCTGATGTGAAGTGAAGATGAGGCCGAAGGTGGAAGTACCTACACTTCATTGACCCGGAAACCCCATTCTATTTGGGGGACGGCTATCTTATCTCTGACAACTGGAACACAACAATGCTATTAATAATGCTGTTTGGCCGCAGACTTAGGTAAGTTGGTGGTAGCCAGCCAGGCGTACATTTAAACTGCCCTAGCACCAACCAAGCCGAGTACTAAATATGTACCTTGCCGGGGATCGAAACCGCGACGATTCGTAAACCCTATGTTGGTCAGATTAAGCCACGGAGGCGGTCGTCTACGGACTTCATAATACAAATAAAAACTGAATTATGCCGGGCTGTAAAAGCTTGTGTTTTAAACTGTACACTCGACTTGCTCGCCGTCCTGCGCGGCCGTATGTAAAATTAGAAGGTGCGACGAGGACGCGCGAACTCACGCTCCAAATCTGTATCGTGGGAACATAACATTTGTGCTTTCACTCGGACACTACGAGGGCCGATATTAGGCGAGGTCTCCTTGAGATTTGTTACCACAACACTCCTTGGTCCCACGGTAACAACGGATGCGGAGATCTGGGTTCGATGCACGACTGGTTGTAAGGTCGCAGGTTCGAAACCCGCTAGGGGCATATGTTTGTATGATGAATACGGATACGTGCACCAGAGATATGGATGTTTTCATATACAACAATCAACCGGTTCTTTCTCGTGAGTGTCGTTAAAGGCGACTAAGGGATTTTCCATCCAAAAACATCTATAGATTTGCACGTTTTTACTGCGATGGGCTTACACCATAATATGTGTGCATTCCGTATATTTCGTAAGATGAATCGTGGATTTTGTTTCAAGCATATGTTTGGAACGTACAAAACACTAATTTTTGGGATATTTCTGACCACCACATTTGGGATGAAGATCGTGATATTATGTTATGTATATATTTACAAAAAAAATGAATGTGTGTAGTAGGTAGGTATATCAATCATCCGATCCTTAATACAATCCTACTTGCATTTTTTTTTTTTATATGAGAGGGCGGCAAACGAGCATGCGGGTCACCTGATGGAAAGCAATCACCGCCGCCCATGGACACCCGCAACACCAAAAGGGTCACAGATGCGTTGCCGGCCTTTGAGGAAGGTGTCCACCCCAGAATAAGTAGGGCAACCTGAGTGATGAGGGATTCTCCAGCACTAATAGTGTAGAACTAAGTCCAATGATATTTATTATTATTTATTCATATCTTTGACGTACCCCTCGGTCTCTACGGTGGGTACCGTATCTCAAAACGAAATAACAGTTTAAATATTTCAAGACCAAAAGACTGGACAGTATGTTTTGTAACATACAGGCGCCATGTTGGATTTTTTTAACCTTAAAATGTATCCTATGACTCTCTGGGGATCAAGACGCATCGAACGACACCTTGCACTTCAAAATCGGTCCAGCCGTACGGGCTAGCACGTACAATAGGCATCATAATAATGAATGAGCGGTCATGCGCTCTATTACAATGGAATAAGGCCGATGTCGCGGTAAAACGATCCATCGACTTGTTCCTTACTGTGGGTAAAATGCATATTCGGCTATTTACGCCGCTACCACGTTTTATTAATCAGATCGCGTTTATAGGTAGCAAGTAAACCATGCGCTCTCATCATTCATCTAGCATAATTAATTATAATAAAATGTATAATTAATTTCTAAAGTCGTATATTATCATTTCCGAACTATTTCGGCTAACACCCGATAGAAAGCAAGACTTTCATTTTTTACGTGTCTTCTGAAACATTAAAATACCATTATTGGTCACCCATCCAAGGGACGACAGCGCCAAACATCGCTTAACTTCACTAATCGAAAACGAATAGGATGCGCCTGTGCCCCGAGTGTTTCGGCCTCGAGTGTACCTACGCCTCTAAAGAATTGTAAAATGTAGTGCGCACCGCAAGGCGATCGAGTACAAAGGATGCGCCGGCGCCGATGACTAGGTGAAGGTTAAAATGGCCGACCTGCGCTCGTTGTGTATAGTCACTATGGAATCGATACCTAACCTCAAGCATTTGTTTCAACGTAAGATACAGGATATAATTTGTTTGAATCACAATTTAAATCCATTAGAAATAATAAGTACCTTTATGTTCAAGCTACTACCGCTTCGGAAAGGGAAATCATACATACATAATGTCACATCTAGTACCGTAGCGGTAGGCAGAGACCACAGACTTCCACTTGCTACGATCCTGACACACCTCTTTTGCTTCATTCACTCTCATAAGATGTTCAAACATGCTCGTCGGTTTAGGGTTTTTTTTTATTTATGCACGACGGGTTCGTACTTGACCTCAGTCACACCTGATGTTAAGTGAAGATGAGGTCGAAGGTGGAAGCGTACTGACCCGGAAACCCCAACACATTTGGGGGACTGGCTATATCTTATCTCTGACAACCGGAACACAGCAATGCTATTAACATTGCTGCTTGGCGGCAGATTTAGATAATATGGTGGTAGCTAACCAGGCGGACATTTAAAATGCCCTACCACCAACCGAACCGGGCACTACATGTACTCCGCTGGGGATCGAACCCGCGACCTCCGAATCCTAAACCCAATGTTGTTTACATTGAGCCACGGAGGCGGTTAAACGGCTCTTGACTTTTGTTAAGACATCCCCGATTTGATTCTGGTACCTACGTTCGCCGTTGCCTTCCCCTACCAACACTGCCATCCACATTCGCATAGTTAAGTCTTCTTTCATTCATCCTCTCCACATGTCCAAACCATCTCAGCATACCTTCTTCAATATTTGTCACTACGTCTTCTTTCACACTGCTTAACTCCCTAATTACACTATTCCTGATTCTATCTTTCAAAGTCACCCCATTCATACTTCTCAATGACCTCATTTCCACTGCATTAATTCTACTTTCATTCTTCTTCTGCCATACCCAAGATTCACTCCCGTAAATCAGTTTTTTTGGACACATTCTGGCTCCTCATGGACCCGGCGCCAGCGCCCTGTTATATAACCGTTGCAATTTATATAAACGGCTGCATGAGATTTTTCTCCTTTTTTTTCTCTGTCCAACATTTCGCGTGACAACGTTGATTGATTCATAGTTAACCATTTATGTGCATATTTAAGCAATTTTAATTAGACAGATAATGAAGTAATCTAGGTATTTGGCTTTTTTAGTGTCCAATAAACGACCGTCAGTAGCGAATCGAACTAACAATTGTAAATAGGGTCCCGCATATTAATTAATTAAAAATAAAGGGGTTTGAACATTTTTGTACGCAGGTTGGAATATTTTTCAAAATTGCGTCCCACTATTACACTTGTGTAATTACGTTGTGGACATATAGAAGAACAATAACGTCAGTTATTTTAATGTCCTAAACTCTCACGTTATGAAGATAATTGGATATAATGACTTAAAATATTATGATAGCATTCAAAAGCTTTAGTCATCATTTTTTAACGTCAATTTTAAATCAATTAATATGATTAGGCCCAAGATGTTAGTCATACCACGATCAGACATGTCGACATACAAATAGAGCTGAAAAAAGAAATATAACTCACGTGACGGAATTTTAGCATTTAATACAGTGTGTTTATATACCTAGATGACATCTTGATAGTCCCAAATTTACATTTAAGGTACGCCTTGGTCGATCGCCCAACACCCCAATTAAATACCTACAGATACTACAAGTATTTTGTCTAAAATATCAGCGTAACACCTTTCGGGAAGCGAACCCACGACCTCGCCAGCTAACCTATGAAGAATAAGGTCAGTAAAGAGGTCGCGCGTGTTCGTCTATTAATCAAATCGCAGTGGCACGCCGCAATGCGCATGCGCTTCTTAAAGGCGACACGCGATAATGCCATAAATTATGTTTTTTTTTTGGGAAAAGCATTTAGGTAGAATTCTTGATATCGACAAGGTTTTGTGGATAATCGCGGATGCTCCATGGTATAATTAAGTCCTTAGAATAATTATAGAAGGTTTTAATTAAAGATAATTTAGTCATCATCAACAGACGTCCCTGGTGGGGCACATCCTGTTACATCCTGGGAGAGGGTATGAGCCATAATCCACCACGTGGGCCCAGTGCGGATTGGTGGATTTGTGGCAGATTAAAGGCCACCTGACAGTCAGGGTTTTAAGCTGCCCTTGCAGGCCACCTCTAGGTTGGCTTGGCTTTACAGCTGCCTTCAATTGAAAACAAAATCCGTTCATCCGTTTCACCGTGATTGAGCAAACAAATAAACATCCAAACATTCGCATTTATAACGGTGGGACTCTGACATGGAACCTTGACACTAGGGGATTCTGACATTTGTAGAATTTGACGATCATCTTTGACGTTTACGGACCTAACGGGTCAAAAACCAGGCAATACCTTCACGGCCACAACTTGAGGGTTTTGGTTAACCGCACTTCCACCTCATTTTTACTTAATATAAGGTCTAACAAAATTAACCCGACAAACGTTGCAGTGTATGTATTACGAAAAAAATAAAAAATTAAAGTTAACAGATTTTATTCAAAAAATAAAATTTAGAAATGTCAATTTTGTGAGTTGGACCTTAATGGCCGCGCGCTCTAAGTACTTTGCCACAACACACAAACACGTGCTTGCCCCGGCGCCGCCGGGACTTACTGTGAAAGATTGCGCCTTGTGCCCCGCCACCCGCCACCCCCTTTGGCGTCTTCCATATCAATGGAACGTTGCCAGTTTTGTCACATTGATAGAACAAGGTACAATCGAAAAGAAGTAAGTCTGTAAATGTATATTTTCATTTGCACTTACATTTAATTTTTTTACTCGGAAACAAAATTTTTAAGGGTAGTTTTTTTAATGAATATATTAGTGAGAGGAGGCTGCGAACAGTGGCGACTTGTAAGGCTGTTGATGTAGAAGACGTATTCCACATTTTAATGGAGTGCGTTCGGAGCGAAGACTTAGGAGGACAATTTGTGATCAATTATAATTTTACAGCGAGCGTCGGTGGCTCTGTGGAGGAGAGGAGACACAGTCTCCCAATTTGGGGGGTCTAGGTTCGATACCCAGGCAGGCCATGTACCAGTGAGTTTTAAAGTTTAATTTAATTATTTATGTGCACTTATCCGACTGCTCTTAAAACGGTGAAGGTAAACATCGTGAGGAAATCTGCATGCGTGAAGAATAAAAATTCTAAGGCATGTGAAGTACACCAACCCGCATTGGGCGTGGTGGACTACGGCCTGTACTGCAGTGGGATGTTTACGGGCTGATGATGATGATTATGATGATAATTTTAGACATGTAGTATAGTTCTCGAGGCGTAAGCTCAGCTTTGCATTTGTGTGAGTGACGTCAAGCTGCTAGCGGTACAAGAGGTGAAGTGCGGCATGTGCGCGGCAGGGAAGCGACGCGCAGCGGACACGCCGCGCCTCAGGCCGCGTTTAAACAATGCGCGGGACGCGCTGCGCCACAAGCCGTATCTCTATCTGTGTGCACTCACACAAATGCAAAGCTGATCTTACGCCTCGAGAACTGTAGGGATATGTAATAGTGTAACTTTTCCGTTATCTCGGGAAGTGAAATGGATGTATCATGTTGCGAAACTAGCTTTAATTCGTAGGTAAGCTTTGTGTCTGTATGTTTTGGATAAGCTTAGCTCCGATGACATGTCATTATAATGAGGGGTTGCGCTGAAAACCAGCGCTGTCAATTGCCATACGACATATTGACAGCAAATGCTGACGCCCAATCCCTTTGCCACAAATACATTTCATTATGCAAAATGTTATACCTACGAAATTTTCTGTATTCGTTGGCAATAATACTTTTTCTTTTCTTTCTTTCTTTCAATGATAAAACTTCGTTTAAAATAATAGAAAAAAAAGGCTGTTGATGACTAAACTGTGGATACTTGCAAATTTCAGGAAACCTGCAGGATCCATCACCGAGTAACCAATAAAGTTGAAAATGTAAATATTTTATTACTTCTAATACGGACCTTAGATTTTTTAAACTTTAGAGATCATCATATTAGCCGAAAGACGTCCACTGCTGGACAAAGGCCTCCCCCAAAGATCTCCACAACGATCGGTCCTGCGCTGCTCGCATCCAGCAGATTCCCGCGATCACATTACATTAATTTTGTTATTAGATTTAATTAATTATAATTAAGACACATTGACCTCATTGACGTTGTGGAGATCTTTGAGGGAGGTCTTTGTCCAGCAGAGAACGTCTGCCGGCTGATATATGATGAAGACTCATTGCACGCGCGACACGCCTCCCTCGTGGCTTTTCAACTTTTTTTTATATAAGCGTACTTATTTGGGGAACTGGCTATCTTATCTCTGACAACTGGAACACAACAATTTACATGGTGTAAGATGGTGGTAGAATAAGTAAGGTGGTTTTAGTAGTTCAAAATGCCCTACCACCAACCAAACCGAGTACTAAACATCGTACCCGCGACCTCCTATACATTGAGCCACGGAGGCGGTCAAACTTTATTGTTCATGTCAACTCAAAGGTATTTGCGGCGAAAAAAAAGGTTCCTGACCATCTGGCAACCCTAGGCAGCACCGTTTTCATTTCATAGGCTACCCTAAAAGAATCTACGGTGCATTAAAAACCACGCTAGAATTTTTCAGGTTACAAATTCGGAATATCCTGCGACAAATAAGTAGTATGTTTATGTACTCACCATATAAACCATTAAGCAACCTTCAGCATGCACTATGCTCTGGTCTTGTTACCTGGTGGGCAAAGGCAAACAAATTATTGAAGATATTGAAAAGACGATTAAAAACTCGGCGAATTGAGAAACCGAAGATGAAGCGGCGCACCCATGAGTTTGGAAGAGTTACCTATCACGAATGCGAATTTTTATTTTTCGAATTTTAATTGTTCGAAAACGTTTCCCATATTTTTGATTTCTATATGTTTTGTTGTTGTGGTTGTGTTGTTGTGGTTGTGTTGTTGTGGTTGTGTTGTTGTGGTTGTGTTGTTGTGGTTGTGTTGTTGTGGTTGTGTTGTTGTGGTTGTGTTGTTGTGGTTGTGTTGTTGTGGTTGTGTTGTTGTTGGATTGTGTTGTGTTGTGGATAAAAAAAAAAGTTTCACTTCACCGAAAATGCATTTTACAGAAGTTCGAATGTACGACATTCAAATGTTATTTCTTTAAATTTACATATGTTTTAAAGTTCAACCGAATGTTTAGCCGAAGCATCTATTGCCAGACGTTTTGGTTTTCAGAATATTATTAACAATATTATAAAAACACAACCTAACATCGAAGGTTAAGGAGGGACCTTAACCTTCTGAACCTAACCAAATGTGTCGGGGTGCTCCGACCCATATTGCTCGCTCGCTTCGCTCGCTCACTACACATAGGGGTTGTCTAGAAAAAGTAACTTCGACATAAAGTAATTCTAGTAATTTAAATTATGGTAAGTAAAACATCTGTCAAACATCAACAAGTAGTTCTGATAATCGGTTAACCGTTTTTCTAGTATGTGAAACATATATAAAATAAGTTTATGAGAAAAAAAGTTATATAAAATAATCACTCTGGCAATTGAAATTCGAGCAAGAAAGTTTCGAAAGTATTTTTCATTTTTTTATGTTGATTCTAAGAACTTTTTGATTCACCCTCGTACCTTCTATTTCATTTACCTAATTATGCCCTACTTTTTTCCTTACGGCAAAAAAACTCATTACTTGTTTTTTGCCTGCCTACTGTATGTAGCGAAGTTAGCTAAGTTTGAACGCCCAATCTACTGTTCTTTACGATAACGGTTGACTGGAAGAAATCCCGCTATGGGATAAGTCCGCTTTCGTGTTTCGTATTTATTTTCTTTTGTAGAATAAAGTTTAAAAATAAACAAAATGTCCACGGTCAAATCGGGGACGTCTTAAAGAAAGGCTTAGGTCAAGAGTACCCTAAACCGACGAGCATGAACAGACTCTTGAGAGTGAATGAAACAAAAGAGGTGTGCCAGGATCGTGGCAGATGGAAGCAACCGCCTCCGTGGCTCAATGTAAACAACATTGGGTTTACGATTCGGAGGTCGCGGGTTCGATCAAGTCCTCGGTTTTGTTGGTGGTATTTTAAATATCCGCCTGGCTAGCTACCACCATCTTATCTAAATCTGCCGCCAAGCAGCAATGCTAATAGCATTGTTGTGTTCCGGTTGGCAGACATAAGATAGCCAGCCCTCCAAATGTGTTGGGGTTTCCGGGTCAGTACGCTTCCACATTCGACCTCATCTTCACTTAACATCAGGTGTGATTGAGGTCAAGTACGAACCAGTCGTGCATAAAAAAAAAGTCTGTGGTCTCTGCCTACCCCTACAAAATTTGACAAAGGTGACATTAGGGACGAAACCCACAGGGCATGTATGCAGACAGACTTACTTTGGTATTTACAATATGTAAGTGTAGATAACAAACTGTACCACTCGTGGCGCAGTCGCATTCGCTTTCGATTAGCAAAGGTAAGCAATGTCGCGCGCGGTCATTCCTTGGATAGGTGACCACTAGTGGCATTTTAATTATTTTTTTTCTTAGGATAACACCATCACTTGCTTGTGCGGTGATAATAATAAATAAATAAATATTTCGGACACTTACACCAATCATCTAGTCCCAAACTAAGCAAAGCTTGTACTATGGATACCAGATAACGGATAAACATACATAAATATTTATATAAACATCCATGACTCAGGAATAAATGTTCATATTCATCACACAAACATTAACCCGTCGCGGGATTCGAACGCGCAACAGTTGGTTTCGCGGACAGGGTCACTATCCACTACACCAATCGGTCGTCAATTTTCTATTCTATCACTATTCGCTTTCGATTAGCGAAGGTAAGCAATGTCGGGCGCGGTCAGTCCTTGGATGGGTGACCACTAGTGGCATTTTAATACAAGTGTTTCCGTGCTTAGGAGGGCACGTTAAATTGTCGGTCCCAGTTGTTTTCAATTGAAGGCAGTCGTCAAGCTGAGTCGGTAGGTCTACAGGGGCAGCTTACACTGACTGTCAGGTGGGCACTAAACTGCCACAAATCCATCCATCCGCTGGGTCCGCGTGGTGGATGGCTCATACCCTCTGCCAGTGAGAGGAGGCTGTGCCCCGACAGTGAGGACGTGTAAGGATGTTGATGATAAGTCAAATCAAAAATGCTTTATTTTGTAGGTACACAGGGTACTAAAATAGTCAGATTAGCATTTCGGGGAGTGTGCGTTGGAATTACATAATCTTATTCCACCGTCACCCTGGGAGATTCCACCCGTATATGTATAGTTAATATACCGAACATTCGCACTAAGAAGTTCGATTCTTCATTCATCATCCGAACAGCCAAGGCATGGAACTCCCTTCCGGAGTTAGTCTCCTGAATCCTACAACCTTGGGATCTTCAAGAGCAGAGTGAATAGGCATTTACTGGGGTCGCGTGCCTCATCTTCGACCACATCGTCACTTTCCATCAGGCCCCTATTTCACCAAGTTGACAGGTGCGACAATTGTCAAAAAAATATAACCGCACCGATTTCATTTATTAAGTATTCGACACTGGTTTTACTAATTCGAAATTTTTCCTTAAACGCTAATTCAGTAATGTCAAAGGAGAAATTTATTCGTTCTCTATATATTCTCCTATCACTGTCACTACTGCTGCTTTCACGGAGAGCCATTTTGTAATTAACAACGAAAACACTACAATTGTCACGCTAGCCTGACACAGCCCCGATCTCATGTCAACAATTACCGACAAATCTACAAATATGTCGAGTTCAAAAAATGATTCTTGTTTCACAACATAATTGTCATTTGATTGAGATAAGGACAATTGTCACAAAATGCCTGTCATGTTTATAAGCTTTTCTATACGAAATAATTTACAAAATTGTCATTTGTCACCTGCCCGTTGACAATTGTCAGCGACATGTGTCGAATTGTCAGCCGACATATGTCGCTGACAATTGTCAACTTGGTGAAATAGGGGCCTGATGAGATTGTGGTCAAATGCGATACAGTCAATCATAAAAAAAATAACATTTTTAAAGCTACTGCTTGTTGAAAAGGCAATTTTCGCCTGAGAAGAACAAGCAAGAAACACGAGGGGTTGCTCTTTTTTAAAAAGTTTTTAATATTACAAAAAGGTATAATAATACTTCATTATTAATTGTGTAATAGCCTGGTTATGAGAACGAGCTGGTTATGTCCATGAATATTTATCATCTAAATAATGTAATGAGTATGTGTGTGTAGCACACACATACTCTAGTGTATCCTGATATTCCTGATGTTACTTTTATGGATTGTTATAAAATATGTTTATCCAATTGCTTTGGAACTTATGGTATGTGTGTGACTGGAGATACAAATAAACGATTTATTCAAAAAATCAAATTCAAAACATTTATTTTCATTCAAGCATAACACACATTTATTTTATTTATTTATTTTATTTATCCACAACGGGTTAGCACTTGACCTCAATTACACCTGATGTTAAGTGAAGATGAGGCCGAAGGTGGTAGCGTACTGACCCGGAAACCCCATCTTATTTGGGGGACTGGCTATCTTATCTTTGAGATTTTACATTGAGCCACGGAGGCGGTTACATTATGAGTATTTTATATAAAATATATATAATTGTACACAATTATGAGAGTATCCTGTTAACTTCTTAAAACTTGTGTTACGATACTCTGCTCTCCATTCTTGTACTTTTTAGATAAGATTTTTACTTTATGCTTAATTGAAATTGAAAAACCTGGATTAGTTTGGTTAGTGCTTATGTGAGATGTAAATATAATATGAGAGGTTAGTTGGTCAGATTGTGTTAGTGTGCGTGCGTGTGTGTATTTATGTATGTGTGTATTTATAATTAAGCTTTCTTAATAAGTTTTAGATACAAACTAAACTGTAGATACTTACAAAATTTCAAGAAAACTGCAGGATCCATCACCGAGTAATTAATTAATTTAAAAAAATATAATTATTTTATTACATCTAATACTGGCCTTACATTTACTTTAGACTTTAGAGATCACATTACATTAATTTTGTTATTAGATAATTAATGAGCAAATTATATAGAAATCAAGATGTTACATTTCATTAGATCACATTATTCAGGAATGTTTGATAGTTTTGTAAAAATTTTTATTTTAAACGTGCAGACAGCTGTTGTTCCACATTGTCACGGCAAATCTGGAACAAAGAAGGAATTTACTTAATTTTTGAGTTTCAGTAGATATGCATTAGTTTAGTGAGTATACACTTTTAACTTCCTATAATCTTAAATTTACCACCACCACTCAAGGCTAGAGCAACTTAAATCTACCACCACCACTCCGGGCTAGAGCATCTTAAATCTACCACCACCACTCCGGGCTAGAGCAACTTAAATCTACCACCACCACTCCGGGCTAGAGCATCTTAAATCTACCACCACCACTCCGGGCTAGAGCATCTTAAATCTACCACCACCACTCTGGGCTAGAGCATCTTAAATCTACCACCACCACTCCGGGCTAGAGCAACTTAAATCTACCACCACCACTCCGGGCTAGAGCATCTTAAATCTACCACCACCACTCCGGGCTAGAGCAACTTAAATCTACCACCACCACTCCGGGCTAGAGCATCTTAAATCTACCACCACCACTCCGGGCTAGAGCATCTTAAATCTACCACCACCACTCCGGGCTAGAGCATCTTAAATCTACCACCACCACTCCGGGCTAGAGCATCTTAAATCTACCACCACCACTCTGGGCTAGAGCATCTTAAATCTACCACCACCACTCCGGGCTAGAGCAACTTAAATCTACCACCACCACTCCGGGCTAGAGCATCTTAAATCTACCACCACCACTCCGGGCTAGAGCAACTTAAATCTACCACCACCACTCCGGGCTAGAGCATCTTAAATCTACCACCACCACTCCGGGCTAGAACAACTTAAATCTACCACCACCACTCCGGGCTAGAGCATCTTAAATCTACCACCACCACTCCGGGCTAGAGCATCTTAAATCTACCGCCACCACTCCGGGCTAGAGCATCTTAAATCTACCACCACCACTCCGGGCTAGAGCATCTTAAATCTACCGCCACCACTCCGACCTAGAGCATCTTTCAAAGCCCAATATAAAAAGCTTATCTTTGCAGATCACAAGACTGATTTCCGTACTTAGTTGACCGTGTCCTACGTCACGTCTGATAAACTAGCCTAAAACACTACTTAATACTAATATTATAAATACATGCATCACCAACATAATAACTAACTCAACCCAGTACGCTTTTCAAACGAAATACATATTAGTACATATTATATAACAAGTAACCAGTACTGTTACCATACCAACTAATTATTTAGTTACTTCCAAAGTTCTGTTTTAAGCTGAACGTCACTTTCCACTTGAGGCACTGGTAGAATTATTAGTGTTGTAAGCGCGTTCAGCGTTTGCAGCGTTAGCTGAGCCAGCAAGCCCTTTCACTGGTACAATTATATTGTGCATTATTCTAAGATTTCTTCCTGTATAATAATAATTATATTTATGGTCCTGTAAAATGTATTGTGGCACTGAATAAAAAGTTTCTATGTCTATGTCTAAATGTGATTTTTTTGCACATGGATAAAGTACCTGTCAGTGATAGAATATAAATGTTTTCTAATATATCGGTAGCTTGCTTTAGATATAGTGTAGGTATTTAATAATAAAACATAGATTATTGGATTAAAATTACCACTGTAAATTTCATTGCGTCGGCGAATATACTTAGGACCCCTGTAACTATTTCCAAAAAAATCGATCAAAACTTCTTTACATCATCGTTATACACATACTTTCATCGAGGACAAATATCACGATTCATTAAACTATTGATTAATTTTTTGAAAATTGTTTTAGGGGATCTTAGCATTATCTGCAACGCAATGAAGTTCACAGTAGTGGTAACTTTAATTTAATATTGTAGGTTTTATAACAGTTAAAGGGTAAAAGGTGTTGTTATGCTTATTAGTTCTGTTGTGTTACAGCATTTATTTTATATATAATATTAAGTATAACAATACATTCGTTGGTACGCTGTCGCTTTGGAGATGGGCGTTTATAGCTACACTACAGTTTCCAACTACAGTAGCTATCATCGCTATTTTGTACTGTGTATATTTATTTCTGTATCCAATAAAATTATTCTTATATTTTTATTCTTATACTATACCTAAAGCAAGCTACAGAATTCTTAGAAAACATTTTTATTCTATTAGTGATGGATAGTCTACCTTCTGCAAAACAAATGAGGAACTTTAAGATTATAGTATTTTACTTAACACAACAAAAATAACGTATTTTTACCGACCGATTGGTGTAGTGGATAGTGACCCTATCAGCAAAACCAACGGTTGCGGGTTCGAATCCCGCGAGGGGTAAATGTTTGTGTGATGAATACGAACATTTATTCCCGAGTCTTGGATGTTTATATAAATATTTATGTATGTTTATCCGTTATCTAGTATCCATAGCACAAGCTTTGCTTAGTTTGGGACTAGATGATTGGTGTAAGTGTCCAAAATATTTATTATTACTTAAAAAAAAAAACTCAAATCATATATTGCATTCCTTATGCTTTGATGGTATTATGGTGTACTGTATCAATGATGATGCTTCTATGGCTATAAAATTGCAATTCGTAATCGATGCTGGCTAATGCGGTGCCAAGGTGATTACTCTGTATTAACCTTAATGGTTTTCTGTTACTTCACTTGGTTTGAGTGTAGCTAATTGGGCACTTAGATTCCAAACCCAACCTTCCAATACCTACATCAAGGACTATACATGGTGTTACAAAAAAAAGCAGAAACCCGTAAAGCAGAAAGGGTGTTGACGGATCCCTCGTCAAGAGTCTATTGGCAATATATGAAAACAGAAGTATTTGATTACAATTCATATTACATTCATTAAGAAAAATATAATTATAACTAAAAGACATAATAACATAGCATACTTACGAGTATAGATACATTACTTATGCCTAGAAACTTACTCTATTAGGCACTATTCCAAATTCATTCTTCAGGATTTTTTTTTCCATCCATCCACATTCACATATGCTCACTCACACACACGCATACACACACACTAACACAAAAATACACCAAAATTAATTCGTTCATTCTCATACCTCTGTACCACCTCTCATAATCTGTGGCTAATGGTGCTGGAGTTACAATTAACCATATTAGTTTGTAAATTAGTCTATAAGTAGCAGTTATTGTAATACTGTTTGTTAGTCCTAAATAAATAAATTAAAAAAAAAGTACAATATTATGACTTACCGAAAAATTAATTATTTAAAATAAAAACATTAAATAGTCATAATGGAAACGCAACATTATTTCAGCTTTACGGGTGTTTTTGTAAGACTGTGTATATGTTGGTAGTGATGCGACATAGAAATCAGTTGCAGTTGGTTAGTTGGCTATATGCAAAGACATATAAATAGTAGCAGACCGGATATAAGGATTAAATAGCATACCCCATTTCAATAAAAGTATTAGCCACATTTAGTTTTCAATGAGGATGTCTGGAAATTAATTCTAATTGTCTGGCTGATGAGATTATGAATGATTGATACCTTATCTAACTCCTAATACATAGTACATTTAGAAACAAGCAATATGTTGTTGTGAAAGAAAGAACACTGTACTGCCTTAGTAGGCAGATTTTGTAGGGACGGAGAGATAATACCAACTTATAATGTACCCAGAATCCAAGCAAATAAATGTAATTTCATTTCATTTCAAAAAAGGTGATGTGAACATAATACAATCGACCGATTGGTGTAGTGGATAGTGACACTGTCAGCGAAACCAACGGTGGTGGGTTCGAATCCCGCGAGGGGTAAAGGTTTGTGTGATGAATACGAACATTTATTCCCGAGTCATGGATGTTTATATAAATATTTATGTATGTTATCTAGTATCCATAGTACAAGCTTTGCTTAGTTTGGGACTAGATGATTGGTGGGACGTATCCGAAATATTTATATATTATTTATTTATCTCTCTCTAACATCACTATATTTTGGGAGAACCTACTGACCTCTAAAATACAGGTGATTACTACCTAGTTCAGAGCTCAGCAGTCTAACTTTGCCTACATGTACTTAATAAATTTCATATGTAACTGTTCCTTTCTTTTTTCTGTATGGAACTGTATAATACATTCATATTTGGATTCTTCTTCACTACTCTCTTTGCTTAACCTCAACATTAACCATAGATTTCGTAACACCAAAACATTTTTATTAAATGCCTATAAAAACAACACATCCTATTATAATCCCATGGTTAGGATGTGTAGATTTTATAATGAGGTGTCCTCAACTGGTGATTCCCCTATAGACATATTCGACTTTAGAACCATACCATTTAAAAGGCTAGTAAAAGATGTCCTCAACTGAGTT
This sequence comes from Oegoconia quadripuncta, assembly GCA_949316235.1. NCBI lineage: Eukaryota > Metazoa > Arthropoda > Insecta > Lepidoptera > Autostichidae > Oegoconia > Oegoconia quadripuncta. Next base: position 29,884,032 of record OX438749.1, read on the forward strand.
CTATCCCAATTTTACTTTGATGCTTAGCTACAAGATCCGTCAAAGCTAAAAGTGTTTTATTCTGTCGGTATTCTTTAAAAAAAAAACAAGACAATAATTAAGCTTGTTCTTGTTTAACCATGTTGTGTATACATGCTTGGGATTCCAATCTAGTTCGAATCTAAGTTAACTTTAAGTTCTTCTCATGTACGATTGTAATCTGTTTTGTGTACCAAGAAATAAAATAAAATAAAAATAAAATACGATATAGCTGCATTTACTGAAATTAATTATTTATTTATAATATTTCAAAAACCTTTCCGGTTCACTCCCATTTATTATTATTATTAAATTCTTTATTGCACACAAAAATAAAATACAAAGAACATTTAACATACATGATGAAGTGTACAAAGGCGGTCTTATCGCTGATATGTCTTTTATATGTATATTTATATGTCTATTAGTCCAGTAAGGATACACTTTTAACTTCCTATAATTTTAAAGGCCATGATTTTTTGCACATGGATAGAGTACCTGTCAGTGATAGAATAAAAAAAAATTCTAACAAATCGGTAGCTTGCTTTGGTTATAATATACATAATTTAGAAATAAAACATAGACTAAATGATTAAAGTTACCACTGTGAATTACATTGCATCGGAGAATATACTTAGAACCCCTGTAACTATTTTCAAAAAAATTGAGCAATAACTTCTTTACAATTATGAAAAATTTCACCGAGGGCAAATATCACGATTCAATAAATTATTTTTAGAAAATATAAAGTGCGTATTGATTAATTTTTTAGAAAATAGTTTTAGAAGATCTTAGCATCTTCTACAACGCAATGAAGTGCACAGTGGTAACTTTAACTTTAATATTGTAGGTTTTATAACTAAATACCTACACTATACCTAAAGCAAACTCCTGATCCGTTAGAAAATATTTTTTACAATATCACTGATAGATACTCTATGTACAAAAAATCAGGGCCTTTAAAATTATAGGAAGTTACACCCCTAAATATGCATATCTCAACTGGACTATATGGGTATTAGGTTATTCTAGTACCAATAGAGAAGCTCAGCCTCTTTTTAGTGTCCATAATGCCAAATAAATTGGAGCAAGGGCAAGAAAATGTTGATGATGAATGCAATGGAGACAATTACAATCAAAATCATTTCTGATTAAAAGAAAATAGGTAACTAAGCTCATTAAATCTTCACAAAATATTCCTTACTACTCCATGTAGGACAAATGCTGGTGTGAGATCTCCTCTAAGATGCTTAGTAAACATGTATAATGAACATTTTTTAGATTTCGACATATTTTCGTTATCATATCACAGATTTAGGGGTTCTGTTATTGGAGAGTTATTGCACGGGTAATATTTATATTGTTTGGTTTGTGTAGCAGCACATTGTAACATTGTAATGATACGGATATACTTATTGTAAACTTCATAACTTGTAAGTTTTGTGAAATACTGTGTTACTTACCTTGTGGATAGTGTCGTGGACTGTGTATATACTTAATACCTACAGAAACTGTTAATAATGTAACTATGTACACTGTTGTTAACTGTCCCTAATAAATAAAATAAAAAAAAATAAGCATACATTTTTGAGCTTTATCAGCTTAACAAGTGGTCAGTCAGTAAGGGGCGCAAAAAAAAATTAACACTGTGTTAACTGAACCTTCTGTATGTTTGTGTATTAGTCAGGTATTGTAACTATGTACCGTACTGAATCGCACGGGCACCTGGAAAACCTTATTCATCATCTCAATATCATAAAATGTGAACATGTCATGGCATTGTAACTGTTTCACTCTGTTATATTCATTTGATGAGTTCATTACAAATAGTCGGAAAAGTTCAGTAGAATCTATACCAGTATAATCAGAATTAAGGAAGAAAGTAAGTTTGGCTTCAAATCAAACTCATTTACCTTTTTATGCTGATCACAAATCCTGAGCACTACATCATGGATTGCACACATTAATTTAAATCTCTACGTTGATTATTACATAGAATTAATTCACAATCTATCACGATTTTCTATCAATCATACAAAGAAAAAATGAAAAGTTTTGGCGAAACGAACGTCACGTCACACGTAAATATTTATTTTCTTTGAACTGTCAAACTTACATAACCCAATTTTTTAGAGAACCACAGCATCGGTATTGTGCAGCTGTTATGTCCGCGACTTTTTTATTAAGTCGTATAAATTAAGTAGGTAGCCGCGAAAAAAGTTAGTAATTATTTTGGTTTTCTTCGTTGAAGTTCCTCTTTCCTGCGAATTAGTTTTTTGGTGAATGTTTTTAGCGCAAGGAAAATTTCCGCGGTGCCCAGACCGCCATCCGCGTGTAGCGGCCTTCTATTACTGTTCGAATAAACGCGAGATAACTTGCCGTTCGCTCGTGGCCGGTTTTAACAAACCCGCAGATTATGTACAATGCTTTTACAATGCCATAATAATTATGGAGACAATTACGGATACATAATATCCTCGCGCTTCTATCACCTTCGGTAGAGGCTTTCGTCATTATTATGTTACATTATTATTATATAATATTACTATATAATTGGTGTAATAGTAGATACGTGTTTTATGTACTGAATTCAATTAATGTAATAAGATACAATTCTAATCTATTTAAATACTAGGTTCTAAATACCAATTTTATATAAAAAGAGTACTTATCTAAAAACCTAACTTGAACAAGTAACCTAAAGGGCCTGTGTCACCTCATCACTTAATTTAGAAGGTAGAAAATTTGCAGCCCGTGTGTGCTCAAGATCCTGGTAGCGTTAACTCCGTTGGATGGCGAGATAAGTGTCTGCTCTTGGGTCGACAGAGACGTTACTAGTTCAATCTGGGTTCGATCCCCAGTATTAAACATATAGGTAGGTACACTCGGTTTAGTTGGTGGTAGAGCATTTAAATGTCCACCTAGCTAGCTACCACAATCTTATCTAACTCAGCCGCCAACAGCCATGTTAATAGCATTGTTGTGTTCCGGTTGTCAGAGATAAGATAGCCAGTCCCCCAAATGTGTTGGGGTTACCGGGTTAGTACGCTTCCACCTTCGACCTCATCTTCACTTAACATCAGGTGTGATTGAGGTCAAGTATGAACCCGTACTTATGTAAATGGGAACACGCCTGACTATTGTTTTTTCTTTTTAAAAATCTAAGTAGGTAACCTAAGAGAGGGGTTGCGCTGAAAGCCAGCACTGTCAAGTGCCATAAGACATATTGGCAGCGAATGGTGAAGCCCAATCCCTTTGCCACAAATACATTAAATGTGCACAATTATACCTATTAAACGTTTTGTATTTGTTGGCAATAAACACTTTTTTTCTTTCTTCTTTCATTCGAAAATAATATCTGAAAAAGCGGCTTTTGGGAAATAGTTCCTTTTGCTTTGAATTAGGCAGTAAAGCTCCAGTGATGCAATTTCTTTATAACAGCGCCATCTATTGTCGAGTAGAAATATAAAAATAAAACACCAAATTCTTATTTACATTTATTCAGTTCCCATTAACCCAGGAGTTTGTATGGCAAACCTATTCAGAGTTTTCCTGTTCCTCCGTCGATAAAACTGCAGTGTGAGAAAGGGATGATTTTGGGCTTTTTGGCGGGAACTCTGCGAGTGAAGTAGCATTTTTCTTTCTTATAATGTGTGCATTCTGACTTTTGAAGCTTAATAATGGCAGAATATTGTGCAGCAAACGTTAGTGATAGTGTACAAGTGAAGGGAAGTGTAAATTAAAGTGCGTAACGGAGCTTTCGGGTTCCCACAAGAAGCCGCCGAAATCTTTTGTAAAGCATTCTGCCACTTTAGTGAAGAATGACTTGACCGTGACTAGATTCTGTATACGCCAAGTATAAGACGAGTTACTTGACTGAGACTGACTTACAAACTGAAGAAATAAGATAACTAAGACGTGGCTGTTATGGGGTAGATCCCTTTGCCTTCTCCTAGAGGAGAAAATAAAACTAAAAAAAAAAGGGATGATTTTATATTCTGTTAGTAGTTGCTTAATCCAGGGCATATTCTACTTATATAAGAAATTTCACCAATTCCGTTTATTTCGCCGTGATTGAACAAACAAACGTCCAAAATTTCACATTTATACTAATAGTTAGATTTATAGCTAACTTTTCGAGTACTCGTTGTATTGCCACCTTATTATTTCGGCGTCAAATTATTTAATTTTTTTTTTTAGTTTAATTTATCCACATAGGATACAGGATAGGCAAAGGTTATGCACCAAATTATTTAATATAAATTAGGCTTTTTGGCGGGAACTCGTCGAGCAAAGTAGCATTTTTCTTTATAGTTCTTATAATTTGTGCATTCTGACTTTTGAAGCTTAATAATGGCAGAATATTGTGCAGCAAACGTTAGTGATGGTGTACAAGTGAAGGGAAGTGTAAATTAAAGTGCGTAACGGAGCTTTCGGGTTCCCACAAGAAGCCGCCAAAATCTTTTGTAAAGCATTCTGCCACTTTACTGAAGAATGACTTGACCGTGACTAGACTCTGTATACGCCAAGTATACGACGAATGACTTGTTTTGACTGAGACTGACTTACAAAATGAAGAAATAAGAAAATAAGACATGGCTGTTATGGGCTAGATCCCTTTGCCTTCTCCTAGAGGAGAAAATAAAACTAAAAAAAAAAAAAAAAAAATTAATATAAATTATGTCAAATTAGATACGTAGCGTTTTTTGCTTGAGCAACGCGTTTTAATTATTGAAACGTACTACTCTAAACCAATAAATAAATATTTCGGACACTTACACCAATCATCTAGTCCCAAACTAAGCAAAGCTTGTACTATGGATACTAGATAACATACATAAATATTTACCACTCGCGGGATTCGAACCGGCAATCGTTGGTTTCGCTGACAGAGTTGCTGTCTATGTTGTATCATGTTGTATGTATGTTAGCACGTGACCTTGAACGAGTGGCGGAGGCCTGGATACGGGGTTCTGTCTGTAGCATTACATACAGTCAGAAATATACAAATCCCAGAAACATTATTTCATTTATTTATTTATTTAAAAACAGTAACAAATAAAGAGATGGAATTTAAATATAAACTAGAACAAATGTAAAAAATTGGGGCCGCGAGGCAAGGTACCCAAAACGCTGGCAGCGTTTTCTCGTTGGATGCAGATAGTTACGCGTTCAGCGAGGAAACAACCAGCTCTCAAGTTACCAGTGACATCGACTAAGCGCTTTAATATTAACCAACAACAAGCGTGCTATTCGTCCAATTTATAAATTAGGAAATAGAGTATCTCTTAGAGATAAGTTTAAGGAAATTAATGTCTTAACAATGACTTCTCAATACATTTATGAAAATTTGTTATATGCAAAAAAAATTTAACCTTATTCGCTAAAAATAGTGATAGGCACAATGTTAATACAAGGAATAAGAACCAGTTATCTGTTTATGTTAGCCGACTTCACAAAGTTAGTAAATCCTTCAAAGGGCAATGTATACGTTTTTATAATAAGGTTCCAGTAGACATTCAAAATTTGCCTTTAAATAAAAAAGCAATCATAAAACAGAAATTATTAGCAAAAGGCTATTATAAAATCACTGACTATTTGAATGATAAGCAAGCATGGACATAGCTGTCTTCTTATTCATATAATTACGAAATCACAAATTGTAACCCATAATCTGTTCAAAAGAGCAACCCTAGAGTTTCCTGCTCGTTCTTCTCTGGGGAGTCAGCTTTGTGAATGAGCCGTAAATTTAAATGTAATATTAATAGTGACGTTTTCAAGTGATAATTTTATCGCATGAAATAAAATGATTTATAATTTTCAGTATCAATTAGACATGAACTGATGCTGTATCGAGCATCCTCACGAGGGGAAGTCCTTAACGGTTAATAGCACTGACACAACGTTTTTCATACACGGTTAGTTGTGAAAGTTAAACATGATTATCGCGATAATATTAATAGTGACGTTTTCAAGTGATAATTTTATCCTATGACATATAATAATTTGATTTGATTTGAATGTGACGTGACGCAGAACCCTCTCGCAGAAGACCGACGTCTGAGTAGTGGCATTTTGCCACTGCGCTTCGTCCGGTGAGCGAGGGCGCCGGAGGCCCACCTTCCAGTCTCTCTCCAGAATGGTAGCGGTATTTAAAGAGTTAGTACCCCAGGAGGGTACCAGCACTGCTGGAGAATCCCTCATCGCTCAGGCTGCCCTACTTATTCTGGGGTGGACACCTTCCTCAGAGGCCGGCAAGGCATCTGTGGCCCTTTTGGTGTTGCCCATGGGCGGCGGTGATTGCTTTCCATCAGGTGACCCGCATGCGCGTTTGCCGCCCTCATATAAAAAAAAAAAAAAAAGACGCCAGAATGCTTATACTTACCCCAATTTGTGGGGATGGACGTGATGTGTGCGTAATTAGGATGCTATTACATCTGACTCCATAAACTCAATACTACGATGCTTCCGGAGCTAAGTTCAGACGGAAAGCGAAAACGAGTTGTACCGGCGGCAGACGTAGAATTACTGTAGATAGGTATTGTTATTGTTGATAAGCGACTTAAGTTTTTCGTCAGCCTTCTGTGAAGTAGCCAAAATATCCTTTGGGCACTATTCTAGCACAAATGTTTTGACATTACCATAATAGCTGAATTCCACTTTGTGTATCCCAACATCACGTACAAGGCTAATTTTACCAGAGAGTAAAGACTAGCTAAAAGTAAATCCATTTACTTGACAGAATAAAACGTTGTAAAACATCACGTTTGCTGGTAGAAAACTCTAACGGAGTTAAGCTCGCCTTTGCACATTTTATATACAATACATATTTCTGTAACAGTTTTGTATACAATAAAGATATTAAATAGATATTTATATAATATTAGATATTGTATTCTATTCTATATTAAGGCCCGTATTACATAATGTTACTCAAGCTCCGCTTGAGGACAGTTAAAAAGGGACAGCTTTATGTAACTTGTATAGCGGCATCTCTTTCTAACTATGCTCAAGCGCTGATCTACGCTTGAGCAACATTCTGAAATACGGGCCTAGAAACTATACTATTCTAAGTCCACATTCAGTTTTCTTTTTTTCTTGTAATACTCTATTCTCTCGTCAAGGCTCGCTGAAAAAAGAAATACACTTTTAAACACTTACAGATATTTATTTATTATATTAATTATTTCCAAAAAAAAAACACAGTAAAGAACTTATACATAAAAAATTCTGAATATAGAAAACTAGAAAGAACGAAAGACTACAAAATAGTACTGTACTAATAAATATAAATAATAAATAAATATTTCGCACACTTACACCAATCATCTAGTCCCAAACGAAGTAAAGCTTGTACTGTGGATACTAGATAACGGATAAACATACATAAATATTTATATAAACATCCATGACTCGGGAATAAATGTCCATATTCATCACACAAACATTTACCCGTCGCGGGATTCGAACCCGCAACCGTTGGTTTCGCTGACAGGCTCACTATCCACTACACCAATCGGTCTACTAATAATGTAATAGTACCAATTTTATTTAATTAAGTAATTAAAAACGAAATTTAATTAAAACATTACCCATTCAATTTTAACGGTAACCATTGTCAGTAATATAATAAGAATTGGCATAAGTTTGGTATTAGTTTTCTGTATAAGAATTTGTAATAATGCTGTTGATTCTATGTAAATATATAAAACAAAATAAAAATAAAAAATAAACACGTATTTAGCCCTCAAAACTAAGCAAGGTCGAAAACGTGCTCAAGATCGCTTTCATGCGGGAGCATCCTAGGCTGGCAGCATTACCTCGTTGAATGATATAATAAATATCCCTAGACTATACACAACGCCATCTAGTTCCACAGTAAGCGACTATAGGCTTGTGTTGTGGGTACCAGATGGTTAATATACTACATAAATACATTTTTTTTTTTTGTAAATAAATACTTATTATAAATGAAAACATCCATAACTCGGGTACACATGTCCGTATTCATCACACAAACATATGCCCCTAGCGGGATTCGAACCTGCAACCTTTTGGTATAGTGGTGAGAACCACTACACCAAACAGGTGGTCAAAAGACATCAGCATTTTTGGGCCAGTGTTTTGTCACCTAATAAAAGGTACACCTAAAAAAAGCCGGTACTAAAGACTATCAACTTAGCTATTCAAAAGAATTTTTGGAACCTTAGTATAGTTATAAGAAATATTTGAAAATATCGCTCTCAGAAAACATTTTGGCTCACAGACTATACAAAAACTAAATTCTTTCCAAAAAAAAAAAATAGACAAGTGACAACTGACATTTTTGACTGTGAGGTTATAATTTAAGTAGGGATAACAGCAACAGCGAGCGAGCGACGGACGACTGAAAAGAAAAAACAATTTTTCTTTGGCCTAGCATCTAGTTTCCATGCGTGAGAATGCATGTGGTTAATGTTGCCAGTATATAATTTCAAAGTTCCCCAAACCATATTTCAAACCTCTTTTGTTCTTTTCTAAAGTCCTTTAAAAATATATGTGTTAGGTTTTTAGCACGTCTGGTACTAAGAGTTCAAGACTATATTTATTAATTGAAGTGGCAACAAACTGGCCCAAAGATGTATGGATCTGTGCTGTTGTCCTTTGCCTCTAAGCACATTGCACAATTATAACAATTAGTAATACAGAAATCAATAGTACAGTAGTATTACAAGAATAAAAATTCTAAAATGTCAGTTATTATGTGCTGTAGGGACAAAATGGTTCCAACTCAGCATGGTGCTCCGCCCGCGGGCAGATGGAGCGCTGGTATTCTGTTGGGACCAGTTTGGAACTAGTGAGCGGTATGAGAACGCAAATGGATATGAAATACACATGATTATATTGATATTATACAAGTTATTAAATATATTTTGGGGGACTGGCGATGGATATTTGTGAACGCAACCATACACAGAAACTGACATCAACGCACATCTGTCAACACAAGTATTTTTCCTGGCTTTTTGGCGGGAACTCGGCGAGTGAAGTAGCATTTTTCTTTATAAGTCTTATAATTTGTGCATTCTAACTTTTGAAGCTTAATAATGGCAGAATATTGTGCAGCAAACGTTAGTGATGGTGTACAAGTGAAGGGAAGTGTAAATTAAAGTGCGTAACGGAGCTTTCGGGTTCCCACAAGAAGCCGCCAAAATCTTTTGTAAAGCATTCTGCCACTTTACTGAAGAATGACTTGACCGTGACTAGACTCTGTATACGCCAAGTATACGACGAATTACTTGTTTTGACTGAGACTGACTTACAAACTGAAGAAATAAGAGAAATAAGACATGGCTGTTATGGGCTAGATCCCTTTGCCTTCTCCTAACGGAGAGAATGATACCAAAAAAAAAAAAAAAAAAGTATTTTTCCTACCCACTTCCCCTACCTTAGCCCGTGACAGTTATTTAGTTACGTCGACAACCTTCGCGCCCGGCGGTCAAGTCTACGCTACAGCTTCCGTCCCGAGTCGATATTCAGCATCTCAGCGTCTCCTTGAGGCCACTTTCTATCTTATCATCATCCGCGACCGCGACATCTACGCGCGCGTTCCGTGCATATAATTTCTACACCAGTCTGAAGACTTCGACCCTAACGGCCGCCGTTAAGAACCAGCGCCCACGAAGCATACTAGGCAGGTCAGTCACAGGCTTTTCATTTCCCCATCATCTTTCACCAACAACTGACTTCTGTAGTATATCAACTATCTGATATCCATAATACAAGCCTAGTTGCTTAATGTGGAACTAGATGGCGCTGTGTATATGTCCAAGGATGTAAGGATAATATTTACACTTACAACAAGTCTCTCTTTTCAAAAGCGGCGTGTAAACCTTTGGTTTCACACCTTGCAGCAAGCAGTCCGCATGCGCCATAACCCTGTCCCTCTCTGTCTCGCCCTCTTCCATATCCGTCGTCTCACTCGCCACCAATATTTTGTACTCGGCCTCCAATTGTTGCAAACAATCGTTAATCATTGTTGTTCTGAAAAATATGATAAATATGTAATAATATAGCCAACTTACTTTCTCTATATCGTGAGTTTGTGAAGAACAAATAAATATGTAATGTACCTTATAAAAAAAAAATAAAAAAAAAAAAAAAAAATTTTAAAAAATTGTAATGATTATAGAGTTCCAATTCCTTTGGACTGTGTTTGAACTTGTTCTCTATTAAATTATATAACATACAACATATAGCGCGACTTTTATGAATTCACTCAGAGGACATGGGAACAAGTCTATCATCTCAGCTACCTCGTTTAAAATTTGGATCGCTCGCGTCAAGGGAGCTGTTCTTATAACAGTTCTTATTCTATTTATAATTAGGTGTCCCACTTACTTGACGCTGTGAACTGTCCATTGATTTTGGCAATGCGCTATCACAGTTTTGAGCTCCTCTTTATCGTATATCCAGCCAGTTTGCAATTCGAAGGTGCAATGGAAAAGATTGAGTGGTAAATCTAGCGCCATATTGTATTGAGGCTTCCTGAAAAGAAGGCAAAAGTGAGCGCTTTTATTTCACTGTCTTTTATTTCTTGAACATCGAAATTATAAATATTTCTGCTGTATTTTATAATGAAATTTATTCACGTAGTTTGTATCTGCATCCCTATATGTATAATATCGCACAACCTACCTATTTCAAATATACTGTCCTTATACCCAAAGGTTGCCTGGAAGAGATCGCTTTCAGTGATAAGGTCGCCAAATTGTACACTTTTCTTTCATATTCTTACCACTTTTCTGAAACTGTATTTCCTTTTATGTTGTGCAATAAAGTGTATTTGTATTGTATTGTATTTATCAAAATGTATATTACCTTGGGTTCTTCTCCACGTCTAAGAGTTCAATGATGACGCCAGGTTCCTCTTTCCCTTGGCCCACCAGCAGTAACACGCCCATTATACACCGTATCTGGTGCCAGAGGAATGCGTTCCCTTCTATCAGCAGGTAGTACATTGATGTGGCTGTAATGAATTGTATCAATAATAAGCTAAATGTTTGTAACTGTTGAAATAAAGTCTTAATTATATCAGCTACAGGACGTAAACTGCTGACCATAGATCTCTTTTTTCGTTTTTGGGTTTACGATTCGGAGGTCGTGGTTTCGATCCCCAACGGGGTACGTATTTAAGTACTCGGTTTGGTTGGTGGTAGGGCATTTTAAATGTCCACCTGGCTAGCTACCACCATCTCATCTATGTCTTCCGCCATATAGCAATGATGATAACATTCCTGTGTTCCGGCTGTCGGAGACAAGATAGCTAGTCCCCCAAATAAGATGGGGTTTCCGGGTCATTACGCTTCCACCTTCGGCCTACACTTAACATCAGGTATGATTGACGTCAAGAGCTTCGCCCGTTGTTCATAATAAAAAAGTAAAAAAAAATATAGTTCAGTAAGCAGTTTTAAGTAAATTTCTTTGGCTTTTTGGCGGGATCTCGGCGAGTGAAGTTGAAAAATTCTTTATAAATCTTATAATTTGTGCATTCTGACTTTTGAAGCTTAATAATGGCAGAATATTGTGCAGCAAAAGTTAGTGATGGTGTACAGTGAAGGGAAGTGTAAATTGAAGTGCGTAACGAAGCTTTCGGGTTCCCACAAGAAGCCGCCAAAATCTTTTGTAAAGCATTCTGCCACTTTACTGAAGAATGACTTGACCGTGACTAGACTCTGTATACGCCAAGTATACGACGAATTACTTGTTTTGACTGAGACTGACTTATAAACTGAACAAATAAGAGAAATAAAACATGGCTGTATGCGCTTAGATCCCTTTGCCTTCTCCGAGAGAAGAAAATAAATGGAAAAAAAATCTTTTGTATTTATTTTCTTTTGTACAATAAAGCGTTCACATACATACGAGCAAGTAGGTAATAGTAATAACTGGGGTACTATGAAATAGCAAGCTACCATACTCACGTCGGTCACAATCTGCCGAGTCCACCGGGAAGATATCAGCCGTAAAGATCTCCCGCGTAAACTCTGTGACCCCGTTGCCGACGTCCATCTTGCAAAGATGGCGGTAGTCCCTACTTCCGGTCACGTGGGCGCACGCGGCGCGCATGGCGGCCACGTCGAGTGACGAACGGGGGAAGTAGTATTTGTATTGGCGTCTTTTACAGTCGAATCTGGGGACGAGTTTTATGGCCTATTCGTATACAGGGTGTAATCGTTAAGTGTGCCAAGGCGATTATTCCGTGACAATTACAGTCATTAAAAAACTTTAACTGTGTGCGAAGTATGAGTTTTGTCTCGTTTTTAACTTTACAATCGCGTTTGCGTTTACGAAAAAAGTCCCTATGAATAAAATCGTTTTGCAAACTATCCGCTAGAGGCGCTGCACATTTCTCCATACAAATCGTCACGTAAACGTGAACGCGGTAGTAAAGTTAAGTCGAAACAAAACTCACACTTTTGATAGCGAAAGTACGTTACCCAACGTTCTAATAAAACGAGTAAGGTTACATAGTAACATTAACCGGTTTCAAGCCCTGGATTGAGGTCTGGTCTGGTTCACCCATTCTGCATAAAGGAGTTCAAAAACCAGGAGAATACCAAATGACAAACAAAACTATATCAAAATAAAGTATCAACACCCTCATCATTAATTATTTAAATCCAAATATAGATGTTCTTTGATGGAAAAGCAGAAGATTGGCATTCCGGACCGCTACCTTTCCACTGTCTTCCTATCATGAGAAGATAATATATGAAGCAGTAGGGGGCTGTGAATTGGATCCATAGCTTGGGCATCACAAATTGAAATAGTTTATAATAATTATAACGTGTATAGAATGTGAAATCGAAAATTGCAATAATTTCTTAATTTTTTCATGAATTATCAATTTATTCTACAATAATAATTGGTTCAATAATTAGGTATATTTTATTAATTTAATCCAATATGTTACGGGAATAATCTTACACAATATTCATTTACCAATAACGTCAGTTTTAATTTGATAACACCAAACACATTTCAAAATTCCATTTGTCCCGGACCAACCCTCCGGTTTCAGCAGAATACCAGTGTTTTGCCCGCCTCGGGCAAATCCATACACTGAGCTGTAGCCTATTTGTATACTGCGGTACACACATAATATTTGTGGTTTCTGTACTTGTGTTTTATTGTTTTAGTTGTATTTTTTTAAATTTGGTGTGTGTACATGGATGCAAATAAATGCTTATCTATCTATCTATCATCATCAACAAGGGCCTCAAACAAAGATCTCCACAACAATCGGTTCCACGCTGCCCGCATCTAGTCCCTAGCATCTGCTGCCCACGTTGCGTCTTCCGGTGTGTGGTCGTCACTCGAGAACCTTTCCTCTCGACACCCTATTGAAGCATTATTTTATGTTCTACACACCTGGCACTATACTCCGGCATAGACTCAGGTATAGGAATCCAGGCGACTGCTCTTATCTCCTTGGGCAGCAGCCGGTTTAACATCTTGCAATATGGTATCTCCGTTGAAACAGGCTCCGATGTATTTGGCGGATGCTTGCTGCGAAGTGTTATTGATATCACCTGTGTGTGAAAGTGTGAGGAGAACATTTTTCCCTCTTCAAATCACCATTTTTTTTTTAATGCACAACGGGTTGGTACTTGACCTTAATCACACCTGATGTTAAGTGAAGATGAGGTCGGAGGTGGAAGCATACTGACCTGGAAACTCCAACACATTTGGGGGACTGGCTATCTTATCTCCGATAACAGGAACACAACAATGCTCTTAACATTGCTGCTTGGTGGCAGATTTAGATAAGATGGTGGTAGCTAGCCAGGCGGACATTTAAAATGCCCTACCACCAACCAAACCAAGTACTTAAACATGTACCACGCGGGGGATCAAAACCACTACCTCCGAATCGTAAACCCAATGATGTTTACATTGAGTCACGGAGGCAGTTGCGGCGGCATTATCATCCTCACTAGGAGAGGGTATATGCTAAAATCCACCATATAGGCCCAGACTGTTCTCAATCTTGAGAATGGTTTATTAATATGGGCCCTAATGTCGCCAGGGCTATCTTATTGCTTATTATTGTAACTCTGTTTTTGACACAATAAATGATTTTTACATTTCACATTTGTTTTTGGCTGACTGTGAGGTCAATTAAAAATTACCTGCCCAAAAGCACTGACACCTTTATCTGTCCGTCCACACCGATGATACTGCGATGACTCCCGGCTTTGTATCAGGCAGGATTTTGTGAGTGCATGGAAGAGATGATGCTCTATGGTCTGTATAGAGTCCTCCTGTACGGCCAAGCCTTGATAGTCCCACCCAAAATACATTATACGGAGCAGGATGCGGCGGAAGTGACATCTGGTTTATTAGGAGAGAATTTTAAATACTTTACAGCTATTTATTTAACTTTTTGAGGTATATGCATTACATTACACACCGTGGGGACGAGATATGCGACAGACTTAAAGGGCACTGAAGAAATAACTTGATTTTTTGGTATTTGACATTCAGGTAGCTGCTGGCTCTTTTTAAAACAAAATTTTAAATAGATGTACCTTGTAAAATCGAAGGGTTTCTTGCGTTCCGAACTATCGCTCTCAGACAGATTCAAAAAGTTTTTACTGATAATATTCTTTAACTGCAAATTGTGGGCTTCCAATTGCAGCACTTTGTCAACCAAATCCTGTAATAATTAGAGAGTTTTATTGAAATACGCTGGCGAATAGGTTATGTCAAATTTTGGAGGAATATAAAAGACACTGACATCTTTGGTAAGTTTCAAAAGGTCTTCCCGTGTCGCTCCTTTCTGCTTTTTCAGTTTAGGTGGTAATTTATTCATTGTAATTATAACATGAAATAAATTAAATATATCTAAATAAAGTTATTGTCAAAGTCAAAACAAAATATACTTTTTTAAATTTATTTAGCAGCTTTGGCATAAAAGAAAAGACGGGTTGCCAGGTCCGAGCCAATCAAAGTCGCCAAAAATTTCGAGTCGAGTATAAACTTCTTTGGTTTGTGGCAAAATCGCCGTATATTTTACATACCATTTTGTCATTTTATGAAAAATTATACTATTTTTTTATCTGGCTCTTAGTGGCGCCTTCGCTAATGTGGATTGCTTTCGAGATAATAATCATGTTTGAATTTAATATATGATCATAATCATTCATAAATCTCAGCTGCAGCTCAGCACTGTTGGGTAGTGACCCTTATCCCCATTACGCCAAAAATGTCACGGTGGTCCTATGCCAGTCGCGTCCAATGAGATCTAACTGTACGATGACATTGAATCAACAGGTCGGACGGCGGTAATAATAATAATACAAATTGCAAATTGCTTCTTAGTCGGCAGTAAGCCTAAGGGAGTCGCTTAAAAGGTGTCAAATTACCCAATGTGGCAACCCTATAGATTGATTTTTTTCAGAAGAGGCAAAGGGAATGTTGAACAATTACGCTAGTTATTAAAAAGGATGGCCATCTAGTGTCGCTAAATGGATCAAATAAAGTTTTCTTATTCTTATTCTTATCTAGTGTCGAATAGCTGTAACTGTTTAGTTCATAAACTGTCGCAAAGATGGCAGTAAATACCAAAATTAAAGGTATAAAAATAAAAAAAGTAAAGCTTAGCAAAGACATTGAATCAATAGCTACTGGCGATAGTCGAGACAGGACGAGACATATCAAACAACATTACCTGCACGTAAAAAGTTGCTCAGTCTAGTGTACCACAAAGATGCCGCATTCGAATTTGCTGTAAAAAATGTTTGCAAAGAAAATGTTGCGCATAAAAAATTTTTATGGTAAAACGACTGGACGTGACTTCAGCCTATTTTCATAAATATTTTTTATAGGTATTCGAATACAAAAATAATTTCCATATATGATTCAAGAAGATTGGTCATTATTATAATACACGCCCTCTGTTGTTCAGAAGCTTTACTACTGATTTTCTGCTGAATAGAGCTTTCTGGGGACGACAATTTGTGATGTTCTATCAATCAATCAATCAAATACGCTTTATTGTTTAAATAAGGAAGGTACATTTAAATATCTTATAGAAACTACAAACTACAATTCTATCTACCCACCGGGAAGCTAAATGACATAAGAAAACGTTCCCAAAGTCTGCCATTGTAAATTTAATTAAATCTCTTTAAACAAATAAATACATATAAATTACTACAGAAATACACAAAATACATAATTAAATCAAATATTAATAATAATAAATATCCTTAGACATACACACAGCGCCATCTAGTTCCACAGTAAGCATCTATAGGCTTGTGTTGTAGATACCAGATGGTTGATATACTACATAAATACATATTATATTTTTTTTTTGTAAATAAATACTTATTATAAATGAAAACATCCATAACTCGGGTACACATGTCCGTATTCATCACACAAACATTATGCCCCTAGCGGGATTCGAACCCGCGACCATTTGGGTATAGTGGTCAGAGTTTCTAACCACTACACCAAACATATCATAAAATACAGTCTACGTGCCTACGTACTTCGAGGTATATAGTACTTCCGGGCGTTTATTTTCATAACAAATCGATCCATATAGTAAATATGTCGCAAATTTATCGATTACATATAAAACAGTCCATCTTCCATCCACCCTTCCAACCTACGTACCTTATTACGTCACTACACTAGATTTAGTAGGCAACACGACGCGGAACACTATTTCTACCCATACCATCAAATATTAACCGATCAAATGCTATTTATACTCGTCATCATAACGACTTCAACACCTGCCTTTCTTCAACCTTTCACACGAGGGTGAACCGTGTTACTAGTCGAGCCCAATAATGAGATAATGGTGTCAATTATGATGTACAAAGAACTAACTAAATTTAAAGCAGATACATCCTTTTCTAACACTATTAACATGAAAGGGACGACTATAAATTAAGTCCTGTCAAATTAAGTTAAGAGCTGTCAAAACAAGTCGCTCCATAGTATTTTAATCGTGACGTCGCTAGGTGTACACCTAATATTGATAAAGAAGTGCTTGTTTTGATCCTTTTACTTAATTTGACAGGACTTAATTATATGTCGTCCTTTTCATGTATTAGTGGTTAGAAAAGGATACATATAATTTAAATTTAGTTTAGTTCGTTGTACATCCGAATCGATACCATTGTGTATACTCATCATCAGCTCACAGTTCACTGACGGACATGGGCCTCACCCAAAGCACGCCATAGACAGATCTCCGACTTCACGCGTCCAATTTGTTTGTTTAGAAACTTTTATTGTACAAAAAGGAAATACACAAGTTTTCTATGTACCTACATCAAAATGCAGTCATAGTTTAGGTTCAAACGATTTATTATATTTTATTTATTAAATTTCATGGTGTAATTATGTGGAATAGGTTACAAAGCGACGACCGATTGGTGTAGTGGATAGTGACCCTGTCAGCGAAACCAACGGTTGCGGGTTCGAATCTCGCGACGGGTAAATGTTTGTGTGATGATTATGAACATTTATTCCTGAGTCATGGATGTTTATATAAATATTTATGTATGTTTATCCGTTATCTAGTATCTATAGCACAAGCTTTGCTTAGTTTGGGACTAGATGATTGGTGTAAGTGTCCGAAATATTTATTTATTATTATTTATTTATTTAAAAACTGCCTATATAACACAAAGCTTTTATTTTGGTATAAGGTTTTGAAAAAAAGAGGTTAACTACATATTCCAATACCTTCTATTTCACTTACCTAATATGCCCGCCCTACTTTTTTCCTTACGGTAAAAAAACATCCGATATATTGGGTCTTTACCTATGAAATTGGAGTTTTTTTTTCTTCGTTAATCATATGTACCAATTCCTGCGATTTTCAAACCTATATCCAAATTTGTTTTTTATTTGGAAAATGGAATATTATTTCAAGGTTTCACATGAAATATTCTTTAATTACTGGGCTAAATCACACAATAAAAAAAATTTGAACAGAGCTCTTTTCATGCGCTTCCCTCATTTCTTAGATTCGCTGAAACTTTTATAAAGCGGTTACTTTTAAAAATTAACGCTGCCTATACTTAACTTAATGTTATCGGATAATACACACAAAGTTTAGCTAAATTTGGATTTGCCGTTCCCAAAAAAAAAAACCAAAAATGTTTGTATGGAGAAAACAGTCTTAATGAAATTCTTCATACAAAACGCCAATTTCATAGGTAAGGACCTAATATTTGGTATGCCAACCATGACTACCTAAACAGAGTGAATTACTTATTAGATATAGGCTAGCTGCTACACAACTGACGTCACCGCTCGTGCATCATACAGATATAGCCATCGCGTGTCAACCGATAGAGTCCACTTTCCAATATTAATTAATCACTAAGTAATTTAATTACAGATAAAAATAACTAGATTATTTTTTGCTTCAAGGAAGTTTCATTTTGTGGTGTAGTGATTAGCAACTCTGACCACTATACCAAAAGGTTGCGGGTTCGAATGCCGCTAGGGGCATATGTTTGTGTGATGAATACGGACATTGTATACCCAAGTTATGGAAGTTTTCATTTATAATAAGTATTTATTTACAAAAAAAAAATGTATTTATGTAGTATATCAACCATCTGGTATCCACAACACAAGCCTATAGTTGCTTACTGTGTAACTAGATGGCGCTGTGTGTATGTCTAAGTACATATATTTATTTATTAACTATGAAGATACTTATTAATGTTTTGCATACCTTTAAGATAACACTTTTTGAATTCAATATGCAGAACTTTCAGATGTACTTAACAATTAGGAAATTATTTGTGCTAACCCACTTAATTACTCGTATTGAACTCCGTTTGCCGCCTAATTTGTAGTTTCTATAAGATATTTAAATGTACCTTCCTTATTTAAACAATAAAGTGTATGTTCACTTAACATCAAGTGTGATAGAGGTCAAGTACTAACTCGTGCAAAAATCTAAACTCAACAAGAAAAGAAAAACTTAAGAAGTAACCTCAGCTGAGTAGACCTCAAGATTGGTTTGTAAATTAGCACGGAGCTTGAGATAGCGTCAACTGCTTAAGATGCATCTCGGTTGATACAGCCTCAAGACTTCTATTGAGATTGATTTATTAATACGGGCCTAAGTGTGTTATACTTATTCCCTAGTATGAGCCCAGAAGATTCACTATTCGACGTAACTCTGTACGGCACTAAAGACTGTCTGTCGATACAGATTATATAGCGGCTGAGAATCATACGACTGGTCTCTGAGTGGAATTCTTTTCTAGTTAAGTGAGTGTAAGCAATTAAATAAAAGTTGTTGTTATGAAAAACAAAAGTTCTCGAGTATTCTAAGAGATGGCGCTGTTTTATCAACTAGAAGAAGAATAAAAGTGCGAAAAACATTTATTCTCACGACCATATCTAGATAAATAGCATTTAAATCAATTTCCCCCACAATACAATACTACATACAATTTTGTACATTAAACGTATATCTATAACAACACACATAGTGATGTGCATTGTGCCTTGTCACTAAATTACCCAGTTGTCGGCAAATTAGCCGCTAGTGTAATGTGGTGATCAATATGTCGATAGAATTCTAGCTGCGACGCTAGGTACCTATGTTACATTGAAAACAAAAACTTGGCCCCTATTAACAAACGCGGTCTCACGATCGATGTGAACTCAAGTTAATACTTCAGATATTCTTGCGTATTTAAACAGTAGGTAACTTAAAAAATAGTATTGAGATTAGTCATGAGATGTTAATAGCGTGGTTGTGTTCCGGTTATCAGTGATAAGATAACCAGTTCCCTAAATAAGATGGGGTTTCCGGGTCAGTACTAGCTGTAATGAGTGTACTATTTGCGTAGTAGGTGTAATGAGTGGTACATATTGTAATATTGCGTGTGTGTGTGTGTAGGGGGCGGTGTGTTTGTTTGTGTGTAACAGGGTGCGTGTGTGTGTTTGTGTGTGTATGTGTGGGGGGGGTGTGGGTGTGGGAGGAGGAGGGAGGTGAATGTGTATGTGTGTGTAAGTGTGAAACAGTGCACACGAAGAAGGAGAAATTGTAAGAATTAACAGCAAAACATTTTTAAAACTTGGGAAGAATTTAAAGTCGTGTCCTCGCCCAACCGCTGCACGGCCCTTTCAGTCTGCTATGTACAACTAAGTTACACAATAGTGTCGATACGAATGTACACCAACTAAACTAAAACCAATTTTAAAGTGGTGCCGTAGCATCGTACTGTACCAGGGAGAAAGAGACAGTACTACTCTAAAACTGGTTTTAGTTTAGTTGGTGTACATCCGAATCGACACCAATAACTTTTCAGAAAATTACACGAATGTTGGTCGTTTATCTGAAATAAGGCCTTCTTTCAGAAGTTATAATGTGTGAACAGTTATATTCCAAACAAATTCTACACAAGCACTAAACTAGCCCTACTTTAGACTTGAAACGAATTGTAATCTTTCCATGTTACCTGAGTTATGGTCAATTATTAACGTATGTATGAGTCGCATTAATAAAGCAATCAGTTATTTTTTCTTATGCACAACGGGTCAGTTCTTGACCTGAATCACACCTGATGTTAAGTGAAGATGAGGCCGAATCATATTATCATATCCTATGTCATCTAGATAGGTCTTATAAAGCTTAACACGTTCCGGGATACATCGCCAGACACAATAGAAGTTTTATTGCCATAATATCGAGAGAGAGAGAAATATTGTTTATTTTATGTTATACCATATATGTCATAGGCAGACTTTCTTTATGTACAACGGGTTTCTACTTGGCCTCAATCACACCTGATGTGAAGTGAAGATGAGGTCGAAGGTGGAAGCGTACTGACCCGGAAACCCCAACACATATGGAGGACTGGCTATCTTATCTTTGACAACCGGAACACAACAATGCTAGCGGCAGATTTAGAGATGGCGGTAGCTAGCCAGGCGGACATTTAAAATGCCCTACCACCAACCAAACCCCATTCCTTAAACATGTACCCCGCTGGGGATCGAACCGCGACCTCCAAATCGTAAACTCAATGTTGTTTACATTGAGCCACGGAGGCGGTTAAAATGCAGATGGTTGTCATGCAGAATTGATAGACGACTTGAACACTATGCTCGAGGTCCTCAATCTCGTATCACAACAAAGCGGAGAACGTCCACTGACAAGGTGGACAGATATATATATATATATTCTTTATTGCACATTAAAAAAAAACATGTTGACAATCAGTCGGAAATATTGTACAGATGATCTGATAAATGTCACGAGAAATCGCTGGATTCAGACCGATACCAACCTGTCGCTCTGAAAAGTGTGGCTGATATGACGATAAATCAATTTTTTCTGGCTTTAAAAATTGCTAATGTTGGTAAATTCATATATTTCCTTGTATAAATAATAGCTCTGACGATAAGTAGATAATTTTTCATGTTAATGTTAAATTACGCAAAGTATCGATAACATTTTTCAGGATTTCCGTCCCTACACTAGAGCATTGCCGTGTCATTCAGGGGCGGCCATCTTGGATAATTTTATTTGAAAATCGAGCGCCATCGGAAACGCGCGCTCAATGCCTAAAAAAAATAAATAACTTAAATACATAATGCCAAGTGTTAGTTATTTCTTTTGTGTTCGTTGTACAGTGTTTAAGTGATGGTTTGAATGATAAAAGGATAATAAACATTAAATGTATGGAACATAATTGATTTAGGTAAGTATGGTAAAGTTATTGTTTAAAAATAATTAATTCCATTATAGCGACACTCATCGCTCGCAACTGTAAAGCGCGTTACACACGATCCAGTACGTCTGTACGTCCGCTCAAGGTTGCGGTGCTGGATGTAGCATACACCCGAACCAGCATGCTAGATGTAGAGTTAAATGAGCGCACGTGTTTTTTTTTTGATTTATAAAGCCACCTGTATATCCAAACGCCAAAAAATGGGAGCACACTATCGATTGATGTAGCTTCTCTTAAAATAGTCATTAAATCTTATAATATAATGGCATAACTTTGGCTTATAGATTTTTTTATAATGATGCTATTGATTTATTTATTTATTTATTTGTTTCTTTTATTTATTATTGATTCTGTATTAATCAAAAATAAAATAATGCATTTTATTCTTTTCTGTTTAGTTACACTTGAAACATTCCACAGACAAAGGTGGGCCTAACATTTACTAATAAACTTAGGCCCGTAATAACAAACCGTTCTCAAGATTGAAATGACCTTAAATAGTCTTGAGAATCTGTTCCATATTAAAATAGCATAAAAAACATTGTACTGAGACAGTGACAGTGACAGTGTTTCGCAGTCCATAATGACATGCAGTCACCTGGCGCTTCAAGCTCTAAGGCCCGTATTAATAATTCGTTTTTGAGATTGAGATTGCGTCTCGGTCTCAAGACCATTTTTTCTGATGCTGTTTTAATATGCAACAGATTCTCAAGCGTCAACTTGAGGCCATGTCAATCTTGAGAGCGGTTTATTAATACGGACCTAAATCGGCTGTACAGCAAGTTTATACACGATCAAGCATGCTGGATATCGCAGTGGTAGGGGGTCTCGCTGGACACAAAATTCAATTCAATAATAATTATTGACGTACAACGAGACTATTCATTGTCGGTTTTGCATCCAGCGTCATGCATGATGACCTTGGCAGGCTGTACAGAGAGATGGATCGTGTATAAGACGCTTAAGTCGTTGGCCACGCTAGGGCGACCGCGGGGACCGGAAGCGATGCATATTTATTTAAACAGGTCTTTTTTGGGTTGATAAATGATAAGTCATAAAGGTCTAAATACGATTTTTAATTTTATATTCGCATTATTGAATCTCAAGCTTCTCAGAATCGGCTTGTTTTTTTTAATAGATTTTAAAAAATGCAAAAATAAACGTATTCCATATTTTGAACTCGGTCTTAAAAGATTACTTACTAGAACTTTTTAGATGACCAGCTTTCACCGGTCAATTTTTAAATTTCTCCCCACACATATATTACTCTCGCTACTCAGAAGAATGCTAACTGTTAGTCTATTCATTCTAGAAAACTAAGAAACAAAATTCAGAAGTTACAATTTCAAATAAATTTCGTTTAATTAAAGTCAGCTCTCGCCCTTTCCTCCCTCATACTCTCTCATTATAAGAGGGATGGCCTATATCCCAGCAGTGGGATGTTTACGGGCTGAGAAGATGATAAATGTCATCGCTCTGGAAATCTATGGACGCCTATAGTCAGCAGTGGACGTCTTGTCCTCGTCTTCGTGGGTAATAGCTGAAAATCAGTGTTTTGCTCTCTGAGTGTATCCTGATGTTACCTTTATGGATTGTTATAAAACATGTTTATCCAATTGCTTTGAAACTTATGGTATGTGTATGACTGGAGATACAAATAAACGATTTATCCATCTATCTATCTATCTTGTGGCTGATATGATGATAATGATGAAAGTCGTAGCTGCAATTACCAATCAACTTTATCCCAAATTAGTGGTTATGGGGTGGCCATAGATATCCCAAACAAGTGTCATATATAATCATAATTTATTTATTTGCATAATCATAGGTATATAGAAACAGATGTGAACTATTATATTAGTGAATCACTATGACTTGCCTTTGTGGCGTGCAAAAAGTACCTACTTAAATTGTATAAATAACTAAATGTCAAATTAAATATACTTAAATATTAACGACCGATTGGTGTAGTGGATAGTGACCCTGTCAGCGAAACCAACGGTTGCGGGTTCGAATCCCGCGACGGGTAAATGTTTGTGTGATGAATATGAACATTTATTCCTGAGTCATGGATGTTTATATAAATATTTATGTATGTTTATCCGTTATCTAGTATCCATAGTACAAGCTTTGCTTAATTTGGGACTAGATGATTGGTGTAAGTGTCCGAAATATTTATATTTTATTATTTATTTATTAAAACAAATATAAATTTTAAAACGGTTATAAAAGTCCTAACAGGTATCTAACATTCTGATAGGGGGCAAGACTAACATTTGGTTTTGGTTGGTGGTTGGGCATTTTAATTGTCCGCCTGGCTAGCTACCACCATATTATCTAAATCTGCCGCCAAACAGCAATGTTAATAGCATTGTTGTGTTCCGGTTGTCAGAGATAAGATAGCCAGTCCCCCAAATGTGTTGGGGTGTATAAGCCAGTACGCTTCCACCTTCGACCTCATCTTCACTTAACATCAGGTGTGATTGAGGTCAAGTATAAACCCGTTGCGCATAAATAAAAAATATATGAAAAATTCGTTTGTTGCCCCTGGTCAGATCGCCGAGTTCCTACTGGTCGATCCATGGGCAATTGTTTTTGCATGTGGTTCTATCAATCGGACCACGGGCAAAACAAATTGCCCGTATTCCTATCGATAGTACTAAGGGCAATTTCGTTTAACCGTAGTTCTATTAAAGTGTGTAATTTACACAATCAATTTTTTTTTTTAATTTTTTTTTTAATGTTTGGCTGGATTCGCGTTTGACCACAATTTCACCTGATGGTCGGATGTGGTCGGAGATGAAGCACGCGATCTCAGTAAATGCCTATTCACTCTGCTCTTGAAGATCCCAAGGTTGTAGGATTCAGGAAAGACTGACGCCGGAAGGGAGTTCCATGCCTTGGCTGTTCGGATGATGAATGAAGAATCGAACTTCTTAGTGCGAATGTTCGGTATATTAACTATATACGGGTGGAATCCCTCCCCACGCCTAGTGGTCCGAAGATGGAATTATTTATGTCAGCTATTGCAATGTGCTTAACATGAAAATAGTCCACAATTTAATTATTAATTGATCTAAACTTTAAAATTTGAATGCTTGAAACAACATTTAACCGCCTCCGTGGCTCAATGTAAACAACATTGGGTGTACGATTCGGAGGTCGCGGGTTCGATCCCCAGCGGGGTACATGTTTAAGTACTCGGTTTGGTTGGTGGTAGGGCATTTTAAATGTCCGCCTGGCTAGCTACCACCATCTTAATTAATATTCTTTAAAATTCGATATTTTTAAAATGTTTTCTACAAAGTTTTTAGAGTTGTCTATCCTGCTCATAATTGTATAAAGTTTAATTAGAATCGGATCAAATCAAATCAAATCAATCGTATTTTCTTATGAAGTTTATTTGTTTCTGTTTAAAAGTCGCAGGAGACTGTAATGTTTCGCTAACATCAAATCAAAAATGTTTTATTTTGTAAGTTATAAGAATAACATTTGAAATCGTCATGACATACAATTATCGCTCATTCACTAGGCAGTCTCCCCAGAGAAGAATGAGCAAGAAACTCAGGGGTTGCTCTTTTTAAATAAGTCAATACAAATACAATTTGAAACAATTGTTAAATTTATGATTCGACAAAGAAAAATAAGAATAAAATATAGCTACTGGATATTGCCGAGCGGTTCACGTCCACGCATTCTTATCATCTAGATAGTCAGAAATTTTATAATAGCCTTTGGCACATAGTTTCCGTTTAATGGTTGTTTTAAATTTATTTAAAGGCAAATTTTAAATGTCTACCGGAACCTTATTATAAAAACGTATATATAATTGTCCTTTGAATGACTTAGTGACTTTATGTAAGCGACTGCTATGGACAGCAAGTTTATTTTCATATCTTGTATTTCACAATTTTTCCTAAACAAATGCAGATTCTTTCTTATGTACATTAAGTTTTCGTAAATATATTGCGATGTATAATGCGATAAATATATCGGTCTATTCATATCGACTTTAGACTTATAAGTTTGTATACTGATCTTTAAAAAAATCATCGAAGGGAAGCCGGGGCGGAAAAGTACGCCATAATTTTGTGCCTCCGATTGACGTTTTCTGATGTCGCTCTCAACTTGAATTGGGTAAATAGCTTTATGAGCTAAAAATATCCTTACTTCCATTACCTTGTATAAACCGGTGAGTTTTTTTTACGCAAGGAAATTCCAACTTTTTTCAAATCATCAGCCGGCCGGAGATTGATATGCGACTGGTCGGACCGGTCGGTTCTTAGGGTTTCTATCGTGCAAAATTTATTTGGAATTCATATTTTGTCTTTTTTTCATTTATTTAGTTACAAACGCAACCCTCAAATGACACAAAGCTTTGTTCGATGATGGTTTTTGAAAAAATAAAAATAAACTACCTATGGCTTTTCGGCGAGTGAAGTTGCATTTTTCTTTATAATTCTTATAATTTGTGCATTCTAACTTTTGAAGCTTAATAATGGTAGAATATTGTGCAGCAAACGTTAGTGTTGGTGTACAGGTGAAAGGAAGTGTAAATTAAAGTGCGTAACGGAGCTTACGGGTTGCCACAAGAAGCCGTCAAAATCTTTTGTAAAGCATTCTGCCACTTTACTGAAGAATGACTTGACCGTGACTAGACTCTGTATACGCCAAGTATACGACGAATTACTTGTTTTGACAGAGACTGACTTACAAACTGAAGAAATAAGAGAAATAAGATATGGCTGTTATGGGCTAGATCCCTTTGCCTTCTACTAGAGGAGAGAATAAAACGAAAAAAAAGGAACTTATGACTAATCCTATTTTTTTTTATGCACGACGGGTACGTACTTGACCTCAATCACACCTGATGTTAACTGAAGATGAGGTCGAGGCTGGAAGCGTACTAACCCGGAAACCCCAAAATATTTGGGGGACTGGTTATCTTATCTCTGACAACCGGAACACAACAATGTTATTAACTTTTCTGCTTGGCGGCAGATTTAGATAAGATGGTGGTAGCTAGCCAGGCGGATATTTTAAAATGCCTTACCACCAACCAAACCGAGTACTTAAAACATGTACCCCGCTGATGATCGAACCCGCGACCTCTGAATCGTAAACCCAATGTTGTTTACATTGAGCCACGGTGGCGGTTAAAAATTTCTCGTTTTTAAAAACTCCAAGTAACAAAATATTGGGGTTTCCGTGTCAGTACGCTTCCACCTTCGACCTCATCTTCACTTAACATCAGGTGTGATTGAGGTCAAGTACCAACCCGTTGTGCACAAAAAAAAGGCACATGTCCCCACCGGGCACCTATCCGAGTGTAACCCTATAGTTATTATTTTCTTGCCACCTAATTTATTTGGGGTCGGCACAATACTTCTTTTTCTTTGAAAACGTTTCCAACGTTTAGAAACAAGGGGTATATACATATTTTCAATTAATCAAATATGCGTTATTGTTTAAACAAGGAACTTAGCACATTTGAAATGTCTAAATATTTATTCAACATAAGATACCTACATACAAAATAAAAATGAAGCTTTACAAGAAATTACAAAAAGAATTAAATGGAATACTAAAGCACGGAAAGAGAATATAACCCCTTTTTTTAAATGTCTTATCTAAGTCAAATAAGATGTGGTTCCCACAACGCGATGTAGATTGTCTGATAATTTAATTCTCTATTAAATAATTAATTCATTTCATCGTTGCTTGCAAACATTGAGGGCGGCCTGTTTGTTTGGTATTTTCTTATGAAGTTTGTTTGTTTCTGTTTAAAAGTCACAGGAGACTGCAATGTTTTGTTAATATCAAATCAAATCAAAAATGTTTTATTTCGTAAGTTATAAGAATAACATTTGAAATCGTCATGACATACAGTTATCGCTCATTCACTAGGCAGTCTCCCCAGAGAAGAACGAGCAAGAAACTCAGGGGTTGCTCTTTTTAAATAAGTCAATACAAATACAATTTGGAATAATTGTTAAATTTATGATTCGACAAAGAAAAATAAGAATAAAAAATATACTGGATATTGCCGAGCGTTTCATGTCCACGCATTCTTATCATCCAGATAGTCAAAAATTTTATAATAGCCTGTGGCACATATATAGTTTTCGTTTAATGGTTGTTTTAAATTTATTTAAAGGCAAATTTTGAATGTCCACCGGAACCTTATTATAAAAGTGTATACATTGTCCCTTGAATGACTTAGTGACTTTATGTACGCGACTGCTATGGACAGCAAGTTTATTTTTATGTCTTGTATTTACATTGTGTATTTCGCGACTGCTATGGACAGCAAGTTTATTTTTATGTCTTGTATTTACATTGTGTATTTCACAATTTTTCCTAAACAAATGCAGATTCTTTCTTATGCTTTGCTTATGCTTGTTTTGTTATTATTTGGAGTAGAAGACCCGGCCTTAAGTAACTGGCGGCCCGATGACGTACATATACGCTACACACATAGCTATACATTCAGATAGACAGAAAACTATAAGTCAATCCATCTCGTTACAGGCCCATCAAGGTCTATAACCATATAATTGCTCGAATACCCATTATATCTTGAGCCACATCCGTCCATGCATTAACGTGGCTACGCATGTAACCGTTCGCTGTATAAATACGAACGGTTCAACTTTAACTGGAAGTTTAACACGCGAGGTTATCGGGGTTATCATTAAACTCACGTAAGGATTACCTTCGGTTTTAAAATGATCAAAATGAAACCTTTGAAAACGAACACTGGTATTGTCATAGAAAACAAGAGAAACTGTCAATTATGCTTTTATTTTAAAGTACATTCTGATATAGTGATGATATACAGATATATTTTAACCGCCTCCGTGGCTCAATATAAACAACATTGGGTTTACGATTCGGAGGTCGCGGGTTCGATCCCCGGCGGGGTACATGTTTAAGTACTCGGTTTGGTTGGTGGTTAGGGCATTTTAAATGTCCGCCTGGCTAGCTACCACCATCTTATATAAATCTGCCGCCAAGCAGCAATGTTAATAGCATTGTTGTGTTTCGATTGACAGAGATAATATAGCCAGTTCCCAAATTGTTTTGGGGTTTCCGGGTCAGTACGCTTCCAGCTTCGACCTCATCTTCACTTAACATCGGGTGTGATTGAGGCCAAGTACCAAACAGTTGTGTATAAAAAAAATGAGATTAGTCATAATTTTTTTCTCCTCTAGGAGAAGGCAAAGGGATCTAGCCCATAACAGCCATGTCTTATTTCTCTTATTTCTTCAGTTTGTAAGTCAGTCTCAGTCAAAACAAGTAATTCGTCGTATACTTGGCGTATACAGAGTCTAGTCACGGTCAAGTCATTCTTCAGTAAAGTGGCAGAATGCTTTACAAAAGATTTTGGCGGCTTCTTGAGGGAACACGAAAGCTCCGTTACGCACTTTAATTTACACTTCCCTTCACTTGTACACTATCACTAACGTTTGCTGCACAATATTCTGCCATTATTAAGCTTCAAAAGTTAGAATGCACAAATTATAAGACTTATAAAGAAAAATGCTACTTCACTCGCCGAGTTCCCGCCAAAAAGCCAGATTAGTCATATGTTCCATGCCAGCCCCACGCCCACAGACTGATATAAAGATTTATTTTTTTTTTGGTTTCAATCTCTCCGTTAGGAGAAGGCAAAGGGATCTAGCCCATAACAGCCATGTCTTATTACTCTTATTTCTTCAGTTTGTAAGTCAGTCTCAGTCAAAACAAGTAATTCGTCGTATACTTGGCGTATACAGAGTCTAGTCACGGTCAAGTCATTCTTCAGTAAAGTGGCAGAATGCTTTACAAAAGATTTTGGCGGCTTCTTGTGGGAACCCGAAAGCTCCGTTACGCACTTTAATTTACACTTCCCTTCACTTGTACACTATCACTAACGTTTGCTGCACAATATTCTGCCATTATTAAGCTTCAAAAGTTAGAATGCACAAATTTTAAGACTTATAAAGAATAATGCTACTTCACTCGCCGAGTTCCCGCCAAAAAGCCCTGACATAAAGAATGCTAATCGACTTAAAATCAATGACATTAGGCGTGGTTGACATTGACATGTCATGTCTTGAGAGCTTATAGGGTTAATTCCTTACTTTCGCCGCTTCTTTACTCAGCAATAGCTTGGACATACTGACTGGCAGGGAAATGCTTAAGCCTAATTAACTTTTAAGCTTCTCCAGTGCCGGCCAATTTTTTTGATTTATTCTGTGTCTAAAAAGAAATCTTAATTCCGGGTCAGTACGCTTCCACCTTCGACCTCATCTTCACTTAACATCAGGTGTGATTGAGGTCAAGTACCCACCCAGTGTGCATAAAAAAAAAAAAAAAAAAACTTTTCACGACCCAAACATTTTCGGTTACCCATATAAAGTAAACCATTCTGAAATCACCTTTGGAATGGAAGTCCAACAATTTTCTGGCTCGTGACTCCACTACTGATTAAGAACATCTTTCCACTAGGAACGATAACCGAATTCAGCCGAAAGTTGGTGGACTTCCACACTACAGTCCTGTTTAATAATGAGGAACACAATGGTTAGCGTATTGTGATATATTTCATAAGTACAACGGACTGACAAGAAGTATATTAAAACTATTTGGTTCTCTTATAATAGGCCATTACACATTATTTGAAATATGTTTTTCTACTCTCCCTTTTATGGCTTTTTGGCGGGAACTCGGCGAGTGAAGTAGCATTTTTCTTTATAAGTCTTATAATTTGTGCATTCTAACTTTTGAAGCTTAATAATGGCAGAATATTGTGCAGCAAACGTTAGTGATAGTGTACAAGTGAAGGGAAGTGTAAATTAAAGTGCGTAACGGAGCTTTCGGGTTCCCACAAGAAGCCGCCAAAATTTTTTGTAAAGCATTCTGCCACTTTACTGAAGAATGACTTGACCGTGACTAGACTCTGTATACGCCAAGTATACGACGAATTACTTATTTTGACTGAGACTGACTTACAAACTGAAGAAATAAGAGAAATAAGACATGGCTGTTATGGGCTAGATCCCTTTGCCTTCTCCTAGAGGAGAGAATGAAACGAAAAAAAAAAATCTCCCTTTTATAGCTGTCAGTTTGTTTGTTTACCTTTACTCTTTTATCTTACTTCTTGTCAGGCTTTTTGGCGGGAACTCGGCGAGTGAAGTAGCATGTTTCTTTATAATTCTTATAATTTGTGCATTCTAACTTTTGAAGCTTAATAATGGCAGAATATTGTGCAGCAAACGTTAGTGATGGTGTACAAGTGAAGGGAAGTGTAAATTAAAGTGCGTAACGGAGCTTTCGGGTTCCCACAAGAAGCCGCCAAAATCTTTTGTAAAGCATTCTGCCACTTTACTGAAGAATGACTTGACCGTGACTAGACTCTGTATACGCCAAGTATACGACGAATTACTTGTTTTGACTGAGACTGACTTACAAACTGAAGAAATAAGAGAAATAAGACATGGCTGTTATGGGCTAGATCCCTTTGCCTTCTCCTAAAGGAGAGAATGAAACAAAAAAAAAAAATTACTTCTTGTCAGTCCGTTGTACTTATGAAATATATCACAATACGCTAACCATTGTGTTCCTCATTATTAAACAGGACTTCCATACTAAAGATGGTTTCAGAATGGTTTACTTTGTATAAATCGAAAATTTTCGGATCGAATTCGACTATGGTTCCTCGGGGAAAGTTGTTCGTAATCAGGAGTAGAGTCACTAGTAAATAGGAATTACAGGAATTAAATTTCACCCTGTATAATTACAGCTTAATCATAAGGTTACCGTTAAGACCGTCTCCATAGCTCAATGGTTTACGAGTCGGAGGTCGCGGGTCGATCCCCAACGGGGTACATGTTTAGTTCTCAGTTTGGGGTGGTTATGGCGTTTTAAATTTCCGCTTGGCTAGCTACCACCAGCTTATCTAAGTCTGCCGCCAATCAGAAATGGTAATAGCATTGTTGTGTTCTGGTTGTCAGAGATAAGATAGCTATTGGAGGCATAAATTAGTATAAAAAAGTGCTAACCCGTTGTGCATAAAAAAAAGGTTGACTCATCAGAGAAGAACGAGCAAGAAACTCGAGGGATGCTTTTTTAACTCCCGACGAAAAACGACGGGTGTTGTTTTTTTTTACTAAATAATAAAAAGCGAATGTGTGATTGTCAAAGTGGTAAATCATCATCAGCCTGTAAACATCCCCCTGTAGGGATATAGACCTTCCCTCGTATATGAGGGAGCAGGCCCATAGTCCGCCACCCTTTTTTTTTTTTTTTTTTTTTACCAGGAGAAACGCTCATGCTTATCCGCCCTCCTCGGGGGAGGGGGGCGGATTATGTTGGACTTCGGCAGAAGGCCGACCTACCAACTAAAAACTCCTGGGTGTTCCTTCGCGCGCACCGTTGTCGGCGTGGCCGTGGGGACCCAATTGTAGTCGTCCACAGCCACGCCAGCGCGGTGCCCGCCGCCAGGGCAACAGCGGCGGCGGGCCCTCCTCTGGGCTGGAGCGGGGAGGAATCCCCCGGTCCAGCCACCTCAAGAAGGCGCGTGGGAACACCACGCGCGCCTTCTCGCGAGGCTTGCGTGTGGGTGGTGACTCCCCCGAGTCACCACCCAGCCTCGCTAGGTAGGGGGGAGAAGGTAGGCATACGCCCTTCTCCGGGTCCCAGTGCGTCTGCGGCGGATGGGATGAGAGGAGGGATCGGCCTCCCTCTCTCTCTCCGCCGCCTCCTTCTGCGAGATCACGCTCTCGCAGAAGGAGAGGACCGCTTTCCACGACCTCTCGTCGCCGACCATAGCCTTGACTATGGCCGGCAAGGAAAGATCGTCCCCTACCGCTGCGACGAGGTCGCGGCGCTCCCCTGCCCAGGCTGGGCATTCCTCAAGGGTGTGCTGCGCCGTGTCCTCGTGGCAGCCACAGTGGTGGCACTCGTCGGTCGCTTCCCGTCCGGCGATCCGGTGCAGGTACCTCCCGAAGCAGCCATGCCCCGAGAGAACCTGCACCGCCCGGAAGGTAAGCGAGCCCCGCATGCGCTCCGTCCAGTCCCTTATTACTGGGCGGAGCGCCTCGACAGTCCGGTGGCCGGCCCCTGGCGAGGCCAGCCTTACCCCCCAGATCCCCAACACGGACTGTCGAGCCTGGAGTTTCCGCACTTCCACCTCCCTGGGAGCAGGATGCTCGCCCCGGAGGAGGAGGCCCTTGCGCCACTTGTACAGTGACGCCTGGGCCTTCGCCTCCAGGTCCCAAGGAGGTGTGCCCGCGATTACGCACGCCGCCTCGAAGGAAATGGTGCGGTATCCGCGTATGACGCTGACGGCCATCACCCTCTGAGGTTTCCTCAAGAGGGCGATATTACGGGCCGTCAGGGTCTCCGCCCAGACCGGGGCCCCGTAAAGGGCCATCGACCGCACCACCCCCATGTAGTCCGCCACCCTGGCCCAATGCGGGTTGGGGTCTCCACAAGCATTTAAATTTTTATTTCTTATGCATAAGGTGTTTACTCACGATGTTTTCCTTCACCGTTTAAGAGAGCAGTCGGATAAAATACACATAAATATATTAAATTTAAGAATTCATTGGTACATGGCCTTCTTGGGAATCGAACCCGGGCCTCCTAAAAAGGGAGACTGCGTCTTAACCGCTTGAGCCACCGATGACGAAAGTAAATGTTACTAGGTAAATGTTACGGTATCTACAAGTAAAATAACATTCATAAAACAAAATGTTTTCATTTTAACATTTAGCAGGTAGAACAGATTACAGGCATTTATTTTAATCACCTGTAATTACAAACAATTATTTTCGAACGTACATCACAATACAAATGTTTCCAAAAATACGAAAACAATAAAATATTAAAATTTAAGTCACAATCTGATATCCAGGAAATGGAAGGATCACAGAAAAAAAGATCAAATTTTTCTTTATGCCCAACGGGTTGGTATTTGACCTCATAACCTGATGTTAAGTGAAGATAAGGTAGAAGGGGGAAGCGTACTGACCCGGAACCCCAACACCTTTGGGGGACTGGCTATCTTATCTCTGACAACCGGAACACAACAATGCTATTAACATTGCTGCTTGGCGGCAGATGCGATATTGATTTCAACTTGACATCTCCAACTGTTTTGTGTATCATTCCATTATATAAATTTGCATTTTTGATGCGAAAATCTGAGTCACCAAATTGCGTTGAGTGCGATGTGATAGAAGACGCATACCACATAATGATGGAGTGTGTCCGGAACGAGTCCTACAGATTCCAAATATTAAGGAGGTCGGAGGATGTAATACGGCGCTGGCCTCGCCGCTATCGGCAGCGGCACGAGCGCTGTATAAATTGGTTAGGTTAGGGTTGAAATTAAGATTAAATACCATGTTGTCTTAATTTCAACCTTAAGGTAGGCAAGGGTACGTATAAAGCGGTATAGTCACAAAACGACGATCAAAAGGCTGTGGACAAGGTCTTTTTTTTTATGCACAACGGGTTGGTACTTGACCTCAATCTCACCTGATGTTAAGTGAAGAATGAGGTCGTAGGTGGAAGCGTACTGACCCGCAAACCCCAACACATTTGGAGGAGAGTAATGTTTATTGTCTAAATGATCTGATATTTTGTAATATGTTTTCTTAATAAGTTTCTGTTTCATAGTATCTTTAAATTTACTGAAAGGATGATTTTGTATATCGACAGGAACCTTATTGAAAAAGCGTATACGTAACCCTTTGCCCTTATACAGGATGAATTTTAGTTCGTATAATTCCTGGTGACTCCACTCTTGATTACGAACAATTTTCCCCAAGGGTCATCCATACTAGGTGGTATCAGAATGGTTTACTTTATGGGTAAACCATTCTGAAACCTGTGTGGTTTCGGCATTCAAATAGAATAGAACCAACCCGTCTGTTCCCGTGGGTGTCGTGAAAGGCGACTAAGGGACTTTCCACCAAAAAACATCTACGGATTTGCACATTTGAAGGGTGATGGGTTTACCACCTGTCACGTGTGCATTTGTGTATATTTCATAAGGTGAACCGTGGATGTTGTTTCAACCATTAAACTTTTAATGTTTGGAACGCCCAAACAGTATGGTTTGGGATATCTCTGACCACCCAGTTTGGGTTAAGAGTCGTGACGTTATGCATGCATGTCAAAAATCAAAAATCAATCAAAATTAAAAATGTTTTATTTCGTAAGTTATAAGAATAACATTTGAAGTCGTCATGACATACAGTTATCGCTTATTCATTAGGCAGTCTCCCCAGAGAAGAACGAGCAAGAAACTCAGGGGTTGCTCTTTTTAAATGAGTAAATACAAATATAATTTGTAATTTTTGTAAAATTTATGATTCGACAAAGAAAATAAGGATAAAATTACTGGATATTGCCGAGCGGTTCATGTCCACGCATTCTTATCATCCAGATAGTCAGAAATTTTATAATAGCCTTTGGCACATAGTTTTCGTTTACTGGTTGTTTTAAATTTATTTAAAGGCAAATTTTGAATGTCTACCGGAACCTTATTATAAAAGCGTATACATTGTCCCTTGAATGACTTAATGACTTTGTGTAAGCGACTGCTATGGACAGCAAGTTTATTTTTATATCTTTTATTAACATTGTGTATTTCACATTTTTTCCTAAACAAATGCAGATTTTTTCTTACGTACATTAAGTTTACGTAAATATATGCATTGTGCATAATGTATGCATGCATTGTAATGACTAAATTAGGAGGATCTTATTGTAATAATATGTTAATGTACCCTATTCAAGAGCAAATAAAACAACGAAAACAATTATCAAAATCGGTTAACAATTCACAAAATATCGAACATACTTAAAAAAAACAGTCGATTATAGTACCTCCTTTTTGGGAGTCGGTTAAAAATCGGTTTAATCCGTAGGTTAAAACCCAGGTCGGGAGTCGGGAGTTAGAAAAAATAAACGTTAAATATGTCCGTCATACTGTGCACTCCCACGGACTATCGTGATGAATAATTGAAGCCTATCGATTGTCCCACTCCAACACAGTGTTAGTATATACAGTACAGTCACTAAATCTAATCGGGACAGAGGATGGGCGGTATAACTATCACTCTCACATCTACAATTGGGGCAAGACTCAACGGCTTTTTATTCTAATATTTTTTTTAGGATAACCAATAAGATATACACTATATTTCTTTTTTTTTTATGCACAACGGGTTGGTACTTGACCTCAATCACACTTGATGCTAAGTGAAGATGAGGTCGAAGGTGGAAGCGTACTGACCCGGAAACCCCAACACTTTTGGAGGACTGGCTATCTTATCTCTGACAACCGGAACAATACAATGCTATTAACATTGCTGCTTGGCGGCAGATTTAGATAAGATGGTGGTAATTAGCCAGGCGGCCAGCCAACATTTAAAATGCCCTACCATCAATCAAATATATGTATATCTATATATATAACAAACACGGACGGACGGAACGGACGACACTAATAACAATTTTGTTTAACAATTTGCCATTGATTGCGAGACAACGGCTAACCGTTGCTGTTTAATATTTGCTTGTATTTTTTTATTAAGAACTACTATGATGTTCGCTTTATTAACCGACTTCAAAACAGGAAGAGGTCCTATGTTCGTCTGCATATATTTATTATGCATGTTCACGCACATTAGTGAATTTTATTAACTGATTTTGATGATTGTTTTGTGTTTAATAGCATTTATCACCATACCCATAAAGGAACACTCATTGTCCTAGTCCTGAGTTTTTTATTGCTGTCGAGACATGCCATACTGTCTAATTAAATAAATATACTGTGCGTGAATAGTACATTCATTGATATAATAACTTAAAATATGTTATTCATATACATATTAGAAACGCATGCAGTGTTTCATTTCCTTTCTAATATGTAAGTTGTTACTTATTTATTAACAATGGAAGCTTTTTGAAGGGATTGTATTATTTACCCGACTACACCAGGAAAGAGGGTAATGTTTCAGACATATAGATTCGGCCCGTGTGAGAGAGTGCCAGTCGCAATGCATCTTTGAGCGTGATATGTATTCCTTATTGCACCAAAATATTACATAAAACAGAGTAGATATAAGATATTAATAATACACAGCGCCATCTAGGTCCACAGTAAGCATCTAGGCTTGTGTTAAGGGTACTAGATGGTTGATAAACGACACAAATACATTTCTTTTTTGTAAATAAATACATGTATAAATGAAAAACATCCATAACTCGGGAACACATGTGTGTATTCATCATACAAACATATGTCCCTAGTGGGATTCGAACCCGCGACCATTTGGTGTAGTAGCAGAGTTTCTAACCACTACACCAAACAGGATACAAACGATAGGTCATTTATTTATTTATTTATTTATTTATATAACACTTTATTGTATATAAGCATACACGTCAAACAAAAACAAAAAAACAGGAGAATATTAAAATATACAAAAGGCGAGCTTATCTCTATAAGAGATCTCTTCCAGCAAACCTCAGTAAGGAGACAAATAGATGAGGTAACGTAAAAGTAGACAGCGAGTCATTCTGCAAAGGGTGGACTTATCTCTTTAAGAGATCTATTCTTAACCTGAGCATTGATGTAGAAAATGGTTTAAATTTGAACGGAACACGTGGAAAGATGGGAGAGTTAATTAACGACCGGTTGGTGTAGTGGACAGTGATCCTGTCAGCGAAACCAACGGTTGCGTGTTCGAATCCTGCGAGGCGTAAATGTTTGCACTCCTATGCAATTATCACCCATCCAAGGACTGGCTGACCCGAAGGTTGTTTAACTTCGCTAACCGCAAACGATTAACGAATGCGACTCCATATTGCTTCAAAATACACCTGTTATACTAAAGGTGACATGCAATTACGGGACGGCTTATGTCAACAAATCATTGTCCATTGTCCGAAGTGGAATGTACTGTAAAAAGGTCAGTGGCGACTATACCACTCGAAGAACTAGTTCGATGAGAAAAGAATGTTTAGTACTCCATTTTTAAGGATCTGTTGTAGTACTAGGAACGATTATAATTTGTTTAGGTATCGTTGTTTGGTGCAGATCTCATCTCCGCACTCCTCCCAATGTAACTCTTGTAAGCCAGGATTAACAGTGGTACTCTTCACGGCGCCTACGAAGGTAGACAGTGCTCTACGTGACTCTATTTCTGCCTTTTTTTTTATGCACAACGGGTTTCTACTTGTCCTCAATCACACCTGATGTATACCTACGTTTTGTTTGTACTTTTATATATTCTGTTTTTATTGGCCATGTTTTGTAAAATGCTGTCTACATATTTCAATTTGCGTTCTTCCTTAACAAAAGTGCACACTTAGTACATACTAAGGTTAAGCTACCTTTATCTGGTTCTTATTACTGTGCTGTAGTCTAAATTATGTGTACTATTTTTGTATTAACTACTTATAAATATTATTTAATGTATGTGTGTGGCTGGAGAAACAAATAAACGGTTATCTATCTGATGTTCAGTGAAGATGAGGTAGAAGGTGGAAGCGCACTGACCCGGAAACCCCAACACATTTGGGGGACTGGCTATCTTATCTCTGATAGCCGGAACACAACAATGCTATTAACATTACTGTTTGGCGGCAAGATAAGATGGTGGTAGCTAGCCAGGCGGACATTTAAAATGCCCTACCACCAACCAAACCGAGTACTTAAACATGTACCCCTCTGGGGATCGAACCCGCGACCTCCTAATCGTAAGTCCAATGTTGTTTGCATTGAGCCACGGAGGCGGATGTAACTCCTGTTAGCCAGGATCAACAGTGTTACTATTCACGGCGCCTACTGATGGTAGACACTAGTAGACAATGGTGTCGATTCGGATGTACAACGAACTAACTAAATTTAAATTATATGTAACCTTTTCTAACCACTAGTACATGAAAAGGACGACATATAATTAAGTCCTGTCAAATTAAGTAAAAGGATCAAAACAAGCACTTCTCTATCAATATTAGGTGTACACCTAGCGACGTCACGATTAAAATACTATGGAGCGACTTGTTTTGACAGCTCTTAACTTAATTTGACAGGCCTTAATTTATAGTCGTCCCTTTCATGTTAATAGTGTTAGAAAAGGATGTATCTGCTTTAAATTTAGTTAGTTCGTTGTACATCCGAATCGACACCAGTGACTCTATTTCTACCTTGGACCCCAGACTAATTAAAGAAAAAATATAATGGTTTGACGACCTGTTTGGTGTAGTGGTTAGCAACTCTGACCACCATACCAAAAGGTTGCGAGTTCGAATCCCGCTATGTGCATATGTTTGTGTGATGAATACGGACATTTGTACCTGAGTCATGGATGTTTTCATTTATAATAAGTTTTTTTTTTATATGAGAGGGCGGCAAACGAGCATGCGGGTCACCTGATGGAAAGCAATCACCGCCGCCCATGACACCCGCAACACCAAAAGGGTCACAGATGCGTTGTCGGCCTTTGAGGAAGGTTTAGGCTCGTTTCTTGAAGGTTCCAATGTCGTAATCTTTCAGGAATATCGCTGCCGGAAGTCCGTTCCACAAGGTGGTCGTACGTGGTAAGAAGTTTCTTGAGAAACGTACAGTGGTAGACTTCCACTCATCCAGGTGATGTGGATGGAAATTTAATTTTCGGCGAGAAGTGTATCGGTTAAAAATCGGTACCTACTTATTTACAAAAAAAATGAATTTATGTAGTATATCAACCACAGTTGAGAACCGAAGAGGAAAGATGATAAGTCACTTGATACGACACTATATTTTTTTGAAGAACATAATTGTGGGAAAGATTGAAGGAAAGAGAGGAAGGGGAAGACCTAGGCGTAATTACTTTGACCAAGTGAAAGAAAAGGTGAATGTCGTGTCGTACCAAGAGGTTAAAACGAGGGCGGAAAGTAGAGAGACGTGGTCCTTACTCGTGGCATAGCTCTTAAATTGAAGAGAAGAGAGAAGATCAACCATCTGGTATCCACAACACAAGCCTATTGTTGATTACTGTGGAACTAGATGGCGCTGTGTGTATGTCTAAGGATATTTTATTTATTATTTAATGGTGGAAAACTAGGTAAGAAAGTCCTACTCCCCCCCCACCAGCAAATAGGAGTGTAGGTAATGTGAAGAGGCTAACCCTAGCCATGTTTAATTGATTGATTGGTGCAATGAAACGTCCGTTTGTGACAGGAAAAGATCTGTCATAGCATTTGTACAAAAAATCAGTGAAACAGTCTGGAGAAATCCCGTCCGGAAGCCAAAGATTTTAACAAATGTATGTAGTTAACATACCGAACATTCGCACTAAGGGGTTCGATTCGGACCGAATAGGGCATGTAATATGCCCCTATTTTTTCCTTGCGGTCATAAAATGTAAAAACCACAAAAAAATATATTAGGTATATTAGTGTACATATGAAATTGGCGTTTTGTATGATGAATATCATCGGCAAATCCAAATTTAGCTAAACTTTGTGTGTATTATCGGATAACATTAAGTTAAGTATAGGAAGCGTTAATTTTTAAAAGTAACCGCTTTATAAAAGTTTCAGCGAATCTAAGAAATGATTATGGGAAGCACATATGAAAAGAGCTCTGTTCAAATTTTTTTTATTATGTGATTTAGCCCAGAAATTAAAAAATATTTCATGTGAACAAATTTGGATATAGCTTCGAAAATCGCAGGAATTGGTACATATGATTAACGAAGAAAAAAAAACTCCAATTTCATAGGTAAAGACCCAATATTAGGCTTGATCTATTCTGAAACCCTAGGCACGCCACTGGGTCTTGGTGTTGAATTTTGTTACATTTTCCTTTACAACCATGTGATACTGATGTGACTGTTTGGTCTATCTACATGATATAGTCATTTGTTTTCTCGGGGGTTCTCTCAATTTTAAAATCAAAATCTCCGGGTTCCATACAAAATTTTAAGTCCCGATAATGGAAAACTCAAAATCGTTCAAATTTAATTTCAAGGTTCTTTTTCGACAATATTCTTTACTAACTTTTTAGATCAACATACTTCCTTTATTTGGAAGTCTTAATCGTATAGTGTTAAAAAAAAATTACAAAACCTCTCGAATGACTATGATATCATTGAAATACAATAAAACAAAAATTCTATTAAAATCTAAATATCATCGATGTATACATACATATAGCAATACATAAATATAATAAATATATAAGCTACACATATTGTACATAATAGCAATAAATAGGGATATTAAATAAATTAATATGATAATATAATTAAGTACGTTCACCGTGGTCTTCCCCGATCAACACTACATCCACATTCGCTTCGTATATTTCTTTCGTTACTCTTCTTTCCTTCATCCTAATTTCAACATTCGCACTAAGAAGTTCGATTCTTCATTCATCATCCGAACAGCCAAGGCATGGAACTCCCTTCCGGCGTCAGTCTTTCCTGAATCCTACAACCTTCAAGAGCAGGGTGAATAGGCATCTACTGAGATCGCGTGTCACTTTATCTTCGACCACATCGTCACTTCCCATCAGGTGAGATTGTGGTCAAATGCGTATCCAGTTAACCATAAAAAAAAAACAGAATTGAAAAAAAATGATTATTTCGTTACCTCACAATAATAATA
Source organism: Oegoconia quadripuncta (assembly GCA_949316235.1). Taxonomy (NCBI): domain Eukaryota; kingdom Metazoa; phylum Arthropoda; class Insecta; order Lepidoptera; family Autostichidae; genus Oegoconia; species Oegoconia quadripuncta. The sequence goes on from OX438749.1 coordinate 29,925,488, forward strand.
ACTAGATACAGCGTTGAGATATCTTAGTAAGTATTAAGATACGTGTATCAGGAAGTCTCTATTAAACAAATACATAGGGGTAGACAGAGACCACAGACTTCCACTAATAACAAATGTTATCTCACAAATAAACCGCATTTAACCGGCATGTAACTAACATTGGGTTTACGATTCGGAGGTCCCGGGTTCAATCCCCAGCGGGGTACAAGTTTAAGTACTCGGTTTGGTTGGTGGTAGGGCATTTTAAATGTCCGCCAGGCTAGCTACCACCATCTTATCTAAATCTGCCGCCAAGCAGCAATGTTAATAGCATTGTTGTATGCCAGTTGTCAGAGATAAGAATAGCTAGTCCCCCAAATGTGTTGGGGTTTCCGGGTCACTACGCTTCCATCTTCGACCTCATCTTCACTTAACATTGAGGTCAAGTGCGAACCTGTCGTGCATAAAAAAAACTTGTTCCCGTAGGATAAACAAATTAAACACACCCGCGCGATAAAGTTAGTCCACGTTAGGGGAAGTGGGCGAAAAGTTAATTTTATTAATATCAAATTAAATATCATCCACCGTTACAAATAAATAAATATTTCGGACATTTACACCAATCGTCTAGTCCCAAACTAAGCAAAGCTTGTACTATGGATACTAGATAACGGATAAACATACATAAATATTTATATAAACATCCATGACTCGGGAATAAATGTTCGTATTCATCACACAAACATTTACCCCTCGCGGGATACGAACCCGCAACCGTTGGTTTCGCTGATAGGGTCACTATCCACTACACAAACCGGTCGTCTTATTATTAAATACATTATTAAATTTAATATTATTAAATAACTTGTAGATATTAAATAATATACTAGATATATACGTACAAAGGTTGGACGTATTGTTTAATTATTTAAAATCTATTGCGAGCGACCTGAAAATACAGAGAGCTAATAGCCTATAATCGTCACTTCGAAAAACTGCGTGGGAGATGTAATATAGGCCGAAATTACACGTACACCGGTACTATTCCGGTAGATCCATGTAGACATAGTGCAACGTAGTACAGTAATACAACTATGGAAAATTATTTATTAAAAAAAAAAAAACTTAACTATACTTGAAAGTGCAGCTGGTAGACCTGTCTCCCATGCTGATAAATGGCCAATTTTTAATCATAGAAAGGAAAATTTTACTCATATGCCTCAGGAAAGAGGGTAATGTTTTTTGAGTGCGTGTAGATACAATATGTAGATTTATTATCATGTAGCTTAACCGATTTTAAAGGGTAAGTTGTCGTTAGATTCGACTTGATTCCTTGATTGGATACTTTTTGGTGGAACAATTAAAGAATTAAAAAAACAAAAAACCCGACATTATATTTTGTATTTCGGTAGAGGTCACATTCATTTGTTTCTTTTATGTTCATTAGTACATACTAATCTCAGAGCTAAACTTAATAATTGAAGTTTTACTAAGTACCTATCTAAATCCATTTTAGACAGTTTTGTATGGCACCTTTTCATGTTAAGAAAAATCATATAAGTATAGATTTTTTTGTTCAACTTTATTTATAAACTAATTCCTTCCTGGCAGCAACTGCTCTACGGGGGACTGAAACTCAGAAAATCTGCTGAGTCCCTAGCTTTTCACGACAAATTTCATGTTAACCTATTTTCATTGTTAATTACTTGTTAAATTAACTTTGTCACGAATAAATACAAGAGGTATTTATTTAAATAAATATTATAATAATAAATAAAGACACACAATATGCACAAAGATATGTGCAAATACATATTCTTAGAAAAATCTCGAAAAATAAAGCTGCCCCTAAAGTATTCGCTACTTAATTGAAACTCATCCTATGTTATACCGTGATCGAAGATAAAAGGTATTTGGGCTCACTCGTTATCCATAGTACAGTAAATAAATAAATAAATAAATATCCTTAGACATACACACAGCGCCATCTAGTTCCACAGTAAGCAACTATAGGCTTGTGTTGTAGATACCAGATGGTTGATATACTAGATAAATACATTTTCTTTTGTAAATAAATACTTATTATAAATGAAAACATCCATAACTCGGGTACACATGTCCGTATTCATCACACAAACATATGCCCCTAGCGGGATTAGAACCCGCAACCTTTCGGTATAGTGGTCAGAGTTGCTAACCACTACACCAAACAGGTCGTCAAACCATAATTTTTTTCTTTAATTAGTCTGGGGTCCAAGGCAGAAATAGAGTCACGTAAAGCACTGTCTACCATCAGTAGGCGCCGTGAAGAGCGACACTGTTGATCCTGGCTAACAGGAGTTACATCCGCCTCCGTGGCTCAATGCAAACAACATTGGGCTTAAGATTAGGAGGTCGGGGGTTCGATCCCCAGCGGGGTACATCTAATGTTAGACATTATGATAGACAACTAACAAGACATAATGCAAAAACAAACGTTTGGTTATCTGCATCCTGGGAATGGACCCAAGACGGCCTATGCGACAGCTGAGACACTTCAGTACCGAACTGTCGAGTACACTTGAGGCGGATCCGGCAGTATCCGCATGCATCTTGACGACCTTCGAATAAAGCAAGCTACAGAATTGTTAGTAAACATTTTTAATATATTACTGATGGGTACTCATCTATCCTTCTACAAAAAAATCAGAAACTTTCAGATTATAGGAAGTTACCCTACAAAGTATTTTTACTGGACTACCAGGAATTTAAGTGAAGTTGTACCACTGCTACTTGTATTACCATAAAAATAGTAATAGTGAGTGACCCATATGTCCGACCGCTATACGCCCACGACGTCACCACCGTGACATACAAATCAATATCGTGACCATTCGTGGTGTATATCACCACCCCTCGCTGTCTGTAGGCGTCTCTACCATTTCGAGCTTCGCTCGTTCAACAAGCATGAGTTTTAAAATACTGATATACTTTAAAAAATAAATATTAAGAAATGTAGCATGGTAATTGTTTATACCATCGGATGTGTGTGTGGGTAAGTGTATATATTATAAAATAGTGATTAACAGGGTTTGTTCCGTCCAGTGGCGCCCTTATAAATTAAGATTTCTTATTAAATACCGCATAAATCAAAAATATTGCTCTGACCTGCACTCGAGAAGGGCAATAGCGAATTAGAAATAATACCTAAATAGCTTTAATTACGGTAATTTATGAGAATTTTAAATTATTGATAAAAACGGCCACTTTTTTGTTATTATGAATTCTGAAAAATAACCCTAATAAGAGTAAGACTACTATTTCGTATCGGTTACTATGTGACAATATACGGTCATACTTAATCCTCCGTCCCAGCAAATCGGTAAATGTATCGCAAAACTAAATTGATGAATGTAAATTATTTATTGATATATTGTCACGTGCTTTTAATGTTTTCTTGGTATGTTGCCCTTGCCTGGCTCTACTAATCAGACAGCTATGTCCATGCTTGCTTAACATTCAAATAGTCAGTGATTTTATAATAGCCTTTTGCTAATAATTTCTGTTTTATGATTGCTTTAAATTTTTTTAAAGGCAAATTTTTAATGTCTATTGGAACCTTATTATAAAAGCGTATACATTGCCCTTTGAAGGATTTACTAACTTTGTGAAGTCGGCTAACATAAACAGATAACTGGTTCTTATGCCTTGTATTTACATTGCGCCTATCACTATTTTTAGCGAATAAGGTTATATTTATTTTTGCATATAACAAATTCTCATAAATGTATTGAGAAGCCATTGTTAAGATATTAATTTCCTTAAACTTATCTCTAAGAATCACTCTAGGTCCTAATTTATAAATGGCACGAAGCAATGGTAAGAATGTGCTGCTTATGCCGAGCATTGTCTTCTCCATAGCTCGTTGCATGACCTCGAGCTTTCTTATGAGGTCCATAGTAAGAGACCACGATTCAGTACTATAAGTCTTGGAAGGATTTCGAAGTACGATTTATAAATTACATATATATTTTCAGAAAACAATGGAAAATGGCCGCGAACCGTTTGAAGTTGAAGAGGTTACAGTCAAGAAGTTGGTCACACGTCTCAACGAGCGCGCGCCCCGTCTCCCGCAAACCTTGGACAGACTCGGCGATAGGGTTGGTCAGATCGTTGGCCAGAAGTTGGACAAGTTGGATAGGATAAGCTATGAGACTGAAAAATTGAAGACGAGCCAAAGCGAGTCGTCCTCGAGAAGAAACAGTGATGATGGAGGGAGGGGCAAGAAAGAGGGATTTAGAGGAGGTAAGTTCACGTGCTTCTCATTGGTCAAAAATAATGAGAGTTGGTTTGGTTGGTGGTAGGGCATTTTAAATGTCCGCCTGGCTAGCTACCACCATCTTATCTAAATCTGCCGCCAAGCAGCAATAAATCAATCAATCAATCAATCAAATACTCTTTATTACACAATTAACAAAAGATACATAAAGAATACAGCGTACATCATTAATCGCACAAAAAGGGGGCCTTATCGCTAACAGCGATCTCTTCCAGGCAAACCGTAGGGTAAAGATACAAGCTACCAGTAGGTGAGGTTTGCACTAATAGTAGCAATACGGGTGTATTTTATAGTTGGTAAAAAATATAACGTAAAGATAAAAATCCATAAACTAAGCCTACAAACTATAACTAGATAATTTAAATAAAATAATAAATAAATATCCTTAGACATACACACAGCGCCATCTAGTTCCACTTTAAGCAACTATAGGCTTGTGTTGTGAATACTAGATGGTTGATATACTACGTAAATATATTTTTTTTGGAAAATAGTTATTACAAATGAAAAACATCCATAACTCAGGTACACATGTCCGTATTCATCACACAAACATATGCCCCTAGCGGGATTCGAACCCGCAACCTTTTGGTATAGCGGTCAGAGTTGCTTTGTTGAATTTGTTGAATATTTCAGATGGCACCAGCTCCGAACCTCCCACTGCTAGTATAACTAATCACAACGTATGGAATGAACTCAACGGATCTACCTCCACAACCAGAACTGAGTTGAGTTTATCTGATACAACTGATGAGGTAAGTGATCATCGCTGGAGTAAGCACACTTTATAACTATTTGAAACTTTAAGGTCATAGCTCATTAGAGCTACCCCGGCATTCACTCCGCACCGCCTCGCCTCCAGCGGTTAGTATTCTTTATATGGACTTATTTGGGTATGCGCTTACTACATCAACTCCGTAGCGTCACCGGATCGCCTTAGTCGTAAGCCCTCCACGCGCGGACGGCGAGTGGACCACTCGGTGACAACTCGTTGCTCGCATGCTTACCTTCCGGGTCTTTCCGGACCATTGCGGGTCCCGAGTGGACCGCGCGCTGCCCGCAAATAATTTCAAGTGTAGACCTAATGACTACTCGAAAATTCGTAGACCAAGCGACGTCCACTCGTTGACCACGCGGGGTCCACTGGTTGACGACAATAGGTCCGCTGGTTGACCGCGCGACGTTTATTGGTGATAACGCGGCGTCCACCCGTGGATCACCTGTATACAACGAGTGGACTGTGGAGTATTGCCGTGCTCTTACAGGGTTTCATGTATAGTCTATTGTTTTTTTAAGACCTAATGTACACATGAAAGCATGAATAAATTCCGTGATGATAGGTTTGCCCGGAAGAGTTCGCTGTTAGCGATAAGGCCGCCAAATTTATAAAGAAAGAAAGAAAGAAAACATTAATTCAGCTTACAATGGGCATGTACATGAAAATAAGTGTATTTAGTTTGTATAAGATAATGTAATTTTTTAATGTAAGTAATTTCTATATAAGATATTTAAATGTACCTTCCTTATTTAAACAATAAAGCGTATTTGATTGATGATTGATTTATTGAATAAATGAATATGAATATGAATAAAACTCATGCGATATTTATGATATTAAAAGATAAATATCATCAAAACTCATTACTGAGACATAAGTCGTTACCGGTCTTCAAATCGCGACTGAAGGATTATTATTATTTGTGTACATTTGTTTAAGTATATATCATATTTATTTATAGGTTTCGTATTTATTTTTATCATATTAGATTATATATTTTATTATATTTATTTATATTATAACAACACCATAATTTAAGTATGTATGTCATCGACATGGTTGTTATTTTCTCTATTTATTAGTAGTATGTTTGTTTATAACTACTGTTTTAGTAAGTGTACTCGCTGTCTACTTTTACGTTACCTCATCGATTTGTCTCCTTACTGAGGTTTGATGGAAGAGATCTCTTATAGAGATAAGCTCGCCTTTTGTATATTTTAATATTCTCCTGTTTTTTTTTTGTTTTTTTAATTAGAATGGGATCGCTCTTGACCTTAATCTGGACTAATGTCGAGATAAGGTCTACGATGGAACGAGCTTTCCCAGAAGATGCCTATTTAACCTGACTTTAAAGAGCTGCGGGTTATATGCGGGTTTTTTTGTTTTGTTTGACGTATGCTTATATACAATAAAGTGTTAAATAAATAAATAAGTAAGACATAAGTAAGTACATCCGGACAAAGACTGGACATACACTATTAGTATTTTTTCGAGTTTCTATTTCTCAGCATGAGTTGATTATCATACCATTTACGGGCATTAACTAAGTAAGTGGTGTGTTCCTATTTATTTTAAAGTGGCTCAGGCTCTTTAGATTAATAAAGTTGTTCATGTTAGGTTTACATGTGCTCATTACAACCGCATATAATCGCCTCCGTGGCTCAATGTAAACAACATTGGGTTTACGACTCGGAGGTCGCGGGTTCGATCCCCATCGGGGTACATGATTCAGTACTCGGTTTGGTTGGTGGTAGGGCATTTTAAATGTCCGCCTGGCTAGCTACCACCATCTTATCTAAATCTGCAGCCAAGCAGCAAAGTAAATAGCATTGTTGTTCCGGTTGTCAAAGATAAGATAGCCAGTCCCCCAAATGTGTTGGGGTTTCCGGGTCAATACGCTTCCACCTTCGACCTCATCTTCACATAACATCAGGTGTGATTGAGGTCAAGTACAAACCAGTTGTACATAAAAAAAAATATTTTGTAAAATTTGCAGTAGATTAGAGAGAGAGTAGAGATTAGAATTTTATTTTATCTTATTAGGTAGTAATTAAGTTCCATATAATATACTTCAGTTCTGTAAATAAATATATTTATTACTAGCTTTTCGCCCGCCTTTGCCTGTTGGAATAACTTTATCGCGGAAACTTGTTGGTTGTTTGTATGCAGTATTCATCATACAAACATATGCCCCTAGCGGGATTCGAACCCGCGACGTTTTGGTATAGCAGCAGAGTTTCTAACCACTACACCGAACTGGTATTCAATGTTTTATCTAGTATCCATAGTACAAGCTTTCTAAATCTTAAATTTATAGTTATTTAGTTATTTATTGCTTTACGCGTAGGCAGTGAACGCACTCCTTGGCACTATCGATGACTCAGGGACGTAACGAATTCGATAGTCATGGTTATGTGTTCAATTTCACTGTTGTACTTACCTGTAACTGTAAATAAATAATTGCATTTTTATGAGATTTGTTCTTATTTCTCAGTTACTTGATATTATGTGTAAAATACATCGAATACACAGCATAAATACACACACATAATACACAGCATCGGCCTCATCTTCACTTAACATCAGGTGTGATTGAAGTCAATTATAAAAATGCTTTATTTTGTAGGTACACAGGGTACACTTAAAAAAGTCAGATTTTTAAGCTACTGCTTGTTCAAAAGGAATATTTCTCCTGAGAAGAACAAGCAAGAAACTTGAGAGGTTGCTATTTAAAAAAATAGGTCTTTATATTACCAAAAGTCACGAATTGACGACCCTGTTTGGTGTAGTGGTTAGAAACTCTGATTGCTATACCAAAAGGTCGCGGGTTCGAATCCCGCTAGGGGCATATGTTTGTATGATGAATACAGATATGTGTTCCCGACTTATGGATGTTTTTCATTTATATACAATTTATTTACAAAAAAAAATGTATTTGTGTACCAACCATCTGATATCTATAATACAAACCTAGTTGCTTAGTTTGTAACTAGATGGCGCTGTTAGCAACTCTGACCACTATACCAAAAGGTCGCGGGTTCGAATCCCGCTAGGGGCATATGTTTGTGTGATGGATATATACATGTTTTCATTTATAATAAGTATTTATTTACAAAAAAAATATGTATAGTTGTTCGGTGTGGAACTAGATGGCGCTGTGTGTATTTTCTCGGGGGTTTTAATTTCAAGTAATTTTTATTTCTTATCTTAATATCTTTATTGTACACAACATTATTACAGAAATATGCATTGTATATAAAATGTACAAAGGCGAGCTTAACTCCGATAGAGTTTTCTACCAGCAAACCTTAGAGATACATAGTGTTTATTAGATTGGGCAGAAAATAGTGTACACAACAATAATATATATAAATAAATATACCACATAACCTATCCAATATACATATATATATAGTAAGAAGTATAAACAAGTATATACATTATCAATACTCATATTATGGTAAATAATTAAATAAGTACTATAATACTGAGGAGAAATCATAAGGACAAATAATGCTCTTTTACTCTTTTCTTGAAAATTTCTAACGATGGACTTGCGCGGATTGCATGCGGTAGTGCGTTCCACAGTATTTAATGTCGTTCATTAAGGGCTCTAAGCATTTTTTAAGCTATAGTCATTTTAAGAAGTGGTCATTCACAGATGTAGTCATTTCAAGAAGTGGTCATTTCAAGAAGTGGTCCTTTCAAGAAGTGGTCCTTTCAAGAAGTGGCCCTTTCAAGAAGTGGCCATTTCAAGAAGTGGTCATATCAAGAAGTGGTCTTTTTCAGTTGTGGTCATTATCCGCCGAAGGGGTCTCACTGACTGACTTGTGATTGTAATAAACAACAATAAACATTATTTTATTGAACCGAAATAAATTACACAACTTATTGAAGCTTTGTTGTCTGTGGTAGTTAAAAACTGTGTTACAGACCACAATATGTCTTCCCCATATATTTTGTACAATAAGTAAATTTGGTAAGGTACTCGTATTTGCAAATTATGTTTGCCATCTAAATCTTAGATTAATGATTGGTCTCCGCGCCGCTACGACTAGATACCGCACTATGAAGAAAAAACAGGTTCCTGAATGCGGCAAATCAATATTGTAGTGTGTAGATTTATACAGTACTTACTGATGGTATGTGATGCCAGTATCTTTCTTGTTTTTTGTAGTATTGTTATTACATAGTTTGACTACGCAAACCGGCATTTTGCTTCAGTCTTAAACCAAAATTTGAAAATTTGAAATGACTGGCGTGACTGGCGCGGGTACGCCGAATACGGCGTAGTATTTGTTGCCGCATTTTTCGAGTACGCCGACGGTATCTAAGTAGTCGTAGCGGCGCGGAGACCAATCATTAATCTATGGGTGTAATGCATAATCTTTGAATACCTATTTAAAGGGTCGACAACCTAAGCCGGAATATCTTTGTATTCTAGCAGACCAGACCACGCCGTCGAAGCCATGAGTCGGCCCTTCCAGGGACGCCACTCCACGTGAAAACTCCATGGAAATCCATAGACAGTCTGGCGCCCGACGTCGCGTTTGGGACATCCTTAGCTGATATAATGGAGAGCCCTGCGAATAAAGTGAGTCTTTTTTATTTGCTAATAATATAATTCCGAAGCTTGAAAAAGGCTTTATTTTAACAAAGTTAATTTTTTTACACGCTTATTATATTAGCCTCACTTGTAACTATGTTAAATAAATAAAAATCTTTACATATCTCTTGCTCTGTAAGTAGTCACTTACTTCTCTGAATGCCGGGGTGTATGGATATCATTACAGCATAGGTTTCAAAACCTACCATGTAATGTTAGCATTACAGCATAGGTTTTGGAATTTGAAAAAAGAACTGTCATACTCATACTGCAAGAAGAATATTTTTAAAAAGTTATTTATTTTTCTCGGTATCGATTATTTACTCGAATCGGAATCGAGACAATTTATATTAGAATTTATGAAGATTTTATTTTAAATATCGAACTATTGTTTCGCAGTCACATCGTATGTTAGTTGAAATCGATTTAAAAATCAAACTGGCCAGTACGATTTGACGCGCTTGCGTGCCATAATTTTAATTAAATACACATGTTTCTCTTTAAGAGACGTTCATAGAAACCGGCTTTCTTGGTTTTACTTACCTCACAATCGATATGTAAAGCAGAGTGTTTATCTCGGGTGTAAGCATCAATTGCATACTCGGGCTAATTAGCGCCCTCGCTGTATGCAATTGATGTCATACAGCCCTTGGTTAACAATCTACTATTATTTCACTCACCACAAATGAGAATTATACAAAAAGAGTTGATCTCAATCTAATCTTATAACTAATATTATAAAGGCGAAAGTTTGGATGTTTGTTTGTTTGTTTGTTGCACAATCACGGGGAAACGGCTGAACGGATTTGGCTGAAATTTAGTATATAGGTGAACATAACCTAGATTAAAACATAGAATATATTTTATTCCGATAAAGTGAGTAGTTCCCGCGGGATAAACAAATTTCCGCGATAAAGTTCTTCTACGCAGGCAAAGTTGCGGGCGCAAAGCTAGTAACTATATATATATTTTTTTTTAATATATAAAAAATCCACAAATAGGCAAGATAAAGAGATCGATCGCCGAATCAACAATGCCTGGAAAAGCTACTGGGCAATGAAGGTATATATGAAGAGAGACCTTCCAAATACTCTAAAACGCAAACTCATAGACATGTGTATCCTTCCTGTTCTAACCTACGGTGCACAGACTTGGTCATTGACTGAGCTTCAGAAGTCCAAGCTCAAGATTTGCCAGAGGGCAATGGAACGTAGTATTCTCGGCTACAAACGCGTCGACCGAATTCGCAATACCATATTGCGTTCCATGACCGGAATTGCTGACGTGGGAAGAAAAACAGCCATGCTTAAATGGGACTGGGCAGGCCACGTTAGCCGTATGCCACCGGAGAAATGGGCACACACCATCACGCCCTGGATGCCTGAGGACAGGAGACGTCGTCGGGGTCGGCCGCGCAAACGTTGGAGAGATGATCTCATTGCGTTTCAAGAGGAATGGTGGGAAACCGCCAAGGATAGAAATGAGTGGAAGAGTTTCGGGGAGGCCTTTGCCCAGCAGTGGGACACGATAGGCTAATTAAAAAAAAAAAAAAATCCACAGACTTTTTGTCCGTGCCTTTGTTTTATTAGTTTTAATTTGTTATAGTGTTAATTTTATGCTTATACTATACAGCGTACTACTAGGTCGCACTTGTGTTACAGCATGCGTGATTTTCGCAAGTGCGACCCCAACTTAAAACTACGGGATGCGTTTTTTTTTTTTTTTTCTGTTGGCTTTATTACTATTTCAGAGAACATGCCTTGATCTTTTTTTTTTTTCCTTTTCCTTAAGTTATATACACACACGCAATAATGTTGTCTACATTGAGTTGTAAGATAGTAACTATATATTACAACCTTTGTAGGAGGTTGGTGCCTGTAAAGGTAAACCAGTCTCGCAGCCACAGAAGCGGTTTTAGACTAATCAGACAATTTTCCTTTTTTGAAGTCGGTTAAAAACCACGCTCAATCGGACCACGTATTACTGAGATACGTCCAGATAAAACGGACAAAGACTGGACACATACACTACACACACAACATTGTCAAAAACAAAACACCCGTCGTGTTTCGTCGAAGATATAAAAAGAACACTATTTGATTGTTCATTGAAACCAGAATATACGCGATATTCGTAATTTTTTTAAATTAAAATTAAGAACAAGCTAACTATCCTTGTGAACGGTTATATCGTTGACGCTACCAAAGTAAAACCAAACCCAAAATGTGTAGAGCTAACCACGATTATTAAAAAACTAGGTTAATTTCCTTTCAAATGATTAGCGCGATTCGAAATATGCTTAACGTAACGTTTTTGGTTATGGTTTAGCTTTGGTATTATCGTTCAAACTTAGCGCGATCGGCCCCTAGGTATCCAATGGTGCCAACCTGCCAACCAACACTAGTAGCATGACATGCGCGATAAACGTTTATGTCGCGCGAGATAATATTTGTCCTGCTCATTCGCTTGAACGATATATACATCTATCCCACTCTCACTTTTATATCGCGAGCGACAACCGATGTCATGGTACGGGGGCAGATCTTCTTAGTTTAAATGTATTTGGACGAGTAGGTACCTTACAAATACATATCAAACTTTTCGTTTAATCTCTTCGGTCAATGCGCTTTAAATTCAAATAAAATTGTAAAGGCATTACAGCTCTGCTTCATGAGCGCTATATTTTAATGTGCGGTATGAGTAAACCATAGCCTTTTTTTTTCACGGGGAAATGCTTTAAGCCTACCGCTCGCCTGGGGGACGGCGAGACTGTTATGTGAGACTCCACTAAAACCCGCGGCGACCTTCTTCGGCAGTAGAGAGGACCTGGAAACGCATAGCCCCCCCGCCCCGCCCCCCTCACAAGGGGGAGGCCCATTCCCGGAGGGCGTCTAGCACACCCTCCGTAGGGGGCGCTGTCGTGCCTCACACCGCGAACCGCGCGCGGTATGAAGCGCGGCAGGGCCCGTCAAAAGAAAAATATATTTATGCATTTAAGGTCTTAGCATACGTGACGTGTTTATTCTCGTGCCGGACGGAACGGGACGATTTTTTGACATCGTTGCATTTAAAAACATAGCAATAAAATACACGTGGCGAGAAACACGGGCGGAACGGGACGGCAATAGAAAAAACATCGTTATGGCATCTTCTTCATCTAATGCTACGGCAACCATTGCTAGTTCTTCAAAAGTAAAATCGAACATTTTGTGCTGAAATATGGTTGCAGCACTAGCACGACTATCGTTGAACACCGTCCTGTACGTATGTTTTAAAACCACTTTCACGTTAGGAACTATACCTGTCCCGTCTCCGTTCCGTCCGAGAAATTACCCGTCACGTATGCTAAGACCTTAAGTCTTTGTACTACTATTTAATACAAATAATCACGACTATCTCACCCTAAGTATTCTTAGTACTATTTAATATGGCACCTTTATTTTGTGAATAATTTACAACTTTTCAGAGTGAGCCATTTGGCGAGAATGGTGAGACAAAGGTACTTATCTTCCTGTTATCTCATTTTGTTTGCATGTTTATGTCCGCGATTAGTGTCATATTTAGTGGTCACACTGACCCCGATCGTGCTTCCCGTTTCCGCGCGTAAAGCGAGGCTATGTGAAAACGAGATGCCAATACGATAACTATTGAAATGATGGCTATCTTGCACTAAACAGTATCCGTGACTCTATATATAGTCGCGTCAATGAAGCCTTTTCCCTGAAAGTCCTCAAGAACAGCTTCGATTTTGATGATTATTTTTTTTATTTGTTTTTTTATATTATTCAAAATCAGAAACCTTTTGGAGTGGGGACGGAATGATTTATATTATTTAAACAATATCTACGATAGTTATGTTAAAAAAAAAAATTATATACAATATTCATTAAAAACGATTGTTCGATAAATTTTTTTATTAATTATTTTTGATACTAATAAACTCAACATATAAGGAATTTTTTAGGAAAAAAAAACAAAGAAACTGAATTTTTTAAATAAATAGCGTAGATATTGTTTAAACAATATAAATTATTTCGTCCCCGCACTAAAAGGTTTCTGATTTCAAATAACATAAAAAAACATAATTTTTAAAAAAAAAAACATCAAAATCGGAGCTGTTCTTGAGGACTTTCGAAGATTGCTTGTTTTATGTATTCATTGACGCGACTAATAATCAAAATTAGGAATCTTTTCGGACGGAAACGGATCTTTCTTTTTCCAATTCCAATTTAGTGTTATGGCTGCATCGTTGTGCACGATGATTCTGCCAATGTCAGGGTTGAAGTACACAATGCTATAAAGTTAACGATTGTGAGGTACGTTAAGCTTCTCTAGTTTGTGTAGTTGGAGAAAGGACAAACAGAACAACACATATAACCATCACGTTAACACATAATTAAGATAAAATACGATAAACTCATAGAAGTAGACATGATAGATAGATTATAATATAACGTTGTTAACTTCAATAAATTTAGCTAGTACATAAATACAAGACGGTAGATAGTGAACTTGACTTAATAAGTAGTTAACATTTATGGGACGGAGCATATTTTTTGGGGAGAAGGTCATAAAGTGGGACAGAAATTCGTGGGGAGTTGAAAAATATATGTTCGATAGTCCCTTCCTCTAGTCCACACTCACATATAGAATGATCTCAGATGATTAACTGGATACGCGTTTGACCACAATGTCACCCGTTGGAAAGTAACGACATGGGCGACGATGAATGATGCCTATTTAAGCGTTCCTATTTTCGGAATGACGAACACGCTTGCATGGTGTACTTCGACCAGCTCCCAAAAATTATATTAGTTGTGGACTTATTATCTTAAATAAAAAGAACAACAATGATCCTGTGGGTTTCCTGGACCGTTTCTTTTACCACAGATGATTTCCCTTTCCGGAGCGGTAGTAGCTTGGACATACTGACTGACAGATAAATGCAATAAGCCCTATTATTTCCTGTAGATTCAAATTGACATTCAACAAATGATATCTTGTATCTTGATATAAATGCTTGAAGTTTGAAGCTTATCTCAATCTACCGCCAAGCAGCAATGTTGAAATCTGGCTGTTTGAGATAGATACTAGTCCTCTAAATAAATTGGCGTTGATAGCGCGCTTCCACGTTCAACCTTATCTTTGAGATCAATCGCCAGCCCATTATGGTTTAAATTTTTGGCTTTATTTAGGCGAAAGTGGGATGCAAACATGTATGGGTCAGGTTGACCAATAGATTTGTTTAAAACGAAATTATGGTGAAACATGTATCTTTTTCTTATCTAAATGTTATTGCTTATTGCAAAGCACTCTGCTATTTATTTATGCATTAAAGTAATCAATATACTTCTTCACTCAGTAAACATTATTAACCATTTCTACGTAGCTAGACGAATCTCACACAGCACTGCGTACTGCTGCGGAAGGCGGAGAAAGGATTTTGTGTCAGTTGAGTTCGCTTTAGTTCTAAAAGCGATTCGATTTAATTTAATCCGGCTATTCGTGCACAACACTTTACAGCGGTGTCATACAACTAACTATGGGGCATCTTCTATATGTTACAGACATTGGTGTCGATTCGGATGTACACCAACTAAACTAAACTAAATCCAGTTTTAAAGTAGTCCTGTCTCTTCTCCCTGGAACAGCACGATGCGACGGCACCGCTCTAAAACTGGTTTTAGTTTAGTTTAATTTAGTTGGTGCACATCCGAATCGACACCAATGCCGTATAAACTATTATTTAGCGATATTATCGAAACCGGTCACAAGCCCTGGCTTTTGCCATCAACTCGCCAAGAAGGGCACTGTTGTTGACAAGACTCCTCCTCGGGGTAAAGGGACAGTCAGCTCTTTAATCAATAGATACAGGATGCAGCTAATGCTTTCCGCGCATGGTCTGTAGTAGTAGCACAGCTTTATAGCATGTCCAAGGATATACATATATATATATCCTTGGACATATACAGACATATATAAATTATGATCGTATAGTCACAGTCATACGCGGTAGCTGTACCACTATTCTAAAGGTTTATTGCGTATTTAATGTCCGCTACGCACGGATTGCTAGTATAAAAAGTTTGGTGTACGAGTCAACATGTATTCGAGGAACTCCGCTCGAGAACCGCCTCCGTGGCGCAATGTAAACAACATTGGATTTACGTTTCGAAAGTCGCTGGTCCATCCCCAGCAGGGTACATATTTAGTACTCGGTTTGGTTGGTGGTAGTGCATATTAAATGTCCGCCTGGCTAGTTACCACCATTTTATCTAAATCTGCCGCCAAACAGCAATATTAATAGCATTGTTGTGTTCCGGTCGTCAGAGATAAGATAGCCTGTCCTCCAAATAAGATGGGGTTTCCGGGTCAGTATGCTACCACCTTCGGCCTCATCTTCACTTAACAGCAGGTGTGATTGAGGTCTAGTGCTAACACGTTGTGGATAAAAAAAACAACTCTTGAAAGTTAAGTGGCACTGTGGATTGCCTTCTAATACCTGCAATTATCATTTTATGTGCAGAAACTTACCATCTGCTGTGCCTTAACAAATATCCTGTAGCAACATCGTTGGTTTAACAATCTGCATGGCGATTAGAGCAAATCCTCTCATGATAACGATGCAAATTTTATTTCCAGAGATGTCATTGGCTAGATGTACAACCATATTTTTCGAATCTGTCTGTAAAATAATGATATTGGCTACTAAAAACTAAGGCCCGTATTAATAAACCATTCTCAAGATTGAGAACAGTCTTGTGACCGGTCTCAAGTAAATGATGTTCATTAATATACCTAACTTGAGACCTGAAACGCACGTGAATACTCAAGGAGTTACTCACTTGAGAGGTGCGCCAAGTTTCACGTACTAATAAACGAAACTGAAGACTATCATTCATTCGCTAAGGCGAATACTTGAGAAGTGATCTCAGCTGAGTAAACCTCAAGATTGGCTTATAAATTTGCACGGAGCTGAAGATAGCGTCAACTTCTTAAGACGCATCTCGGGTAATACAGCCTGAAGACTTGTAATGAGATTGATTTAGTAATACGGGCCTAAGTTTTTCTTTCTTGCTAGGGTTCTTTACAATGTTGTACAATTATTTAAAAACAGTAACACATAGATGGAATTTGAATATAAACTTGATGAACGACCCAAAACTCTGGTAGCGTTTTCTCACTGAATGCAGATACTTATGCGTTGAGCGAGGAAAGAGCAAGCTTTCGGGTCACCAGTGACATCGACTCAGCGCTTGAAGAGCACCCAGCCCTTAGAAGGCTTTTTGTAAAATTAATAGTTAATGTAAACGGATCTCCACAGGTCCACCTCCGTGATGATATCAGATCAATCCAGTCAGATAACTCCGACGAGCAAAAACCACGACCTGGATGGAGACTTGTCAGGAACATGACGTCTGCCGCTGGCGCATTCTCACCTAAGAGTAAAGACGCGTCGGCCGTGTCAGCATTACCAGGGACACCACTGCCGAGCTTTCAGGTAATTCTGAAGTCTATTTACTTTTTTCTCGACTGTCTAAGAAAGAAGGGTAATGTTTTTCGAGTGTATGTAATAATGTATGTATGTATGAATGTATGTGTGTCCGTTCCTTTGGCGCGTCCTGTATCCTAAACGGCTTGACTAGAGTGGTGCCGTCGCATCGTACTGCTCCAGGGAGAAAGAGACAATGGTGTCGATTCGGATGTACACCAACTAAACTAAACTAAACAAAAACCAGTTTTAAAGTAGTACTATCTCTTTCTCCCTGGAACAGTACGATGCGACGGCACCACTCCAAAACTTGTTATAGTTTAGTTGGTGTACATCCGAATCGACACCATTGTCGACATTTTTGAACTTTGAGTGCTATAACTTTGGGGTTGATTTAAACTTGCAGTCGAAACCGGACAGCAAGAGTTCAGACTACGGTAAAGATGACAGGAAATCGTCACTGCCACCATATCACAATGAGAAAGAAGAAAATGTTGGGGAGACCAGTCCTGAAGTGAGTGTGTCTCAATATTAACATTAGCCCCGGTTCCGGCTGTCTCATTTGGACTTAGGCTACAAAATTAAGGTAGAACATAGAAAACGCAGTCTCTATAATCAAACGCCGCAAGGATAATCGATTTCAGACAACTTCAAACTTAAAGCATTTATTTCAACGTAAGATACATGATATCATTTGTTGAATGTCAATTTAAATCTATTGGAAATAAAAATAGCGCTTAAGCATTTTTCGGTCAGTCAGTATGTCCAAGCTACCACCGCTTCGGAAAGGGAAATCATCTGTGGGAAAAGAAGCGGCGCAAGAAACCCACAGGATCGTTTTTCTTTTTTTTTTATAATTTTATAATTTTTGGGAGCTGGGCGAATATACCAAGCGTTTTTGTCATTCAGGTAGTCACTAATTTTGTAATAACCTTTTTTTGTGT
Source organism: Oegoconia quadripuncta (assembly GCA_949316235.1). Lineage (NCBI taxonomy): Eukaryota > Metazoa > Arthropoda > Insecta > Lepidoptera > Autostichidae > Oegoconia > Oegoconia quadripuncta. The sequence goes on from OX438749.1 coordinate 29,943,605, forward strand.
TAATGTTGTTTTGACATGGTTTTTAAATTGTTTTTCATTTAGATTAATGATATTCTCAGGTATAAGGTTATAAAAGCGTATACAGTGTCCCAAAAAAACTTTGCTCAGTCTGAACATAGGGGTGGCTAATTTGCCCTTATATCCCAAATTTAAGTTATGCTTATCACTATTTTTTGGGAATGCAAAAATATTTTTTCGTACGTACATAATATTCTCGTAAATAAATACAAGTTACATAACATTATTACAAGAAGGTCTATGGGATTGCTATATTCCTCTTCTCTGTTTGTACACTTTCTATAAAATCAAGTATTATTATTGGTTTTATTTCCATGTATATACCCCTACATGAAAATTAAGAATACACAAATACATTAATAGCTTTATTCTTACTCTTCTTAAAATTCTTGCTTCGACTATTTAGTCGGTCCCGGAGTTTATGGGGCGACTTAAAACAATGTCAGAGTACCTAACCCCTACACCAAACTGGTCGTCAAAAATAGTTTGTATATACAGGGTGAAATTGAATTAGTGTAATTCCTGTTTACTGCTGATTCCACTCCAGGGGCTCTACCGCCTAACTCAAAGCTATAGCTAGAGCGATAGCAAAGTACTGTCCGTCTTTGTCATTGTGTTACGATATGACAAGGACGGACAGTGCATTGACGTCATAAACGATAGCAATTTCCAAAGCAATTGAGTTAGGCGGTCGGGGGGCTGGTAACGAATAACTCTCCCCAAAAAATTATAGTCGAATTCGATAAAAAAAATTTCAATTACCCATACAAAGTAAACCACCTTTAGTCTGGAAGTCCAATAATTGTCGACTGAATTCGGCTACGGGTCCTAGTGGAAAGTTGTTCGTAATCAGAAGCTGAGTCACCTATCAAAATTGTTGGACTTTATACTAAAGGTTGTTTCAGAATGGTTTACTTTGTATGGGTAATTGAAAATTTTTTGATCGAACTCGACTATGATTATTTGGAGAAAGTTATTCGTAATCAACGGTTACGTCATCAGTTAATAGGAATTACATGAATTCAAGTTCACCCTGTATAGGAATCACAATCTAATTTAATAAAAATAATTTTACAAAAAACAATAAACAATAAATAATTATAATGTTTAGGGTCTCGATCCTGAATCTTTACTGTTCCGTGACGGAAGAAGACGGATAGACATGGTCCTTGCCTTTGAGGAGGAGGACTATGGAGTTATGACTGAGGCCGAGGCCAAACGGAAGGAAAATAGGAAGATTTTTCAGGTTAGTATTAAAGTTTGTGTTAACCCTTTTATTTGTACTGCTGGGTTCTAATTCCTGATATCTTACTCCAACCTGACACTGATTGAAGCCATGTAGCTTGTATATGTATCACCAAGTTTTGCGAGAACTCCAAAATTCATTGCAAAGTTAGGCTGATGGTGTGGGGGTGTGTGTAGGGCTTGTAATATTCGCCCAATTTTACTATTTTTTTTTTTATTTTTTTTTATATGAGAGGGCGGCAAACGAGCATGCGGGTCACCTGATGGAAAGCAATCACCGCCGCCCATGGACACCCGCAACACCAAAAGGGTCACAGATGCGTTGCCGGCCTTTGAGCAAGGTGTAGGCTCGTTTCTTGAAGGTTCCAATGTCGTACTCGTTCGGGAATACCGCTGCCGGAAGTCCGTTCCACAGGGTGGTCGTACGTGGTAAGAAGTTTCTTGAGAAACGTACAGTGGTAGACTTCCACTCATCCAGGTGATGTGGATGGAAATTTAATTTTCGGCGAGAAGTGTATCGGTTAAATTGAGCAGCGGGTATTAGCTCGAACAGTTCTTCAGAACACTCGTCATGAAATATGCGATAGAGAATGCTATTACTATTTATTATACTATTATACTACATGTATTACTTCAAATAATTGAAGAAATGAATTGTAATAATTGAAGTATATTTGTGAATGAGCAGTAAATTTAAACTATAATGTAATATTAATAATAATAGTGACGTTTTCAAGTGATAATTTTATCCTATGAAATAAAAATATTTTGATTTGATTTGATTTGATTTGATTTGACTATTCGAATATTACGAATAGTTCAATCGCTACTATTCGAATTATTCGAATGTGACGAAGTTTTCGAATATTTTCTATCTAAAAAACAAAATAAGTAAATATAGCACATAATTCGTAGATTTTATAAAGTTCACAGACATCCAAAGTAACATCGATTGATTTGTAAAGAAAAAACTAGGTTTTTCTAAAATGATTATTAGCTTTAATAAATGATCAGACTATTTTTGACCAGGAAAACACATAATATTTTAGTAACAAATAATATAATATAAGTTGCCTGTAGCGAGAATTTAATTTGGCGTTATTTTGTTCAATTCACGGTTATATTTATTTTATTATTAAAGTAAATTACTACTCTAAGTAATATTTGAACAGGTAAATGAGGCGAATATTCGAATACCAAGCCCTAGGTGCGTATAAGGGGTGCGTATGTGTGTAAGAAGGGAATGTTGTATGCTGTTGTAGCTGTGTTTGCTGAAACTCATTTTTAGTCGTTTTTAAGATAATCAGCTTTTAAACAGTTGGTTGGTATATTTGGATTATGTCATAGGTTTTCGAAATTTTAAATTTATTAACATTTTTCAGGAAAATCTAATAAAAGAAGGGTTAGAATTAGAATTGGAGAACAAGTGCCTCTCGTTCGATGAGAAAACTTGGTTCCTCAAGATCCATTTGCCATGGAAGACTGAAATGAGGCTCGCAGAAGTTATAGGAATGAAATTGCCAACGAAGAGGTTTATCACAATTTCTGTAAGAGCTTGGGTGAGTTGTATACTTCTTCTTTTAATTATACTACAATTCCTCATAACTTTTAATGTCTAAAATCTAGAGCATTCAAGTTATTTTAAATAAAAACAGATAGATAAAGCCTTTATTTGCCTTTAAAATACAGTCAAAAAAATCAGAAATTTAACAGACGTTCATACCGCAAGACTGGTTTACTTTAGCTATTTTCACAGCTTGATGTCATATGGAATATTGTTGTGGGGAAACGCTGCTGACATACATATCATTTTTGTTCTGCAGAAGCGTGCTATTCGTGCCAATTATAAATTAGTATTATAAGTGGCACGGTATTAGTATGCTCATTGAGCAAAACACTGATTTTGAGTTATAGGAGCAGAGCAACGTGTAAGCAAAAGAAGAGAAAACAACAAGTAAATAGCAATTTTGAGACTCTTGAAATAGTGATTGATGAGTGATAGTAGGTGCTAGTGAATATAAAAAGATGTAGAACTCTTTCTTAGTGAAAGCCAAGAAGGGGTTACATATAGGGTTACTTGGTTGTTGATGGCTGAGGGTATCAAGTTGAAATTAATATACTAAGGTCTACAGACTCATAGTGCTGTAAAAGATTCATAAATAAATGAGACACGTGATTTACTATTCGTAAAGTTTCGCGCTATTGGCACTATGATACGATATTGACAGTTAAGAAAAGCATAGCATCCAGTGTAGCAAGCTTCGAAGAAGCCCTCCAATAGCCGACAGAGACAGACTTTAATTATGCATTCAATCAATGTTGATTTGATATAAATAATAATGTTTTTTCTTGTCAGAATGAAGAGAAGCAAGCAGAGAGAGACAAAAGATGGCATTCCAAATTGCGGCGGAGATTGAAACAGCTCTACGAATATGAACACACTAGAATAGAACCTGAGCCATCGTTTTACGAGAGCACCGATCAGAAAGGTGTTAGAAGAGAAGAGCAGTGAGTATTTAGATAGATAGGTAAAGCATTCATCTAGCCAATGCATTTACACCAAACATAACTGGACATGTGAGGAGGATGAATGAAAGAAGACTAACGAAAGAAATATTCGAAGCGAATGTGGATGGTAGTGTTGATAGGGCAACACCACGGCGAACGTACCATGATCAAATCGGGAACGTCTTAAAGAAATACCAAGTCAAGATTACCCTAAAACGACGAGCGTGTATGAATAACCTTATGAGACTGAATGAAGCAAGAGAGGTGTGTCAGGATCGTAGCAAGTGGAAGTCTGTGTTCTCTGCTAACCCCTTCTAGAAAGAGAGAAAAAAGTGATGACATGTTTGACGTTCCCGGAAGTATAAGAATAACTACACATATTGGTGCTACCAATTCCTGCGATTTTTAAAAGCTATATCCAAATTTGTTTTTTATTTGGAAAATGGAATATTATTTCAAGGTTTCACATGAAATATGTTTTAATATCTGGGCTAAATCACATAATAAAAAAAAATTGAACAGTGCTCTTTTCATGTGCTACCCATAATCATTTCTTAGATTCGCTTTAACTTTTATAAAGCGGTTACTTTTAAAAATTAACGCTGCCTATACTTAATGTTATCCGATAATACACACAAAGTTTAGCTAAATTTGGAATTGTCGTTCTCAAAAAAATATCAAAAATGTTTGTATGGAGAAAACAGTCTTAATAAAATTCTTCATACAAAACGCCAATTTCATAGGTAAGGACCTAATATTATATCCAAATCGGCTCAGATGACGTTGACTATTTTTATTACCCTCCTTTAGACTTTATCGTTGTCGGGGTGAAAAGGGGAAAGGGTTGATCAGTCCTACTTTATTTTAAGGGATAAAATTTTCATTTTATTTTTCCAGATTCCTAGTCAAAGATCGTCACACACAATTCTCGCCAGCCCAGCGTAGTTTATTAGTCATGCAGATATTGTTGAGAGCGAAGTTTGACAATACAGAAACGAAGGTATGAAACATAGTTATGTATTAAGGAGTACAAAGTGTACCTTAACAAGAAAAAAATCTACAAATGAGGTTAATACTTATCAAAAGAAATCAGAAATTGCCACTCTGAGGATCCCATACCGCAATCTATCTTGCTGGCTATCGTTTGCTTCACCTATTATAACAATGTTTGCATTTATGCTTGATTTCAAAAATCTAAAGATAAGAAGATGGAACCCACTCAGCCAAGCTTCTGGCGATGCGGATGAGCCATTACTATTTCTAACAATTAGATAGATAGATAAATCGTTTATTTGTATCTCCAATGTGAGACTAGAGTTTAATAAGATCAATGTCTGCCATGAGACGTTAGAAATATTTATTTTATTGGTCACTCCATTCAGGGAAATCCAGGCACAGGCAGACGCGCGGCGCACTATTTGATTTCTTCTGAAGAGTACACTGATCATTGTAGTGTCGAATCTTACGATCATCCACCATGAAATCTTACGATAGCCTTGCAGAACTTGAAATACTACAACTCTTCTTAATCACATTCAACTGTTTTCAGATGGGAATTCGTCGACTTCTCAACGATGGAACTTACACAGCTTGCTTCCCACTTCACGAAGGCAGATACGACATCGATCTGAGCGATGGCACTGCCACAGACAGACGGGTAATTATTTATTCCTGTTTTCTATAATGAAAGGCATGGAAATCCGGTAAGCAGGTACTGATTGCTTGAAAGCTGTTAATACTTTTTTTTCTTACTCCAATAAGTACGAGCCACTGTTAATTAAAAAATAATTGGTAACCAGACAACAGTCAGTATATAACTAGTCCTTACATTCATGAAAAATATGCTCCAAATAATTACCTAATACTAAATGATATTTCACTCCTGATATTCATTGGGGGTATTGACAAATATCTGCTGTTGTTAAATGTATGTGAATACCAACTTTACAGGTTATAGAACTAAATTAATATTTTAAGTGGTATATATACGTCTACAAAATTCACTTATTAACAAATGTGTTATCCTTTTATCCCAAATTTTGTATTTATTTATACCTAATGCTTCTTCTATATTGACGATATTTTGTTCTCTCGTATCTTTCAGTTGCTATACCTAGAATGGGCCAGACCATGCAAATGGTTCAAGAAGCAACCACTCTGGCTCGTCAGAAGATATTTTGGGGATAAGATAGGGCTTTACTTCTGCTGGTTGGGGTTCTATACCAAGATGCTTTACGCGCCTGCTATAGTTGGCACATTGTGTTTCTTGTATGGACTAGCTAGTATGGAGTCTAATGATAATATTCCAAGGTAATTAATTGGTTTAATGTTTATGAAATAACTCCAATAGCAAATACTAGTTAGGAATGAATTTTATCAAAGTCTGACAAAATGAACGAGGGATGACATGGGGAGGATATACAGACCGGAAGAGAGCAATATCGGTCACCGAGTCACCATAGCGCAGTACAGAGTTATAATATTACTATTGTTAGAAAGGAAGAAAGTGTCCAATCATTCAAATTTTTGCTATTACAATATCACTGGCATAATAATATGCTAATCTATGATCTCTTTATATTCACAGTAAAGAAATTTGCGATATCACCGGACCTGGAAACACAACCTTGTGTCCATTATGCGACAAGGCGTGTCAGTACCAGAGACTATCGGACTCCTGCCTTTTTGCCAAATTAACTTACCTATTCGATAATCCTGCAACTGTGTTCTTCTCTATATTCATGTCAATTTGGGGTAAGAAACACGTCAGCTATCTTTATATTTAAGTCAATAGTAAAATAATCTCTCAAAAATGTTTAGAAGCTTGAGAGAACCAATATAATTTGTAGGAATAGTTAAATACGAGCGCGGTAACTAGTAGGACCGATAGTTACTTTAGTAACTTATTAGTAATCTGTGTCGATAGTCGTTGGGATGAAATAATGTCCAAAGTGAATTCAAATGCGAGCCGCGCAAATAAGTTTTTACCCAGAAAAAAGCCATCACATCCGTTATTATCTGAAAAATACTGCTGGACGCCCTTAGATACAGTCAGGAGTAAGGAGTAGCAGTCTTTAGATGGACCTACAATATTATATACAATACAATACAATATGGTAATTGTAATCAAAAGAGGTGTCCACATCTACTTTACTACTGAGTTTTTTTTACTGTAAGGAAAAAAATAGGGCATATTAGATATGGGGAAATAGAAGGTAATGGTGTTGATTCGGATGTACACCAACTAAACTAAACCCAGTTTTGGAGTGGTGCCGTCGCATCGTATTGTTCCAGGGAGAAAGAGACTACTTACTTACTACTACTTTAAAACTGGTTTTAGTTTAGTTGGTGTACATCCGAAATGACGCCATTGGCATAGGTAGTTTAATTTTTTTTTTAAACCATCATGGAATAAAGCGTTAATTTTGTCATTTAACGGTCGCATTTGTAGTCTATTCTACGTAAGTAAATTAAATAAATGAAGAAAACTTGGAGAAAATATGAGTTAAAAATAAATTTCTAATGATAGGAACACTACAAATCGCGCCAGTCGCATATCAACACCCGGCGGAAGCGGTCGTTTTTAAAAAAAAATTAAACTACCTATGTCAATACCTTCTATTTCACTTACCTAATATGCACTATTTTTTTCCTTACGTTAAAAAAACGCATCCGGTATAATCTGATATCGTTAACAGATTTGAACCAATTAGAAATTAATGTGTTATTTCTTTTTCCAGCGACTACATTTTTAGAGCTCTGGAAAAGAAAACAATCAATTTTGATGTGGGAATGGGATCTGGGAGGAGTCGACCAAGTAAGTATGAGCAAATTTTAGCTTTATCTAAATAGAGAAAAAGAAGGCCAACTGAGCTTTACCGTTATGGCCGAGGGAACTGGCAGAAAGAATAGAAGTGCGTGATCTTTCTCGAAGGAGAAGTAGTAAAGAAGAAGCGCGAGTGAAGTAAATATAATGCTATTGCAATAAATAATGGCATCACACAAAATTAGAACGCGAAAACCAAGCTTTCAAGTAAATTGACAATATCTTTTAAAAATACAATGAAAAATAACACAATAATGCAACATAAACTATTCAAGATTATTTATGCGTAGCACGACTGAACGTCCTTGCCACAGATATATCAGGTCTAACGATTGTGGCGGTTCTCATGCACTACTTTCAACCTCATCTTAGAAGTTACCAATGCCGACATCAAAGTAAAATCGCATGATAGATAAAAGGCCATCAGTAGTTTGATAACGATAAGTTAGACTTAGAACAATCTCATAATTATAGATAGCGATTGGATTTGTACACCTGTCATTATATTATACACAGGATGAGGAGCCCAGACCTGAGTTCGAGGCTTCAGTGAAGACTTTCCGTACGAACCCAGTGACTAGAGAAAAGGAGGCCTATATGCCCCCTTGGCAGAAGACCATGAGATATATTGCGACGAGTTCTGCTGTACTGTTTATGGTAAATGTTTCTCAGAGGTTGCCCTGATTTATTGTGGGCTTGGGAAAATGTATCACGTATCTTACATAACGCACTAAGACGGTACTAGTACTTTTACATTATATCAATGAGTAAGGAAAAGTTTTTGCTTATTTCTCTTTACAATTCCACAACAGAGTTCGGAGACCAGAAAGCCGGCAGGAATTAAAAAATGGCTGTGATTTAGAAAACTGTATTCGATTTTTTGTTCTCAAATGTACGCACCATATTCTAGATCACCGTGGTAATGGGCGCGGTGCTCGGCACCATCATCTACCGCATCTCGATGGTATCTGTCATCTACGGCGGCACCGGCTTCTTCCTCAAGCGGCACGCGAAGATCTTTACCTCCATGACTGCCGCCTCCATCAACTTGACAATCATCATGATACTCACTAGGGTAAGTTTTGTCACTTATATGTTTTTCGTTTAAATGTGTTTTTTATTATATTTCCTCTTATGTTATTGGGCGTCGGGTTCTACTAAACCTGATTCTTGTGAATAAGTCTCGCTTAGATCCATGGTCTAGGTGGTACAGTTGATCGCATATCAGACGTAATACTTCAACCTTTGCACCCTTCTGTCTTTGAATAGATACGGGAGCTCAGCTTTTACTGGCAGTGTTACGTTTATCGTGCGCTCTACTATACATGGGAAAATTTACTATTGGACATTACATCGACCAATTATAATCGACCAATCACCATAGCTCGCAACGGATTGCTTGTAAAAGAGTAGCATGATAATCTTCCTTCCAGATATATTCAAAAGTGGCTGTCTTCCTCACGAACATCGAGAACCCACGTACGCAGACTGAGTACGAGGACTCTTACACCTTCAAGATATTCTTCTTCGAGTTCATGAATTTCTACTCGTCTCTGATTTATATCGCATTCTTTAAGGTAACTTCCCTAGACTATCCAATTCCTGACAACCTCTTTGGGTTAGTGGTTATAAACCCTGACTACTATACTTAAAGGTCGCAGGTTCGAATCTCGGTAGGGACATGTTTGCATAATGGCACGAGACTCAATGCTAACCATAGCGATGGCAAAGGATTGCGATCTTATGAAGAGGCTAACCATACTTTGGGAGGAGTCTTTGTTCAGCAGTGGATTGTCGAGAATTATTTCAAACCTCAAGCATTTTTTATGAAGATGACACATAATATGAAAGTAACTTTGGAAATTATACAGAAACATCAAATACTATGTGTGTGCCGCAGTATACAAATATTTGTATACTTTGATCTTTAAAGATACTCCTGTATTTCTATGTATTTCTGTGCCTAAAAGAAACAAAACCGAGGTCATAGCTTCGACTTCCAGTGGTGTACATGAGAAGTACTCTGTTTGGTTGGTTGTAGGTATCTTTTTTTTAATTTACATGTTTTCTACTAACTTCTTAGACCAATGATTTTACTTATGCACAGTAAAGCTTCCATAGAATCAGTTCATTCATTTTATGTGATTTAATTGCCAATATGTGATGTATGTATAATGACCAATAAAGTATTTTTTATTTATTTTTATTTATAATTGCAGGGTCGCTTCTACGACTACCCAGGCGACGATCAGGCCCGCAAGTCAGAGTTCTTCAAGCTGAAGGGTGACATCTGCGATCCGGCCGGCTGCCTCTCCGAGCTCTGCATCCAGCTGGCCATCATCATGATCGGGAAGCAGTGCTTCAACAACCTGCTTGAGCTCGGATACCCGTACGTGCGTGTGTGTGATCGTCATTGTTTTTTGTCTGCACTTAATCATTAATTTTAAATGGTTCAGAGATTGACTGAGATAGTACTATTTGCTGATGATACATCATTATTTTATTTTATTTATTGGTACACAAAACAGATTACAATCGTACATGAGAAGAACTTAAAGTTGACTTAGATTCGAACTAGATTGGAATCCCAAGCATGTATACACAACATGGTTAAACAAGAACAAGCTTTGTATTTTTTTTTTAAGAATACTGACAGAATAAAACATTTTTAGCTTTGACGGATCATGTAGCTAAGCATCAAAGTAAAATTGGGATAGAGTTCAATTGAGGACATCTTTTACTAGCCTTTTAAATGGTATGGTTCTAAAGTCGAATATGTCTATAGGGGAATCACCAGCTGAGGACACCTCATTATAAAATCTACACATCCTAACCATGGGATTATAATATGATGTGTTGTTTTATAGGCTTTATTAGTTTATTAGTTTTTAGTTAGACAGTTTTCTGTCAGCTTTAGAAACATTGTCTCTTGACAATGTTCTTGACCAGGTGAATAGTACTCTTCGGTTAATTTTACGCTGGTTTACAGTCAATAACTGGGTTTTAAATGCCAAAAAAATAATATGCACAAATTTCTACCTAATGTTAGAAAAATTAATTGCAATATTGTGATTGATGAAGATAAAGTAGAATTTGTAGATAAGACTTTACCCACAGATGATTTCCCTTTCCGAAGCGGTAGTAGCTTGGCATAGGTGACAGATAAAATATGCAATAAGCCTTTATTATTTCCATTAGATTTAAATTGACATTCAACAAATGATATCATTTATCTTACGTTGAAATAAATGCTTGAAGTTGAAGTAAAAACCGGGTAAGAGCGACTCAAGTAAATAATTATATATCTCATAAACAAAGTTGATTATCATTAAGAAAGAATCTGCATTTGTTTAGGAAAAATTGTGAAATACACAATGTAAATACAAGATATAAAAATAAACTTGCTGTCCATAGCAGTCGCTTACACAAAGTCACTAAGTCATTCAAGGGACAATGTATACGCTTTTATAATAAGGATCCGGTAGACATTCAAAATTTGCCTTTAAATAGCTTTAAAACAACCAGAAACTATGTGCCAAAGGCTATTATAAAATTTCTGACTATCTGGATGATAAGAATGCGTGGACATGAACCGCTCGGCAATATCCAGTATATTCTATTCTTATTTTTCTTTGTCGAATCATAAATTTAACAATTATTCCAAAATGTATTTGCATTGACCTATTTAAAAAGAGCAACCCCTGAGTTTCTTGGTCGTTCTTCTCTGTGGATACTGCCTAGTGAATGAGCGATAACTGTATGTCATGACGATTTCAAATGTTATTCTTAAAACTTACGAAATAAAACATTTTTGATTTAGATTCTGATATTTAAAAGTATTGGTCCGATAACCTGCAATCGTTAAAACGATTTCGGTGACCACCGTAATCCGTTTAAATGATTGTGGATAATAAAAGTAATACAAAACTATTTGCATTACTTTTAAATAATGTAATCTAAATCCGTGACATTCTTGTTTTTCCCTGTTAAGGCTTTGTATAAGAGATACCAGGCCTAACGCATTTCCCCACGAAAAAATAAAAGGATTTGTTTATGAGATATTATTGGATCTATACCTACGAAATTGGAGATTTTTTCCTTCGTTAATCATATGTACCAATTCTTGCGATTTTCAAAGCTATATCCAAATTTGTTTTTTATTTGGAAAATTGAATATTATTTCAAGGTTTCACATGAAATATTTTTTAATTTCTGGGCTAAAGCACATAATAAAAACAATTTGAACACAGCTCTTTTCATGTGCTTCCCGTAATCATTTCTTAGATTCGCTGAAACTTTTACAAAGCGGTTACTTTTAAAAATTAACGCTGCCTAACTTAACTTAATGTTATCCGATAATACACACAAAGTTTAGCTAAATTTGGATTTGCCGTTCCCAAAGAAAAAATCAAAAATGTTTGTTTGGAGAAAACAGTCTTAATGAAATTTTTCATACAAAACGCCAATTTCTTAGGTAATATATTATTTACCTATGTAGCAACACCATCGACTTTCATTAATTGACTATGTGTCGGATGCGATAGATGTCGCCACTGTATTTTCTTAGTTTCTGTTTCGCCCACCTAGGAAGCTGCACAACTGGTGGCGCCAGCGGACCCACCGAGCTGTTACCAAGGACCTGAACAAACCACACATGTCCTGGGAGCAGGACTACCACCTCCAGGACCCTGGGCGGCTGGCGCTGTTCGATGAGTATCTTGAGATGAGTTAGTATTAATAATGTTAAGGGTGAGATGTAGCGCAATGTCTTCCGACTCAGTACCTGCGTGACGGTGAACTGGTCAATGCATGCAAGTATTCAATTAAAATGAGTTTCCTACTTCTTTTTGCATTGGAGTTTTGTTTAATTGCGCCACAATCTCCTGATCTATTCACAGGGGCGTAAACTCTGATGCCGCAACGTTGAGAAGGTGACGCTGTCGATCTCGATTATGGGTATACCCTCAGAAATGTCAAACGACAGTGCTGCCACTCAGTAAATAATATATATCTCATAATTAATGCCTCAACAGGGAAAACTAAGAGCGTCAAGCTGTAGATGTAGCCAAGGGAAAATACGTTTAGACCTTGGAAAAACGCATAACCCCGATTTTATTGAAATATTTAATAAAGTGTTGTAAATTGCTAACATATGTTATGGAAGAGTGGTTCCTCCTACTACAGGCCTTTCTAAACTTAAAAGGAGGATCCTACAACTTGTATTGCCAGTCTTGTAGTAAAGGAAATAAAAGATTTATGATTTTTTTTTTGATTTTTGAAATGTAGTAACAATTGCTAAAAATTAAGCATTTGTAAGAAACGCAAGTACCTATATACAGGGCGTCCCAAAGTTATGGGACATGAAGGGGAAGTACCTTAAATATCGTAGATAGTGAATTTTGCTCAAAGAAGACTTTATGTTATTTTTAAAAGTTAGTAATTCTGCATTCATAGATTTTCTAAAAATTACTTGCTTCGGCTGGGAATCGAACCGACTTAAATGTGAAAAAAAAAACACCCTACTTTTATGATGCCAATCGAAAGAATAGCTAAAAAATAATAACTCTGCCTAAGTAACATAGTATTTTAAAAGAAAGGAACAACATAAAATGATTGAGTCAAATTTCAAGAAAGTTATTTATTGCCGACGACGTTCGAAAAGTAGCGATATTATCATTCCAAAGATAGCATTGATTATTCGTAAATAAGTACCCACTTCATAAAATAGGTACTAACATAGTTTTCCTTATTATAAGTGCACGTGTAGATGAAATGATAAAACTTGTATTTCAATACGTCCTCTGTAAGCTAGACAGAAGGCAAATTAAAAACAAAAATAAATAATTTATAATTTGAAAATGGAACAGTTTATGACAGCGTTTGTTTGAATGCATACTTTTTAAGATATTTTAAAAAGAAGTGATATTTTTAAATGTTGTTCTTAAATTTGAAAATGGAACAGTATGTGCGAGCGTTTGTTTTTCGGAAATTGATCTGTTTAGTCTCAATTCACTTACACAAGTGTTATTGTGTTAATTTATTGCGAACATGGCATATCAAGTAAGTTTTGATCTAATGGAAGCATATTTTTTGAACGATAAAGATATCTCTAGAAGTTTGCGGTGGTATGGCGTAAAATATCCTGATAGACAAATACCGTCTCGTAAAGTTTTGAAAAGGCTTGTGAACAATTTGAAAACTCTGGGACGTTTCGATAAACGCCCAAGAGAACCACAGCAAGAAAACCATACGATCAACGACGAAGAACTTGGTATTTTAATTTACTTTTCGGCTTTTCCGAAAGCATCGGTGAGAGAAGGAGAACATGAAATTGGAGTTTCAAAAAGTAAAATACACCGTGTATTGAAAAAACACGGTTTTAAGAGTTATGTTGAAGGACGATTGGTTCAAAAATTACTTCCGGGCGATACAGAAAGGAGAAAAAATTTCTGTCTTGATATCCAGGCACGATTGCTCGAAGATCCAAATTTTTTGGATAATATTATTTGGACAGACGAATCTAACTTTAGCAATAACGGTATGTATAACCGCAACAATAATCGTATTTGGTCTAAAGAAAATCCCCTACGAGTGACTGAAACTAATAACCAAGTGCGTTTTTCACTCAACTGTTGGTGCGGACTTTTAAAAAACCGGGTTTTCTTAATCCATTTTTACCAAGGAACCTTGAACACAGAAAAGTATTTAGGAATACTTCAAATTTTAAGGGATAAGATAAGAAACCATTCCGCGGCGGAGCAAGAAAACTTAATTTTCCAACAAGATGGAGCTCCGGCTCATAATAGTCGGAGAGCAGCAGATTTTCTAAATGAATGTTTTCCTACATGGATTGGTACAAATGGACCGATTAGATGGCCGGCCAGATCCCCGGACCTCACACCATTAGATTTCTTCTTTTGGGGATACGTGAAAGATATGCTATACAAAAAGCGATACGAGAACGTAGGCGAGTTGCAAACAGAATTGTGCCATATCACATCGAGTGTTCACCATAAAATGATTAGAAAATCAACAGGCAGCGGGCTCATTAAAAGATTGGCGATTTGCGTAAGACAAGAGGGATCACATTTTGAGCATTTAATTAATTAATTTACAAAAAAATACCTACTTAATTGACTACGGCAGTTTCATGTATGTTTTTTATTTGATTAAAATGATTAATTTCACGTTGTTCCTTTCTTTTAAAATACTATGTTACTTAGGCAGAGTTATTATTTTTTAGCTATTCTTTCGATTGGCATCATAAAAGTAGGGTGTTTTTTTTTTCACATTTAAGTCGGTTCGATTCCCAGCCGAAGCAAGTAATTTTTAGAAAATCTATGAATGCAGAATTACTAACTTTTAAAAATAACATAAAGTCTTCTTTGAGCAAAATTCACTATCTACGATATTTAAGGTACTTCCCCTTCATGTCCCATAACTTTGGGACGCCCTGTATATTTCCACATAAGTTAAAGTTGAAAAAGATACATGCCTAACTATAACATGCTTACTTTTTTATTTATCAATAAATTAACAGTGTTTAACAAATGTCTACCTAATTAAATATCATGAAGTATTTATTGTTATTAAGATACAAATTATTAATAGGGTTTTCTAAAAAAATCTAAACTAAGCTATCGTTTCTTTTTAGGGTCAGCTATTAAAAATTACAATCTAATATACCTCTTTAAGATAGCAACTATATAGGTCGGTTCTGAATTATATCTAGCCAAGCTAATTTTTTACCGTATTTTCCCCGGGCTAATGGATTACGATATTTTAATGCAATACAAAGAGTTTTGTATTGCTAAAAGGACAATCCGCAATCATTATAACGGATTATGGTGGTCATCGAAAATCGTTTTAACGATTGTAGGTTACCTGAGCAGCTCAAAACTGTTTGAAGTATTTATAATATCGGAATCTAAATCAACTATCGCCTGACATTGTTGTTTTCCTTATTAGGACTTAGCAAATATATTATTTACTTGAGTGGCAGTACTGTCTACTGTCATTTTGTAGGGTGTCCCCTAAGGCTGGGAATATACGTAAGATTTTTCCATCCGATAGTCTGATTCGACTATCGGGAGGCATTGGAGCCCTTATGTTGTTTAATCAAGGGCCGGCGCGTACGTTTAAAAAAAACCTACCTATGCCAATAACTTCTATTTCACTTAACTAATATGCCCTATTTTTTACGGTAAAAAAATTCATCCGGTATATTCCCGTCCTTAACGTAGCGGCAGTGTTGCCATGTTCATGATTTTACTGCTTTTATACAAAAGGCTGTTAACGCCCTGTGACGATATCCACAAACGTAACGCTTCACAAATTAGCTATTAATGAAACTAGGATAAAAATCAGCTGAGTGGAGCGTTTGCGTCTGAAGATATGGATGGAAAAGCCATGTAGTTCTTATCACTTGCCTAAGCTTTATAAAAAACTATGTTTATCGCGACGACAGCTTTACTACGAAATGTATTTCCATTTCTTTCTTTGTCTACCTTTTGAGTGCGAAATTTCGAAAAATGTTTTCATTGTAGGCTTTCTGGTCCAGTAACAATACATAATGTTTGTGGTGTAACTTCCTATAATCTTAAAGTTTCTGATTTTTTGTAGAAGGATACACAGTACCCATCAGTAATAGAATAAAAATGTTTTCTTACCATTCTGAGCTTGCTTTAGGAATAGTATAGGTTTTTAGTTTAAAACCTGTACCTAATATTAAATTAAAATGACCGCTATGAACTTCATTGCGTTGTATAAAAACGCTAAAATCTCCGAAATCAATTTTCTAAAAAATTGATTATTGAGGCATAATATTAGGTCCTTACCTATGAAATTGGCGTTTTGTATGAAGAATTTCATTAAGACTGTTTTCTCCATACAAACATTTTTGATTTTTTTTTGAGAACGACAATTCCAAATTTAGCTAAACTTTGTGTGTATTATCGGATAACATTAAGTATAGGCAGCGTTAATTTTTAAAAGTAACCGCTTTATAAAAGTTAAAGCTAATCTAAGAAATGATTATGGGAAGCACATGAAAAGAGCTCTGTTCAAATTTTTTTTATTATGTGATTTAGCCCAAAAATGAAGAAATATTTCATATGAAACCTTGAAATAATATTATTTTCCAAATAAAAGACAAATTTGGATATAGCTTTGAAAATCGCAGGAATTGGTACATATGATTAACGAAGAAAAAAACTCCAATTTCATAGGTAAAGACCCAATATTTTCCCTCGGTGAAATTTTTCATATATACATAGAAAGAAGTAATTGATCCCTTTTTTAAAACTAATTAGAGGAGTTCTAAATATATTCTTCGACGCAATGAAATTCACAGTGGTAATTTTAATCTAAAAGTCTATATTTTATTACTAAATAAATATCCTTAGACATACACACAATGCCATCTAGTTCCACAGTAAGAAATTATAGGCTTGTGTTGTGGATACCAGATGGTTGATATACCACATAAATACGTTTATATTTTGTAAATAAATACTTATTATAAATGAAAACATCCATAACTCGGGTAGACATGTCCGTATGCATCACACAAACATATGCCCCTAGCGGGATTCGATCCCGCGACCTTTTGGTATAATGGGTAGAGTTGCTAACCACTGCACCAAACAGGTCGTCAAAAACAACATATACTTATCTCCGATTTCATCATACAAGCCCTTAGCGGGATTTGAACCCGCGACATTCTAGTATAACAGACAGCGTTTCTAACCACTCCTCCAAACAAGTCATCAAAATAAATTAAATTCAGTCAACCCTATTTGTAATAATAAAAAGAACGTGCTATTTTCTAATTTATGTTTATTTTTCAGTAAGGTTCCCATTAATGTACAAAATCTTCCTTTCAATAAATTTAATAAATAATAAATATTTCGGACACTTATACCAATCATCTAGTCCCAAACTAAGCATAGCGTGTGCTATGGATACAAGATAAATGGATAAACATACACAAATATTTATATAAACATCCAAGACTCGGGAATAAATGCTTATGTTCTGTTGGACAGTTCTGTTGGCCGAACTAATGGGAATTTTTGTCTCACTAGTTCTATCAACAGAACAAATGGTACTAGGGATTCCCAGTAGTTCTGTCGAGTTCTAATTCGAGTGCGAGCGAAGCGAGCACGGGAGTTACTGGCACCCCGACATGGATAGGTTAGGTTCCGGGCTCGCTCTGCTCGCCCGGCTCGCTTCCGCGATACCCTTCGTGTTAGGTTGACATGTTATTCACTAGAACTAGTGGGACAAAAAAATCCCATTAGTTCAGTCAAAAAAAAGTGCAAGTTATTTACAGAACTAGACAGACAAATATTCCCATTAGTTCGGCTAACAGAACTGTCCAACAGAACTACTGGGAACAAAGGAATAAATTTTCGTATTCATCACACAAATATTTACCCCTCGCGGGATTCGAACCCGCAACCGTTGGTTTCGCTGATAGGGTCACTATCCACTACACCAATCGGTCGTCAATTGTCAATTTGAAGGACATGTGGTCCGTATTCATCATACAAATTGGTTGAAACTAGGGGCATACCTAGCGGGATTCGAGATGTCAGAGTTTCGAACCACTACACCAAACCAGGTCCTACCCATACTATATAAAGCAAGCTACCGATTTATTAGTAAACATTTTTATTCTATCACTGACAGGTACTCTATCGATGTGCAAAACATCACGGCCTTCGATAATATGAAGTTAGAAGTGCATCCTTACTGGACTATTCTCCTGTCGTCGGGACAAATAACGCTTCGTGTGAAAGTAGCCTTTGCAATTAATGCACGACTTTGCAATGTTTTTAGTACCTTTTACCTACATTTGGGTTTGCACAAAATGTTTTAATAGAATCTTCTATGAATGATGTAGACTCATCTGACTCATTATCTGATTTCATTATCCCGCGGGAACTAGTCACTTTATCGGAATAAATAAATAAATAATAAATAAATATCCATAGACATACACACAGCGCCATCTGGTTCCACAGTAAGCAACTATATGATTGTGTTGTGGATACCAGATGGTTGATATACTACATAAATACATAATTTTTTTGTAAATAAATACTTATTATAAATTTAATTATTATTATAAAATTATTATAACAACGATCCTATGTCTTAATCCAGGGTATATTCGTATTCTACGTATATACCAAATTTCATCCAAATCCGTTCATCCGTTTCGCTGCGATTGAGCAACTAACAAATGAACAAACATCCAAACTTTCGCATTTATATTAATTAGATTGAAAAAGAAATCTTAGTTTATTCAATGAGGGCGCCACTGGAGCTACTTGAGCAGTATTGCAATTCAATTATTAAACGTAATTTCCATACGCGATTCCAGAACAGTGGCTATTATTATATAATAAACGCCCTCTGTTGTTCGGAACAGACAGAACAGACCACGGCGAACGTACCATGATCAAATTGGGGACGTCTTAAAGAAAGGCCAGGTCAAGAGTACCCTAAACCGACGAGCATGTATGAACAACCTTATGAAAGTGAAGGAAGCAGAAGAGGTGTGTCAGGATCGTAGCAAGTGGAAGTCTGTGGTCTCTGCCTACCCCTACGGGAAACAGGAGTGACATTATGTATGTATGTATGTTGGTCGGAAGCTTTACTACTGATTCGCCGTTAAGATAGTGATGTTATTGAACGATTTCTGTTGCCCTACTGTACCGGGCAATAGCTGCAATGTATCGCGCGATTTCCAAATTGGGCCCCAGTGTCTCTTATGCATAATTATGTAAAACAATATATTAGGTCTTTACCTACGAAATTGGAGATTTTTTTCTTCGTTAATCATAATGTACCAACTCCTACGATTCTATAGCTATTTCCAAATTTGTTTTTTATTTGGAAAATAAAATATATTTTCAAGGTTTCACATGAAATATTTTTTAATGTCTGAGCTAAATCACATAATAAAAAAAACTTGAACACAGCTCTTTTCATGAGCTTCCCATATTATTTCTTAGATTCGCGTAAACTTTTATAAAGCGTTTACTAATAAAAATAAACACTGCCTATATTTAACTTAATGTTATACGATAATACACACAAAGTTTAGCTAAATTTGGTTTTGCCGTTTCCAAAAAAAATTGAAAAATGTTTGTATGGAGAAAACAGTCTTAATGAAATTCTTCATACAAAACGCCAATTTCATAGGTAAGGACCTAATATTAACATTAGCATAGCAATATGTGTACATGTGTGTAATAAAACATCTAGAATGATTATGCTAGTTACATATTGTAATGAAGAGCTGTCCGAAAGTAACTTTATCATTTTACGACGTCCAGTCCTACAATACGGCTTCGTGACGCTGTTTGTGGCGGCGTTCCCGCTGGCGCCACTGTTCGCCCTACTCAACAACATCGCCGAGATACGCCTCGACGCGTACAAGATGGTGACGCAGGCCAGGCGCCCATTAGCTGAGCGCGTCGAAGATATTGGGGCCTGGTAATTTCATTGGTTTTACAGATAACTTTCAGGCAACCATCAGAACTTGGCTCTGAATCTTGTTGAGCATATTTTTAAGATGATTAATAATTCGGCCTAGCATAGATGACCGCTTTTAAATTTCACCCTGTATAGATATATTTTTGTTGAAAAGTCCCTTAGTCGCCTTTTACGACACCCACGGGAAGAGACGAGTTGGTTCTATTCGTGTCGCAATACACAGCACACTTCTTAAGCAGTAGTTTAATTTAAAATTGTATTTTCAGGTATGGCATCTTGCGTGGAATCACTTACGCGTCGGTAGTCTCCAATGTAAGTTCAAATCTAACACCGTTCTCAAGATTGAGATGACCTTAAGTTGACGCTTGTGAATCGACTGCACAGTTATTCTGCTTGGTGTTCTGGTTTTCGAAATGGAGCCTTATTTCAGAGTAATTAAATAATAAAAATTACGTACAACGGTTACAATTTTTAAACGTGTGTCATAATGATTAATACAATTATTACACTACCATACAACATGATATTAACACAAGACACACTTATAGTTATTGCTATCTTATAGAGATATATTAGAGATGTAATTTTAAATAATTAAGGCTAAAAAAAACGAGCGCTTCGTCTAGATTTTTTTAGATACCTCTATTTTAAATTTGATTTTTAATAACAACAAATACTAATTGATATTTAATTAGGTTGTAGACTTTTGTTAAACACAGTCAACTTATTGATGGATAAAAAACTAAGCATGTTATAGTTAAGCATGCATGTGTTTTACCTGAAAATGTCGTCGAGCTGCATTGCTTAAGAAATAAAAATGAGAACTAATATTTTGTAACGATAATTTCCCTAAATGTTTTGAATTTAAAGAAATACCCATCAATTGAGCATATTTTTGTTAAAGAAACACATTTTTCAACTTTAGCTTATTTAGTACTTGCGTTTCTTACAAATGCTTAATTTTTAGCGATTGTTACTACATTTGCAACACTTTAATGCTTCAAGAAAATCGCGGTTATTCGCGGATCCACACTGAGCGATGACCCATTTGTGATACAGTTACACATACAACTCTATTAAAATAACAGTAATTATCAAATATGGTTATAAAATAATGAACTAACGTACTCACACTGCGAATATTCATCATAAAATCTTTTTTCAGGCGTTCGTGATAGCTTACACTAGCGACTTCATACCTCGCATGGTCTACAAGTATGTGTACTCTCCCGACAACACTCTGTCTGGGTACATCGACCATTCCCTATCATGTAAGTTTTACAAGTATAATTCAAATTAGTGTCAATAGATGGCGCTGTTTTCAATGATTTTTACAAAAATTATTACGAGAAATACCTTTAAATAACGTACGTTATCTAAATATATATATAACTCAAAGGTGACTGACATAGTGATCTATCAACGCCCAGCCCAAACCTCTGGACGGATCGGGCTGAAATTTGGCATGCAGGTAGATGTTATGACGTAGGCATCCGCTAAGAAAGGATATTGATAAATTCTACCCCCAAGGGGATAAAATAGGGGATGAAAGTTTGTTGTTTGTATTTTGATAAAATCTTCCACGCGGACGAAGTCGCGGGAGGAAAGCTAGTTATATATATGTGCGTTGGAATTACACAATCTTATTCCACCATCGCCATTCCATCTTCGGACTACTAGGCGCGGGGAGGGATTCCACCCGTATGTAGTTAACATACCGAACATTCGCACTAAGCGGTTCGATTCTTCATTCATAATGCGAACAGCCAAGGCATGGAACTCCCTTCCGGCGTCAGTCTTTCCTGAATCCTACAACCTTGGGATCTTCAAGAGCAGGGTGAATAGGCATCTACTGAGATCGCGTGCTTCATCTTCGGCCACATCATCACTTCCCATCAGGTGAGATTGTGGTCAAATGCATATCCAGTTAACCATTAAAAAAAAAAAAAATCAACAACAGCCTTACACGTGCCTACTGATGGGTCACAGCCTCCTTTCACTTGGAGAGGGCATGGGCCACCTGACATTTTTTAAGAGGAGCCTGTGCCATTACAGTGGGGGCATGAGGCTGCCATACTGGAGACGTAAAAGCTATCCATGTGAACTCGTTGCCTGATAGCACAGGGTATCTTAATTTGAAACCAGGTTATTCTTGCATATATAAGTGTGTTAGTCTGACACTACTGCATAATTACTGACTACAATTACGTATTTTTATATTTTCAACGTACACTGGCTACAGACTATAATTATTCATGATTTTATTGATGTAGTATGCATGTGTCACTGCGCATCTGGGAGCACTAAAAACCAGCACTGCGATGCGTCGCAGTATGCGCTGAGTGCTACACATTTGTGCACGCCGCAACACGTGACGGCACTGTCCGCATCTTATTTATAATAATTGTATTTCTTTTTTACGAGTAGCTATAATTTACTACTTCTTTGTATCATGTTGTAGCGTCCATAATAAATTATTCCTAAAAGTCTTGTTTAAATGAATTCAAACGTTTCTTTTTCTTGGCGATGACAAAGTTTTACATAACAAACTCTTTACGAAAATCACTACTCTTCCAGTATTTAACACATCGGACTACCGCGAAGATTGGGGGGCTGACGAGAACGAGGTAGACCCTCCCACGTGCGCTTACAGGGGGTACCGTAACCCGCCTGACCACTCGGACCCTTACGGTCTATCCCCGCACTATTGGCATGTGTTCGCCGCTAGGTTGGCGTTCGTTGTCATTTTTGAGGTGAGTAATAAAGAATTAGGTAAGTAAGGTAGGTAGGTATCAAACAATTTATTATAAAGCCCGTGCTACCTAAAGTTTTTGGTTGGTGGTATATTAAATGTCCGCCTGGCTAGCTACCACCATATTATCTAAATCTGCCGCCAAGCATCAATGTTAAATTTAAGCATTAATGTTAGCATTGTTGTGTTCCGGTAGTCAGAGATAAAATAGCCAGTCCCCCTAATACGATGGGATTTCCGGGTCAGTACGCTACCACCTTCGGCCTCATCTTCACTTAACATCAGGTGTGAATAAGGTCAAGTGATAACCCGTTGTGGATAAAAAAAAAGTGCGTTGACCTAGCAGCTCCTACCTGAATATCCTGTAGGAGTTTTACGGATATTCTCTATTCCTCTGCCCCAATGTTTCGGTACATACTTTAAATCCTTCCTTCAAACTTCAACTACTTATTTTTAAGATACATGGCCTTGTATGGAATCGATATTTGGGGGAGGAATAGGGAAGATATTCCACCGGGCTGATGACATCACCCGGGGACCGCGGTCCGACAGTATTGACAAAACTTCGCCGACGTACGCTCTAAATATTCGCTTGCTTAATCCCTTCATAGAAAGAAAGAAAAATTTATTTAAATCCATCTCATGACACAAACAATCAGGTACAAATATTACACAGTCGACACATGCAAAAAATAACATTCTGTTTGCCATCTAATTGTCGGTGTCGCAAGGTGGAGTCGAAAAGGTCTCCAACTCAGCATGGGTTGTAGCCGTTCACTACAACGCTGGTTTTCAGTGGAGCCTCCAAGTGACGCACGGACACTGGTCAACAAATGTACATACAAATAACAATTACAATTAATAGGAGTAATCAGCAAGATGCAAATCATAGTTAATGAATATCAATTTAAATCTACTGGAATACATTATATACCTATTTAAAGGTCAGTCATTATGTCCAAACTACTGCCGCTAACTAACCCTATGGTTGACTTGAAATCCTCTATGGGATAAGTCCGCCGTAGAATCGCTCAATTACAAATTGTGTCTGCAATTAATGTATAGTTGGTAAATTGTGATTTGTTTTTTGAATGTTCTTCTTCTTATTTTTGAGGATTTTGGAGGATTGAGGGAAGAACCAGTCAACCTCACTGTCGAGGGACATTACTGCCAGTTTCGAGTGAAAAATGTTATGTCTCTTATTTCTTCAGTTTATAAGTCAGTCTCAGTCAAAACAAGTAATTCGTCGTATACTTGGCGTATACAGAGTCTAGTCACGGTCAAGTCATTCTTCAGTAAAGTGGCAGAATGCTTTACAAAAGATTTTGACGGCTTCCTGTGGGAACCCGAAAGCTCCGTTATGCACTTTAATTTACACTTCCTTTCACCTGCCATCACTAACGTTTGATGCACAAATTATAAGAATTATAAAGAAAAATGCAACTTCACTCGCCGAGATCCCGCCAAAAAGCCTTTTTGAATGTTACCTATGTATATTGCGCTTACAAACAAACGAAACAAACATACCGTACCGGAAAGGGAAATCATTTGTGAGAAGAAGCGGTGCAATAAGCCCAAAGTATCATTTTTCTGTTCACAAACACCCCTTTCCAATTACAGCATGTAGTATTCGGCCTCACCGGTCTGATGCAGCTGTTCATCCCTGATGTCCCGAGCGAGTTGCGCACCCAGATGCAGCGTGAAGCACTACTGGCGAAGGAAGCAAAATACGAACATGGCAGACGACGGCTCTCCAACGACAGACAGCTGTTTACGCAGAAAAGCGACAGCGGACCGGGTGAGGGTAGTCGATTAATTCTTAATAGCGCCATCTAGTGGCGAATAATGGAACTGCATGGTCTCATATAAAAACAAAACTTTAATCTTAAAGTTCCTGATTTTTTGTAGAAGGATAGAGTAGCTATCAGTAATATAATAATATAAAAATGTTTACTAACAATTATATAGCTTGCTTTGGGTATAGTTTTTTTTTTATATGAGAGGGCGGCAAACGAGCATGCGGGTCACCTGATGGAAAGCAATCACCGCCGCCCATGGACAACCGCAACACCAAAAGGGTCACAGATGCATTGCCGGCCTTATATTATAGTATAGGTATTTAGTTATAATAGCTACAATATTCCATTAAAGTTACCACTGAGAACTTCATTGCGTCGTAGGAGAGCGTCGTAAGAGATGTTAAGATCTCCTAAATCAATTTTCTAAAAAATTAATCAAAGTCTACTTTATATTTTCTAAAAATAGTTTTCATAAGTATAAAGAAGATTGACCAATTTTGGCCATTTTTTTTTAATAGTTACAGGACATCTAAGTATATTCACCGACGCAATGAAAATCACAGTGGTAATTTTAAACATAATAGTCTATGTTGTATTACAAAATACCTATACCATAACCATATCTAAAGCAAGTTACCGATTTCTTAGAAAACATTTTTATTTTATGACTGACAGGTACTCTTATCCATGTACCATAAATCACGGTCTTTAAAATTTTAGGAAGTTAACAGCGTATGCTTACTGGACTATAATAAGTATATGTTATATATCTGAATAATATACTCGGGTTGTCTGGACTTCATCACCTTTGTACACTTCATCATCTATGTTAAATGTTCTTTGTATTTAATTTTTGTGTGCAATAAAGAATTTAATAATAATAATAATCTGTTGGTGTAGTGCTGACCACTATACTAAAAGGTTGCGGGTTCGAATCCCGGTAGGGGTATACGTTTGTGTGATGAATACGGACATGTCTACCCGAGTTATGGATGTTTTCATTTATAATAAGTATTCATTTATAAAAATGTATTTATGTAGTATATCAACCATCTGGTATCCACAACACAAGTCTATAGTTGCTTACTGTGGAACTAGATGGCGCTGTGTGTATGTCTAAGGATATTTATCATCCCCAGAGCGTGCGGGGGGAGCGTGGATGCGGCGTCCGTCGAGAGCCTCGGACGGGTTGGACGCGCATGTGGCCGAGGCGCGGCGCCCCGCCTCGCCCTCCACGCGCTGACACGCGCCACCTAACATCCGCCACCTAACATCCGCCACCTAACATCCGCCACCTAACATCCGCCACCTAACATCCGCCACCTAACATCCGCCACCTAACATCCGCCACCTAACATCCGCCACCTAACATCCGCCACCTAACATCCGCCACCTAACATCCGCCACCTAACATCCGCCACCTAACATCCGCCACCTAACATCCGCCACCTAACATCCGCCACCTAACATCCGCCACCTAACATCCGCCACCTAACATCCGCCACCTAACATCCGCCACCTAACATCCGCCACCTAACATCCGCCACCTAACATCCGCCACCTAACATCCGCCACCTAACATCCGCCACCTAACACCCGCCACCTAACACCCGCCACCTAACATCCGCCACCTAACATCCGCCACCTAACACCCGCCACCTAACATCCGCCACCTAACATCCGCCACCTAACAGCTACAGCCGCAGAGGAAAAACAAACTGCATTCTGTAAAAGTTACACAATTTTACTGAACTTGTAGCCTTTTCTGGTGGAGAAATCACGGTCACGGTCGTAGTTGGACCAGTAAATTTTTTGAGCAATAGATATTTTAGTTTTTGATGTGAATCCCCAACAGGTAGAGGTTAGGTAGGGCACAGATTATGAAATCTAAATCTCGATCTACCTATTCTTCCCTTCGACCATCACGGGTGGCACCAGGTCCGTCGTCTATAAAAACAGAAGGCTACACCGATGATCAATGTATTTAGAGTGTAAGTTGGGGGGCACATGCAAAAAAGTAAATACCTATTGGCGCGAAAAGCTGACTCCTTCAAAAGAACAAAACAGGCAAACGAGTGTTTGTAGTTCACAAATTAACAAAACATACATTTCACTGTTTTGTGGCCGCAAGAAAGTTTGTGGCAAGAGGCTAGTGATATTTTCAACATACATAAATCAAGGCTCTACACACAATAGAGTTACTGTATGTGTGATGGTAATTTTTAAGCTGAACATTCATAGAAATGGAGTGAGGTGTTAATATAAAAAAAAAACAATGTACAAATATCGTCGACTCGTGACGTTTCAAATTTTAACAGTTGCAAAATCATGCGACGTTGCCGATTAGTGCAGTCCGCCGTATTGTGCGGCATATGCGCTGTTGCCGTTCCGTTGGTGGGCGACTGAGCAACCGGCGATTAGTTGACTTGGTTTTGTCCGGCAGACTATACGCGCATTAGTAATCATAATGTTTATTCGAAAACTAATTTATTTGTGAAAATTTTCGATTTATGGATTAACTTTCGATTTATTTCGAAGAAGGTTGTCAATCTGTGAAAAAAACACGTTTTAATATTTGAAATGTGAAGCCGCAGCGATCATCGTGTACAAAGTCCTATTCAACAATAGATGGCGCCACTATAAGCTGCGGCTAGTCTTGTGGTGGGCGCCACGTTCCCCTTATCTCGCGTGGCAGTGATAACTCGCAAATTAAAAAACTACTGAACCTTTCGGCGAAAAGTACCGCTGCAGTACCAACTCAAATTGTAAACTCATTTTTTTTTTAATTCTTTAGACCCTATTTTCGGGAAGAAATTAGTCTAGTTTCGCTTGAATATTCTCAGAATAGCAGTTGATTGTGAGATAAATGTTGCTGGTGTAAATCCTGTCATTTAATTAGATTGTTTTTCGTCAAATTATTGAAAATCTCGCACAATCTTCTGCTATTGTATTAATATGAAAAGTAAACTAGACTAATAAATTAAGATGTTGGAGAACGAGGTGCTGCTGCCGCACAAGAACGCGGCGCCCTCCGCAATGCTACCAGTACCTTTGTGGCGCCATCTATTGTTGAATAGGACTTTGTACATGCAGCGCATGACGATTGCTGCATCACGCGGCCGCGTACGAAAATTCCTTACACGTAAAATATAATCCTATTGGTAGATAGCATTTGTTGATTTGCCATAAATATTTTTTACAGGGAAAAGTAACACTAAAATTTTGCAAAACGTATTTTTTTTTTCGAGCGGTGCCTGTGTGCATCCGACAAGATTCAGATATAATGAATAAGCTACGTCCGTTACGATAATGTTATGAAATCATTTTTGAATCACCACCTCTTTGTTTTTGCTCTGTGGCTACAATTAGCACATCGCAAGACACTAATGATGACGTGTAATTCAAATTACTGTCAATAGATGGCGCTGTTTTGAATTATATGAAAGGAAAATTATGCAGGAAAAATCTTTTCAAATTTTGTGCGTAATTTTTCCCAAAATCGTTCACAACTGTTATTATACAACGTGTAACCGAAAGTGTTAGAGGCAGTATCTCATTTGGAGCCTTTGTGCATGATTTGAGACCAAACACAATGGCTTTTCCACGTGACAATTAAAACAATTGTTCCAGTTACTTCGACAAAGTTTAAGGCTCGTATTAATCAAATGTTTTCAAGAATGACATGGCCTCAAGTTGACGCTTGAGAATCTGTTGCATAATAGAACAGCATCAGAAAAAATGGTCTTGAGACTAAGGACGCGATCTAATTCTCAAGAACCATTTATTAATACGGGCCTAAGTCATGTGTCAAAATCACCGGCACTCAAATCAACCCAGGGTTCCATCACATGGAAAACGTAATTACAGTTATCCATGTCAAAAATACAGTTGATTTATAAAAAATATGTATTACCTGTTGGAAAAATTGTAGTAAAAATAAAGTGCATAAAAATACCAAATTCAAAAATCAGATAGATTTATTTTTGTATTCGAATTGTTACGTAAATATTGTTAGTTCTTGCCACGAATTACCTTATTTATTTTGTATACCTTCAATTCTGGTATTTGCAGCAATCTGTGTAGTAGTTTGTGAACTAAACAGTTACAGCTATTCGACACTAGATGGCGCTCTTTCGATGTGATGTGACTACGCGTACGCCATAGACCGTACCCATTGACAGACAGCCCATCCTTATTTAACAGATATGCGAGCATTGAAGTTCCTTTTTAATCTTAATGGCCGTGATTTTTTGCACATGGCTAGAGTACCTGTGAGTGATAGAATAAAAATGTTTTCTAAGAAATTGGTAGCTTGCTTTTGGTATAGTAAAGGTATTTTGTAAATAAAACATAGACTATTAGATTAAAATTACTACTGTGAATTTCTTAACTCGGAGGATATACTTAGAACATCTGTAACTGTTCATTATCAATTTCTTTATATATAAGACAAATATTTAAAGAAATTAATATTTTAACATTTTCGTCACAATATATATATGAAAATCTTGTATATGTTAAGAGAAATATATATTCATTCGAGAAACATTGTGACCGACATAATGTCAATACAAGGAGCAAAAATCAATTAGCTGTACCTTTTAGTAGACTTAGTAAAGTTAGTAAGTCTTTCAGAGGTCAATGTGTGCGCTTCTACAACAAGGTTCCCATGGATATATACGGAATCTTCCGCTTAATAAATTTAAACTTATTATAAAACAAAAAAGGAAATATCACGGGCAAATATCATGACTCAATATAAAGTAGCCATTGATTATCTTCTACAACGCAATGAAGTTCACAGTGGTAACTTAAATTTAATATTGTAGGTTTTATAACTAAATACCTAGACCTAAAGCAAGCTTTCAGAATGCTTAGGAAACATTTTTATTCTATTACTGATGGGTACTTTAAAATGAACCTCCTTTGCTTTAGACTGTACTTGTAAAAGAGTCTCTTAACAGTTAATTAAATTACTAATTTAAGTATAAATAATTAATTTTAAGTAAATACAAAACATATCTTATAATGTTATAATTAAATGAATACTCATTGTTTGAATTATTTTCCGTTCGTATTATTTCTGGTTGCTTTTTATTTTTCTAACCTAATCATAATCATGAACGAGT
This sequence comes from Oegoconia quadripuncta, assembly GCA_949316235.1. Lineage (NCBI taxonomy): Eukaryota > Metazoa > Arthropoda > Insecta > Lepidoptera > Autostichidae > Oegoconia > Oegoconia quadripuncta. The sequence continues at coordinate 29,973,389 of OX438749.1, forward strand.
AATTGTTTCTCTCTCGTTCATATCATTACGGAGCAGGACAAAGACAATAAATTGCAGGGTCGGGGAGGCCTATTGCCCTTGTGTTATGTATGTTATTCATATGCAATAATAGTACATTATTGCAAAGGCCGGGAAATAGGCAATAGTGCTTTTCTCAAAAGAATGCAGGGAAATAATAAATATTTAAATAACAAATCAAGACGAATTTTCAGCTTTGCCGCCGATTTTCTATTTAACATCTGTACCGAAAGGCAAACGCATTTACGCATACAGCCAATTGAACGCAATTTGTACTAAGCAAAGAGATTTTGGTATGCCAAGAATGATAAAAGAGATCCAATCAAAGAGTATATAATAATAACCCCAGCACGCCGTTTCATACAACATTGCTGGAGCGTTGTAATGTTCCAAATTCAAAAAACGCTCCTGCAATGGATTTATTTTTCGCTGTCCGTAAATTAGATACTTCGCGTGTTCTTTTTTCGAAAGTAACAATATTTCCATGCATGTTTGAGAAAAGAATATTTTGTTTGTTTATACCGTTCAGTGATGCTCTCATTGAATAAATGAAGATTTATTTTTAAATACAGAATAAATCAAAAATATCACTACGTACACTCGAGAAGCCTAAACGCTAATTATTAATAATACTTATATAGCGTTGATAAGGTTATTTTTGAATTCACAATTATATAAAAAATGGCCGTTTTAAATTCTCGAAAATAACAGTAATTACAGCTATTTATGTATTACTTATAAATTACCTTCCCGAGTCTATACGTCGTGCACCATCATCGTTTACTTTTAGAGCACAAGTCAAGATACATTTCCTAGCGTCTTGACTGTTGCCATATTCGTGGTTCTGAGATTTGATTTTTTTTTATAGACAACGGGTTGGTTCTTGACTTCTTATAACTAGTAGTAGAACTGATAAATAAATGAACGAGACTTGTCCGGTATAATATTATATTTATCCTTTTCCAGACAAATTCAAAGTATTAAAACTAATATAAAATTGGATTTGATGAGGAAAAAAAAACAAAACCGAACCCTTGACAACATTAAAAGGATGTGTTCTGCTCAAAACAATGCCGTTATTGCTCTATGTGCGTTTGAAAATTGTACAAGTTTTCCAACAATCTTTACGATATCTCTAGAGTCATGCAAATTTATGTCCGCGTGCGTTGTTGATACGCATACCGGATGCGCGGATATACTCAAATTCCGATCTCCCATTTATTCTGTGAACAGAACGAATGGGGGAAAATTCCCAATAGTTTCGCTGGCTGAACTAATCAACAGAACAAATGGGAATAGAGGATCTTAACCAGGTTGTAAAGGTGTACATAAATAACTATAATAGTTTTATAGGTTTGATAATTCGAAGCATGCATGGATAGGAAAGGCTGCGTCACCTACAGGTTGACCCAGATACTCACCGGGCACGGGTGCTTCGGTGAGTATCTGAGTCGAATCGGACGGGAGGAGACGGCACGATGTCACCACTGCGCGTCCGACCAGGACTCCGCCCAGCACACGCTGGAGGACTGCCCGGCGTGGCAGTCCGAGCGTAGAGACCTGGTCGACCGGATCGGACGAGATCTGTCCCCGCCAGCATTAGTTACGTCTATGCTGGCGACAGAGGAGGGAGTTGGAGGGCAGCGGCCTCCTTCTGCGAAGCAGTCATGCTCCAGAAGGAGGCCGCAGAGCGGGATCGGGAGAGGGCCGATCCCGCTCGCAGGAGGCGACGTCGGGGGGGCGGCAACGCTCGCTGGCCCCCCCTGCACGTCGCTTGAGGGTCGCGGGCGGCTACATAACAAAATCAATCTGCAAACGGCATAAAAAAGCACAACTCTAAAAAACGCCGTCAATTATAACATTTAATCTAATATTTACAAACGAAATTAATCTTATATACGAGTAGGTATAGTTTAGTTTAATTAAGAACTTTTTATCAGAAAATTCATTTCGTTCCGCGTGGCCTGTCATCTCAAGCGTATACGTATTTGACGACCGGTTGGTGTAGTGGATAGTGACCCTATCAGCGAAACCAACGGTTGCGGGTTCGAATCCCGCGAGGGGTAAATGTTTGTGTGACGAATACGAACATTTATTCGCGAGTCATGGATGTTTATATAAATATTTATGTATGTTTATCCGTTATCGAGTATCCATAGTACAAGCTTTGCTTAGTTTGGGACTAGATGATTGGTGTAAGTGTCCGAAATATTTATTTATTATTTATTATTATTATCTTTAATTCAAATTTAAACCTTAGCGGTACTTAATAATAATTAACTGTGGGCACACAAGTAGTTACATAGGTGAGCTTATATCTAAAAGAGATCCTTTCCTGTCAAATCTTCTGTTAAACCAAAAGCTTCTTCTAGAAACGTTAATGAATTTTAAATAAAAACCAAATGTATGAAATTATCATATGCTCGGGCGAACAAATCCTTTTCGCGCTTTTCTTAGTGGTTAAAACAACGCCATCTCTTAGAAACCTTGTTGTTGTGAGCACAGACTAAAAAAATTATGTTCGTGAGCGGTGATTTTGGCCATTAATCTCAGCAAACCTGTTAGTTCTAGAGGATTCTAAGAGATGGCGCTGATCTATTAAGAAAAAGATTTGTTCGCGCCACCATATCTATAGTATTAAGTAATACTGTCGTATTAGATCCTTACCTATGAAATTGGCGTTTTGTATGAAGAATTTCGTTAAGACTGTTTTCTCCATACAAACATTTTTGATTGTTTTTTGGGAACGACAAGTCCAAATTTAGCTAAACTTTGTGTGTATTAGCGGATAGCATTAAGTTAAGTATAGGTAGCGTTAATTTTTAAAAGTAACCGCTTTATAAAAGTTTCAGCGAATCTAAGAAATGAGAAGCACATGAAAAGAGCTCTGTTCAAATTTTTTTATTATGTGATTTAGCCCAGAAATTTAAAAATATTTCATGTGTAACCTAGAAATAATATTCCATTTTCCAAATAAAAAACGAATTTGGATATAGCTTTGAAAATCGCAGGAATTGGTACATATGATTAACGAAGAAAAAAATCTCCAATTTCATAGGTAAAAGACCCAATATATGTATCAATGGTATTTGCTGAAAATATGGCGTAATTTTTAACTGAAATCCGCCATAGCTTTGCGCGCCCATTTTGCCCCGATGATCCTTTAATAATTCAGATTTAGAACAAGCTGTAATATTAATTTTATTTTTCCCCTTCTCTATTATTATTGTTAACGTGTTTGCTGGAAGACAGGCTTTTAGAGATATGCTTATCTTTTGTATATCTTATTTATTAATAGGTAATTATCGCCGAAATTGTTGTTGCGTATGCAATAAAGTGCTATTAATAATTGCTATCTCGATGGAGATTCATGCGAACAATCATTCCTTAAGCTATATGTTGCGCCTGCGACTCTTCTCACTCGGCTATTTTGTGGTAGCCGTGCAGCAAAGACAGTACATTCTTGCACCAGCTCGTCGCGATGCATTTACGTGTCCTTCTTGAGTTCTGCAGAAATATTTTACTATATTTAAATCTATCTATCATCTTGGACCATTGGTTAAACATCGTCGAAGCGGGCTTAACCGAAGAACCTTCAAATGACACAAAGGCCCGTATTAACAAATCAATCTCAAAAGAAGTCTTGAGGCTGTATCGACCGAGATGCGTCTTAAGCAGTTGACGCTATCTCAAGCTCCGTGCTAATTTATAAACCAATCTCGAGGTCTACTCTGAGATCATTTTTCAAGTATGCGCCTCAGCGGCGAAAGAATGATAGTCTTGAGTTTCGCTCATTAATACGCGCACCTCTCAAGTGAGTACTGCTTGAGTACGCACGTGCTCAGGTCGCAAGACTGTTCTCAATCTTGAGAATGGTTTATTAATACGGGCCAAAGATCTACTAGATGACGATTTTGATTATTTTTTTTAATGCACAACGGGTTGGTACTTGATCTCAATCACACCTGATGTTAAGTGAAGATGAGGTCATTGGTGGGAGCGACACTACACTACATTACATTAGCTATGCCAATACCTTTTATTACAATTACCTAATATGCTCCATTTCTTACCTTAAGTTAAAAAAAACTCATCCGGTATCGACCTACTTATTTATTTACAAAAAAAAATATTATATTTGTGTCGTGCAAACCATTGGTATCCTTTGATGTTTATAATACAAGTTTAGTTACTTAGTGTGGAACTAGGTGGCGCTGTGTGACTTCGACAGCAATTTTTTTCATAATGTAGAAAAATTAATAATTACGACAATGAACATAGAAAATAACTGATTGAGAGATATTTTAATTTATTTAATAATAGCATTATAATAAAATAATTTTTTACTTTTTTTTATCATTAACTGGATGCGCGTTTGACCACAATCTCACCTGATGGAAAGTGACGATGTGGTCGAAGATGAAGCACGCGATCTCAGTAGATGCCTATTCACCCTGCTCTTGAAGATCCCAAGGTTGTAGGATTCAGGAAAAACTGACGCCGGAAGGGAGTTCCATGCCTTGGTTGTTCGCATTATGAATGAAGAATCGAACCGCTTAGTGCGAATGTTCGGTATATTAACTACATAGGTACATTTGTAGTGGGTGATTCAGTGAGATAAATAAATAAATAAATAATAAATAAATATTTGGTGGACTACACCAATCATCTAGTCCCAAACTAAGCAAAGCTTGTACTATGGATACTAGATAACGGAACGGATAGATAGATACATAAATATTTATAAAAACATCCATGACTCGGGAATAAATGTTTCGTATTCATCATACAAACATTTATCCTTCGCGGGATTCGAACCCGCAACCGTTGGTTTAGCTGACAGGGTCACTATCCACTACACCAATCGGTCGTCAATAACTTTATATAATTTGGCTGTTCGTTCGTTCGTTTTCGGTATACCAATGAATACTTACCATCGTCCGATGTTTTGTTATTTGGAAACAGCTGTCGGTATTCATTAGAGAGCCGTTGCCTTGCATGTTCATACTTCGCCTCCTTAGCCAGGAGTGCTTCACGCTGCATCTGGATACGTAACTCACTGGGCACATCAGGGATAATCAGCCGCATCACAACGGTAAGGCTGAATACAATATGCTGGAATAAGGACGGCATTTGCGTCAGTTATTTAAGCATAATACATTTCTTAGCATCATCATCGTCAGGGATATAGGCCTTCCCTAGTATAATGAGGGAGTATGGGCCATAGTCCACCACGCTGGCCCAATGAGGGTTGGAGACTTCACATGCCTTTGAATTTTTATTTCTCAGGCATGCAGGTTTCCTCACGATGACTTCCTTCGCCGTTTAAGAGCAGTCGAAATTATTCTCACCTCAAATATGACAATGAAAGCCAACCTAGCAGCGAGCACATGCCAATATTCCGCTGACGGTATGTAGGGGTGTTCGTGGTCCGGGGGATTGCGGTACCCCCTATATGAGCATGTGGGAGGGTCTTCCTCCTGCTCAGCCCCCCATTCCTGCAGGTAGTCGGACGTATTAAACACTGAAATAAAAATTATTAACGATTTAACGTAGTTTTATTAAATGCCTATAAAAACAAAACATCATATTATAATCCCATGGTTAGGATGTGTAGATTTTATAATGAGTTGTCCTCAGCTGGTGATTCCTCTATAGACATATTCGACTTTAGAACCATACCATTTAAAAGGCTAGTAAAAGATGTCCTCAATTGAGCTCTATCCCAATTTTACTTTGATGCCTAGCTACATGATCCGTCAATGCTAAAAGTGTTGTTCTTAATAAAAAAAAAAAATAATAATTAAGCTTGTTCTTGTTTAACCACGTTGTGTATACATGCTTATGATTTATCACTGATTGGATAAAAACGAATGTTTATCTATCTACTAAAAGTATGCTGAAATATATAACATAACACACATCATATACATATATATATATACATACATATATAGCACTCGCGCATACACACACAGCCATACCCACACATGCAGACACACCCACACACACACACACACACACACACACACACACACACACACACACACACACACACACACACACACACAATCTCTCTCTTACTTTTATGATTATAGAATATAGGAACATTTAGTTATAATAATGTGGTTCTTGTAACATAGTCTGGCGCCTGCTGTATCGGAACCGATGTACACCAGCTTAAAGTAAATATAGTTTTATGAATGAGTGGGCCCTCCTGACACAGGCAAGTTTTTCGACTTGCCTACTAGGAGAACCCTATTACTAGTGTAGTAATTGAATAAGCTGTTTTGAAATAAATATTATTTTATTTATTTTTTTATTTATGCTTGGGATTCCAATCTAGTTCGAATCTAAGTTAACTTTAAGTTCTTCTCATGTACGATTGTAATCTGTTTTGTGTACTAAGAAATAAAATAAAATAAAAATAAAATGTAGTAAGTGAGCTGAGGATTGTAGAATTTAAGGTTTGATTTAGGCACGAACCATATACTCTATCCATGTGCTAAAAATCGCTGCCATGTGCTGAAAGTGTATCCTTACACTCCTCCCACTTCAACTTCTGTAAGCCAGAATCAACAGTGGTACTCTGCACGGCGCCTACTGAAGGTAGACGGTGCCCTACGTGTCTCTATTGCTACCTTAGTTAAAGGTATGTAGTAGGAAGGAGTTCCCCCCCTCAGAAAATGGGAGTGTAGCTAAATGAATTCAAAATCAGCACTAAGGCTTAACCTATGGGGAAGGGGATCAAGTTATGCTTGAGACCCTGTTTTGTTACACCACGGACAGCGTCACAACGCAGTGAGTGTTAATGTTCAGGAAGCAAAAGGCTACCGCGAATAATAATGCCAATAGTAATCGTGGAAAAATTTCCTAAAGGCTTGAAAACTATGTCCGCTCGCCACTAAATCGGTGTAGAAGACCGGATGGTTATACGATGACACTTTATCCAGCATGATGATGATGCTTTAGGCCACCAGGAAATGTAACTTACACGATAGAGAGTGGTTGATGTACCCAGTCAGCGTCTGATCTGGCGAGTATACCATCTTATACACCATACGGGGAATAAAATCGCTAGTGTATGCTATCACAAATGCCTGAAAAAAAAAGGTTTTATGGTTATTTCAAATAATAAATCTTTTGGGAAACAAAGCAAATTATCTAGTCCCAAACTAGGCAAAGCTTGTATTATTATTACTCTGAGAAGCATATACAAATTTAAATGCCGCATGTTGCCTGATGTTAAGTGAGGATGAGGTCGAAGGTGGAAGCGTACTGACCCGGAAACCCCAACGCATTTAGGGGACTATAAGAAGAGCTATCTTATCTCTGACAACCGGAACACGACAATGCTATTAACATTGCTGTATGGCGGCAGATTTAGATAAGATGGTGGTAGCTAGCCAGGTGGGCATTTAAAATGCCCTATACCTACTCAAGCATATACCCCGCTAGGGATCGAACTCGCGACCTCCGAATCGTAAACCCAAGTTGTTTACATTGAGCCACGGAGGCGGGTAAAATCTGAGGCAGATTTAGATAAGATGGTGGTCGCTTTCGTATCCGTGCGTTTAACGGATGAGGAGATCCCTCTTGGGGAGACAATCCTGGGTGCAGTATCAGTTCATCGTGAAAATCATGTTTAACTATCAATACTAACCGTGTATAATTTAGTATTGAATATTGATATTCCATGCAGGCTAAACCGCGGGCGGAAAGCTCGTGTGATATATACCGGATGAGTTTTTTTTTTTTTTTACTGTGAGGAAAACAATAGGGCATATTAGGTAAGTGAAATGGAAGGTATTGGCATAGTTTTTTTTTTTTTTTCAAAAACATCATTTAATAAAGCGTTGTGTCTGTTGACGGTCGCGTTTGTAGCCTATTCCACATAATTACATCATTAAATTAAATAAATATTGTAAATTTGGAGAAAATATGACTTGCAAATTAATTTCGCATGATACAAAAACTACTCCCGCCAGTCGCATATCAATCGAAGGCCGGCGCGCGTGCGTTGAAAATGAAAAATGAAAAATGAAAATGAAAATCATTTTTTAATACAGTTGCTCAAAAAGTGGCATATTGCAGGGACGTATAGCGTGCGGGAAGTGGGATTTCCCGAACTAGTGCTTTTTCTTGGCAAACTGTCAAAATAATGTCCATTAAAAAGAAAAAACCAACCATGAAGTTTTTACTAAAAAAATTCATAGAAGTTTTTATGATTTATGCAAATATTTCTAAAAAAAGCTACTAATTTGTTTCAATATCAGATTTAAAAGTAATTTTAATTGAAATTTAAACATTAAATTAATATTAGTATCGGCAAAATTAAATTTATAAATATAAAAAAGTTGGCTGTATGACGTATACTGCCATAGTCTCTGCTTGTATTCTTTTACGGTTGGCGCCATTTTCCAAAAATTTTATTATTTTATTAAATTGCTTAATTTTTTCGCAACTGTATTAAAAATAGTCGTTCAGTACACGTGCGGAACCGTCATTGCAATTACAGGCTTTCCGCACTTGTATTGAAATATACTATATTCATGTAGGCAATACAATATGCACTTGTGAAAAAAATTTGGAAAAAATAAATAAAGTACTGTGTTGTAAAACTTCTTTTTGTAATCTTACCAAATGTTTTACTGGCTGATATTCTTTTGAATTTAGGTATGTTCGTAGTTCATAGTTTATTTTTTTTTATATACGTCTTGTCACATGAAATTTTACCAAGTACACAATACGTCTGAATGAAGATAATTTTTATTCTAATTTAATTAGAACCTGCTGTAAAACAACGAGTAGCACTATTTACTCCTACAAGTGCCTATGCAAATGACTCTATTTCACTTACCTAATTAAAAAAAAACTCAACCGCGACCTGCAAATGATACAATTTAATCGACGTTAGTTGTAAAAAAAAAAATTTAACAACCTATACCAATAACTTATATTTCACTTACCTAATGTGCCCTATTTTTTTCCTTACGGTAAAAAAACTCATCCGGTATAACCATATAATGTTCGGATAGCTAACATTTCTACGTATGTGGGTAAAAAAAACGCAGGGCTCTGAAAACGCCCCAGAAAAACTTACATTTGTAACGACGGCCATGTAGGTGATTAAACGTAAAATGCCATACCTGAAATAGATTTAATAAAATTAAAGCGATCGTCTATGGATGGTTGGAGAAATGTTAATACAAGGAATAAGAACCAGTTATCTGTTTATGTTAACCGACTTCACAAAGTTAGTAAATCCTTCAAAGGGCAATGTATACGCTTTTATAATAAGGTTCCAGTAGACATTTAAAATTTGCCTTTAAATAAATTTAAAGCAATCATAAAACAGAAATTATTAACAAAAGGCTATTATAAAATCACTGACTATTTGAATGATAAGCAAGCATGGACATAGCCGTCTCATTATTCATATAATTATCAAATCACAAATCTGTTTAAAAGAGCAACCCTAGAGTTTTTTGTTCGTTCTTCTCAGGGGAGTCAGCTTTGTGAACGAACACTAAATTTAAATGTAATATTAATATTAATAGTGACGTTTTCAAGTGATCATTTATCCTTTGTAATAAAATAATTTGATTTCATTTGATTTCAATGTCGACATATCCAACATGAGAGACTAGCATGCACTAATTTAAATAATTACATAAAATTCTTAATACATTATTTACCAGCTCGATATTTAACCTAATAAATTATCATATGTATTTTTACCATTGTATTCCAATTGTATTATTATTTATTTGTGACTGTTCAATCGGCTGTCTTTTTAGTTGTGTCCGAGAACCCCTAGATGGCGTTGATCGATTTTAAATCGCGATGTTGTTTCGGTCTCGATGTTTAGCTATATAGGTACGTTCATACTAACTCAATAAAGTAATTCTACTCCAGTTACATGGAAGTTTTTGTTGGCAAGTAATTAAGTGTACAGTGACATTTATTCATTCATGACATTTACGACATTCATAACTAAGATTATAGGAAGTTACACCACAACAATTAGGTATATTTACTAATACTCAATTAGGGTTGACTAATGATTAAAAATGGTTTATTTTGGTTATAAAAATGATTGAAAAATTTTAGGTTTTTTTTTCAGTTTTACAAAACTGTTGCACATCGGTAATATAGAATAAGAATGAGAATCGTTTATTTGACCCATTTAGCGACACACATAATAATATTATTATTACATGAAATGTGAAAATATACACAAGAAATTGGGACCGAGTGAGATAAAAGTAGTAGGAACAGTTTCATGTATTAGGATAGGTACCTACTCCTATCTCATAATGCAGTTTACAAAATACAATAAAAATACCTAAGCAATGTTTCACTTACAGACTAAAGTCCTTCAAAATTGATTTTCGGTGTCGCAAATATGGCAAAAAAAAATATGTCGGTAATATGGCATTTCCCGCAAAATCGGTCGTTGAGTCCCACTCAGTAACTATAATAAATATAAGTTCGTTAAGACGTAATTAGGTAGCTATTTTATAAAGCTTTTAAATTAAATTACCAGGCCCCAATATCTTCGACCCGCTCAGCCAATGGGCGCCTGATCTGTGTCACCAACTTGTACGCGTCGATGCGTATCTCAGCGATGTTATTGACCAAGGCGAACAGAGGTATCAACGGGAAAGCCGCCACGAACAGCGTCACGAAGCCGTATTGTATGACTAGATGAAAACAAATGACGTAAAGTAACTTCATAGCACAGCTTTAGGAGTTTAAGATGCGCTCGAAATGCAACGGCAGAACGCACACCGACGGGCGCGGATCCATATCCAGTGTTGGGGCTACTTGTAAGTAAAATTTACTTGTGTTAGTAGCCGCGCTCTTCCATGTTACATTTTTTATCAGTAAATAAAAATAATAGTAGAAAAAAATGTGCCCATGGGAATGGATGAGTGTGTGTTTTTATGTGGATGGGTGTGTTTGTGTGGATGAGTGTGTTTGTGTGGATGGGTGTGTTTGTGTGAGTGGGTGTATATGTGTGTGATCTTATTTCATTTATCTATTTATATGTAACATATACAGCGTAAATTATTGATGAATTTTACATTGGAAATGAGTTAGCTGTCCTATTTTGGTTAGGGCTTCGATTTCGCTATACATTTTAATATTGAGTCAATCATTTAATGTTATTCCTGGAAGGTTTTCAAATAAATATTTGTTTCTTTGTTTACGTGATTGTATAGGTATGTGGAGAGTCTTAGGCCCGTATTAATAAACCATTCTCAAGATTGAGAACAGTCTTGTGACCGGTCTCAAGTAAACGTGTTGATTAATAAACCTAATTAGAGACCTGAAAAGCAAAGTGCATACTCAAGCAGTACTCACTTGACAGGTGCACGTATTAATAAACGAAACTCAAGACTATCATTCATTCGCCGATGATGCGAATACTTGAGAAGTGATCTCAGCTGAGTAGACCTCAAAATTGGTTTATAAATTAGCACGGAGCTTGAGATAGTATCAACTGCTTAAGACGTATCTCGGTTGATGAAGCCTCAAGACTTCTATTGAGATTGATTTATTAATACGGGCCTTACAAATTGTCTTTGAGCAGAGGTGGTATGTACTTCAATCTCATGTGCTATCCGGTAATTCAGTCGTCTGTGAAGAAGTGCAGGATTAAACATTAACGTTTTATGGACTGTACGGTTTACGTTCAAGTTACTTTTATTTGTGCTGCGCTTGCGCCCTACTTTTGGCATATAAACAAAAGGACAGTCGACGAAATTACACCGTCCCGATCGGTTACAATTGGCTATCCAAACACTGTAATTTATGTAAGCAATAAACCTTTGCTCATAATTCGGGTGTGTCAACTTAACTACTCTTTAACTTATAACAAAATCCCTCCTAACTTAACTTTAACTACCTAACTACTCCGAAGGCATCCAAGACCATACATGGACTCTAAGGATTATGTGCAAGGTAAATAAAAAAAAAGAAGTAACGGTTAAAATCTTTCAATTCCCTCAGGTTCACGGTGTAGTACCGACATTTCACAAAGTTTTTTGGACAGCGAAATTAAGTGTTTCGTGATACTAACTCATCTCGAGGTACTCATGGTACAGCGCCAGCCTGTTACACTCAGGGAGATGGTAGTCCTGCTCCCAGGACATGTGGGGCTTATTCAGGTCCTTGGTTACAACGCGGTGGGTGAACTGTCGCCACCAATTGCGGACCTTCCTATGTGGACATTAAAATAAATAAAATTATAAATATCTTTGCACATACACACAGCGCCATCTAGTTCCACACTAAGCAACTAGGCTTGTATTATAGATACCAGATGGTTGATAAACTACACAAATACTTTTTTGTAAATAAAACCACTTATAAATGAAAAACATCCATAACTTATATAGAAATTATATCTGTATTCGTTATACAAACATATGCCCTTAGCGGGATTCGAACCCGCGACCATTTGGTATAGCAGCAGAATTTCAACCACTACACCAAACAGGTCGTCAGTTCAAAACATTGAAGGGTTACTAATTGCAAACCGGAAAAAAATATATATATTAAGAGTAATTTCAGTTACAATTTCATGAATGATACATAAATAGCTTTAATTACAGTTATTTTCGAGAATTAGAAATTAAAAAAAAAAAATTTATAATCGTAAATTCTCGAAAATAACCCGCATGAAAGCTATTTAAGTATTATCTATTTAAGGCTTCTCGAGTGCAGGGGGTCTACTCTCTAATGAAAACTATTTCGGACGGTTCTAACTTCGGACTTTTCTTGTGCTAAGAAACCTTTATATGCATAACGTCAGACGTTCCTTGCGTCCCGTACTAACTTGTGATGTCCAACTATATACAACAAAATTAAAATAATGACCATTGGTTTATAATTTACATACGAAGTTACGCCCGTCCGAAGCTATTTTCGTAGGTCACAGCGATTTTTGTTATTTATGCTGTAGTGGCGCCCTCATTGGATAAATTAAGATTTATTTTTAAAATCCTAACCCTCTTAACACACCCGCCAGTAACACTAGATCAATAATTGTTGGCATCTGAATAAAGTACTCATACTCATTTATTTTTTTCCATAGGCGTCTTCCGCGTATTTGGACATGTCCATTACAATACAATAAATTAATTTTAAAGGTATACCTAATTAAATGTAAAGGCGAAAGTACATTAATTATTAACTAATATGTGGATAAAGTTTTACTAATTATAGACTGCAAACAAGGCTAGATGTTCACACACTTACGGGCTTACTATTTCCATCAGAACTTGTGCAAACCGCTTCCCTGTCATGATGATAGCTAGGTGAATGCAGAGCTCTGAAAGGCAGCCGACAGGGTCACAGATGTCACCCTTCAGTCTATATATCTGGGATTTACGAGCTTCGTTGTCTCCTGGATGATCGTAGAAGCGACCCTGGACAGTATCACTTATAGGGAATTTATCATTGGTACATAAAATTATTATTCATCAGGGAAAAATATTTTGATTAAGAGTCTACTGATCCTGCAACCTTGGGATCTTCAAGGTGGATAGACATCTACTGAGACCGCGTGCTTCATCTTTGACCACATCGTCACTTTGCATCAGGTGAGATTGTGGTCAAAGGAGTATCCAGTAGTCTTTGTCAGAGCTACAGAAAATCAGCGTTAACCTCTTTCAAGCTAATTAGGTATGAATTATGAATGAAATATTAATGAATAATACACATATAGCTTTGATAGGGGTTATTTTCCCGAGCTTACGATTTTAAAAAAAGTTGCCTTTTTTATCCACAACGGGTTGGTACTTGCCCTCAATCACACCTGATGTTAAGTGAAGAAGAGGTCGAAGATGGAAGCGTACTGACCCGGAAACCTAACACATTTGGGGGACTGGCTATCTTATCTCTGACAACCGGAACACAACAATGTTATTAACATTGCTGCTTGGCGGCAGATTTAGATAAGATGGTGGGAGCTAGCCAGGCGGACATTTGAAATGCCCTACCACCAACCAAACCGAGTACTTAAAACATGTACCCCGCTGGGGATCGAACCCGCGACCTCCGAATCGTAAACCCAATGTTGTTTACATTGAGCCACGGAGGCGGTTTTCTCTCTAGAACAGTACGATGCGGTTTTAGTTTAGTTTAGTTGGTGTACATCCGAATCGATACCATTGTAGGTTTAATAACTAAATACCTATACTATACCTAAAGCAAGCTACAGAATGGTTAGATTTTTTTTTAATCTATTACTGGGTACTCCATCCTTCAACAAAAAATCATGAACTTTAAGATTAAGTATAAGAAGTTACACCTCAAGAAATTACGTATCGCATGCATAATATATTATGTAGGTTTATATGACAGACTTGTATGTTTAGTGTATGTATATATTATATGTAAGTATATATTTATTTGTTAAAAAGACACAGGCATTACTCATTTATTTTATAATTATTCGAATCCCGCGACGGGTAAATGTTTGTGTGATGAATATGAACATTTATTCCTGAGTCATGGATGTTTATATAAATATTTATGTATGTTTATCCGTTATCTAGTATCCATAGTACAAGCTTTGCTTAGTTTGGGACTAGATGATTGGTGTAAGTGTCCGAAATATTTATTTATTATTATTTATTTAATTAAAACACGTACGTATTTTATTTAATATTAAATAGGTATTTATTTTATTATATTTGAAGTGTTATTATTATAGTCTTTTGATTTTAAGTTGATTATTGACACTTTTTTCTCAGTGCACTTATGTATGTCTATCCTATCGAACCTGTTTTCCTTCGCATTTGTAGGGTCTTGCTGGAAGAAATCTCTTTTTAGAGATAAGCTAGTGCCTTTTGTACATCCTGTATCTAGTATGTATTTGACTTTTATGTGTACTCGTGTGCAATAAAATTATAAATAAATAAAAATAAAAAATATTTTTACTGGACGATTGGTCCGATTGACTGGTCGACCGATCGGACGAACGGAAAACACCCCATTCGTCGATCGGAATGTTAAATAGATGGCAGGATAAGATTGATAAAGAACTAATTCGACCACGATTCGACATTGGAACCTTCAAGAAACGAGCCTACACCTTCCTCAAAGGCCGGCAACGCATCTGTGACCCTTTTGGTGTTGCGGGTGTCCATGGGCGGCGGTGATTGCTTTCCATCAGGTGACCCGCATGCTCGTCTGCCGCCCTCTCATATAAAAAAAAAAAACGAAGTATAATACAAGCTAGACTAAACAGTTACCTTAAAGAATGCGATGTATATGAGAGATGAGTAGAAATTAATGAACTCGAGGAGGAACATTTTGAAGCAGTAAGAACCCTCGTACTCTGATCGCGTGCGCGGATTCTCTATATTAGTTAGAGCGACAGCAACTCTTTCGTAAATCTGGTTAAAAGAATGGATATCTATTAGTATGTACGAGTACATCATAAGACATAGATACCTTATCAGTGCAACAAAACATTGTACAGAACCACAAATATATTAAGTTCTTACCTATGAAATTGGCGTTTTGTATGAAGAATTTCATTAAGACTGTTTTCTCCATACAAACATTTTTGTTTTTTTTTTTGGGAACGGCAAATCCGAATTTATCTAAACTTTGTGTGTATTATCGGATAACATTAAGTTAAGTATAGGCAGCGTTAATTTTTAAAAGTAACCGCTGTAAAGGTTCGAAAATTTTTTATTATGTGATTTAGCCCAGAAATTAAAAAATATTTCATGTGAAACCTTGAAATAATATTCCATTTTCCAAATAAAAAACATATTTGGATGTAGCTTTGAAAATCGCAGGAATTGGTACATATGATTAACGAAGAAAAAAATCTCCAATTTCATAGGGTAAAGACCCAATATTATTACACAAGGACAAATCTTAGAATAATGCACTATATAATTGTAGCAGTGAAAGAGCTTGCTGGCTCAGCTAACGCTGTAAGAATAAGAATAAGAATAAGAATCGTTTATTTGACCCATTTAGCGACACACATATTATTTTTACATAAAGTGTGAAAATATATATACAGTGAGTTTGAGACCGAGTGAGATAAAAGTATAGTACACAAACCAGTTTCACGTGTTAGAATAGGTACTCCTATCTCATAATGTAGTTTACAGTATACAATAAAAATAGCTAAGCAGTATCTCTTATATACTAAAGTCTTAAAAATTAATTTTCGGTGTCGCAAAGTGGTATCAAAGAAGGTCTCCTTCTCAGCATAAGTTGCAGTCTAGAAGTTAGACTACAACGCTGGTTTTCAGTGGAGCCTATGGTGAAAACACGGACGCTGATCGGACGTTGACGGTAAGTTAAAACAGTTTTTTTTTATATTACATACTAGATTATTTATTTTATACGCTGGTGCTTATTGTAATTGTAATCGTTACGTTACGTTAAACGTGATTATAATCGTTACGTTTGATAGGCGTCGATCGAAAGACACAGAATCAGATCAGACAGAAGAATCTGTAAACGCGCTTACAACACTGATAATTCTACCAGTGCCTCAAGTGGAAAGTGACGTTCAGCTAATAACAGGGGGTCTACACTCTATCGTAAATAGTTATAAACGGACGGCCATAACTTCGTACTTTTTCTTTTGCAGTTTACTGTGTCAATTATCCGACCTGTATACCGACCTTATGACGACCTGTTTGGTGTAGTGGTTAGCAACTCTGACCACTATACCAAAAGGTTGCGGGTTCGAATCCCGCTAGGGGCATATGTTTGTGTGATGAATGCAGACACGTGTACCCGAGTTATGGATGTTTTCATTTATAATAAGTATTTATTTACAAAAAAAAAATGTACTTATGTAGTATATCAACCCTCTGGTATCCACAACACAAGCCTAAAGTTGCTTACTGTGGAACTAGATGGCGCTGTGTGTATGTCTAAGGCTATTTATTATTATTATTATTAATTATAAATAAACCAATCGTCATTATTTTACTTTTGTTGTATTTTTTTCGACGAACTGTTTGGTGTAGTGGTTAGAAACTTTGACCACTATACCAAATCGTCCCGGGTTCGCCCGCTAGGGGCATATTTTATGTTTATGTGATGAATACGGACATGTGTACCCGAGTTATGGATGTTTTTAGTTATAATAAGTACAATACAATACAATACAAATACTCTTTATTGCGCAAAATAATTTACAATAATTTTTCATGATAACAATAGAACACAATTAGGCGGTCTTTACAAGTAATTATTTACAAAAAAAAAATGTATTTATGTAGTATATCAACCATCTGGTGTCCACAACACAAGCCTATAGTTGCTTAACTCAACTCAACTCAACTCAAAGCATTTTATTTCAACGTAAGATACATGATATCATTTGTTGAATGTCAATTTAAATCTATTGGAAATAAAAATAGGGCTAAGCATTTTTCGGTCAGTCAGTATGTCCAAGCTACCACCGCTTCGGAAAGGGAAATCATCTGTGGGTAAAGAAGCGGCGCAAGAAACCCACAGGATCATTTTCTTTTCTTTTCTTTTTCATATATAAAAGTATACAACTAATACAATTTTATAATTTTTGGGAGCTGGGCGAAGTATACCAAGCGTTTTTGTCATTTAGGTAGTCACTAATTTTGTAATAACCTTTTTTTGTTAATGTTGTTTTGACATGGTTTTTAAATTGTTTTTCATTTAGATTAATGATATTTTCAGGTATAAGGTTATAAAAGCGTATACAGTGTCCCATAAATGATGTATTAACTTTGCTCAGTCTGAACATAGGGGTGGCTAATTTGTCCTTATGTCTCAAATTTAAGTTATGCTTATCGCTATTTTTTGGGAATGCAGAAATATTTTTTCGTACGTACATAATATTCTCGTAAATAAATTGTGAAGGAAAAGTTAAAATATTAATTTCTTTGAACCTGTCCCGCAGAGAGTCATATCGACGCAGATTATATATTGCGCGGACTGCCCTCTTTTGCAAAATAAAAATATTTTCAGTATCAGCTGCTCGTCCCCAAAGCAAAATACCATATGACATGATACTGTGGAAGTAACTAAAGTAAACTAATCTTGCAGTAGCCACATCTGTTAGCTGTCTAATCTTCCAGACGGCATATGCTGCGGAACTCAATCTACGCCCTAAAGATTCTAAATGTGGTCCCCACTGAAGCTTGGAGTCAAGCGTAATTCCTAAAAAGACTGTTGTATCTACAAATTCCACTTTATCTTGATCAATTACAATATTATTATCAATTTTTCTTACATTTGGAAGGCGGAAATTTATGCATTTTGTTTTCTTGGCATTCAAAACCAAGTTATTGGCTGTGAATTTAATTTAAATTGACTTTAGAGCACTATTCACCTTGTCAAGGACATTGTCTTTCCTGTCAACTTTAAAAACTAAAGATGTATCATCAGCAAATAGTACAATCTCGGTCAATCTCTGTACCATAAATGGTAGATCATTTATGTAAACTAGAAACAAAAAAGGGCCTAATATTGAGCCCTGTGGTACGCCTATCCTTACTTGAGAACCTGGTGATCTTACGCCATTTATATCTACTTTTTGTATCCTATTTTCTAAATATGATTGAATTAAGCTAAGGCTGTCATTTTTAAATCCGTAATATTTCAATTTCATTAATAAAGTTTTGTGATCAACACAGTCAAACGCTTTTGATAGATCGCAAAAGACACCAATTGCATTCTGAGAGCATTCCCAGGCCTTAAAAATGTGTTTAATTAAGCTAACTCCCGCATCAACAGTATTTCTTCCTTTGGTAAAGCCAAATTGCTGATGATGGAGCAAGTTATTAACATTAAAATGTGAAAGCATTTGGGTTAACATGATCTTTTCAAAAATTTTACTGAATACTGGAAGCACAGATATTGGTCTGAAATTACCTGGGTCCTTGTTGTCCCCTGATTTAAACAATGGGACTACTTTACTAATTTTCATTCGATTTTCATTAGAACTTATTGTGGAACTATATGGCGCTGTGTGTATGTCTAAAGATGTTTATTAAAAAAAATATAGTTGGACAACACAAATTAGTCCGGGACGCAAGGAACGTCTGAAGTTATGTAAATAAAGGATTCTTAGCAAAAGAAAAAGTCCGAAGTTACGGCCGCCCGTAGCTATTTTCGTTAGAGAGTAGACCCCCTGAACTTCGGAAATAAATAAGTAGTTGCAAGGTAGCAGTATTGGTTATTATTATACAATAAGTATTAATATATAAATTGTACTTTTGTTACAAAAGCGTGCTGGGATATGTTAGTTACATATACCGTTAGTGATGCATATTTGAAAGAAATGTAGGAAAGCTCAATCTTTCCTTTCTTTAACTTTAAAAAAAACTTGGCCTTTCTTTAAGACGGCCCCGATTTGATCATGGTACGTTCGCCGCGGTCTTCCCCTACCAACACTACCATCCACATTCGCTTCGTATATCTCTTTCGTAAGTCTTCTTTCATTCATCCTCTCCACATGTCCAAACCATCCTAAACTGGCACTCTATCCTTGTAAAAAAATCAAGAACTTCAGATTATAGGAAGTTACACCACAAGAATTGCTTAAAAAATTATATTCATTGGGCTTACCCAAGTATGTATGATAATGATGACCAAGTTGATTAGAGCAGCGGTGATTGCGGTAAAGAGCCTGGTGTACCTCTTGAGTAAGGGTATGCCGATCCCGCTATAGATGACAGACACCATTGAGATACGGTATATGATGGTGCCGAGTACAGCGGCAGCCGCTATGGTGATCTGAAGAATGGAAAACATTTACAAGAAATATTAAAAATTGCGGACGCCGTGTTGAATTTTTTACCAAAAAATGTATCCTAGGACACTCTATGTATCAAGGCGAATCTAACGACACCATGCAATTCGAAATGAAATGAAATGAAATGAAATGAAAATCATTTATTCATGTAGGCAATACAATATGCACTTATGAACGTCATTTGTTTTTTAAACTACCACTAGCTCGGAACGCGACCACTACTGAGAAGAGCTAGCGAGAAACTCAGAGGGTTTGTCTCTTTTCAATAAATCATGTACAATCAAGAAAGGTTACAACAATTTTATATATCGTGTAGAGGAGCCGTTTAATCCCATGGATTACTTTCATTAATCGAAGTCGAAAGGAACGGACACACATTCGTATATATATGTATTTTTATATACAACAGGTTGGTACTTGCCCTCAATCATACCTGATGTTAAGTGAAGATGAGGTCGAAGTAATAGGTTAGCATTTGGGGGACTGGCTTTCTTATCTCTGACAACCGGAACACAAGAATGCTATTAACATTGCTGCTTGGCGGCAGATTTAGATAAGGTAGCTAGCCAGGCGGACATTTAAAATGCCCTACCACCAACCAAACCGAGTACTTAAACATGTACCCCGCTGGGAATCGAACCCGCGACCTCCGAATCGTAAACATACATCATACATACATACCCTCTTTTCTTGGACAGTCGGGTAAAAAGTTGAAATCACTCTTAAAACCATTTCATACAAAAAATTTAAATTACATACACAAAGATCCTGGAGTGATATTAATGATGACGAAATTTAAACCTTTGACAAATACACATACCATAAACAAAACTATAGATCCCGATGCCACGAATCGCAAGGTCTGTTGGCATTGGGGCATGTAGGGCTCCTTTACTCTGGTCACTGGGTTCATATGGAAGGTCTTCACTGAAGCCACGAATTCAGGTCTGGGATTTTCATCCTATGAACAGTATGATGACAGACATGAACTCCACTCACTATAAAATTGAAAGAATTTGTAGGTTAAGACGTATTGACATCGCCTCATCATCAGAGGTGATTGACGTAAAGTCGAAGTGATCTTGTGAAGAAGTGAGAAGTTGTATAAAAAATATCCTGTGAATCCAATATAATTCTCGATATCAACTGCTAGCAATCTATTTATTCTAATATGCTGCTGCTCAATTTAACCGATACACTTCTCGCCGAAAATTAAATTTCCATCCACATCACCTGGATGAGTGGAAGTCTACCACTGTACGTTTCTCAAGAAACTTCTTACCACGTACGACCACCCTGTGGAACGGACTTCCGGCAGCGGTATTCCCGAACGAGTACGACATTGGAACCTTCAAGAAACGAGCCTACACCTTCCTCAAAGGCCGGCAGCGCATCTGTGACCCTTTTGGTGTTGCGGGTGTCCATGGGCGGCGGTGATTGCTTTCCATCAGGTGACCCGCATGCTCGTTTGCCGCCCTCTCATATAAAAAAAAATGTAAGTATCTTTCGCACCCAGAAAATGTGTGTCCGGGCAATGCTTGGAGCAAAGCAAATTGACAGCTGTAAGCCACTGTTCATTCAATTAAAATTATTAAGTCTGCCCTCATTGTATATATTCGAAGTCTGTCTATTTATGAAGTAATATTTACACCATTTTAGAATTCACGAACCTAGGTGTCCCCGTAAAACGAAAAATAAATATAATGTAACTTTATAGAACCTTAAATAGCTCGCTTACTGAAATCGAGTTACGTGAGCTCGCACAGGTAACGTTACATACAGATAACCAAGGTGCTATGTATCTGGCTAGTGAAGTGTAGTAGAGTGTGAAGATTTGTATGGAGAAATGTGCAGCGTCTCCAGCGGATAGTTTGCAAAACGATTTTTTTCATAGGGACTTTTTTCGTAAACGCGAACGCGATGGTAAAATAAACGAGACAAAATTTACACTTCGCACACTGCCCTCCGATGTTCCATTCGCGTAGTAAGCATATTGACATTAGGTATCATTTTATATGGGATGTATTAACAAATAATAAGGCAATTGTTTTAAGGCATTTGTCGACAAAGTTAATGTGGGCTGATATGTTAACCAAGCCTCTGCCTAAAGATAAACACTATAAGTGTATGTTAGGTTTAGGCATTGACTTTGTATAGTTTTATTTTGTGTATGTATGTATTTTGATACCTTTATTACTATGTGTAGAGCTTGCAAATTAAAGGGGCGTGTAAATTTTATAGAACCTCTGTAATAATTTGCTGACTGTTTAAAAGTATAATGTCATGTGTGTCAGTGTCAAGTTATAGTAAACTTTTGTTTACTGTCACAAAATAAAATTCCCCATTCCACGTCTACCACAACCTGTACGCATTTTATTGCTATCCCAGAAATTCCACATTTACAAATGTACTACCGAACTGAATTCCAAATACATGTTTCTTTTCTAAAACTATTTATATAATTGGACCAAAATTATTTAACCACATGCTGACTACTTGAAACAGCTCAATTTTTCTTGTTTTAAGTTAAGATTATTTGACATCCTAGTTAATAGATGTTATTATTCAGTTGACGAATTTCTCAATGATAAATTGTAGTATTAATTAATCATTATTAAAAATTTAATATCCAATACACTAGACACTACAAATTATAGATGAAAATGAATGACCTTTATTTAAATCTGGATTGCCTTGATTAGTTTAGAGAGAATCATTTTGTTTAAATTTAACACTTTGTATTGTACGCCTAATGAGCAAGTTACATTGGAGATTCCATTGATCTGACATCTATATCCTTTTTATCACATGTAACTTCGCAATAAATGATTTGAATTTGAATTTAAGTGTAGGTACATCGTCCAGCTTCATTTTCTACATGCCACATATAGCGAAAAATTAGGGAAGGAATTTATAATTTGGACGGTCGTATGGGTATCATAATACGCGGTTTGTTACAAGAAGTGAACCTGTTGCCGAAGTAATGTACCTGACATTACTCCGCAAATGAATAAGTATTCATATTGCTACCAGCGGTCAAAGGAGATGGACAACCACTTAGTACTTCCTACTTACTAGGGATTACTACTTAGTAGGTATTCCACCCGTACATAAATAATATACCGAACATTCGCACTAAGAAGTTCGATTCATCATTCATCATCCGAACAGCCAAGGCATGGAACTCCCTTCCGGAGTCAGTCTTTCCTGATTCCTACAACCTCGGGATCTTCAAGAGCAGAGTAAATAGGCATTTACTGGGATCGCGTGCTTCATCTTCGACCACATCGTCACTTTCCATCAGGTGAGATTGTGGTCAAACGCGAATCCAGTCAATCATAAAAAAAGAGTCATTACTTAATAAGAAGGTCAAGGAATTTGTGCAGGAGGGATTGTAGATTAATCCAGATGAATTTCACATTGTTGTATTGGCACGGGTAGTTTAATTATATTTTTTTTCAAAACCATCATCGACGCACTCGCCTGCCGGAGATTGATAATCGACTGGCGGGATTCCTAGGATTCCTATCATGCGATTTTTTATTGTTGGAACAGATATTCTCTTCGAGTTTTTTTAATTTGTTTAATTTAATGATGTAATTATGTGCAATAGGCCACATACGCGACCGTCAAATTTTATGGTACAAAACAACGTTTAATTAAATTTATTTACATTGCTGCTTGGCGGCAGATTTAGATAAGGTAGCTAGCCAGGCGGACATTTAAAATGCCCTACCACCAACCAAACCGAGTACTTAAACATGTACCCCGCTGGGAATCGAACCCGCGACCTCCGAATCGTAAACATACATCATACATACATACCCTCTTTTCTTGGACAGTCGGGTAAAAAGTTGAAATCACTCTTAAAACCATTTCATACAAAAAATTTAAATTACATACACAAAGATCCTGGAGTGATATTAATGATGACGAAATTTAAACCTTTGACAAATACACATACCATAAACAAAACTATAGATCCCGATGCCACGAATCGCAAGGTCTGTTGGCATTGGGGCATGTAGGGCTCCTTTACTCTGGTCACTGGGTTCATATGGAAGGTCTTCACTGAAGCCACGAATTCAGGTCTGGGATTTTCATCCTATGAACAGTATGATGACAGACATGAACTCCACTCACTATAAAATTGAAAGAATTTGTAGGTTAAGACGTATTGACATCGCCTCATCATCAGAGGTGATTGACGTAAAGTCGAAGTGATCTTGTGAAGAAGTGAGAAGTTGTATAAAAAATATCCTGTGAATCCAATATAATTCTCGATATCAACTGCTAGCAATCTATTTATTCTAATATGCTGCTGCTCAATTTAACCGATACACTTCTCGCCGAAAATTAAATTTCCATCCACATCACCTGGATGAGTGGAAGTCTACCACTGTACGTTTCTCAAGAAACTTCTTACCACGTACGACCACCCTGTGGAACGGACTTCCGGCAGCGGTATTCCCGAACGAGTACGACATTGGAACCTTCAAGAAACGAGCCTACACCTTCCTCAAAGGCCGGCAGCGCATCTGTGACCCTTTTGGTGTTGCGGGTGTCCATGGGCGGCGGTGATTGCTTTCCATCAGGTGACCCGCATGCTCGTTTGCCGCCCTCTCATATAAAAAAAAATGTAAGTATCTTTCGCACCCAGAAAATGTGTGTCCGGGCAATGCTTGGAGCAAAGCAAATTGACAGCTGTAAGCCACTGTTCATTCAATTAAAATTATTAAGTCTGCCCTCATTGTATATATTCGAAGTCTGTCTATTTATGAAGTAATATTTACACCATTTTAGAATTCACGAACCTAGGTGTCCCCGTAAAACGAAAAATAAATATAATGTAACTTTATAGAACCTTAAATAGCTCGCTTACTGAAATCGAGTTACGTGAGCTCGCACAGGTAACGTTACATACAGATAACCAAGGTGCTATGTATCTGGCTAGTGAAGTGTAGTAGAGTGTGAAGATTTGTATGGAGAAATGTGCAGCGTCTCCAGCGGATAGTTTGCAAAACGATTTTTTTCATAGGGACTTTTTTCGTAAACGCGAACGCGATGGTAAAATAAACGAGACAAAATTTACACTTCGCACACTGCCCTCCGATGTTCCATTCGCGTAGTAAGCATATTGACATTAGGTATCATTTTATATGGGATGTATTAACAAATAATAAGGCAATTGTTTTAAGGCATTTGTCGACAAAGTTAATGTGGGCTGATATGTTAACCAAGCCTCTGCCTAAAGATAAACACTATAAGTGTATGTTAGGTTTAGGCATTGACTTTGTATAGTTTTATTTTGTGTATGTATGTATTTTGATACCTTTATTACTATGTGTAGAGCTTGCAAATTAAAGGGGCGTGTAAATTTTATAGAACCTCTGTAATAATTTGCTGACTGTTTAAAAGTATAATGTCATGTGTGTCAGTGTCAAGTTATAGTAAACTTTTGTTTACTGTCACAAAATAAAATTCCCCATTCCACGTCTACCACAACCTGTACGCATTTTATTGCTATCCCAGAAATTCCACATTTACAAATGTACTACCGAACTGAATTCCAAATACATGTTTCTTTTCTAAAACTATTTATATAATTGGACCAAAATTATTTAACCACATGCTGACTACTTGAAACAGCTCAATTTTTCTTGTTTTAAGTTAAGATTATTTGACATCCTAGTTAATAGATGTTATTATTCAGTTGACGAATTTCTCAATGATAAATTGTAGTATTAATTAATCATTATTAAAAATTTAATATCCAATACACTAGACACTACAAATTATAGATGAAAATGAATGACCTTTATTTAAATCTGGATTGCCTTGATTAGTTTAGAGAGAATCATTTTGTTTAAATTTAACACTTTGTATTGTACGCCTAATGAGCAAGTTACATTGGAGATTCCATTGATCTGACATCTATATCCTTTTTATCACATGTAACTTCGCAATAAATGATTTGAATTTGAATTTAAGTGTAGGTACATCGTCCAGCTTCATTTTCTACATGCCACATATAGCGAAAAATTAGGGAAGGAATTTATAATTTGGACGGTCGTATGGGTATCATAATACGCGGTTTGTTACAAGAAGTGAACCTGTTGCCGAAGTAATGTACCTGACATTACTCCGCAAATGAATAAGTATTCATATTGCTACCAGCGGTCAAAGGAGATGGACAACCACTTAGTACTTCCTACTTACTAGGGATTACTACTTAGTAGGTATTCCACCCGTACATAAATAATATACCGAACATTCGCACTAAGAAGTTCGATTCATCATTCATCATCCGAACAGCCAAGGCATGGAACTCCCTTCCGGAGTCAGTCTTTCCTGATTCCTACAACCTCGGGATCTTCAAGAGCAGAGTAAATAGGCATTTACTGGGATCGCGTGCTTCATCTTCGACCACATCGTCACTTTCCATCAGGTGAGATTGTGGTCAAACGCGAATCCAGTCAATCATAAAAAAAGAGTCATTACTTAATAAGAAGGTCAAGGAATTTGTGCAGGAGGGATTGTAGATTAATCCAGATGAATTTCACATTGTTGTATTGGCACGGGTAGTTTAATTATATTTTTTTTCAAAACCATCATCGACGCACTCGCCTGCCGGAGATTGATAATCGACTGGCGGGATTCCTAGGATTCCTATCATGCGATTTTTTATTGTTGGAACAGATATTCTCTTCGAGTTTTTTTAATTTGTTTAATTTAATGATGTAATTATGTGCAATAGGCCACATACGCGACCGTCAAATTTTATGGTACAAAACAACGTTTAATTAAATTTTATGGTTTTGAAGAAAAAAAAATTAAACTTACCTACCTATACCAATAACTTCTATTTCACTTACCTAATATGCCTTATTTTTTTCCTTACGGTAAAGTATTTATTTCCAAAAAAAAAATGTAATTATGTAGTATATCAACCATATTCATATATATTATTTGACAAAGGTGATTATGGCATATCAATAATCTCATGACATGGTTTATATTTTATTTTGTTTTATTTCATTATGATTATTTTATTTTATTTTATTTCATTATTTGTTTTTATTTTATTTTAGTTTTGTTTTATTTCATTATTCAAAAATAGTATGACGTTGACGTAACAATGGTTACATACTTATACTTTATTAATTAATTTTGACATAGTTACCTATAATAATATGTAGATGCTAAATTTCTATCTTATTTTGTTCATTTTGTGACTAAACAAATAATCTAGTAATGTAATGTATGTGTATAGTTATTGTTTTATGTTTGACAATCACTTTTACTTTAAAAATCATAAATTTACGAAACTGTATGTGTGACTTAATATTGTGAAAGTGAACTAAATAAATCTAATCTAATCTATTCTGGTATCCACAGCACAAGCCTATGGTTGCTTACTGTGCATCTAGATGGCGCTGTGTGTATGTCTAAGGATATTTATTTATTACTTGTTACTCGGCACTCGGTACTCGCTACTCGCTACTCGTTACTTATTACTTATTATTCTTACTTGGTCGACGCCAATCAGATCCCACTCCCATTTCAAAAGCGTTTGTTTCCTTTTCCAAAGTTCTAAAAATGTAGTTGCTGGAAATAGAAAAAGAATCATTATTCATAATTAAATAACTAAAATGAACAGCGAAACGTCAGTTATTAATTCAGTGCTGTTTTACATTATCGATGGTAGCGTGTGCCTAAAGCATATATAATAATAATAAGCAAGCAAGCATAATAAAAAAATACTCTTTTTTTTTTAGGCACTATGGGTTCGTACTTGACCTCAATCACACCTGATGTTAAGTGAAGATGAGGTCGAAGGTGGAGGCGTATTGACCCGGAAATCCCAACATTTGGGGAACTGGCTATCTTTTCTTTGACAACAGGAACACAACAATACTATTAACATTGCTGTTTGGCGGCAGATTTAGGTACGATGGTGGTAGCTAGCCAGGCGGACATTTAAAATGCCCTACCACCAACCAAACCGAGTACTTAAATATGTACCCCGCTGGGGATCGAACCCGCGACCTCCGATTCGTAAACCCAATGTTGTTTAAATTGAGCCAATTTTCCCCATGGAACCATTATCGAATTCGATCAAATAATTTTCGTTTACTCATTTTGGGAATTTCTACCTATATCACCTCGAGTATTAAGTGACAACAATTTCTTATCTTTTTTTTTTTGTGAGGCAAGCTGGGCTTTTGAGCTTACATGAAGGTACCGCCCATCGGCGGTACGTAATTCATTACTTAAGAGGGTTTATTCCGTCCAGTCCATGAGGCGAGTAGCGTCCTCATTAGATAAATTAAGATTTCTTTTTAAATACAGAATAAATTAAAAAAAATCGCTCTGACCTGCACTCGAGAAGCCATAAAGCTAATTATGAATAATACCTAAATAGCTTTAATTGCGGTTATTTACGAGAATTTCAAATCATAACCAGCGCTGTGTTATGGACCACTATCTGTGCTGCAGCATATGCTGAGTCAGCCCTTTCAGTGCACAGTTGATACAGCGCATCGCTGGGAAAATCTTATATGGTGTGCGTCAGTATATCTAATCAAATCAAAATATTTTATTTCATAGGATAAAATTATCACTTGAAAACGTCACTATTAATATTACATTATATTTTTAAATTTACTGCTCATTCACAATGATGACTCCCCAGAGAAGAACGAGCAAGAAACTCTAGGGTTGCTCTTTTAAACAGATTATATGTTGCGATTTCATAATTACATGAATAATAAGACAGCTATGTCCGTCCATGCTTGCTTATCATTCAAATAGTCAGTGATTTTATAATAGCCTTTTGTTAATAATTTATATTTTATTATTGCTTTAAATTTATTTAAAGGCAAATTTTGAATGTCTACTGGAACCTTATTATAAAAGTGTATAACATTGCCCATTGAAGGATTTACTAACTTTGTGAAGTCGGCTAACATAAACAGATAACCGATTCTTATTTCTTGTATTAACATTGTGCCTATCACTATTTTTAACGAATAAGGTTATATTTTTTTTTGCATATAACAAAGTCTCATAAATGCATTGAGATGCCATTGTTAAGATATTAATTTCCTTAAACTTATCTCTAAGAGACACTTCTAGGTCCTAATTTATAAGGGGTGCGATGTCAGACAACCTCCTCGTGTGCCTGATGGCTACTTGTCCCCCTGGATACGTCTGGGGGGAACGGTAGTCGTTGGGCCGGTGCACCCTGGGCATCGGTCAACAACTTCCCTTTTAAGGGTTCTTGTTGGCCGATGGCGAATAGTCTGACACCGGGGGGCTCCTCCGCGTGTCCCTCTGGTTTAGCAGAGGGCACTGCGGATGGCGTAGGAGACGCTCCCCTCCTAGCGGGGGAGTAAGGGTGGGCTCGGTGTGCACTCGCACTG
The DNA here is from genome assembly GCA_949316235.1 of Oegoconia quadripuncta. Lineage (NCBI taxonomy): Eukaryota > Metazoa > Arthropoda > Insecta > Lepidoptera > Autostichidae > Oegoconia > Oegoconia quadripuncta. The sequence continues at coordinate 30,002,624 of OX438749.1, forward strand.
CCGCCGAGCAGGCCTGGGGAGGAGGTTAGGGGGAACCTCCTACCCCCCTTGCCACCGCCGGGCTCGTAATCCGGGACCGCGGCTTTTAGCTGCAGTCCGGGACCGAGGGTCTTGGCTTGACCGCCCGGACCGCGAGGAAGGAAAACCTCTATAAAAAACCAGCCCAAGTTTCGGCTCCGAGGCCCGCCTCGGCGCCGAAATGCCCTCGTCGTCCCACTCCCGAAAATTCCTTTTCGGGAGTGGAACGACGAGGGATGGTGGAGGGCGAATTCCACCACAGCGGGCTGCGGCGAGGAAGCGGCGCTCCCTGAGGAATGCCCATATGTCCATATGGGCAGGGGACGCCGTGGAATCGTCTGCAGCACTTGGGCGACCTCTCCTTGACGACTGCAGCTACGGCTGCGGCCGTCGACGAGAGGTCGTGGGAAGCGGCCCTCTCCCTCTGCTCGCAGGGGGGGAGACGGCGGGCGGGCGGAGGGGCGGTGGCATCTAACGCCGCCCCTCCGGGTCTCCCGCTGTTATAGGCCGCTATGGTGGGGGACGACCTCTCTGTTGAGGGGTCGTCCCCTACCACATCATATGGTGGGAAATGCGCTCCCTACCATGTGGTGTGGTGGGGGACGGCCTCTCTGTTGTGGAGAGGTCGTAGCCGTGCGGGACGGCCACCCTTTGACGCCCGCAGCCAGGTTTGAGCTGCGGACGCCAAGGGGAGGCCGTGGAAAGCGGTCCTCTCCCTCTGCGAGGTCACTCGCAAAGGCCTCGCAGAGCGAGGGTAGATGCAGCCGCATGGGGGGCACGGAGGAGAGCTTATCTTCAATGATAGGCGATCCTCTGCCCCCCTACCCTGCGGGGCCGTGGGTGGCGATCCGGGGGGATCACCGCCCACACATAGGCCCCGCGAGAAGGCGCGCGCGGTGTTTTCCGCGCGCCTTCTAGAGGTGACTGGACCAGGCGATTCCTCCCTGCTCCAGCCCAGAGGTGGGCCCGCCGCCGCTTTTGTCCAGGCGGCGGGCACCGCGCTGGCGTGGCTGCGGACGAATACCAGATGGTACCCGCGGCCACGCCGTCAACGGCGCGCGCGAGGGAACACCCAGGAGTTTTTAGTCGGTAGGCCGGCACCTTCTGTGCCGGAGTCCGACATAATCCGCCCCCTCCCCCGAGGAGGGCGGATAAGCATGAGCGTTTCTCCTGGTAAAAAAAAAAAAAAAAAAAAAAAAAAGGTCCTAATTTATAAATATTAAGCTTTCATTTATTTATTTATTCTATTTGTTGATTTATTATAATTTTTCTTCTATTTTGGTTGTATGTACTGTGCAGTGAATAAATGTTTATATCTTATCTATCTATCATTTATAAAAGCGCCCACTTCTTTATAATTACGAATTCCGGAAAATTACCCTCATCAAAGCTTCCCGAATGCAAAAAAGAGAGCGATTTATTCTGTATTTTTTTTAAAGAAATCTTAATAAACCCTCTTACACAAAAATTTGCAGAAAAAGAAATAGACTGACTTACCCCAGATAGATATAAATATAGAGTAGAACACTGTCGATGGATTATCGAAAAGGTATGATAATTTGGCAAAGACACAGGAGTCCGACAGGCGTTGGTAGTGACACGCTTTGTCACACAACGGACAAAGGGTTATATTCCCGGGTCCGTTGACATCGCAAATTTCTTTACTGCAAAAAAGAAACAAAATGATTTATTTATTTATCACCATAAATGAAGAATTACAAAGTGACTTAGAACTAGGTAAATTCTGGGAAGACTGGTGTTTGAAAAGGAAGAAACAGAATTTGGTGTTAATTATTTTGTAATACTATTAAAATATACAGGGTGAAATTAAGAAAAATAGTGATATACATAATGTTAATACCAGATATAAAAATAAACTTGCTGTTCATGCCAGCCGTTTACACAAAGTCACTAAGTCATTTAAGGGGCAATGTATACGCTTTTATAATAAGGTTCCAGTAGACATTCAAAATTTACCTTTAAATAAATTCAAAACCATCATAAAACAGACATTTTTTACCAAAGGCTATTATAAAATTTCTGACTATCTGGATGATAAGCAAGCATGGACATAGACCGCTCGGCGATATTCAGCCTAATTATACAATATAATATAATTGTAACCCAAACTTATTTAAAAGAGCAACCCTTGAGTTTCTTGCTCGTTCTTCTCTGGGGAATCTGCTTTGCGAATGAGCAATAATGTCAATGATTTTAATATTAAGATAAAAAATGTGACGTTTTCAAGCGATAATCTTTATCCTACGAAATAAATATTTTTTGACTTTGACTTTGAATTTAATTCACGTAATTCCTGGTTACTGGAGACTCCACTTCTGATTACGAATAACTTTCCCCTAGACACCATAGGCATATTCGAGCAAAAAAGTTTTGAATTTCCCATACACATTTCGTAGTTCAAAAGTATTTATTCGGTGTCACATATCGTAAACTAAACAATAATCTTAAATTCTAGCAAAATATACATACACATATATATATATATATGGCACCGAAAAGGCAGTTAATGTGTTTTCTTCCTTCAAGTAAATTAAATTTACAGGTCACCAGGCCTCGACCCATTTACGTACCTACTTTATTAGAACTGACCGCCGATAAATATGGAGGAGGAAAACACATTATAGGAAACAAACGAAAAGAAATCACTTGCGTTTATCGCTAAATTTGATACCACGTAAGCGCCCTAGAAGTAAATTATGGTAACTCGATACGTCTATGCCACAGAGTACCCCCAACTATGCATATCCATTAGACGTATATCCCCTTATATCCTTACTTCTAGGGCGCTTACTTGATACCAAATTTAGCTTATTAATTATAAATATAAAAATTTGGTATCAAGTAATTTGGTATAATATTAAATACTTATATAGATATCTATAAATAGGCTGACTGAGTGTTACTGAGACAACTTGAGATAGTGTACCTTTAGTCGAGTTTTAAAAATGCGTAGGCGAATAATCTGACTGCATGCATGGAGAAGGAGTACCTAATCGTAAAATTCCGTAGTCGAAGTAGTAGGAAAGCGTAGCGGGAGAGGGCCGATCCCGCTCGCAGGAGGCGACGTCGGGGGGGCGGCAACGCTCGCTAGCCCCCATGCACGTCGCCCGAGGGTCGCGGGCGGCTACATCTCGGGGCGATGTAGTCGTCGGACGCAGCCCGGGAGAGGATGACACCCCCCGGTGCGCCCGGGGGGGTGTCGTCGCATCGGGCCCTGTCGCGCCTCATTCACGCTGATTGCGGTGTGAGGCACGACAGCGCCCTCCGGGAACGGGCCCCCCCTAGTGAGGGGGGGACCTGGAGCCGCTTATGCGTTCCCGGGTCCTCCTACTGCCGAGGAAGCTCGCCGCGGGGTTTTGGTTCTTTTGGTTTTGGTCTCGCCGTTGCCCCAGGCGAGCGGTACCTATGCTAAAACGCATTTCCCCGTGTAAAAAAAAAAAAAAAAAGAAAGCGTAGGAAGGAAGCCATATGAGAACGAGAAAGTTTGGAAGGAAAACGCATGAAAATCGTTCACTTAAATATCTAAGCGTAGATGGATTGAAAAGAACTTTGAAACTTACCTAGGTATATTGTCACTAGAATCCATACTAGCCAGGCCATATAACACGCACATTATGCCAACTATGGCTGGTGCGTACAGCATCTTAGTATAGAAACCCAGCCAGCAGAAATACAGTCCTATTTTTATCCCAAAATATTTCTTGATTAACCAGAGCGGTTGTTTCTTGTACCATTTACTTGGTCTGGCCCATTCTGTATATAGGAGCTGAAAAGTAAGAATTAGCAATATACCGGATGAGGTTTTTTACCATAAGGAAAAAAATAGGGCATATTAGGTAAGTGAAATAGAAGGTCTTGACATAGATATTTACATAATTTCCTTGATATTTTTTTTTTTTTTTTTTTTATTAAAAACTGGTTTCGCGTTTGACTACAATCTCACCTGATGGAAAGTGACGATGAAGCCGAAGATGTATCACGCGCACCCAGTAAATGCCTATTCACTCTAAACTTGAAGATCCCAAGGTTGTAAGTGTCGGGAAAAACCGACGCGGGCAGTGAGTTCCATGTCTTAGCAGTCCGCATTATAAATGATGAAGCAAAGCGCTTAGTGCGGATGTTCGGTATGTTGACAACAATGAATGGAAACCCCCCCCGCGCCTGGTTATCCGAAGATGGAAAGGGGACGGTGGAATAAAATCGTGCAATTCCATCGCACACTCACCGAAATGTATCCTGTAAAATACTGAAAGGCATGCGACCCTACGGCGGTGTTCAAGGCTTTAGCGCGCTTAGTCGATGTCACTGGTGACCCGAAAGCTGGTTGTTTCCTCGCCCAACGCGTAAGTATCTGCATACAACGAGGAAACGCTGCCAGGGGGGGGAGGGGGGAGGGGGGTGTATGTTTGTGCCAAATTTTCAAAGATAACCAGGGACCAATCGCGCCAATTTACAACGTTTCTATCGTTTTCGTTATATGGTTCGCACACGGAACTGTTTTGGTTTCGGTTCAGCTTTAGTTTAGCTGAAGTAAAAAATTATATCGCGCTATTTTTTTGTGAACGATAGAACGATTATACTAACCAACTACCTTATATCGTACTAACCAGCTACCAAAATAAAACCACATCCAAATGTTTAGAGCTAAATCACGAGTATTAAAAATAAACTAGTTTAATTTCCGTTCAAATGATTAGCGCGATACGAAATGCGTTTAACGTAACGTTTTTGGTTGTGGTTTAGCTTTGGTAATAACGTTCAAACTTAGCACGATCGGCCCCCTGGTGACCAATCATGCTATTTTACAACGGTTTTATCGTGCATACGGAACGTTTTTGGTTTTGGTTTAGCCTTAGTTTAGCTGAACTAAAAAAAGGTATTACGCTATTTTTTGTGAACGATTATATCGTTGACGCTGCCAAAGTAAAACCAAACCAAAAATGTTTAGAGCTAATAAGCTTAAATAAATAATAGATTATAATAAACTAGTTTAATTTCCGTGCAAATGATGTTTTTGCTTATGGTTTAGCTTTGGTATTACGTTCTAACTTTGTGCGAACGGCCCCCCGTTATCTGGCCAAGGTTATTTATAAGGAACAAGGGAAAATTTTTACTCGGTTTGGTTGGTGGTAGGTATGGCATATTAAATGTCCACCTGGCTAGCTACCACCATCTTATCTAAATTTGCCGTCAAACAGCAATGTTAATTGCATTGTGTTCCGGTTGTCAGAGATAAGATAGCCAGTCCCCCAAATAAGATGGGGTTTCCGGGTCAGTACGCTACCACATTCGACCTCATCTTCACTTAACATCAGGTGTGATTGAGGTAAGGTGCTAACCCGGTGTAGATAAAAAAAAACATGGTTCTTCAGTTGCTTGTTCCAAGTAGTCATATAAAATAATTTAATTATTTACCCGCCTATCTGTAATAGTTCCATCACTCTTATCAATGTCGTATCTGCCTTCGTGAAGCGGGAAACAAGCCTTGTAAGTACCATCGTTGAGGAGTCGTTTGATGCCCAACTGGAAACAGCTCAAAATTGTAACATGCGAAATACAAATTAATCCAAATTAGGACAACAAAATATAGAATTGAAGTATTCTGTTAAGTGAAAAAATTCCGTGGAAAGAGCGTTTAGTTTTGCCAGGATCAGCAACTTTGTGTGTAAAACAATTGATGCTCGATTATTCAGTCGATTCCCGTTGCACCATATGCACTATTGACTTGCACTATCAATGGTGCAGATGAGACCAATTACTGCGGGATGGTATGGTTCACGGCCGTTCTGACATTACTGTAAACGTCACCGCGCCGGATACCAGCGCCACCTGGTTCACTTGTTATAGCAAACCGCGTACTATGATAATCATGCGATGGCTCAAATTATAAATTCCGTCGCTAATCTATCACTATCTGCGACATTATACATCCGAATATAGAACCTCCTCCTTTTTATATTGAAGTCGTTTAAAAACTACTCCAAACAAGCATACATCTACGTAAGCGTGTCGCGGTACGGCGGGCGCTCAACTGCTGGAGGTAAGACGTAGGAAATGGGCGCCGTAGAGAGAAGAAGGAGGTTCAGGGTCGTCGGTTTCAGGCCCCTACCAGGACTGCAGCCACTGATGAACGGTGAAGAAGGTGAAGGTCAGGAAGAAGATATAGGCACTTGAAATACTTGTAAATGATGTAATAATTTAAAGAAAAGAAATAAAAGAAAGAATGAAAAGAATAGTTCCAGTTCGAAAGTTGCGTCAAGTTTTTGAAAATAATTTAGGATTCAGAATTTTGAACAATGTTCCAAAAAAGAAAACGCCAAAGTGATTATCCAAAAGGAGACAGAATTTAGAAGAGGTTGTACACCTCTTAGCGATCAAACTACAGGACCGATTGCGATGAATGATGTGTCGTTGAATTCGTTATAATATCACCAGTGTCATAGGCTATAAAAAAATACGATAAGGTTCCCATGGGCACCACGTTGGTTCGAAATGTTTCACGGCATTTCTTATAACTATACATGTAACGTACACTAACTATAGGTTAATTATCTAGCTAGTAAATGTGAATAATGAATTAAGAATAGGTACCTAATAAGTCACTATTTAAATTAGTGCACTCTCTAATTTGCTGTGCCTTCATAAAGTCTTTATTCATACAGTACACCATAATAACATCAAAACAAAAATCAAAAAATATATTTGTTTCGTAGGATAAAAATTATCACTTGAAAACTTCACAATTTTTTATCTTATTATTAAAGTTTTTGACATTATTGCTCATTCACAAAGCTGATTGCCCAGAGAAGAACGAGCAAGAAACTCAATGGTCGCTCTTTTAAATAAGTTTGGGTTACAATAATATTATATTGCATAATTAGACTGAATATCGCCGAGCGGTCTATGTCCATGCTTGCTTATCATCCAGATAGTGACTATTTTATAATAGCCTCTGGTAAATAATGTCTGTTTTATGATGGTTTTGAATTTATTTAAAGGAAAATATTGAATGTCAACTGGAACCTTATTATAAAAGCCCCTTAAATTACTTAGTGACTGTGTAAACGGCTGACATCAAGAGTAATGCAGTAAATGAATTGAGTTTGAGTATAATTTACTTACTTAATTTTTTTTTTATGTACAACGGGTTAGCACTTGTTACAGTTATGGTTAGGGCACCTAAATATCACATACCTTTGTTTTATCTGTTTTGTGAAACTTGGCTCTCGACAACACCTGCATGACTAAAAAACTACGTTGGGAAGGCGTATACTGTTTGTGGCGATCCTTAATTAAGAATCTGGAAAAATGAAAATGGACGCATAATATTTTTAAGGTTAATGGCGAAAGTAAACATGTTTGTAAAGAAAAATACAGACGTAGCAGTTACCAACCTTATCAGACACAGGACGTACACTGCTTTTTAGGTATTACTTATAATTTTAGAATCATTTTAGAATCTTTCAGACTTTTAGAATCAAAGTCAAAGTAAAAATTGTTTTATTTTACACTTAGGATTACTTCATAGGGTTGCTCTTTTAAAATCAGGCTTTGATTTAACATAAAGGTTTTTATATTTCATCATTAATTGTGAAATAGCCTGGCATGCGAACGATCTGATTATGTCCAGAGATGATTATCATCTAAATAGTTTGATATTTTATAATATGCTTTGTTAATAAGTTTCTATTTTATAGTTATCTTTAAATTTATTGAGAGGAAGATTTTGTATATCAACTGGAACCTTATTGAAAAAGCGTCTGCGGCTGATCAACTGGAACCTTATTTTTGTCCAAATATAATTACCAAAGTGATTTTTTTATGTATTGTGCATTTAAAAAGAAATCTTAATTTAAATAATAATAAATAAATATCCTTAGACATACACACAATGCCATCTAGTTCCACATTAACAGTTGCCTATGGCTTGTGTTGTGGATACCAGATGGTTGATATACTACATAAATACATGTTTTCTTTTAAATAAACATTTATTATAAATGCAAACATCCATAACTCAGGTACACATGTCCGTATTCATCACACAAACATATGCTCCTAGTGGGATTCAAACCGACCGCTTGGTATAGTGGTCAGAGTTTCTAACCACTACACCAAACAGTTATCCGACGAGGACGCTTCTGGACGGACAAAATCTCCTAATTGAGAAATAATAAGAACCGAGCAGAATGTACGCGCGCGCGTCTAACCTCTGTAAGCAACGGTAGCCGACTGGCAGAATAGGCCACGCCCTTCGTCGTCACGAAGGGCGAGGCGTGACGTCATTGCACAGTTGAAATCACACTGCACAGTCGCTCTTTGTACGTGGTCTGTGGTATACATCTAACATCAGCTAAGATCGTGGCGTTACTCCAGAATCTGTTTCACATACTCACTGTTCTTCTCTCCTAACGCCTTTGCGATCGGTACTCTCATAAAACGAAGGTTCGTGCGTGATCTTGCTGTACTCATGGAACTGATTCCATTTCCGTCGCAATTTTGAATACCACTTTTGGTCTATATCTGCTTGCTCCTCCTCAGTCTGACGACAAGAACAAAATTAATTTATTTTCGTGTAAAGTCAAAGTCAAAAATGCTTTATTTTGTAGGTACATAGAGTACACTTAAAATAGTCAATTTTACATAGTAAATTTTACATTTTTTAAGCTACTGCTTGTTCAAAATGCAATTTTCCACTGAGAAGAACAATCAAGAAACTCGAAGGGTTGCTCTTTTAAAATCAGGCCTTGATTTTACATAAAGGTTTTTATATTACAAAAAAATACGCCCCGAATACAGAACCTCCTCCTTTTTTGAAGTCGTTTAAAAAGATTTTTATATTTCGTTATTAATTGTGAACGAACGATCTGATTATGTCCAGGGATGATTATTATCTAAATAGTCTGATATTTTATAATATGCTTTGTTAATAAGTTTCTGTTTTATAGTATCTTTAAATTTATTGAGAGGAAGATTTTTTATATCAACTGGTTTATTTATTGAAAAAGCGTATACCTTGAATCAATTACTGACTTTGCGGAGGCGACTTATGTGACCTGCAAGTTTATCTTTATTTCTTGTATTGACATCATGTTTATCACTATTTTTCTTAAATGATGCTATATGTTTTTTTAATTACATTAGATTTTCAAAAATGTACTGTGACGAAAAGGTTAGAATGTTATACACGTTTCCGTCTTCAGTTGAATGTAGGTATTATCCTGTATTGGGTACAATGAGTCCACTAAGTATCATTCCTACCCACCAGTATCACTCTAAAAGAAATTTCGACTATCTATACTATAGAACTAAAATGGTCTTCCTTTTTTTCCAAGCATCGACATCCATATTCATCACTCTCTTAGTGACGTACTATCCCTATGAAAATATTATTGGTAAATTGTGGAGGCTCTCTTCGTGGCGTCTTTTTGTTATAATTGGATACTGCTACTTGTAAGTAAATATAATAAAATTTATAACTTTTGACGACCGATTGGTGTAGTGGTTAGTGACCCTGTCAGCGAAACCAACGGTTGCGGGATCGAATCCCGCGAGGGGTAAATGTTTGTGTGATGAATACAAACATTTATTCCCGAGTCATGGATGTTTACATAAATATTTATGTATGTTTATCCGTTATCTAGTTTCCATAGCACAAGCTTCGCTTAGTTTGGTGACTAGATGATTGGTGTAAGTGTCCGAAATATTTATTATTTATTATTATTTATTATTATTTATTTATTATATAACTTACCAAAGGTTTCACAGAAATTGTGATAAACCTCTTCGTTGGCATTTTAATTCCTGTAATCTCTCCAAGTTGCATTTCAGTCTTCCAGGGTAAGTGGATCTTGAGGAACCACGTCTTCTCATCGAAGGATAGACGTTTGTTCTCCAATTCCAATTCTAATCCGTTCTTTATCAGGTTTGCCTATAACACAAGGAATAGTTTAAGCCCAACGAGTGCCTTGTGGGACCTGATGGAAAAGCAACAATATCAACTAACGCTTTTTTTATGCACGACGGGTTCGTACTTGACCTCAATCACACCTGATGTTAAGTGAAGATGAGGTCGAAGGTGGAAGCGTAGTGACCCGGAAACCCCAACACATTGGGACTGGCTATCTTATCTCTGACAACCGGAACACAACAATGCCATTAACATTGCTGCTTAGCGGCAGATTTAGATAAGATGGTGGTAGCTAGCCAGGTGGACATTTAAAATGCCCTACCACCTACCGACTAGTTGCCGGTTCTAAGCTACCCACAGTACACACGTGTATCAAGATATTTTTGATCTGAATTATTAAGGTGGATAGTGCCTTAGTCGCCTTTTAAGACACCCACCGGGAAGAAAATAATGAATTAGAAACCTTTATTGTTCTAAATGTAGTGGGATTAGAATCTGTCTGACGGCCTTTTTGGTGTAGTGATTAGAAACTCTGCTGCTATACCAAATCGTTGCGGGTTCGAATCCAGCTAGGGGCAAATTGAGTAGTCCACAGCTTCTTGAGTACATAGGAGTGAGAGTCCCTAACACGCGATTACGACGGGCACCCCGGGATCAGGTGTTTGCGATCCCGCAGTGCAGGACTACTATACTAGAGCACGCCCCGCTAACAACTGCGCTCCGAGACGTTTTCATTGCTCGTTGACGAAGTTCGCAGAAGTCACCTTAACTTATTTGCATTATTGACTTGGGCATAGCCTGTAAAGATGATGTGTTGATATTTTACCTTAATTGAATAAATTGAAATTGAAATTGAAATATGTTTGTATGATGAATACAGACATGTGTTCCCGAGTTATGGATGTTTTTCATTTATTATTTTATACATGTATTTATTTACAAAAAAAATGTATTTGTGTAGTTTATCAACCATCTGGTACCTATATTTATATATATATATATATATATATATATACAAAACTTAGTTGCTTAGTGTGGAACTAGATGGCGCTGTGTGTATGTGCAAAGAAAATAAATAAAGGCTTTTTGGCGGGAACTCGGCGAGTGAAGTAGCATTTTTCTTTATAAGTCTTATAATTTGTGCATTCTAACTTTTGAAGCTTAATAATGGCAGAATATTGTGCAGCAAACGTTAGTGATAGTGTATAAGTGAAGGGAAGTGTAAATTAAAGTGCGTAACGGAGCTTTCGGGTTCCCACAAGAAGCCGCCAAAATCTTTTGTAAAGCATTCTGCCTCTTTACTGAAGAATGACTTGACCGTGACTAGACTCTGTATACGCCAAGTATACGACGAATTACTTGTTTTGACTGAGACTGACTTACAAACTGAAGAAATAAGATAAATAAGACATGGCAGTTATGGGATAGATCCCTTGGCCTTCTCCTAGAGGAGAAAATAAAACTAAAAAAAAAAAAGAAAATAAATAAAAATCGTTTTATTCATTTCAAAAAGTTTGTATGCAATAAACCCTCTTATTAAATTGTTTTGTAACCGTGAGCAATTAAACTAATGGGTTTCTTCAATTCTTTTTACCTGCCATATTGCTACAAAATTGCAGACTTAGTAATTTACTTGCCTGAAAAATCTCCCGCTTTTGCCTCCGCGTGGCCTTATCAGATGCAGCTTCATTGTCCTCGTCCTCGAAGGCAAGGATCATGTCTATCCGTCTCCTTCCGTCACGGAACATTAGAGATTCCGGGTCAAGACCCTAAATTATATTATTTTAATCATTAGTTTAATAATGATGAGGTGATTGGTGTAAGTGTCTTCCCTGACACAAGGGACCGCGTGGTAAAGGGGTGGTTAGATATTGACCATTGCACGTCTCAGTTCGTAACGGGTCATGGAAACTTTAAAAGTAAACTGTTCTCGATGGCTCTGGCCGAATCTCCTGATTGTTAATGTGGAGATGGAGAGCAATCGGCACATCATATCTTATGGGAATGCGAAAATTGGAGTAAGGAGCGCGAACTTATGCTTGTCGACTTAAATTCAGAAATCCGTCCGGTATTCCACGGCGATCTGGTTTTAAACAGACACAACTTCCGAGCATTCAAGCGTTTTTGCCATTCGTATTACTGGCACTATTACTCGCGGTAGCCTTCTGCTACCGCCACGTTCACTGCATCTAGGCGCAGTCCGTGGTGTATACGAAAGCAGGAGGCTTAATAAAACACCGTTTTTATTAGTATTGGTTGTATGTATGGCTGTTGCAAATCGTCAGACACCTGTATCATTGCGACAATTGCCGATCTATTGTAATCGCCACTAACCTACAGTTCGTTGCTCAGGCTTGCCTCTTTGAGGAATTGGATTATTTTCCCGACGCCGATAGTTTTATCTCATCCGAGTGCGGTATCAGCGGGCCACATTCACACAGCAGATGTACAGGTAGGTCCTCTGCAAGGAGGCAAATTCTGCACATCCCCATTTCTCCGAGTCCCATTGTTGAGCATATGTTTGCTCAGACAGCAGTGCCCCGTGAGTGCGCTTGCGACAAAACACCGTTAAGTGGCCATTACACGGACACAAAACCCCCAATCCGCACTGAACCTGTGTATATCAACCACTTAGGTTATTTATTTATATAAAAAAATATCCTTGGACATACCATTGTCTGGACATATGATTGTCTGTGTCCCAGGGTTAAAGGTGATTCCCGCCAGGGGTATATGTTTGTATGATGAATATGGACATGTGTACTAGAGTTAAGGATGTGATATTTACAAAAAAAAATATCTGTGTAATATATTCAACATACAAGCTTAGTTGCGTTGTAGAACTAGATGGCGCTGTGTGTATGTCCAAGGATATTTATTATTATTATTATTTTTTTTTTTATGCACGACAGGTTCGTACTTGACCTCAATCACACTTGATGTTAAGTGAAGATGAGGTCGAAGGTGGAAGCGTACTGACCCGGAAACCCCAACACATTTGGGGGACTGGCTATCTTATCTCTGACAACCGGAACACAACAATGCTATTAACATTGCTGCTTGGCGGCAGATTTAGATAAGATGGTGGTAGCTAGCCAGGCGGACATTTAAAATGCCCTGCCACCAACCATTTGTGTTATACTTGAAGATTGTGACGCTTACCTCTGAACTGGTCTCCCCTTTCTGAGGTGGCGGTATTGTGAATGGCCTCTCAGCATCGGTGTTGTCTATATTCGTGCTGTCAGATTTTGGCTGGAAAATTATGAAAAGGACACGTATAAAATAAGTGCTCAAAGTAGGGTTGCCATACGTCGGGACATGTCCCGGGGTTACAAATTGCATACTAGTGGTAAATAATTATCCATAATTAATTTTATTTATTATTGTTGACGACCGATTGGTGTAATAGATAGTGACCCTGTCAGCGAAAAAATCCAATTTTTTTTTATTAAGAACTAGCTTCCCGCCCGCGGCTATGCCTGCGTGAAATAAATTTATCGCGGATATGTGAAATTTGTTTGTTAACTACTCACTTTGTCGCGATAAAAAATATCCTATCTCCTAATCCAGGGTGTTTACTACCTATATACCAAATTTCATTCAAATACGTTCAGTGGTCTCGCCGGGATTGAGCACGAACAAACAAACACCCCAAACTTTATCATTTATAATATTAGTTACATTATTTCATAAAAAAATCATTTTCAATTTTATAGTTGCACCTAACAGAATTTAAGTTATATTTAATAAATTGTCCAAATCATTACAAGCACTGCCGACTAATAAGCTCAAAATAGAATTGAAGAAGTGGCTTCTCCAATACACATTCTATTCAATTAAATAATTTTTGGAACTTATGGTGGAAATTTAAATTATCTAATGTATTTAATATACTAATGAATGTAACTGACATGAATATGTAATGTATTTGATAGTATGAATTTAACAGTAATTAATGTTATCGACTTGAATTATGTAAATGAATTTAGTATAGAAAAAATTTATTATTACTGTAATAGTTTTAAGATTTATAGATATTTGCATGCTGCTAAAAGTGGCTGAATAGTATAGTATAGTATAGTATAGTATAGTATAGTATAGTATAGTATAGTATAGTATAGTATAGTATAGTATAGTATAGTATAGTATAGTATAGTATAGTATAGTATAGTATAGTATAGTATAGTATAGTATAGTATAGTATAGTATAGTATAGTATAGTATAGTATAGTATAGTATAGTATAGTATAGTATAGTATAGTATAGTATAGTATAGTATAGTATAGTATAGTATAGTATAGTATAGTATAGTATAGTATAGTATAGTATAGTATAGTATAGTATAGTATAGTATAGTATAGTATAGTATAGTATAGTATAGTATAGTATAGTATAGTATAGTATAGTATAGTATAGTATAGTATAGTATAGTATAGTATAGTATAGTATAGTATAGTATAGTATAGTATAGTATAGTATAGTATAGTATAGTATAGTATAGTATAGTATAGTATAGTATAGTATAGTATAGTATAGTATAGTATAGTATAGTATAGTACCAGTACTGGAACATCTTAAAATGTACCTTATTCAATAGCAAAAAATCATTTGTATGTCTGGAGTATGTACCTACATAGATAGACTCACCTCAAAAGTGGTGTCCCCCAGGTTTTCTTCTTTAGTATTGTTTCGTGATGGCAAAGACGATATCCTCTCATGTTTGCCGTACTTAGAACTCTTGTTGTCAGGTTTTGACTGCAAATTGATTTATATTATTATAAATTACGGTCTTTGTCCCAAATGGGATGGTCAGTGATATCCCAAACATAAGCGTTTGGGTGTTCCAAACATACTTGAAATAACATCCATGGTTCATCTTGCAAAATATATAGGGTCTAACAAAATTAACCCGACAAAGTTTGGCAATTGCACGTACATGACAATAAAATAATATATTCATTAAAAAACTAGCCTTAAAAATTTTGTTTCCGAGTAAAAAAATTTAATGTAAGTGCAAATGAAAATACACATTAACAGGCTTACTTCATTTCGATTGTACCTTGTTTTATCAATGAGAAAAAACAGGCAACGTTCCATTGACATGGAAGACGCCAAAGGGGATGGCGGGTGGCGGGGCACAGGGCGCAACCAAGACGACTTGCTGTGATTGGTTGCATTGCAAGATACCGCGGCACTTGTTTGTGTGTTGTTGCGAAGTACTTAGTATAACAAGCATTTGTCTCAACTTTCCAATAGAAAAGTTAGAAACTGATTGACCAAAAGGTCGCCCGTTCCAATTCCGCTAGGGGCATATCTTTGTATGATGAAGATAAGAAAGTTAATCGTAATCAAGAGTGGCGTCACCAATTAATGGGAATAACACGAATTTAAATTCAGCTAATAAAATAAAATAAGGTACAGTCGAAATGAAGTAAGTCTGTTAATTTGTATTTTCATTTGCACTTACATTTAATTTTTTTACGCGGAAACAAAATATTTTGGGCTAGTTTTTTTAAGAAAGAAAGAAAGAAAGAAAGAAAGAAAGAAAAAGTTTTTATTTGGCACCATTACTGTTTAACTTAAAATTAAGTACTTAAATTAAAATACATGAAATGGTGGTGCCAAAAAGGCATCCGCTCAGCATAATGTCGCGACACCGGAGCCCAGTGACGCGACGCTGGTATTCTGTGGACACCGGAGGATGGAGACTGGAGAGTACAACACCGCACAGTACAAATACTAGTACGCAACCATAAAAGTGTTCGCAAAATTGGCTAATAAAGTGGTACAATGGCATTTCATTGGATTTACGAAAGGAGAATTTGTTACAAGCATGTCAAGAAAAGAGAGCACAACCATATACATTACCCGCTTATAAAAGAGGCGCAATGCTAATACAACAATCAGCTACGTAAGTAACACTATTCTCAAGTGAAAAACTTAGATTTTGCTTCGATACATGTTATACAACTTGGCACAGTTCTTAAATTATACCTTACATTTTTGTGAAATTAATAGGTGCATTTTATATTTACGTTTAAAGGAAGGAATTGAAACAGAATTTCTGATTGGTGGTGGTATATTATTCCAGCATTTCGTAGCTGAATAACGAAAACTGCCACGAAATGCAGCTGTGTTGTGCCTCGGACACAATAGCCGAGCAGCATTCCTCACGTGACGCTCGGAGAAGTTAAGCTTATTAAATAAATAAGGTGGTTTGCGGTTTGTTATTACACCAAACAGCAGGTTTGCAAAATGAAGTGATCGTCGGGACTCCATAGTCATTAAGTTACTTTGGTTGAGATATGGAGTTACATGTGCTCTACGCGGAATCGGAAAACAGAAACGAGCGCAGGCGTTCTGAACTCGTTGGATTAACTTCCTCGTACGTGCCAACAAACATTCTCCAATGACAGTATCCGCATAATTAAGCTTTGACAGGATTAGGGTGTCGCAGAGGTAAACCCGCAAATCCACTCTCAGATATTGGCGAACCTGATACAATACCTTTAAACGGTAATAACAATTTTTTACAATCTCGATTACATGTTTCTCAAATCTAAGTCCGCTATCCAGCAGAATACCTAGATTTCGCGCTTCTGCCACCCGTGCTACATCCGCGTCTCTGACTTTTACTCTGGGGGCATGAGCGATGATTTGATCTACCTGATTTTTTGTACCCATCACGAGAAACTTAGATTTTATTGGATTTAACACTAAACAGTTATTGTCTGCCCACTCGGCTATTCGCTTCAGATCGCCGTTCAGCTTATGTACCGCTGCATGTGTTTCACCAGGCTTGAATGATATGTACACCTGCACATCATCCGCATACAAATGATACCTACAGTTCTCAATGCATCTAGAAATATCAGCACTGTACAAAATGAACAAAATCGGTCCCAGTATGGAGCCCTGCGGCACTCCGCGGGTCACGGCATAAGTAGTTGAGGAATTTTTTGTACCATTATCATGGCGCATTACCTCAACACGTTGAGAGCGACCACTTAGGTAACTAGAAAACCACTTCAAAGAATCCCTGTCAAAACCATAGTACGCGAGTTTGGAAACCAGTAGCGTGGTATTAATGGTATCAAAGGCACGGGAAAAGTCCAAAAGGGCCAATATCGATCCCTCCCCCTTATCTTCCGCAGCCAGAACATCATCAACCACGTCCAGTAACGCAGTTGCTGTACTATGACCTGCTCTAAAGCCTGACTGCTTTTGGGGTAAGATATCATTAGCATCTAGAAATGCTGTCAGTTGCATACATACCACCTTTTCCAAAATTTTAGACATCACAGGTAAAATGCTTATCGGCCGAAGGTCCTTCAAGGTAGTGGGAGTACTGGTTTTGGGTATTGGTTTAATCACGGCTTCCTTCCACATATCGGGAAATATACCTGTATGGATGGACTTATTAACAAAAGCCGTGATGACACCTAAAGTACGTGGCAGTGTTAGCAATAACATATCCAGCGTGATACCGTCTGCACCCTGAGCATTAGTCGAGATATTCTTTATAACTTTTAAAACTGTTATTTCATCTACTGGTTTTATAGTAAAGGTAGCAGAGCTGAATCGATGAAATTCATAGTACGTAAGTTCCGACAAGCTAACATCACCATTGCCCGGAGTATTGAGAAAATGCTCATTTATGCAGTTTGCATCACTGATATTCGCAGGCAAATCGGCATAATTTTTTTTAAAGTCCACAACATTGCGTTTGAGGTTTTTCCAAAGCACTCGCGGGTTTTTAGAGTTTTTGTTAATGTAATGCTGAAAATAAGCCGATTTTTCACTGAACATGGCCGAATTAACAATGCTCTTTAGATCTCTATAGTATTGCTTATCGCATTCGAGTTTGGTACGACGACTTTTAGCATGTGCTTCGTCCCTCAGCCTCATCATTTCCTTGACGGTATACGTTATCCAGGGGTAGCTTTGCTCTTTAATATAGGATGTTTTGACTGGCGCGTGCACATCAAACAAGTGTAATATATGTGCATTAAAAGCTGCAAGCGAGTCATTTATATCCCCACACAAGAGCCGCTCCCATCTAACAGCATCAAGATCCGCATTGAACTCACTAAAGTTTATGTCCTTGAGCGGTCTATACGTTACCCATCTTGGTGACGGCTTAGGTTTCTTGATAATTAGCTCAAAAGAAATAAACGCATGGCTGCTAAGTTCCGGCACATGATCGACACACATTTCTGTAATTCTAGCGCTGCTGCAAACAAGGTCAAGCAGAGTCTCCGAGTGCTCAGTGAAATGCGTTGCGTGGGTCACGTATTGTCGAAGATCCATGCACTGTAGGAATTCTAATAATTTTTTCGAATTATAGTCACTAACTAGGAGGTTAATATTAAAGTCACCCAATATGATAACATGATCACACATTGAGAACGAACAGACAGACTCCGTCAGCGCTTCAATAAATATATCAACGCTCAACCATGGCGGTCGGTACGCAGTGCCCACCGCGAGTTTGAGGCCATTTAGACTGACGCTAAGCCACATTTGTTCCACTGAAGGTGTATGGGGGTGTTCAAGAAGACGCGCATAGATACCTCGACGGAGATAAAAACCGACACCGCCACCTCGCGAGCGAATTCCAACAGGTCGCGGGACATGCCGAAGTCTGTAGCCAGGTGGCGCAGGAGCGCGTGAGTCCTCACCCGGTCGAAGCCAGGTCTCATTGATAGCCATAATATCCACAGCGTGCCGCTCCATAGCAACCAGGAACTCGTCATGGCGCGTCCCCAAGGATCCAGGGTTCAAAAAGCCCATAGACAGATTTTTTCTCCCTTTCACAAACTGTATCACAAATGCATGAAGGAACTGAATATATCTACAATTTATAAGGTGCCTTCTTAACAGTGTCAGATGACGTATATCAGTAATAACAATGATAAACATCCGGATGGTTAAGCACAAAGCATGCCGACACAACATCAACCTGTACCTACAGAAGGCATTTCCATGGAGGATCAATAAACCAATAGAATTTTTTTTACTTTTATTTCTGACCAACCACACCACAAATACGTGAGAAAACCGAACATACCTGCAATATAAAAGATGTTCTTTTGGTAACATTGAGTAACATATATCAGTAGAAATAGTAATATTATTAATAGACATCCAAATGATTAAGAACCTATTATACTGAAACAACCTCAAACCGTATGCACAGACAGCACTTCTACCGGGGTTCAATAGACCAATGACCAATTTTGTTTTCTTATATTTTTTTACAAACTGTGTCACAAATGTGTGAAGAGACCAAACATATTCACAATTTATAAGGCGCCCTTTTAGTAACGTTAAGTGACGTATATCAGCAAAAATACCTATACACA
Organism: Oegoconia quadripuncta; assembly: GCA_949316235.1. Classification (NCBI taxonomy): domain Eukaryota; kingdom Metazoa; phylum Arthropoda; class Insecta; order Lepidoptera; family Autostichidae; genus Oegoconia; species Oegoconia quadripuncta. Next base: position 30,021,938 of record OX438749.1, read on the forward strand.
TCCAAAACATTCTGGAGCATAAGGCACACAGAAACAACATCAACCTGTATGTACAGGCAGCACTTCCACCTAGGAGGCCTGCTAAACCAATGGTTATCTTTCCCATTTTCCCAACAAACTGTACCACAAATGCATGAAGGAACCATACATATTTGCACATCACACAATGCCCCCATAATAATGCTATGTGACGTATATCAGCAACAACACCAACAGACACCCAGATAGTGGAGCACAAGTCATACAAAAATAATATCGGCCCGTATGCACAGCTAGTAATTTTGCTGAGAAGGTTCACTAACCCAATGTCCAACTTTTTCCTATTGCTAACAAAATGTATCACCAATACCTGGAGAAAGATTGCATGTTTGCGATCCATAAGATGCCCCCCTGGTAATGCCAGGTGAAGTAAATTAGTAACTATATTAAGAAACCTCCGGATGGTGGGACATATATCACGTGGAAACCCCATCAGCCTGTATATACAGATTGCATACATAATTGTCACAAACAAAAACAAGAATTCATTGACGTTTAGGTGGGAAACTAGCATAGACATAGATGTAAGACAATTAAGCATATAGACAATGATGGACAGGTACATGTTACAAACACAGATAATGACCATATGAAATGCCATGTGACGCCCCCACAAATATCCAGTGTGCATATCTTTATGTTGTTTTGTATGCAAATTGACCAAATGCGACCATCTGCAGCATAGTTTTTCCTTTGCAGTTGCACTTCCAGTCCCCATCTCCCACAATGTGCTCAGGCTACACATAATGAAAATTATTTTGCATGCTTTTTTCAGCATTATGACAAATGACAAGTAAATACATAGCATGTGAGAGTAAATTAAAAAGTTTAACCATGCAGCCCCGCGACACATAGTACAATTTGTCCGTTTTACAAATGAAAAATAAATACATAGCATGTGAGAGTAAAGTATAAGTTTTAAACATTCCTCCTTGAAACACACAGTACAGTTTGGCTGCTTCATTAATGAGAAATAAATACATAACATGTGAGAGTAAATTATAAGTTTTAAACTTTCATCCTTGAAACACACAGTACAGTTTGGCTGCTTCATTGATGAGAAATAAATACAAAACATGTGAGAGTAAATTATAAAGTTTAACCATGTATCCCCGAGACACATAGTACAATTTGTCCGTTTTACAAATGAAAAATAAATACATAACATGTGAGAGTAAAGTATAAGCTTTAAACATTCATCCTTGAAACACACAGTACAGTTTGGCTGCTTCATTAATGAGAAATAAATACATAACATGTGAAAATAAATTATAAAGTCCAAACATTCACCCCTGAAACACACAGCATATTTTGTCTGGTTTTGGCACAAGGTTTTTTTTAAAATAAAATAATAACAGACCTCACGACAGGTGAATCTTAAATTAAGGTTATAAAATTTTAGTATTCCAAATGTATTACTTTCCAGATCTATTAGTCTGCTTAGAGGAAAACAAGGGTTTCTTACATAGACATACGTCAAATCAAACAGGTAATTATTTTTTAACACCAGGTTCCACACTGTAGCAGCAGCACAGCTTGTCTGCCTTGCCAATGAGAAATAAAAACATAACATATTATGTGAGCAAATTATAAAGTCTAAACATTCACCCTTGAAACACACAGCACATTTTGTCTGTTTCAAGCACAAAGCCTTTTTAAAAGTAAAATAATAACAGGCACCACAACAGGCAGATCTTAAGTTAGGGTTATAACATTTTAGTATCCCAGACGTATGGCTTTCCAGATCTATTAGTCTGTTTGGAGGAAAACAAGGCGTGTTTCTTACATATACATACGCCAAATCAAACAGATCATTATTTTTCCACACCAGGTTCCACACTGTATAAGTTACTTGGAACAAATAAGTTAGTTTATTTACCCATATGAAAACACTCACATCATTACTTATTTCAAAGTAATGCAGTATGACAATTGATATGCCAGTATAGGAACTTACACCTGTGCTTACGCATTTATTAAGAAATGAAAAATGAGTTAAAATATCAGCCTGCGATTGACCCAGCATCGGCACCAATAGCGTCAGACCCAAAAACCTTGGCAAGGTCTAGATCGGAGCGAAGTCTGTGCCGGGCCTTGCCATTTTAATGAATAGGTATATTATTTTATTGTCATGTACGTGCAATTGCTAAAGTTTGTCGGGTTAATTTTGTTAGACCCTATATACCATAATAAACAGATGTAAGTATTCAACAACAAACATGTGCCTAGCGGGACTCATCGCTTACCAACAAGTCAGCTGCTCGCTCATGCGCTACAGTCTTAGCAGGATTTGGAGTATAGTAATCGTCTGCTTTACTATATGATAATATCATTGAGTTTTACAAATACACAGACAGACACTCTCGAGTAGAGAGGTTTTCTTCAGACGGATCATGGAAGGGCGACGATATCGCGATCCCCAGGGCACATTACATCCCAGTCTCACAACACGATCAAATTGATGTAATATCAAAAATTATACTTTGCGTATTCAATTCAATGCTTTTAAGTAATGGCTTTACTTTTCAGGATTCTGCCAGCATCAAGTCAGTCATGGGAGTGACAATATCTGTGCTCTGATATTATTTCATTGATCTGTCCGCGTCTTTGACATGACAGTGACAGAGCAAAAAAATTGTGTGTGTTTTGTGGAAAGGAGACGGGACAAAGAAGATCCTACTTTCCTTAATCACTATTGAGAGAAAGAGATGTAGGTACACGTAGGTGTCCTTAGTAGTCATTAAAATAATTTCCAAACACGATTCTAGAACATTAGCCATTATTGTAATAAGCGCCCTCTGTTGTTCAGTTGCTTTACTACTGATCGGAGGTGATCTTTTGAACGACACAGCTGTACCGGGACCTGCAATGTGTTGTAGAGTAAGTGTTTTTTCTATTCAATAGATGGCGTTACTGGCGCTATGGAGTTAAGGTTTCCCAAATGTTTACATTGCACAGCAGACGGTCTCCAAGTTGCAAGAACTGGGGTTGGAAACTCTCACCAGACCTTGCGCCTACAGACTACTACTTTTTCCAGAATTTGGATAACTTCTTGGCAGGAAAAAAATTCAATACCCGAGAGGCAGTACAAAATGCCTTTGAAGAATTTGTTGCCTCCCGTCCAGCTGATTTCTTTAAGAAGGGCATCAATAAACTGCCACTGCGTTGAAAAAGATGCATTGATTGCATGGGTGATTACTTCGATTAATACAAATAAAAAATACATGAAAAAAATTCGTTTAAATTTTTTCAGACAAAACGGTAATTTCATAGGTAAAGACCTAATATAACCCATTTGTGCTACTGCGGCACACACTCGCTCTTTGTATTTTCAAGTCTTTACTTTTATTTGTATGTATATTGCTTTGTAATTTAAAAATTGTATAGTTGTGTGAACGCAGTTGCGTAAATAAATGCTTTATCTATCTATATTAGACGTCGCTGGAAGTGTCTACGCTAGATTCATCCCAGATGACGGCGTGCCCCAATTGTTTAATTTATCATATTCTGTGTGAATTGGGTCTTGTGAGCAGTCAGTCATTGCCGAGCAAGGCAAGAGTGGCGATCCACATTGGCGTCTTGATGCGCACGCTGATGTATTGGGAGTCGTTGTTAGAAATGGCAGAAAAAGCATGAGAGCAGAATCAACGCACCATCCACCTTTTAACATCAGGAGGCCGATCGCACTAAGTTCATTTGAACGGAAATTAAAAAGGCTTATCATTAAAAAAAAATCATATCACTGTCGCTGAAAATTACGAAATCGTCAACATAGAAGTTTAGTTTTAATGGTGATATTTTGTTTTTTTTCTTTTTTTTTTTTTATGCATAACGGGTTGGTACTTGACCTCAATCACACCTGATGTTAAGTGAAGATGAGGTCGAAGATGGAAGCGTACTGACCCGGAGACCCCAACACATTTGGGGGACTGGCTATCTTATCTCTGACAACCGGAATACGACAATGCTATTAACATTGCTGCTTGGCGGCAGATTTAGATAAGATGGTGGTAGCTAGCCAGGCGGACATTTTAAAATGCCCTACCACCAACCAAACCGAGTACTTAAACATGTACCCCGCTGGGGATCGAACCCGCGACCTCCGAATCGTAAACCCAATGTTGTTTACATTGAGCCACGGAGGCGGTAGGTTTTTTTTTACAGAATTACCAAGCCATTTCAAAAGTAAAGTCTTTTTTTTTTTTTTTTTATATGAGAGAGCGGCAAACGAGCATGCGGGTCACCTGATGAAAAGTAATCACCGCCGCCCATGGACACCCGCAACACCAAAAGGGTCACAGATGCGTTGCCGGCCTTTGAGGAAGGTGTAGGCTCGTTTCTTGATGCATGTCACTCCAATTTCACAAGTAAAGACCCAATATTAATAGCAAATATACTGGATACTGGAGTATACTAATATAATAAGACAAGTCCACGTTGTGATGTCGTTGCAAATTGTGTGTAGGGTAAAATACCCGGTATCTGACCACCCATACAGCCAAATATAGCCAAAGCAAAGCTTCAGTATGTAATGATTACTTTTGTTTTTTAATCTTGAAATGATGCTGATTATTTTTAATGGACGACCGATTGGTGTAGTGGATAGTGACCCTATCAGCGAAACCAACTGTTGCGGGTTCGAATCCCGCGACGGGTAAATGTTTGTATGATGAATACGAACATTTATTCCCGAGTCTTGGATGTTTATAAAAATATTTATGTATGTTTATCCGTTATCTAGTATCCATAGTACAAGCTTTGCTTAGTTTGGGACTAGATGATTGGTGTAAGTGTCCGAAATATTTATTGTTATTATTATTATTATTTATTAAGACGGTTTATTCCGTCCAGTGGCGCCCTTATTGGATAAATTAAAATTTATTTTTAAATACAGATGAAATCAAAAAAATCGCTCTGACCTCCGACCGAGCGACCTGACTCGAGAAGCCCTTAAGCTAATTATAAGTAATATCTAAATACGTTTGATAACGATTATTATCTATAATTCCGGATTATAAAAAAAGTTCCCGTTTTCAAATCAATTCAAAGAAATCGGCAGCTTGCTTTAGATATAGCATAGGTATTTCATTTCTCATTTATGCATGCTCAAGAGGCAGAATGTAATGGTCCTTATTTATAAATATTAAAACATCCTTGTGTACCTATATTCTGGCAAAGTAAATAATTTGAATTTGAATTATAATTATAATTAAATGTACTGTCCTTATACCCAAAGGTTGCCTGGAAGAGATAGCTTTTAGTGATAAGGTCGCCAAATTGTACATTCTATTCTTACCACTTTTCTGAAACTGTATTTTCTTATCTGTTGTGCAATAAAGTGTATTTGTATTGTATTGTATAATATGTATATCATTCATTAATTTTCCTGCCCTTATCCCACTCTAGGTGGGGTCGGCACAACATGTCATCCTCTTCCACTCTCCTCTATCAGCCGTCATCTCCGTACTCACCCCCTTTCATACACATATCATTCCTCACGCAGTCTACCCACACCTTCTTTGGTCTTCCTCTACCTCTGTATCCCTCCACATTCATACTTAACACTCGTCTTGTTACGTGCCTTTCATCTCTCCTCATAATGTGCCCAAACCATGCTAACCTATGTACTCCTCAGCTTTTCTGTTATTGGCGCCACTTTTAGACTTCCTCTGATATACTCATTCCTGATCTTATCCATTCTAGTCACACCACACATCCATCTTAGCATTCTCATCTCTGCCACATGTATTCTACTTTCATCAGTTTCTTTCATTGCCCAACATTCAGATCCATACATGGTGACAGGTCTTATGATGGTTTTGTAAATTTTCCCCTTGAGTTTCAGGGGCATTCGTGGGTCACATGTAGTCCCAGAAACCTGTCGCCATTTCATCCATCCTGCATTTATTCTGTTCCTCACATCCTGGTCAATATTGCCGTCGTTCTGAAGTAATGAACCTAGGTAACGGAAATTTGAGCAGATTGGTAGCAACTCCCCGCTTAAGGCGATATTGGAAAAACTGGATGGACCACCAAAGTCGCAGAACAGATGTTCGGTTTTCGTTCTGCTGATCTTCAGTCCGACACTCTCCAGTCTTTCTTATGTATATATTTACAAAAAAATATATTTGTGTAATACATCAACCATCTTGTATCCATAATACAACCCTAATTGCTTAGTGTGGAACTAGATGGTAGTGTAGGTGTGTCCATGGATATATGTATAACTGTGTGTGTCCATGGATATACGAGTATGTATATACTGGGTGAGTTTTTTTACCGTAAGGAAAAAAAATTGGGCATGTTTGGTAAGTGAAGTGAATAAAGCGTTAATTGTGTCATTTAATGGTCGCGTTTGTAGCCTATTCCACATAATTACATAATTAAATTAAATAAATAAAGAAAACTTGGAGAAAATATGAGTTCCAAATAAATTTCGCGTGATAGGAACGCTACAAATACCGCCAGTCGCATATCAAATACCGCCAGTCGCATATCAAATACCGCCAGTCGCATATCAAATACCGCCAGTCGCATATCAAATACCGCCAGTCGCATATCAAATACCGCCAGTCGCATATCAAATAACAACGTGCGCGCGCGTTTTTGAAAAAAAAAATTAACTACCTATGCCAATAACTTCTATTTCACTTACCTAATATGCCCTATTTTTTCCTTACGTTAAAAAATTCTATATATTGGATCTTTACCAATGAAATTGGAGTTTTTTTTTCTTCGTTAATGCACCAATTCCTGCGATTTTCAAACCCATATCCAAATTTGTTTTTTATTTGGAAAAAGGAATATTATTTCAAGGCCTCGCATGAAATATTTTTTGAATTTCTGGGCTAAGTCACATAATTAAAAAAACTTGAACAGAGCTCTTTTCATGTGCTTCCCATAATCATTTCTTAGATTCGCTGAAACTTTTATAAAGTGGTTTCTTTTAAAATTAACGCTGCCTGTACATAACTTAATGTTATCCAATAATACACACAAAGTTTAGCTAAATTTGGATTTGCCGTTCCCAAAAAAAATCAAAAATGTTTGTATGGAGAAAACAGTCTTAATAAAATTATATATAATATATATTAGGTCCTTACCTATGAAATTGGCGTTTTGTTATTTTATTACTAAATAAATAATATATACACATATATATTTATTTAGTAATAAAACCTACAATATTAAATTAACGTTACCACCGTGAACATCATTGCGATGTAGAAGCATTTTCTTTCGCAACAGCGTTCGTCGAAGAATTATTAAGTTTATTGCAAAAGCAATATGTCGACCAACAGAGTATCGGAACTACGATCTTTCGAATCTCGCACGTTGGTATTTCGATGTTCAGAGGGCGGAGTGTAAGTTTTGTTTCGACTTAACTTTACTACCGCGTTCACGTTTACGTGAAGATTTGTATGGAGAAATGTGCAGCGCCTCTAGCGGATAGTTTGCAAAACGATTTTTTTCATAGGGACTTTTTTCGTAAACGCGAACGCGATGGTAAAGTTAAAAACGAGACAAAATTTACACTTCGCACACAGTTGCGGACCCGTTAATGGATACTTTACCCTATTGTTTATACTAAATAAGTAGTTATCTGCCGACGACCCTTATCTGTCCAAATGTCATCGGATTGACTCGGGTGCAGGGCCGATCGTACGACGGAAATGGAAGGCGTCTGCCTTAGCACCACAGCAGATAATAATTTGTGTTTTGACCTTATCATTGTTTGACCCGATTGCGGCGAAATGTCAAAGGAAGTGTACATAAAATTAGGTTTTCCCTTTACTGGTTCAATTGAGGATTGATCATGGCCTATCTCGGTTCCTTATGATCACGATAATTTCAAAGCAAAGTATACTCACCAGTAGAATCACCGGAATGTGATTGCGAGTCGAGTGAACAGCAAGCGCACCACATTCTGTAGGATGCAGTAAATGGAGTCGGGAACGCAAACTCATCCCTTTATGGGATAAGTCCGCCTTTGTACTTAATTTTAAGTTACATTTAATTTATCAAGGTATATTTATTCATATGAAGTAAGTACAACAAACAAACATCCTTGACGATCTAAATTCGGATAACCAGCCAGAATATATTTTTTTTATGCACGACGATTTTATTTTATATTACGGCGACTGTACTATAACTTCCGAGGGGTCAAGTGCTTCTGCCATACCTACTATTGCGGGTTCGATCCCGCCAGAAAAACTTATAGAATGATACCTGTTTGGTGTAGTGGTTAAACACTCTGACCGCTATACCAAAAGGTCGCGGGTTCAAATCCCGCCAGGGGCATATGTTTGTATGATGAATACAGATGTGTGTTCCCGGGTTATGGATGTTTTTCATTTATATAGGTATGCATTTATTTACAAAAAAAAAAGTGTATTTGTGTAGTTTATCAACCATCTGGGATCCATAACACAAGCCTAGATGCTTACTGTGGACCTAGATGGCGCTGTGTGTATGTGCAAAGAAAGAAGAAGAAAGATATACTACTATTTCTTCCTTCTAATCTGAATTTGAACAGTATCAAATATATACTATATTATTGAGCGTGAGACTCGATCTCAATTCTGAGACTGCCCCGTCAATACGGCCCTTATTTTCCAAAAAAAAAGAAGTTATTTTACAAAAGATAATAATAAATAAAATAAGAAAAAAAAAGATATGCGTGTGTGTGTGGTGGGAACAGACTCAGCTACGCTGGGCGGCGCAGCCACACAGCGCTGATTTTCAGCCTACCCCTGACTACAGTAACAACAGTTTTTTTTTTATTTACGCACACATCATACACAAAAAATGGACGTGTTGTGGCAGATATGTGAATGAGGAATATGAATGCTGGTAGATACCCAAACATTTCTCGACACAATGTAAATTTTATAATGAAGGTAGGGCGGGTGCTAACTTCTTTCATTTCCTTATTAGCGTTCCGTAACGAAATGGTAAAACACTTGTGTATATTTTGTTTGACAAGATGGAAGAAAGGCCAAAGTCAAGAGCACCCTACACCGACGAGCATCTGTGAACAATCGAGAGTGAATAACGCAAAAGAGGTGTGTCATGATCGTAGCAAGTGGAAGTTTGTGGTCTCTGCCTACCGCTACGGGAAACAGGCGTGACATTATGTATGTATGTTGACAAGGTTTATCACCTTAGTGATTTGGTTAGGATCTGATGATGCATTTCGGGGATAAAGAGCGGAGCCTTACTGAAGTCGGTTGTTTTACGTATGTAAGTATATAAGCTTTTTCAATAAGGTTCCTGTTGATAGGAATATTAAATCTTCCTTTTAATAAATTTAAAGATACTATAAATACTTATACGACTTGTTTGGTGTAGTGGTTAGCAACTCTGGCCACTATATAAAAAGGTTGCGGGTCCGAATCCTGCTAGGGGCATAAGTTTGTATGATGAATACAGACATGTGTTCCCGAGTTATGGGTTTATTTATGAATTATTATTTACAAAAAAAATGTATTTGTGTAGTTTATCAACCATCTGGTATCCATAATACAAGCCTAGTTGCTTAGTGTGGAACTAGACGGCGCTGTGTGTATGTGCAAAGACATTTATTATTATTATTATTATAAATACAATTTGAAATAATTGTAAATTTATGACTCTACAAAGAAAAATAAGAATAAAATATACTGGATATTGCCACTTAATTACCAAAATCTGTGATTACCAAGCACAACAAGCTGATTATGATTACTTTAGAACTGCAATAAATCGACTAGTACGGAACACTCGCGGCCAGTGTCTTGTCTCGCACTTAACCATTCTTTTGTTAATGAAATTCCAAATTCAAAGGAAAAACCTGCACACAATTTTTAAGGAATTATTATAGTTTTACCGATAAGAGATATATAAATAAATATCCTTAGACCCCAAATGTGTTGGGGTTTCCGGGTCAGTACGCTTCCACCTTTGACCTCATCTTCACTTAACATCAGGTGTGATTGAGGTCAAGTACCAACCAGTGTGCACACAAATAAAATGAATATTGATTGATATCGACTTGGCACAAATTTTGCAATATATAAATATTGCAAAATTTGTTATCGAACTCCAATAATGGAGTTCGATTATGGTCTATTAACCATACCCGATGCTCAAGAACCCTGTCCATTTGCCGTGATTTATTGTGTGCCACATTATGTGGCAAAATCTGATCCGTAAATTGCTGACACCTTTTTGGAAGCACACGGACATAGATGGAAATAGAAACAATGCGCAACTTTGACCCCATTCTATACAAACATAACGTCACCTATATCCCAAATGGGGTGGTCAGAGTCATCCCCAATAAAAAAATATTGACAGACGAAGATAATAATAATAATAATAAATATTGCGGACACTTACACCAATCATCTAGTCCCAAACTAAACAAAGCTTGTACTATGGATACTAGATAACGGATAAATATACATAAATATTTATATAAACATCCATGACTCAAGAATAACTGTTCATATTCATCACACAAACATTTACCCGTCGCGGGATTCGAACCCGCAACCGTTTGTTTTGCTGACAGGCGATAGCAACCAGTATTGTATTGTATTTATTCGTCAACAATGTCATTGTGTTCGAAATTATATAACATAAAACATGAAATCAAATTATAAAATATGGAATAAGTTATCAATAACTACGTTTAATTTATAAAATTATGGAATAGCATCATACAATAAGCAAGTTCATTATACGTAAATGATCTGTCTCGACAATCTGGGTAGGTACCTACTTATTCGCTGTCCCACTTGAGACAATTGGAACAATGTCCGAACGCCGCGTCTCGACCCGAATGTATTTACATGTAATTGTCCAAACTTCACTACTTATCAACATACGAGTACTATTAATGTTTTTTTCTCAAACATGCATGGAAATATTGTCATTACTTTCAAAAAAAGAACACGCGAAGTACCTATCTAATTTACGGACAGCGAAAAATAAATCCATTGCAGGAGCGTTTTTTGAATTTGGAACATTACAACGCTCCAGCAATGTTGTATGAAACGGCGTGCTGGGGTTATTATATACTCTTTGATTGGATCTCTTTTATCATTCTTGGCATACCAAAATCTCTTTGCTTAGTACAACTTGCGTTCACGTGGCTGTATGCGTAAATGCGTTTGCATTTCGGCACAGATGATAAATAGAAAATCGGCGGCAAAGCTGAAAATTCGTCTTGATTTGTTATTTATTATTTCCCTGCATTCTTTTGAGAAAAGCCTCGGCGGAAATAGCAATTGCCTGTCTCGTATTAGTGAAGTCGCTCGGCCTTCAAACTCATACTCGACCTGCAGAAGAAATTGATCAAAGGATCGATTTCTAACCCTATTAGCCTTCGTCGATCGACGTATACAACATGAGGAAACCTGAATGCCTGAGAAATAAAAATTTAAAGGCATTGGGCCAGCGTGGTGGACTATGGCCCATACTCCCTTATACAGGGTCTAGTTTGGCAATGCACGTACATGACAATAAAATAATATATTCATTAAAAAAAACTAGCCTTAAAAATTTTGTTTCTGAGTAAAGAAATTAAATGTAAGTGCAAATGAAAATACAAATTAACAGACTTACATCATTTCGATCGTACCTTGTTTTATCGATTAGAAAAAACAGGCAACGTTCCATTCCATTCCATTCCAAGAGGCACAGTGTGCGAAGTGTGAGTTTTGTCTTGTTTTTAACTTTACCATCGCGTTCGCGTTTATGAAAAAAGTCCCTATGAAAAAAATCGTTTTGCAAACTATCCGCTAGAGGCGCTGCACATTTCTCCATACAAATCTTCACGTAAACGTGAACGCGGTAGTAAAGTTAAGTCGAAACAAAACTTACACTCCGCCCTCAGGACGCAACCAATCGCGGCTTGTGGTCGCGTTTCGGCGTCTTCAAAGATACAGCGGCACGTGTTTGTGTGTTGTGGCGAAGTACTTAGAGCGCACGACCATTATGTCCAACTCACAAAATTTTACATTTTAAATTTTATTTTTTTAATAAAATCTGTTAACGTTCCCAGGTCCTCCCTACTGCCGAAGAAGGTCGGCGCGAGGTTTTAGTGGGTATCCCTCCCGTCAGGGACGGGAGTCCCACATAACCGTCTCGCCGTCCCCCAGGTGAAAAAAATAAATAAAAAAAAGGATACCCATATCCTGGAACATTTTTTTTTAATTTCATTTTGGTAATCGTAATACTGAAAATCAATGTTTTGCTTTTGATCTTGAGCTGTGGCCCATTTGTGCCATTGCAGCACACGCATACTTTTTATACTTTTATGTCTGTCTTTATACCACATAACGACATAACCTATCCAATATACATATATATAGTACGAAGTATAAACAAGTATATACATTATCAATACTCATATTATGATAAATAATTAAATAATTACTATAATACTGAGGAGAAATCATAAAGACAAATAATGCTCTTTTACTCTTTTGTTGAAAATTCTTTTATTTGATTTATTTATGTATTTGTATAGATAATTTAGTTAGATCTTAGATCGTTTCCACATACAATGTGCTTTAGTTTCCTCTTTTATTATTCTCATCAAAACTGGACTGTACCATACTGGATATTTGTGACTATCATTTCTATATATTATCTTGGGGACATTGATCTTTATACTATCGTGTAATTTGTCACAAAATATTGAATTGCGACATCAACAGCACTAGAACTTAAATGAGATTCCCATGGGACATCATTTAAATAATAAATAATAATAAATATCCCTAGATATACACACAATGCCATCTAGTTCCACAGTAAGCAACCATAGGTTTTTGTTGTGGATACCAGATGGTTGATATACTACATAAACACATTTTTTAAATAAATACTTATTATAAATGAAAACATCCATAACTCGGGTACACGTGTCCGTATTCATCACACAAACATATGCCCCTAGCAGGAATCGAACCCGCGACTTTAGTTATTAATTGTAGTTATAATATTTTAGGTAGTTATTTAAATATATTTGTATGTATATATAATTTCTCGAGTGGCGACCATGCACCGGAAGACGCAGCGTGGGCAGGCCCCCCACGAGGTGGACCGACGACTTGGTTAATGATCGCGGGAAGCCGCTGGATACGGGCAGCGCAGAAACAATCGTTGTGGAGATCTTTGTCCAGCAGTGGACGTCTTTCGGCTGATATGATGATGATGATAATGGTTTGGCCATTCATCATCTCAGCCCGTAAACATCCCACTGCAGGGATATAGGCCTTCCCTCGTATATGAGGCGGCCCAATGCGGGTTGGGGACTTTTTTTTTTTTTTTTTTTTTTTATATGCGAGGGCGGCAAACGAGCATGCGGGTCACCTGATGGAAAGCAATCACCGCCGCCCATGGACACCCGCAACACCAAAAGGGTCACAGATGCCTTAGACTTCACATGCCTTAGTTTTATTTATCAGGCATGCAGGTTTCCTCACGATGTTTTCCTTCACCGTTTAAGAGCAATAACCCACCTCCTTCCCATGGCCCTACTACCTCTCGATATACGGGCCGAAACAGCGAGTGATGTGTGTGCTCCTCAGGCTTTCCCCGCGCACATTTTCTTGACACTCTACAAATTCTTTATCTATATTCTATCACTTGTCGTCATTCTCCCCTTTCTGGGACTGACGCCACACCACAGTACTCCGCTCCCGAGCTCTTAGTCTCTGAGTTGCAGGTCTCGTCGTTGGGTTCCTCGGCTAGCTCCATGGCCCGTCTCCTTTCATGCCAATCTTTGGCAAAAGCCCGCAACGCCGCATAATTAGCTTTCGAGCATACCAGTTCCCCATAATAGACCGGTCCCTCCTCAGCACGCTTCAGCGAGTCCAGCATTGTGCTCTTCCCTTCCTCGTACAGCGGGCACTCCCACAGTATGTGGTCCCTGTACTAAGTTTAAATCCAAATAAGTAATTAAATTAAATTTAACCGCTAAGCCACCGACGCTTTCTGGCGATTAATTATCAGCAATCCCATTAGTTCTCGAGGAATCTAAGAGATGGCGCTGTTATATTACTAAGAAAAGCGAGAGATTTATTCACGCGACCATATCTATAGCTTGTAAATCAATGATTTGTGTAGTATAACAATCATTTGGTATCCAAAATAAGAGCCTAGTTGCTTAGTGTGAAACTAGATGGCGCTATGTGTATCAGTAAAGATATTTATTACCAAATCCAAACTAGCCACATAATCATAACCTCTAAATATTACTTACAATCTGTAACAGTAAATTTATACAACAATAATTATCCACAATCAAATTAGTTAAGCAAATAATGTGCTTGACCTCATGCATGATATTGTTTTAAAAATATATTATCTAAGTATAACTAACCAAAGAGATTATGTATCTTTTTTACGGCCGTCGCTCGTTCAAAAAGTTTTATCATCCCATATCCGGACTCGGACTGTATTCGCTTTAACGACAACTAATTAGATATTTACTCGTACTTATCATGTAAATAAATAATGTAGTCAAAAAACTCGGTCAAGTGCGTGTCGGGCACGTATACCGGCTGAGGTTTTTACCTTTTTTTTTTATGCACAACGGGTTAGTACTTGACCTCAATCACACCTGATGTTAAGTGAAGATGAGCTCGAAGGTGAAAGCGTACTCACCCGGGAACCCCAACACATTTGGGGGACTGGCTATCTTATCTCTGACAACCGGAACACAACAATGCTATTAACATTGCTGTTTGGCGGCAGATTTAGATAAGATGGTGGTAGCTAGCCAAGCGGACTATTAAAATGCCCTACCACCAATAAATTGTCTCATCGAAATAAAATTTGGTATGTATAATACTATGTATATGTATACTAAAGTACAATACTATAATTTGGTATCTTGGAGCTGATCTGATGATGGAGCCAGGTGGTGGATGGTGGAACTCGACAGTGACTACAAGTACATCCATCGAGTTTGGGCTCATATGATTCGCTTTGACGAGTCCAATATAATGCACGTCATGTCGAGGGTCTGATAAATGGAGCCAGGAGGTTGACGGTGGAACGTGAAATGTGGTGGTGGAATGTGAAAATATACACAGTGAAATTGGGACCGAGGGAGATAAAAGTAGTAGGAACAGTTTCATGTAATAGGATAGATACCTACTCCTATCTCATAATGCAGTTTACAAAATACAATAAAAATACCTTACCATCTTCCAAGTACCTACAAGCGGTACAGCTGGTTCCGCTGCCGCCTCGGCAGAAAGCGTTAAACGGCGCATATATGCCGATCTCAGTGGAGATCACCTATTTGCGCCGTTTGGTGTAGAACGCTTGGGCCGCGGGGACCGGGTGCTCACACTCTTTTTAGTGAGTTATCTGAGCGTCTGGTTGTTGCATTCCACGATCGGAGGGCTGGCCAATACTTTGGTCAGAGAATCAGCGTCGCTATACAGCAAAGAAATGCGGCCAGCCTTCTGGATACCTTTCCACCAACCAGAGACTTGGGGCTAGTTTTTTATTTGTGATTTTTTTTTATATAATAAATTGTATTATATTATAATAAGTTGTTTGCAATAAAGTGTATTTGTATTAAAAAAAAAATACCTAAGCAATGTTTCACTTACAGACTAAAGTCCTTAAAAATTAATTTTACTAGATTATACTAGAATAATATGTGATAATTAAAAGCTTTAAATTAATTTAATTTTTATTTAATTTAATTTAATTAAAAGCTTGTTTTTAAAAGAATTTTTACTTATAACAACGATTGGCGCCAAAATGAGAAAATATAATGAAAATAATACACAAGTGCTCCACAGACTAAAAAGAAAATTAACCAATCCAATTCCAATTTAGTGTTATGGCTGCATCGTTGTGCACGATGATTCTGCCAATGTCAGGGTTGAAGTTCACAATGCTAAAGTTGACGATTGTGCGGTAAGTTAAGCTTCTCTAGTTTGTGTAGTTGGAGAAAGGACAAACAGAACAACACATATAACCACCACCTCAACACATAATTAAGATAAAAGACGATGAACTCAAAGAAGTAGACATGACAGATAGATTATAATATAACGTTGTTAACTTTTATAAATTTAGCTAGTACATATACAAGACGGGAGTGAACTTGACTTATTAAGTAGTTAACATTTATGGGACGGGGCATATTTTTGGGGAGAAGGTCATAAAGTGGGACAGAAATTCGTGGGCAGTTGAAAAAATAATAACCTCCCATCCTCTAGTCCGCAAGAAAATTAACACTGTGTCTCTAAATTTTTGATAATGATTCATATTAGGATGACAGCTTCCAAGTTTAAATGTTATTGTTTTTTTCTGTTATAACAGCATTTAATGCCACTGTATGCAACTAAAATGACAAAGGCGGGTTTTTCAATCTTGTATTTTAAAAAACCTATATAATATAAGGAAATGTGATAGTGAACAAAGAATGAGTTAACCAGGGTTTTTTGATATATCAGTGTCCTATTGTTAAAAAGTGAGCTCATGTGTTTTGACCAGGATAAGTATCGATTCTTCTTCTTATTTTTGAGGATGGCAACCAGTCAACCTCACTGTCGAGGGACCTTACTGCCAGTTTCGAAAGAAAATTTTTATTTCTCTTATTTCTTCAGTTTATAAATCAGTCCCAGTCAAAACAAGTAATTCGTCGTATACTTGGCGTATACAGAGTCTAGTCACAGTCAAGTCATTCTTCAGTAAAGTGGCAGAATGCTTTACAAAAGATTTTGGCGGTTTCTTGTGGGAACCCGAAAGCTCGTTACGCACTTTAATTTACACTTCCCTTCACTTGTACACTATCACTAACGTTTGCTGCACAATATTCTGCCATTATTAAGCTTCAAAAGTTAGAATGCACAAATTATAAGAATTATAAAGAAAAATGCAACTTCACTCGCCGAGATCCCGTCAAAAAGCCCGATTAGGTATTGAGCACTCGTAACTGATTTTTGAAAATTAAAAAAAAAAAGCAAACAACATCCATACTTTCGCATTTATAAATAAATAATTATATCTTTGCACATACACACAGCGCCATCTAGTGCCACACTAAGCAACTAGGCTTGTATTATGGATACCAGATGGTTGATAAACTACACAAATACATTTTTTTTTGTAAATAAATGCATATATAAATTAAAAGCATCCTTAGCTCGGGAACACATGTCTGTATTCATCATACAAACATATGCCACCATCGGGATTCGAACCCTCGACCTTTTGGTGTAGCAGTCAAAGTTTTTAACCACTCTTACACCAAACAGGTCGTTTAATTTATAATATTAGATTACATTTTTTTTTAATGCACAACGGGTTGGCTTCTTGACCTCAATCAAGGTTAAGTGAAGATGAGGTCGAAGGTGGAAGCGTACTGACTCGGAAACCCCAACACATTTGGAGGACTGGCTATCTTATCTCTGACAACCGGAATACAACAATGCTTAACATTGCTGCTTGGCGGCAGATTTAGATAAGATGGTGTTAGCTAGCCAGGCGGACATTTAAAATGCCCTTTCACCAACCAAACCGAATACTTGAACATGTACCCCGCTGGGGATCAAACCCGCGACCTCCGAATCGTAAACCCAATGTTGAGCCACGGAGGCGGTCAGAATAAACATAGTATCACTTACCACTTTTCTGAAACTGTATTTTCTTATCTGTTGTGCAATAAAGTGTATTTGTATTGTATTGTATTGTATTGTATTGTATTGTATTGTATTGTATTGTATTGTATTGTATTGTATTGTATTGTATTGTATTGTATTGTATTGTATTGTATTGTATTGTATTGTATTGTATTGTATTGTATTGTATTGTATTGTATTGTATTGTATTGTATTGTATTGTATTGTATTGTATTGTATTGTATTGTATTGTATTGTATTGTATTGTATTGTATTGTATTGTATTGTATTGTATTGTATTGTATTGTATTGTATTGTATTGTATTGTATTGTATTGTATTGTATTGTATTGTATTGTATTGTATTGTATTGTATTGTATTGTATTGTATTGTATTGTATTGTATTGTATTGTATTGTATTGTATTGTATTGTATTGTATTGTATTGTATTGTATTGTATTGTATTGTATTGTATTGTATTGTATTGTATTGTATTGTATTGTATTGTATTGTATTGTATTGTATTGTATTGTATTGTATTGTATTGTATTGTATTGTATTGTATTGTATTGTATTGTATTGTATTGTATTGTATTGTATTGTATTGTATTGTATTGTATTGTATTGTATTGTATTGTATTGTATTGTATTGTATTGTATTGTATTGTATTGTATTGTATTGTATTGTATTGTATTGTATTGTATTGTATTGTATTGTATTGTATTGTATTGTATTGTATTGTATTGTATTGTATTGTATTGTATTGTATTGTATTGTATTGTATTGTATTGTATTGTATTGTATTGTATTGTATTGTATTGTATTGTATTGTATTGTATTGTATTGTATTGTATTGTATTGTATTGTATTGTAGTATCCTGTCAAAGCAAATCAATACCTATCTCAAAGCCAAACTTCACATGACCCAAGTTCAACGCTTGTTTTAGTTTTCCTTATGATGGTGCCCTATACCGTTAGAGAGCAATGTACTTACTAAAAATTTGTATTTCGAAAAACCCATTGCTCTGTCACCATGGGAATGCCATGAACTGTATCTACTAAGGACCGGTTTTTAAAGGATGGTCATTCATAAATCACGGAGTCAAGAAGAGAAATAAGAGGAAAACACATTTTATATAAAAAAAAAAGTTTTGCCTCGTTACTTGATATTGACGACCGGTTTTGTGTTGTTGAAAACGATTACAATAGAAACCGTTAAATAGGCATATTTAGGTATTATATAGGTACTAAATTTACTTTTTGTTTTACTTTACTTATCCAAACATTATTTTAACAATCTTCACTATAAGACATCTACGAAAACCTGGGGGTCTACTCTTTAACGAAACTAGCTTCGGACGGCCGTAACTTCGGGCTTTTTCTTTTGCTAAGAATCCTTTAATTGCTCACAACAATCACCTTACACCGTTCATCTAGTCCCAAACTAAGCAAAGCTTGTACTATGGATACTAGATAACGGATAAACATACATAAATATATAAATAAACATTTATCCCTCATTTGGGGGACTGGCGATCTTACCTCTGACAACCGGAACACAACAATGCTGTTAACATTGCTGCTTGATTCAGATAAGATGGTGGTAGCTAGCCAGGCGGACATTTAAAATGCCCTACCACGAACCAAACCGAGTACTTAAACATGTACCCCGCTAGGGATCGAACCCGCTAATAGTTCAACAGCTATTAGACATAATGCGATATCTAATCTAGTAACTAAACTTCGTATTTAATTTTTAAAAGTAACCGCTTTATAAAAGTTTTGGAAGTGTGGGAAGCACATGAAAAGAGCTCTGTTAATTTTTTTTTATTGTGATTTAGCCCAGGAATTAAAAAATATTTCATGTGAAACCTTGAAATAATATCCCATTTTCCAAATATGAAACAAATTTGTAGCTTTGAAAATTCGCAGGAATTGGTACATATGATTAACGAAGAAAAAAACTCCAATTTCATAGGTAAAGAGCCAATATTACACTTAGTGTCGAAGATCTGATGATGGAGCCAGGAGATGGATTGTGGATTGTAGCGTGTTTGTTTAGTTTTTTAAACTGCATATTAGTTTTTTTGACCTACTTTAAAAATAACTGGCTGAGTATAGATATGAGCGTTTTAGTAAATATTATTTATACGTGTATTACTTTGTTGCAGTGGCTGATGCAACCGAAATTTTTGGGAGTCACTGGTTTTTAGGGCTCTGTAGTCAACAAGGAACCCTTAGAGTGTCGCCATATCCGTCTGTCGGTCCGCAGTTTAGCTCAGAGACTCTTAGTAGAAAGTTGTAATTTGGCATAACCATACATATTTGTAATGACGACAAATGGGGAAAAAAAATTTTGTACCCTACTAGTAAAGAAGCGATGATTTTTTTTTATGTACCCCATCGTGTGGGATGTCGTTGGATAGGTCGTTTAAAAATATTAGAGGTTACTTTGAACAGTTTATCTAGTGGAGACTTTGGGCCCGTGGTCTTCTGACACGAAACAATTTGTAAAGGATTTATCCGTTAGACTGGTCCACGCCTCTGGAGATGTGAGAGCTAGTGCTTACTTTGCTCAGCAGCTGAGCTTATGCATTCAGCGGGGCAATAGCGCTAGCGTACTAGGTACTATGGCCTCACGGAAGCGAGTTGGACGGCATATTTTTTCTATAAGATATAGGTATTTTTAATTGTGTTTTATAAACTTACGAAATAAGTTTGGTATTAGTTTATCTATTCAGGAATCCAACTAAGAAATATTAAGCTTTAAAATGTAAATTTTTGTTAGTATCAACTTCCTCAGCCAGCTAAACGGTTGCTTTTGGATACTTACGTGAAAGTATGAAAAATAAGTATTTTGTTCAAAATGATCTATTTCCTTCAGTTTGTTGCATAAGCTTCAAAGGTCAGAATGCACAAATTATAAGAATTATAAACAAAAATGCTACTTCACTCGCCGAGATCCCGCCAAAAAGCCTTTTCCAATTCCAATTTAGTGTTATGGCTGCATCGTTGTGCACGATGATTCTGCCAATGTCATAGGGTTGAAGTTCACAATGCTAAAGTTGACGATTGTGCGGTAAGTTAAGCTTGTCTACTTTGTGTAGTTGGAGAAAGGACAAACAGAACAAACACATATAACCACCACCTTAACACATAATTAAGATAAAAGACGATAAACTCAAAGAAGTACACATGATAGATAGATTATAATATAACGTTGTTAACTTTTATAAATTTAGCTAGTACATATACAAGACGGGAGTGAATTTGGCTTAATAAGTAGTTAACATTTATTATTCGATATGTTTTGACATAAGTAAAGGAATAAGTAAGAGTCTTGCCCATCACTAGTAAATTCATCATTCAGAGACAATTTCAATTTGACGGTTTGTTTACATCGATTATCAAGTTCCATAGAATGTTAGTTTAAGTCCGCATATTGTGAGGGCAACTACGCAACCCTACACGCTTGGCCCGTCGCGCACTTGACCATTTTTTTCGTATAAGTTTTTGCTAGTTACAAAAATTGCTCATTCACAAACAAAATACTTGAGAGGTACTAGACGTTTTAACAAATTCATAGTATAATAAACTAGTGAATTATAGATAATCAATTCCTAGACTTCCTCCTACGTCAAAGTCTAAACGTTGCTATTATTATGGTTTGGTAACTGGTTACGTTATTATTCTTAAGTCTTTTTGACTACGTCATATCTACGCATCGTATTCACAATGCATCTACACTCACGAGCAAATAAATGGAACATTTTGAGCGAGAGCGATTCGAGTGAGAAAGAGTCGCGCGCGACATATTCTCAGTCACTTGCAGTTGATTAACCGTCGCTTGATAGCTGTCAACTCGACCGCCAATCGACTTTGAGAGAAGCCTACAATTGCTTACTATGGAACTAGATGGCGCTGTGTGTATGTCTAAGGATATTTATTTACTTATTTATTTATTTGCTACTGGTTTGACGCCGTTTTGTGTATATGTTTCCAATCTTTGTCCAGACATATCTCAGTAATGCGTGATTCGATTTGAGTGCGGTTTCTTTTATATTAAAGACTTAACTAGGGGACAGATTCTTAGCTATGTTTGGGAAAATCTGTAAAGCCGTTTCGAAAATATTTAGCTTATAACACGATTTTTATTAATTTGATGACACAATGGCTTGTTTCCTCGGGACTTTCTAAATTTTCATTTTATCGTTTAACTAGGATTTCCGAATCAGGGGGTCGCGGGTTCGTTCTCCATGGTACATGTTTAGTAAACGGTTTGGTTGATGGTAGGGCATTACCGCCTAGCTAGCTACAACCATCTTATCTAAGTCTGCCGATAAACTGCAATGTTAATAGCATTGTTGTGTTCCGGTTGTCAGAGATAAGATAGCCAGTCCCTAAATAAGATGGGGTTTCCGGGTCAGTTCGCTTCCACCTTCGGCCTCATGTTCGCTTAAAATCAGGTGTGATAGAGGTGCTAAACAGTTGTGCATAAAAAAAAAGAAATCGTTATTTTCATAGTATGTACTTCCATTGTGTTTGAGTCTATTGCATGTTGAAACATTGACTGCCGTCACAGACACAATTGAAAAGTCATTATTTGTCTCTGGTGTCCAGGGGACCAATCGCGCTATTTTACAATGGTTTTACCATTCGAACGAAACGTTTTTGATTATGGTTTAGCTTTAGGTTTTTGTGAACGATTATATCGTTGACTCTACCAAAGTAAAACCAACCCCAAAATGTTTAGATCTAACCACGAGTATTAAAAAAAAACTAGTTTAATTTCCTGAACGGATGATTACCGCGATACGAAATGCGCTTAACGTAACGTTTTTGGTTATGGTTTAGCTTTGTTATTGTCGTTCAAACCTAGCGCGATCGGCCCCCTGGTGACCGCCTTAATCAATTTTTAAGAAACATTGTGGGGTGTGTAATGTTTGATATAATAACGAAAAATATAATTTCATTGGACATAACAATCACTTGATATAATTTTCAAAAGGCATAAAGTTGTTTAATATAATTTCATTTAGTTATAATGTTTACGAAACATAACAATCATTGCTATGGCTGGACACATGGCATAATAATTATTAAATATAATTATCATTGTTATAAAGTTCATTTCATATAATTACCGCTAGTCATAATGCTCATAGTGTGATAATGTTCACTAGACATAATGTTCACTATATCAAATGAACATTATAGAAAGTAAATATTATGTTAAACGAGTTTTATTCAAGTGAAATTATATCTTATGAAGTTATATAAACAGAGCGTTATATAATTTGAACATAATTATATCAATTATATAATTATATATAAGCAAAATTATATCAAATGAAATTATACAATCTGTTAATTAGACTTTTTCTTATTCTATCAAACATTACACACCCATCATTGTGGCCACAAGTGTTTGCGGCCATGTATAGGAATGTCACTAAGATGTGTGTGTTTATGATGAACTGGATACACATTAGACCAATCCTACCAGTTCTTTATTATGACCTATCTCAATAACTGTAAATTTAAAAGGAAAACAACATCCAGCCAAGTGGCTTGACAAAGTTATTAACTAAATAACTCAAGTAAATAATATTTATCTCACAAATAAAGCCTTATGAGGATTTATTCCGTCCAGTGGCTCCTCATCGAATACATTAAGATTCTTTATAAATACAGCATAAATCAAAAATTTTGCTTTGACCTGCTCTCAAAAACCCTTAAAGCTAATTATAAATAATACCGAAATAGCTTTAATTACGGTTATTTTCGTGAATTTTATTTAATTACTCATGTGCATTTATCCGACTTCTCTTAAACGGTGAAGGAAAACATCGTGAGGAAACCTGCATGCGTGAGAAATAAAAAAATTTCAGACATGCAGGTGTCCTCACAATGTTAACGAAGCTTAGTTTATTTGGTGTACATCCGAATCTACACCATTGTCAAAATAGCCGAATTTCCACTATGTGAATTCCAACATGACGCACATTATGCCATAATCTTGTAAATCTAATTTATGATTTTGTAGTCTCAACAGGTTTGGGGCACTCAGCATTTGTGACACGAAACTTATCTGCCCGAGGATGATCACATGACGCAGCAGCATAGTAAGTAGTTGACAGCCATAACTATAAAATCAATTTCCTTGAACCTTCAGAAAACCCCCGAGAAAACAAATAATTATGTCAGCCAAAGAGCTAAATATTTTCGCAACAACAAACATGGGAACATAGAAACGAATGGAGCGGTTCGGACGATTTACGGAAGACAATCAATATTATTAATATGTTTACGAAAACTTAATAAAGATAAAATGTAGAATCGTTTCATAATAAAAACTTTTTATCAAAAAATACAACCGATTTCAAAAAAATCTCTTGGATCAGCCATTATGAAAGTAAAAAATATTTTGCTGAAACGCTTATACTCATTCCTCAATGCGTTACTTTCTATGTTCACTGTCGTAATTAACACAACACAATACAATACAAATACACTTTATTGCACAAAAGGTCGCGGGTTCGAATCACGCTAGGGGCATATGTTTGTATGATGAATATAGACATGTGTTCCCGAGTTATGGATGTTTTTCATTTATTTATGTAAAAAATGTATTTGTGTAGTTTTTCAACCATCTGGTATCCATAATACAAGCCTAGTTGCTTAGTGTGGAACTAGATGGCGCTGTGTGTATGTGCAAAGATATTTATTATTTATTTATTATTATAAATAGTTATTAACTTTGACTTTGGTCTGGTTTATCTGCAGCTGACTGTAGACAGATTATTTGGTACAAGTACTTAGCTCGCAAGTGTAACTGAGTACTTGACAGTGGAGACAATAAGCGACAGTTATCCGAATGTAACCTAAGATGCACATACAGATCATGATTCGATCCACAAGGTTACGAGTAGATAAGTAGATACTAACGTACTCAATGTACATATCTTTGATTACACTCCCATTTGCCGAAGGGGGAAGTGGGAAACTTCCTTTCAATCAATCAATCAATCAAATACTCTTTATTGCACAATTAACAAAAGCTACATGAAGAATACAGCGTACATCAGTAATCGCACAAAAACGCGGCCTTATCGCTAACAGCGATCTCTTCCAGGCAAACCTTAGGGTAAAGATACAAGCTACCAGTAGATGAGGTTTGCACTAATAGTAGCTATACGGGTGTATTTTATAGTTGGTAATTATTATATGTATAACGTAAAGATAAAAATACATAAACTAAGCCTACAAACTATAACTAGATAATTTAACTGCACTTAAAAATATAATATATTGTTGACTACATAACACACACAAATTTATATATATAGATACATATATATTAAATATATAATATTAAATATATAAAAAAATAAATAAATAAATATTTCTTTTCCTCTTTACACACCCTATTTTTTCCTTTAATTAGTCTGGGGTTAGGTTATTAAATAGGTACTTGACCTCAATATCACCTGATGTTAAGTGAAGATGAGGTCGAAGGTGGAAGCGTACTGACCCGGAAACCTCAACACATTTGGGGGACGGGCTATTTTATCTCTGACAACCGGAACACAGCTTGGCGGCAGATTTAGATAAGATGGTGGTAGCTAGCCAATCGGACATTTAAAATGCCCTACCACCAACCAAACCGAGTACTTAAACATGTAACCCGCTGGAGATCGAACCCGCGACCTCCGAATCGTAAACCCAATGTTGTTTACATTGAGCCACGGAGGCGGTTAAAACACTTGCAAAGACAATCTCTGCTTGAGGACAGTTAAAAACCTAACTTGTATAGCGGCATCTCTTTCTAACTATACTCAAGCGTAGATCTACGCTTGAGCGACATTCTGAAATAGGGGCCAAAGTCTTAGATATAACTTTACAAATTCCAATAAACTCAACTGCGGAGAGATCTAGTCACCTTTTTACTTATTTGACGACCGATTGGTGTAGTGGATTCTGTCAGCGAAAACAACGATTGCGGGTTCGAATCCCGCCAGGGCTAAATGTTTGTGTGATAAATAAATAAATAAATAAATAAAATATCTTTACGCATACACACAGCGCCATCTATGTCCACAGTAAGCATCTAGGCTTGTGGTATGGATACTAGATGGTTGATAAACTACACAAATACATTTTTTTTTTTTTGTAAATAAATACATATATAAATGAAAAACATCCATAACTCGGGAACACATGTCTGTATTCATCATACAAACATATGCCCCTAGCGGGTATTCTTGGTAAAGCAGTCAGTTTCTAACCACTACACCAAGCAGGTCGTGTGATGAATACGAACATTTATTCCTGAGTCATGGATGTTTAAATAAAAAAATTTATATATGTCTATGCGTTATCTAGTATCCGAAGCACAAGCTTTGCTCAGTTTGGGGCTAGATGATTGATGTAATTGTCTGAAAAAAATATTATTGTTTAGGTATTTATATTTAAAAAAAAATCTGTTGAATATGCATGCCGATTTTGGTGGAAAGTCTCTTAGTCGTCTTTTACGTAATCCACGGGAAAAGATGAGTTGGTTCTATTCTTTTTACGTGCCGATACCATATATTGGGTCTTTACCTATGAAATTGGAGTTTTTTTTCTTCGTTAATCGTATGTAACAATCCCTGCGATTTTCAAAGCCATATCCAAATTTGTTTTTTATTTGGAAAATGGAATGTTATTTCAAGGTTTCACATGAAATATTTTTTAATTTCTGAGCGAAATAACATAAAAAAAATTGAACAGAGCTCTTTTCATTTGCTTCCCATAATCATTTCTTAGATTCGCTGAAACTTTTATAAAGCGGTTACTTTTAAAAATTAACGCTGCCTATACTTAACTTAATGTTATCCGATAATATACCTACACAAAATTTAGCTAAATTTGGATTTGCCGTTCCCAAAAAAAATCAAAAATGTTTGTATGGAGAAAACAGTCTTAATGAAATTCTTCATACAAAACGCCAATTTCATAAGTAAGGACCTAATATTACTCTGTTGTTTCTGATAACGACATAATTGGAAATTTAGAAAAAGAAAAAGGAAATAAATGATTACGTCATTCACATAGACTAAACCAACACCAACTTTGTTGAAAGCTTGAAAACAATCGGCATGGCAACACTCGTATTAAATTGCCACTAGAGGACACCCATCCAAGGACTGACCCGCCCAGCCATTGCTTAATTTCGCTAATCGAAATCATATAGCGAATTGTTTCCTACGAATAGTAATAGTTAGTAGACGTCACCTACTTAGATATATTCACACATAACACCCCACAGCTGGACACGCACATCTCAATAACAAGAACAAGAAATTGATAACCCATTTAACATAACGCGTTAAAAAAATAACTATCAATGATAAGTAGGTTGACCTCCAGTTCAAGCGTCAGTCGCCTTCGAGATAGCAACGCGACAGTACGCGGTCGCAAACGGCTCGAGTTCGCGCCGAGAAATAAATTTAAAAAAAGTTTCAAAAAATAATGCGTCAGTGATCCTTTTAAAAATGGAACACCAAAAATTAGAGAACATGTCGTCTACTGCGCTAATGTTGCCAAGTGAGAATAGTGATGAGAAAGTGGTAATAATTACACCTAATAGTGGGCGCGTGGGGAAGATACTTATAAGGGAGGACACGATATTAGCTAATTTGCAGGGGTGCGCTGCATGTGGACGCGCACAGTTCACTTGTGCTAGTGTTGGAAAACAGTGGTCTGTGTTATGCTGGGGGAGGCATTCGGATAGGAAGTACTACTCCTGTAAGTATTTCTAGGAATAGAGTAATTAGCGAGTTATGCAGTCTGAAAGAAGACGCAATGGTAAAGATTGAAAATTGCTGAGATGGTTTGGACATGCAGAGAAGATGAATGATAGACAACGATGGTAAAAATTTTCTCCATGGTTATCAATATCATTTCTAAGCTATTTCTGAGCAAACAAATGGCATGGTTTTTTTTACTTTTTTTTTATTTATATAGAATCAACAGCATTGTTACTAATTCTTATACAGAAAACTAATACCAAACTTTGGCCAATTAAAGATTCTTATTACGTTACTGACAATGGTTAGGTACCGTTAAAATTGAATGGGTAATATTTATTTATTTTATATAAATTTATGTATCATCCATCATATGTTTTATATGCAGTTGAATTATCAAGTTATAGTTTGTAAGCTTTTAGTTTATGTATTTTACATTATATAACAATTGTTACAAATTATATTAGTCGGACGACGACGACCTTTTTGGTGTAGGGGTTAGAAACTCTGACCGGTTCGCGAAGGTCGCGGGTTCGAATCCCGCTAGGGGCATTTTACAAAAAAAATGTATTTATAAAATACATTTTTTTTAATACCCAATAAATTTTGGAAATGGGTAACTGTTGGAGCGACGGATCGCTCTTCGACGTGTTTTAATGTTTCATTACGGATATAAAGAAGAATTTTGTAGTGGTAGAGCCACGCTGTAAGCTATTAGCTTGCAGCATGAATGGGCCGGCTCGACCGGGGAAGTACCACCCTCTCGCAGAAGACCGACGTCTGAGTAGTGGCATTTTGCCACTGCGCTTCGTCCGGTGAGCGAGGGCGCCGGAGGCCCACCTTCCAGTCTCTCTCCAGAATGGTAGCGGTATTTAAAGAGTTAGTACCCCAGGAGGGTACCAGCACTGCTGGAGAATCCCTCATCGCTCAGGCTGCCCTACTTATTCTGGGGTGGACACCTTCCTCAAAGGCCGGCAACGCATCTGTGACCCTTTTGGTGTTGCGGGTGTCCATGGGCGGCGGTGATTGCTTTCCATCAGGTGACCCGCATGCTCGTTTGCCGCCCTCTCATATAAAAAAAAAAAAAAAAAATGTATAAATTATTTAAAGAAATGAAATCTAATGAAATAAATGAAACACACACACCAACACACACCAACACACACCAACACACACCTAACACTCGTATTCACTATTCATTATATTAGCTGTCATTTCTTTATCTATCATATTTCGATTTGTTACTTTTCCTCTTCTCCCACATTTTTAGTTTTTTAATTTGTCAAGCTTCATTTTTGGCTTTATGGATTGTAATTAGTTTCTTTATTGTAATGAACATGTAACGCTGTGAAGTTTGCTAAATAAAATAAATAAATAAATAATTCGTAATAAACAAATTTATCGGTAAAAGTGCGGAGATTCCAGAATGGTAGCGGTATTTAAAGAGTTAGTACCCCAGGAGGACCAGCACTATTAGTGCTGGAGAATCCCTCATCGCTCAGGCTGCCCTACTTATTCTGGGGTGGACACCTTCCTCAAAGGCCGGCAACGCATCTGTGACCCTTTTGGTGTTGCGGGTGTCCATGGGCGGCGGTGATTGCTTTCCATCAGGTGACCCGCATGCTCGTTTGCCGCCCTCAAAATAAAAGATTCCCCTGTAGGTGTCACTTAGCATGGTGAAAAAGAATTTAGGTAGGAGTCGTTTTTAGGGGACGCCTTACGCTAAGAGGTTCCTACTTAAAAGACAGATTAGGGGTTGTTGGTGAAAATGGGCATTACACCGATCATCTAGTCCCAAACTAAGCAAAATAGGGTTATTATAAAAAATTAGTGACTACCTGAATGACAAACACGCTTGGTGTAGACTGGTAGACCAGCTCCACAAAATTATGAAATTGTATTAGTTATATATAAAGGTTATCTTTTGACGACCTTGGGGCATATGTTTGTATGATGAATACAGACTAATACAGTGTTCCCGAGTTATGGATGTTTTTCATTTATATATGTATTTATTTACAAAAAAATATGTATTTGTGTAGTTTATCAACCATTTGGTATCTATAATACAAGCCTAGTTGCTTAGTGTGGAACTAGATGGCGCTGTGTGTATGTGCAAAGATATTTATTTATTTATAACGTCACGACCTCTATCCCAAATGGAGTGGTCAGAGATATTCCAAACAAATAGTGTTTGGGTGTTCCAAATATTGAAAGTTTAATGATTGAAACAACTTCCACGGTTTACCTTTTATGAGATATACAGAAATGCACACGTGACAAGGGGTGCAGGCAAACGTGCAAAACTATAGATGTTTTTTGGTGGAAAGTCCCTTAGTCACCTTTAAGGACTCCCACAGGAATGGACGGGTTGGTTCTATTCTAACTTAATTTCCCTTTAGACAAATATTTGACGAGAATCAGTTGATTTCGAGGAGATTTACCATTTATAATTATTCTTTAATGCACAAGAAATATAAACATATTAGAGTCAGATTTATGGTCCAACAAAATTAACCCAACAAACGTTGGCAATTGCACATACACGACAATAAAATAATATATTCATTAAAAAAAACTATAGTCTTAAAAATGTTGTTGCCGAGAAACTTTTCAACAACCGATTGGTGTAGTGGATAGTGACCCTGTCAGCGAAACCAACGGTTGTGGGTTCGAATCCCGCGGCAGGTAAATGTTTGTGTGATGAATACGAACATTTATTCCGGAGTCATGGATGTTTATATAAATATTTATGTATGTTTATCCGTTATCTAGTATCCATAGTACAAGCTTTGCTTAGTTTGGGACTAGATGAATTGGTGTAAGTGACCGAAATATTTATATTATTATTATAAAAAAAAAAAAGTTGATAATGATGAAATTTATGTATCAGCTTTGATGACGGAATCATCAGCATACTGCTCATTACTGAAGTAATTGGCGTAAGAACTAAGAACTGTAGTTATATGTTCATCTCCACAAATGACACAGAGGCACTCAACGAAACACCGTGTAATTATTTACTCAAGTCATTCATTTACGGTAAAGTCGTCAGTATAACTTCCTTTCTCGAAGCAAAACATGAATTTAACTATACTTTGCGAACCGACTCCGCGACTCTGTGGCCCGTATTAAATCTCAATACAAGTCTTGACGCTGTGTCAACCGAGATGTGTGTTAAGCAGTTGACGCTATCTCAAGCTCCGTGCTAATTTATAAACCAATCTTGAGGTCTACTCAGCTGATATCACTTCTCAAGTATTCGCCTCAGCGGCGAATGAATGATAGTCTTGAGTTTCGTTTATCAATACGCGCACCTCTCAAGTGAGTGCTGCTTGAGTATGCACGTGCTTTTCAGGTCTCAAGTTAGGTTTATTAATCAACACGTTTACTTGAGACCGGTCGCAAAACATCTCAATCTTGAGAATGGTTTATTAATACGGACCTGTGAAACGGAACGCCGAACCCTCAGATTTTAATCGGAATTAATAAATGAATAGGAGTGTCAGTGGCTCTGCGGTTAAGACACGGTCTCCCAATTTAAGAGGTCCAGATTCGATTCACAGGCAGGCCATGTACCAATGAGTTTTTAATTCCAACAACATTACTTCAAGTATAACCGAGAAAAACAGTTATTTTTAGAGACTACTTTGCAATTATTTTCTATCGGGTGAAGTTTATGTATTCATGTTTTGTAAACGGCCATTAGGTCAGAAATACGATAAATAATGATTACTAATTTTTCAGTAATGATATGAACTATAGGTTTTACACAAAACGAACCTCATTCGGTTCAATTTAGATGTTTCAGCCTCTTAAGCCAGTAGGAGGCTACCTACAGCTGCCTTCAATTGTAAACAACCGGGACCGACTATTTAACGAGCCCTCCGAAACACGGAAACCCTCGTATTAAAATGCCACTAATGGTCACCCATCCAAGGATTGACCGCGCCAGAGGCTTTTTGGCGGGAACTCAGCGAGAGATGTTGCATTTTTAATTTTAATATCTTGAAATTTGAGCATTCTGAGTTTTGGAGCTTAATAATGGCAAGAATATTTAAGGTTTCGGGTCCCCACAAGAAGCCGCAAAACAAAGCATTCTGTAACTTTACTGAAGAATTACAATAGAATGTTTTCGTGTTTAGGCTGATGACTTTATTGCCAAGCCATAATTAAAAAAAATATGGTCAGACATTGCCTTCGATAATCAATTTGCTTCAATAGCAATTAAATTCCATTGTCTTTTATAAATACTTAGCCAGTAAATAGGGTTTCTTATTTAATGTCACGCAAGCCGCTGGCTCTCTCATCTTATATTATTAATGCGAAAGTATGGGTGTTTGTTTGTTGCTCCACGCAGGCGAAGCCGCGGGCGGGAAGCTAGTACTGAAATATTTCAATGTAGTTCAATGAAAACTGAAAGATTAATTAGTGATACGGTAAAAAAATTCTTTTTTTTTTCTTATATGAGAGGGCGGCAACCGAGCATGCGGGTCACCTGATGGAAAGCAATCACCGCCGCCCATGGACACAAAAGGGTCACAGATGCGTTGCCGGCCTTTGAGGAAGGTGTAGGCTCGTTTTTTGAAGGTTCCAATGTCGTACTCGTTCGGGAATACCGCTGCCGGAAGTCCGTTCCACAGGGTGGTCGTACGTGGTAAGAAGTTTCTTGAGAAACGTACAGTGGTAGACTTCCACTCATCCAGGTGATGTGGATGGAAATTTAATTTTCGGCGAGAAGTGTATGCTTTCCTGTGAACCACAGTCGTATTTTAAAGGTAATTGCCTAATTTATATGGCACTACCCATCATCAAAAATCGGTCATTATTGAAGAAAGTATCGGTGTACATAATTTAAAAATCCGGCCAAGTGCGTGTCGGACTACGCGCAGTGTAAGATTCTATACTTACTTATGTACCTGCTTCTATTTGTATTTTTATATTGTTCCGTTATGCCTATATACTCGTAATTACCTACATACAACACGCATACAGAAGCATATTTCATATCTATATATATATCGTATATTATTTCAAGTATATTTATTTAAAAACAGTAACAAATAAAGAGATGGAATTTAAATATAAACTAGAACAAATGTAAAAAATTGGGGCCGCGAGCGCTGGCGGCGTTTCCTCGTTGTATGCAGATACTTAAGCGTTGGACGAGGAAACAACCAGCTCTCAGGTCACCAGTGACATCGACTAAGCGCTTTGAAATATCAAAG
The DNA here is from genome assembly GCA_949316235.1 of Oegoconia quadripuncta. Taxonomy (NCBI): domain Eukaryota; kingdom Metazoa; phylum Arthropoda; class Insecta; order Lepidoptera; family Autostichidae; genus Oegoconia; species Oegoconia quadripuncta. Next base: position 30,054,642 of record OX438749.1, read on the forward strand.
AAAAATTTAAGAGCGCCCGGCCCCCAAGGACCTAAAGTTTCGACTCCGAAAGCAAGGAAAATGTATTCGGAACCGATGTCTCTATATTCGTTAATTTTGATGTTATATACCATAACATATATATATGTCGTATATTATTTACATTAATCCAGCAATGTTGATTTTTTTGATTCGTGTCGCACTTGTACCTATGATTCTCCTCGGGTAATAGCTGAAAATCAGGATTTTGTTCTTTGAACAATCTCATACACTGAGCTGTGACCCATTTGTCCTACTGCAGCACACATATGCTTTAGTTATAAGCTAGTTATAAGTTACTAATAGACGTATTCTGTAGTTATACCTACATTATAAGTTTTATAAAAATTCTTGCAAAACTTAATGTATGTATGTGACTGGAGTAACAAATAAACGCTTTATCTATCTATCTATACACCGTGTAACGGTTAAGTGTAGTCATATTTTAAGGGCTTGTTCTACCCATCAATACGAACAACTTTTACTATGGGGGCAACTTCGAAATCGCGAAAAAAAAATGAGCTGTTCCATAGAAAATTTCAATAACCTCCCGATGCAATGTATGAAACAGCTGATTTTTTTTTCGCGATTTCGAAGTTGCCCCCATAGTAAAAGTTGTTCGTATTGATGGGTAGAACAAGCCCTTAAAATATGACTACACTTAACCGTTACACCCTGTATATACTTGCCCTCACAATATCTGGACTTAGGGGCTTTTTGATGTTTGACAAATAATTTTCAACGAAAAGTTGCAATTTATGAGTTTTTCGAATATAGTATATTTCCCTATCCATATTCTGACGTAGTTATCTATAATACTATTACGTAATTATTATTTTGTATATTTACACTACACTATACATACACTAAACTAACTATAATTATTTATTGTTATGCTGCTCATTATTGTACTGACGTGGCGTCCGTGCGACACTGGGCATTTGGGGGCACTGAAAACCAGCGCTGTGATTCGTCACAGCATGAGCTGAGTGCTAACCCATTTGTGCACGCCGCAACATGTGACAGCATTGTGGGATCTTCTTGATAATTGTATTTCTATTTACTACTTCTTTGTTTTTGTATCGTGTTGTGGCGTTCATAATAAACTATTCTTATTGTTATTCTATCCCTAAATCGAATAACTGTATAAAAAACCATACCTATATTATTTTAATACGACCTATCCAAGGACGCCCCACACGATGGGGCACACAAATAAATGGAAATTCATCCCCACTACGTGTAGGGCAGCTACACCTCGGACAGACAGACATGGCAAAACTATTTTTTTTATTCACAACGGGTTAGATCTTGACCTCAATCACACCCGATGTTAAGTGAAGATCACTACGAACCCTAAAAACGTTACACACAGAGTCCTCTTTCTGGGCGTTTGCTAAAAATAGATTTCTAACATTCGGTACTATGTGGTATCGTCACGTAAACAGAATAGAACCAATCAATCTCTTCCCATGGGTGTCGTGAATGACGACTAATGAACTTTCCATCAAAAAACATCTATAGATTAGCAAGTTTTAGCGGCGAAGACTCATCCTCTGTCATGTCTACATTTCTGGATATTTCAAATGGTGAACCGTTGTTTCAAGCATTAAACTTTAATATATGGACCACCCAAACGCTTATGTCTTGAATAACAATCATTAATACTTCAAATCCCACCTATTTTCTATTATGGAGAATACTATCACATAATATTTTCTCTATTTGAAGGCTACAAGTTACGACATAGGCCCACCAACTATACATTCTTATCAGATTAGCTGCATGTTTATTGTTTATTACCTCATAGCTCTTACTCGATCAGGACAATGTAGAAAGGATTGGGTTAGGTTAACAACCGATTCTGGTGATGAGGTCACTCTCTCACCAACATCCTCACTCTGGGGCACCTGTCACTAGTCAAACCCAATACGGACATTTTTGAAGCCTGGGATAATTATGATCTGTCCAAGGCTTTTGATTGCGTACATTACGATATGTTATTTAGGAAACTACACCACTACGGCATATAAGGTCAGATTTTGTATCCTTAAAATCACATTTCTGCGATAGGATTCAGAGAGTTGATGTTAATGGTACTAAGTCGTCTGGGTCTAAGGTTAGTATAGGCGTGCCTCAAGGTTCAATTCTTGGACCATTTTTATTTCTTATACACATACGTACAGCATGCTCCATCTTTCTTGTGAGGTAGCATTATTATAATTATCTTAAGTCTTATCCAGGTGACCATGTAACTAGCAACCATGTTGATGTTGCATCTTTAGAAGTCAACGCCTATTGTTCCGCCTAATAACGGCTGTATAACCTAAGTAATTCGTAACGTTGATGCTGTAAAATGGTCAGATACCGACCTAGGTAAATAGAACCCGTTCGGAACTAAAACGACCACTTCCCAAAACAATCACTTCCGAAAAGGATCACTTTCCAAATCGCAGCCTCTCCCCCACCTATATAACTCGTAATGCTTCTCAACAGCTCGCGAAACCACCTCCCACTTGCTCACCGGTCAAGCAAACCCACACAAATAAACTCCCACCCATCTCACCCTCACTTTGGCTGAGGATGATTCTCTTTAGTAAGCTGCTTCGCTAGCGTTTTCAAGGCTGCCGAAATCGCGGACTTCGGAGCAAGCCGGAGGAACGGCTCGCCGTCGCTATCAATCACTAGAGCTTAATCTCATCAATCGCTCGCCCCCGCCATGTAACGCTGAAAAAGTCACCGGCCTGTCAAAAACCAACTGAATCATGACCCACTCGGCCGATAATTTATTTGAATTCGTCAAAACAGTTCGTTACCTGACATGTGGCACTTGGACTTTTTGAATATTAGGGAAACTGCACCAACACGAGTCAGATGTCTTTTTGACCTTTGTTATTGAAGCAGTAGGGTTACGTTTTAGAAAAATTCGGATTTCAAGTGTCGTTCCGCGTAGTCAAGCTAAAGTAGCCTATATTTTCAATAACACGTGCGATTTAAAAAACAAAAGTAACAGGTTAGAAAAATTCGGATTTCAAGTGTCGTTCCGCGTAGTCAAGCCAAAGTAGCCTATATTTTCAATAACACGTGCCATTTAAAAAACAAAAGTAACATTAAAGGAGAATAGGTATAAGGAAATATCAAGTGTATTTACAATAACAAAACTGTTACTAAGGAAATATATAAAGAAATCCGACCTAATAGTATTTGAATGAGTACATACCTACTCTCAGTCTGTATGCAAGAGCCTGGGCAGGACACTCTCGCATTCCGTTTTGCCAATTTAAACTGAAAAAAAAGCTAAACCAAGCCCATAATAGACTCGTAGAAGTGAATTAGGAAAAGGTATAAATACTTGTACCGTGTGAGATATGGAACAATGTAAAATAGGGAAATTTGTTATGAGTTTAAATGTGTAACTATATGTCCTAAGCAGATGATTAAATTATCCATTCAATGAATTGCCTAGGCGTTCAGTAAAGGTGCAGACATGCTAGTAGGTAGCACGAAAACGTGCTATTAATGAGCAAGTGCTACCTAGTGGCATGTGTGTGAATTTTTGAGCATGCTACCTGAGGCGGGGGTCGGAGGGGACGTCATTTAACATTCGAACCCGCGACCTTTTGGTATAGCAGGCAGAATTTTTAACCAATACACCAAACAGGTCGTCGAAGTTAGCTTTCTCCTTTTTAGAACATTTAAATAAAAGCTTGTATTATTATTTCTCATACTTTTTATTTATTTCTTCTCCTTTTATTCCTTCACGACAGAACGTTTTGGATGCAATTGCAAACAAAAGGATGGTTTTATTCGGTTCAGTCCAATCACTACGATGGCTATTCGCGTAGGAAATAGCAAGTGTACGGATTGTTTGCTTAAAAGCATGCTCATTCGGGAACATGCTTAAAACTAGCATGCTTATTGCTAGCAAATGATGTATCAGTTCAAGAGATTTGTGGTGTGGTATTAAAGATCATGTCTGTCTATACCTTTATGTTTATATGTGGATAACACTGCGCAATCGCACCGCGTAACACAATTGCTTTGGGAATTGTAATCATTTATGACGTCAACGCACCGTCCATCCTTCATGTCTATCTGCACCTTTACTGAACGCCTAGGCAATCAATTGAATGACGACCGATTGGTGTAGTGGATAGTGACCCTATCAGCGAAACCAACGGTTGCGGGTTCGAATCCCGGGACGGGTAAATGTTTGTATGATGAATACGAACATTTTTGTTTATCCGTTATCTAGTATTCATAGCACAAGCTTTGCTTAGTTTGGGACTAGATGTTGGTGTAAGTGTCCGAAATATTTATTATTTATTTATATTTATATCCTTGTCACATCGTAACACAATGACAAGGACAGATAGTCTATTAGTATCACTATAGTTTTGAGTTAGTAGACCCCAGAAGCCCATGACTGTAACTGAAAATTTAGAAGACCCGCGACAGACTTTGGCCTGTATTAAAAAACCAATCTCAATACAAGTCTTGAGGCTGTATCACCCGAGATGCGTCTTAAGAAGTTGACGCTATCTCAAGCTCCGTGCTAATTCATAAACCAATCTTGAGGTCTACTCAGCTGAGATCACTTCTCAAGTATTCGCCTCAGCGGCGAATGAATGATATATAGTCTTGAGTTTCGTTTATTAATACGCGCACCTCTCAAGTGAGTACTGCTTGAGTATGCACGTGCTTTTCAGGTCTCAAGTTAGGTTTATTAATCAACACGTTTACTTGAGACCGGTCACAAGACAGTTCTCAATCTTGAGAATGGTTTATTAATACGAGCCTAAGACTTCATCCAAATACTCCAAATACGAGTGGTTAGAAACTCTGACCACTATACCAAAAGGTAGCGGGTTCGAATCCCGCTAGGGGCATATGTTTGTGTGAAAAATAGGGACATGTCTACCCGAGTTAAGTATGGATTATTTTTATTTCTCAGGCGCGTAGGTTTGCTCACAGTGTTTTCCTTCACCGTTTAAGAATAGTCGGAAAAATCCAATTTGGTAATAAAATTAAATTTAAAAACTCATATTCGATTATGGTTTTGAAAATAAAAACTACCTATAAAAATAAGAATAATTTTATTGGACACAGAAATAAAAATACACAGTACAAAATAGCGATGATAGCTACTGTATTGGAAACTGTAGTGTAGCTATAAACGCCCATCTCCAAAACTTTACTTTACTATTTATTTTATATAATACTTAGTATTATATAAAATAAATATTGTAACAGAACAGAACTAATAAGTATAACAACACCACCAAAATGAGACAAATAAAGAAAAATTACAAAAAAATTCTTAAGTATCTACATAACTCACAATAATGTACAAACCTTTATTATTCGAGATTACATTAAAATGAAGTCTACCTTTTTATTCATGAGTTTTATACAATATTTATAAACATTACAGTAATGTGTGTAATGTTCACATTATCATCTTTTTTTTTTTTTTTATAAGGTAAATATATTAAATTTAAAAACAGTAACAAATAAAGAGATGGAATTTAAATATAAACTAGAACAAATGTATAAAATTGGGGCCGCGAGGCAAACAAACATATTTATAAACAACTTATTATAATATAATACAATTTATTATAAAAAAAAAAAATCACAAATGTTGTTTGTTATGTATATATATGTATGTGTGTACGTACCAATACCTTCTATTTCACTTACCTAATATGCCCTATTTTTGCTCTTTTAAAGATTATGGGTTACAATTTGTGATTTCATAATTATATGAATAATAAGACAGCTATGTCCATGCTTGCTTATCATTCAAATAGTCAGTGATTTTATAATAGCCTTTTGACTAATAATTTCTGTTTTATGATTGCTTTAAATTTATTTACCTAAAGGCAAATTTTGAATGTCTACTGGATCCTTATTATAAAAGCGTATACATTGCCCTTTGAACGATTTACTAACTTTATGAAGTCGGCTAACATAAACTGATAACTGGTTCTTTTCCTTGTATTAACATTGTGCCTATCACTGTTTTTAGCGAATAAAGTTATATTTTTTTTGCACATAACAAATTCTCATAAATGTATTGAGAAGTCATTGTTAAGACATTAATTTCCTTAAACTTATCTTTAAGAGACACTTTAGGTCCTAATTTATAAATGGCACGAATAGCACGCTTCTGCAGAACAAAAATGATATATGTATGTCAGCAGCGTTTCCCCACAACAATATGCCATATATGCCATTTATTTTGTAGGTACACAAGGTACACTTAAAGTAGTCAGATTTTACATTGTTTAAGCTACTGCTTGTTCAAAAGGCAATTTTCCCCTGAGAAGAACAAGCAAGAAACTCGAGAGGTTGCTCTTTTAAAAAAAAAGGTTTTTATATTACAAAATTATTAATTATCATTTCATATTATAATATTTCATTATTAATTGTGAAATAGCCTGGTTATGCGAACGGGCTGTTTATGTCCACGAATGTTTATCATCTAAGTAATCTGATTAAGTTTCTGTTTTATAGTATCTTTCTATAAATTTATTGAAAGGAAAATGTTATATTATGTATACTCGAAAAACATTACCCTCCTACCAAAAATCGTAACCGCCTCCATGGCTCAATGTAAACAACATTGGGTTTACGATTCGAAAGTCGCGGGTTCGATCCCCAGCGGTGTACATGTTTAAGTACTCGGTTTGGTTGGCGGTAGGGCATTTTAAAATGTCCGCCTGGCTAGCTACCACCATCTTATCGAAATCTGCCGCCAAGCAGCAATGTTAATAGCATTGTTGTGTTCCGGTTGTCAGAGATAAGATAGCCAGTCCCCCAAATGTGTTGGGGTTTCCGGGTCAGTACGCTTCCACCTTCGACCTCATCTTCACTTAACATCAAGTGTGATCGAAGTCAAGTACGAACCCGTCGCGCATAAAAAAAAGCAGGGCGCTGAAACATTCAGGCTGTTCCAGGGCCGCGTATTACCGTCTCCTGCTTTATGATGGCTTTGAATTTAATGTCTACTGGAACATAATGATAAAACTTTAGACTGAGACCGGGTGGACAAGAAACACAGTACAGATAGAAACAGCTTGTTACCAGTCTATGATTGCTGGAATACAAACGATAATCAACGTTAATACTATTTAAATAGGTATTATATTTTGATTGTTTCTTTATGATTCCGACTGTACTTAATATAGTTTTGATTGATGTTTCCAAGGCCCCAATCACAGCGATTACATGAAGATAACACCTCTTTATAGATAAGTTTACACTACATGCTATGCTATACTATGTATAATAGATTTTTATCGCCCGCCCCAAAAAATACCCGCCTTTAAAGTACGTTTCGAATCCACTGGCTATAGAGAATCCTTCTTTTGTAATCAGGTACAATACAGGGTTGAATTTGAATTCGTGTAATTCCAATTAATGAACATTACGAACAACTTTTCCCAAGGAAAAATTTCGATTGTCCATACAAAGTTGACCATTCTGAAACCACCTTTAGATATTTTTTTTTTCTTTAATTAAAAACTGGTTTCGCATTTGACTACTATCTTACCTAATGGAAAGTGACGATGTAGCCGAAGATGTATCACGCGCACCCAGTAAATGCCTATTCACTCTAGACTTGAAGATCCCAAGGTTGTAAGTGTCGGGAAAAACCGACGCGGGCAGTGAGTTCCATACCTTAGCAGTCCGCATTATAAATGATGAAGCAAAGCGCTTAGTGCGGATGTTCGGTATGTTGACAACATATGGATATAAAACCCTCCCCGCGCCTGGTTGTCCGAAGATGGAAAGGGGATGGTGGAATAAGATCGTGCAATTCCATCGCACACTCACCGAAATATATCCTGTAAAACACTGAAAGGCATGCGACCCTACGGCGGTGTTCAAGGCTTTGCAATTTGCCGGTAACCGTTGAGTCATCGCCTATGAGTCTTATGGCGCGTCGTTCCACAGAATCGAATGCAGCCAGTTGGTACTTGGCTGATCCGTCCCAGAGGTGACAGTAGTATTCCATGCACGAGCGATCTGAGCTTGGTAAAGCTGCAGCAGCTGCTTTGGTGTGAAATACTGCCTGACCTTAGAGAGAATTCCAAGCTTCCAAGCTTATTATGGAAATCCAACAATTTTCGGTTGAGTTTGGCTATGGTTCCTAATGGAAAGTTGTTCGTAATCAGGAGTGGAGTCACCAGGAAACAGAAATTACACAAATTAAATTTAGAGTAGAGGAATCACTTTATATTTTAATTAGAAAAATCATATAATATTATAAGTTAATCCATAGCATTTTTGTTCTGTTTCTTTCTTTTTATACAAAATACAAAATAGTTTATTTGTTTTATAAATCATACAATTACCAATGTGTTGTGGGATCTTTCTTTTAAGCATCAAAATGCCTGTGCCAGAAAGATCCACTTATATAGAACTTATATAGAAGGTATGATCAAGATGCAGATATAACATTGTAACTTTATCTAAACAACCATAACCAAATAACAATAACTAAGTATATCTAATTAACTATAACTAAATAATTATAAATGGGTATGTGTGTGTGCGTGCGTGCGTGCGTATTACCTATGTATCTGTATGAAAGTAATGCGTAATATTACTTTCACATAGATACTAACTTTAATTATTTTTTTCAGTAACGATTTTCCTAGCTATAAAGTTATAAAAGCATATACTTACAAGTGTAGGTATATACCAATGATCTCTTTCTCATAATTATTTAAGTTATGATTGACACTATTTCTCAAAAATTCAGAAATATTTTTACGATCCTACATAATCTTTTTATAAACAAAACCTGTTTGTAGTATTGTAACGAGGTATATCGCAGTCACACCATTTGTGAATTTTAAGTTAATTTTCAAGGGCAACCCATTTTGTTGCAAATATGCAGGGCTAGCACAAATAACATTCGACAAAGTATCTAAATCTTGTCACTTTTCGTAGCACAAATTAGGTCACATGGCATTGCATGCATTCTTTCTCTCACAGCCTCCATGTCGCGTCTTTCTCACTCGAGTCGCAGTCGTGGCAGCCTTGATAGTGTACAAAAACTATGATGTGCAAGCTATATTTAAGTATAGCACGCAGTATGAACTTGGCTTTAAATTAACCACATGCAATGCGCTTTGTTTGAAGAACCTAGATAATTTGGTAATTCTCTTCCTAAAATAAGTAGGTAGTTCATCAACGATATTTCGTCACCAAATTATTAATCGTCATTTAAGCATTTAAAAAACCCATACTGGTTTGCATGATAGTTGTATGGACAACGACGAAGCAATTAACATAATCTTTTGTTACAAATAGATACCTACGTTTTTGAAAATACAAGTACTTTTTTATGATTAACGGGATACGCGTTTCACCACAATCTCAGCTGATGGAAAGTGACGATGTGGCCGAAGATGAAGCACGCGATCTTAGTAGATGCCTATTCACCCTGCTCTTGAAGATACCAAGGCTGTAGGATTCAGGAAAGACGAAGGGAATTCCATGCTTTGGCTGTTCGCATTATGAATGAAGAGTCGAACCGCTTAGTGCGAATGTTCGGTATATTAACTACATACATTTGTAGTGGGTGATTCAGTGAGATAATAAATAAATAAATAATAAATAAATATTTGGTGGCCTACACCAATCATCTAGTCCCCAAACTAAGCAAAGCTTGTACTATGGATACTAGATATCGGAACGGATTGATAGATACATAAATATTTATAAAAACATCCATGTTGTTATTAACATTTTATTTATTAGCTCTGGCAATATGGGGCAAATGATAGTTCTCTTTGGCTGGATAAGTTTGTGAACAACTTGGCTCCTCCCTCTTCTGCCCCAAATTATGACTCCATTCCTTCACCAACCCAGTTACTTTCTCTCAATCCAATGGACCGCTCGTTCACCGGACTAACTTTTGTCTTGAACTCTCCGGGCATCGACGGCATACCTTACTCTTTCTCTTAAAACATTTCCTTTAATAATTCTGGATGCCCCCGGACACTTGGAAATAGACTGGACACACTTTTGCAAAATCCTCCAAAAGGCTGTGCGGCATGGTGCCCAGAGGGCAAGAGGCGTTCCCTCTTTGAATGAGGAGGCTGATATGCTGCCTGGCTAATAATTAGCCGTTAAGCTCTCTTGCGTTCTATCGCTAAATTGAAACATGTCGCTAGAAATTACAAATATGGAATTCAGCTATTTTAACAATGTCAAAAAACTGTGTTGAAATAAAAAATAAAAAAAGAGGGCCCCTGCAGTTTAAAAGTAGAGTTCTTTCGCTAAATTAGGTACCACGTAAGCGCCCTAGAAGTAAATTATGCACTCGGTATTTAGGCTTATTTATTAGACGTTTATCCTCTTATCCTTACTTCTAGGGCGCTTAGGTGGTACCAAATTTACTTAGCTACCATTTATTACTTCAGTTTGCTACTGCATTACCTACTCTATGTCCCGTAATCTTTATCAGTGCGTAATGAATTTCATAAAAGTTGAATTATAAACAACATCGGACGATGTCTGTGAGATAATGTATCGTGAACTTTTAGAGGTCGTCGTCATCGTTTCGTACTAGTTTAAAATTTAAGAGGGCTTATACAGTGCAGTGGCGCTCTCATAGAATAAATTAAGATTTATTTTCAAATCCATATTTAATAAAAAAAAAACACTCTGACGCCTAAAAGCTAAATAATTCATAAATAGCTTTAATTATGGTCATTTTCGAGAATTTCAAATTATTCATAAAAACTGACCCCTTTTTTATAATTGTGAATTCTGGAAAATAACGGTTATCAAAGCTATTTAGGTATTACTTCTAACTAGCTTTTAGTTCTCGAGTGCAGGTCAGAGCGATTTTTTTATTTATTTATTCTGTATTTAAGAAGAAATCTTAACTAAACCAATAAATAACTAGGCTGGTATTATGGGTACCAGATGGTTGATAAACTACACAAATACATTTTTTTTTGTAAATAAATACATAAATTAATGAAAAACATCCATAACTCGGGCACACATATCTGTATTCATCATACAAACATATACCCCTAGCGGGATTCGAACCCGCGACCTTTTGGTATAGCAGTCAGAATTTTTAACCACTACACCAATGGATCGGAATTGGTTTCAAGAGTAAGCCTTACAGGTCGTCTCCAATCCAGAATAAACCCTATTAAAGCGAGATGAAAAACGACGAGTGTCATTTTGTTTGACATGGTTGTGCGTGTGTGTCAAAGACTACTCTTTGACCGTACGTGTCACAGTAATGCGTGGTCCTATTTGAGTGTGGTTTTTCAGGGATAAATATTCAGCTTTATTCACGTTGTTTTATGTATTTTAATTAAAACATTACACATAAAACAATACACAAAATGGAAATTGGGACTGTCTTTGGTATGGGATGCAACCTGCGTCGATACCCTTGCTCCTTCCCATCTTCCAAGTACAAGCGGCACAGCTGGTTCCGCTGCCGCCTCGGCAGAAAGCGTTAAACGGCGCAAAAATGCCGGTCTCAGTGGAGATCACCTATTTGCGCCGTTTGGTGTAGAAACGCTTGGACGGCCCAACTCGGCATCGGGTGCTCACACTGTTTTTAGGGAGTTATCTGAGCGTCTGGTTGATGCATCCCACGATCGGTGGGCTGGCCCATACCTTGGTCAAAGAATCACACTTGCTATACAGCGAGGCAACGCGGCTATCCTTCTGGGTACCATTCCACCAACCAGAGACTTGGGGCTAGTTTTTTATTTGTGTTTTTTTTATAATAAATTGTATAATTATTGTTTCCGTAGACAGCGATAAATTAGCGATAGAATTCATTATTCGAGCGGTCAACTGACTATCATAGTACGCGGTTAATGGTTATTTATTTATTTATTAATTACTGTGTTTTGTTTCAGTACTACTTCTGCTAAGCGCCACATTCGTCTTGAGCCTCATAGGGACAGTATTCTTCTGTTTCACCAACACCATCAACGACGCCATACTCTCTGTAAGTACTTACAAATACAAAAAGTCTGTCGTCTACAGTGGCATTTTTTGCACTGCTTGAACACAACTTTTATATCTATAGTTTTCAATTTTCAATTTTTTTCAATTTTTTATTTGGGAAACTTACAGTACATTATAAAACACTATAATAAAGTAGTTATAGATAGATCATAGACCAAATTGTTTCCACAGATAGGTAGGTAACATATTAAGTATGAATGGTGTAAGTACACAGAGAACGGATTGAGATATTTCTAAATAATTGTAGTAATAAAGCGTTTAAGAGGAACAGAGTAGGTAGGTGTTAGGTTTTAAACGCACTTACAAACAAAGCAAAAAAAAAAAAACAAAAAATTAAAAATAGTAAATAATAAATCAGACATCACAAAATTCCACTATAACATTATACTTAATGTATATTTAGAGAAGGAATATAAGGGGTTACAATCTCTAAGTTTTGTAAGTAAATATAGGAAATTAGCTAGGTTAATAATAATTTCTAATGTTTATGTAATCCGAGGTGAAGCCATGTACCTACAAACACAGGTTAATCTAATGTAGGGCGTGGAAATCTACGGAGGTAAGGTTCCTCCTTTTTATGTGAAGTTTGATGTTAATAATGACGACCGATTGGTTGCTTGGATTGGTGGATAGTGACCCTGCCAGCGAAATCAACGGTTGCGGGTTCGAATCCCGCGACGGTTAAATGTTTGTGTGGTGAATATGGAATTTCTTCCTGAGTCATGGATGTTTATATAAATATTTATGTATGTTTATCCGTTATCTTAGTATCTATAGTACAAGCTTTGCTTAGTTTGGGACTAGATGATTGGTGTAAGTGTCCGAAATATATTAAAAAAAATACCTACAGCTAATTCATATTGATGTCAACACAAATAGGCCAAGGCCAAGTCAAGAGTACCCTAAACCGACGAGCATGTATGAACAACCTTATGAGAGTGAAGGAAGCAGAAGAGGTGTGTCAGGATCGTAGCAAGTGGACGTCTACGGGAAAAAGGCGTGACATTATGTTTTCTTTTTTAGTTTTATTCACTCCTTTCGGAGAAGGCAAAGGGATCTAAGCCCATACAGCCATGTCTTATTTCTCTTATTTCTTCAATTTATTTGTCAGTCTCAGTCAAAACAAGTAATTCGTCGTATACTTGGCGTATACAAACTCTAGTCATGGTCAAGTCATTCTTCAGTAAAGTGGCAGAATGCTTTACAAAAGATTTTGGCGACTTCCGAAAGGAAGGAAGGGATCCCGAAAGCTTCGTTACGCACTTTAATTTACACTTCCCTTCACTTGTACACCATCACTAACGTTTGCTGCACAATATTCTGCCATTATTAAGCTTCAAAAGTCAGAATGCACAAATTATAAGAATTATAAAGAAAAATGCAACTTCACTTGCAGAGATCCGTACAAAAAGCCGCGTGACATTATGTATGTATGTATGTGAACACAAATATTCTAAACAGTTGCGACGATTGCCATAAGAGAAAGTTATTATTTTGTGGTTGTATTTTTTCACATTTAATAGCAAATTTTATCATACTACCAGTCCAGTGACAAAACGCTGTATATCACGGACAATATTTTGAGCTGGTGGTAATTTAAAATTATTCTTTTTCCAGAACATGGTGATTAGGAACAACTCGCTAGCATACTCCATATGGCGGCGACCGAACGTCCAGCCCCTGATGAAGGTGCACCTCTTCAATTACACCAACTGGGAGCGAGTGAGGGACGGCCTGGATGAACGGTTACATGTGGAAGATGTCGGTCCGTACGTCTACTCGTAAGTGACATTATTATAGTAGTCAATCCATATAGCCACTGATTTTCTTCATGGTTTAAAACTTTTCAACAACCGATTGGTGTAGTGGATAGTGACCCTGTCAGCGAAACCAACGGTTGCGGGTTCGAATCCCGCGACGGGTAAATGTTTGTGTGATGAATATGAACATTGTCGCGGACATAAATTGTATCTTTGTTCTGCAGAAACGAGCGGTTCGCGCGATTTACAAACTGGGCCTCAGAGTGTCTCTTAGGAATAAATTTAAAGAAATTAATATATTAACATTAGCATCGCAATATATTTACGAAAACTTAATGTATGTAAGAAAAAATATAGAATCGTTTAAGAAAAAATACCAGATATAAAAATAAACTTGCTGTTCATGCCAGCCGTTTACACAAAGTCACTAAGTCATTTAAGGGGCAATGTATACGCTTTTATAATAAGGTTCCAGTGGACATTCAAAATTTACCTTTAAATAAATTCAAAACCATCATAAAACAGACATTATTTACCAAAGGCTATTATAAAATTTCTGACTAGGTATCTGGATGATAAGCAAGCATGGACATAGACCGCTCGGCGATATTCAGCCTAATTATACAATGTAATATAATTGTAACCCAAACTTATTTAAAAGAGCAACCCTTGAGTTTCTTGCTCGTTCTTCTCTGGGGAATCTGCTTTGCGAATGAGCAATAATGTCAATAATTTATAAGATAAAAAATCTGACGTTTTCAAGTGATAATCTTTATCCTACGAAATAAATATTTTTTGACTTTGACTTTGACTATTTATTCCTGAGTCATGGATGTTTATATAAATGTTTATGTATGTTTATCCGTTATCTAGTATCCATAGTACAAGCTTTGCTTAGTTTGGGACTAGATGATTGGTGTAAGTGTCCGAAATATTTATTTATTTATTTATACACATCGAAATACACATTAAGGGGCTCAAGAATAAACTAACCAACCCTTAGATTATGTTATTTCATCGGTATCGTCATCGATCACGTTGACCAATGAGAAACCGTCAAATTGCCGAACGAGCGATGAGCCAACCAATCACCATGTTGTCCCAACACGTTTGGGTGTTCGACACCTTCACCTTTTTTATACAGAAATGAAATGCACACGAGACAGGTTGAGCCACGAGTTAAACCGTGCAAGAGGCTTTTTGGTGGAAAGTCTATTAGTCGCCTCTTAGGATACCCACGGGAATAGACTAGTTGATTCTATTATTTTTACTTACCGAAACCTCACAACGTACACGATAACAGTTTAAGTCGAGAAAGCGTGGACATTGCTAGCGACTACAGTGCCAGTCCGTGTCATGGTGCTTAGACAATAAGATCTAAAAAGTATAAAAATATTCAGTGTTACATATCTGTAATATAATTAAATAAATATCTTTGCAGCAACACACAGCGCCATCTAGTTCCACACTAAGCAACTAGGCTTGTATTATAGATACCAGATGGTTGATAAACTACACAAATAAAAAACATCCATAACTCAGGAACACATGTCTGTATTCATCATACAAACATATGCCCCTAGCGGGATTCGAACCCGCGAACTTTTGGTATAGCAGCAGAGTTTCTAACCACTACACCAAACAGGTCGTTAGGGAGATATCAGTGAAATGACCATAAAACCTGAAATGCTAAACAGTGAAGGGTAAACGTTTTGCATGGCCCTCGCACCATCCACTTCCGCCCTCGCACATATTCATTCCTGCATCCACACTCCTCCCACTGTACATATAATCTCACTCACTCATAATACTTTGGTCTCCATACTAATTAAAGATAGAAAATAGGGTGTGTAGAATTAATGTCCTCCATTTTACATTGTTTATATTGAACGATGAAGGCGGTGAGAGATAAGAGAGTAAAGACAGTCTATCAAAATAATTTATAAGTAATTTCAATTATGCATTTACCTTCTACTTTCTTGATAAAGTAAGGTCACCTTCCTGATGCGACCAAATTCAATAAACTTATGTAGATAGGTACGTCCAGTTTAACCGCCTCCATGGCTCAATGTAAACAACATTGGGTTTACGATTCGGAGGTCGCGGGTTCGATCCCCAGCGGGGTATTTGTTTAAGTACTCGGTTTGGTTGGTGATAGGGCATTTTAAATGTCCGCCTGGCTATAGCTACCACCGTCTTATCCAAATCTGCCGCCAAGCAGCAATGTTAATAGCATTGTTGTGTTCCGGTTGTGAGAGATAAGATCGCCAGTCCCCAAAATGTGTTGGGGTTTCCGGGTGAGTACGCTTCCACCTTCGCCCTCATCCTCTCTTAACATCAGCTGTGATTGAGGTCAAGTACCAATCCGCTGTGCATAAAAAAAAAGTTGAACGAACTGAATCATGATCCATTCAGCCGATAAATCAGTGGCTAGATTCACACAGTGGAATGTCAACAAACAGTGCTAAAATAGTGCCCAAAGGTGAAACATTATGCCACTATAGTTTGAACTACAGTTTTCAAAAAGTATCTGATGTTTGGTACCTACGTCTCTCTTATGGAACGGTGCCAAAGTATTCGCACAAGCGCCCCAAGCACCAGGATACTAAAGGCCCCTATTAACAAACCAATCTCAATACAAGTGAGAGGCTGTATCACTCGAGATGCGCCTTAGGAAGTTGACACTATGTCAAGCTCCGTGCTAACTTATAAACCAATCTTGAGGTCTACTCAGCTGAGATGACTTCTCAAGTATTCGCCTCAGCGGCAAATGAATGATATCCTTGACTTACGTGAAACTCGGCGGACCTCCCAAATGAGTACTGCTTGAGTATTCACGTGCGTTTCACGTCTCAAGTTAGGTTTATTAATCAACACGTTTACTTGAGACCGATCACAAGACTGTTCTCAATCTTGAGAATGGTTTTAATTTTAAGTATTTGGGTCACTGGGTCACGGATACCCTTAAGGACGATTATGATATTGAAAGGGAGCGCAGGGCGCTGGCTGTAAGGGGTAATATGCTAGCACGGAGGTTTGCACGTTGTTCCTGTGAAGTGAAAATTACACTATTCAAAACCTACTGCCAAACTTTATACACGTGCAACCTCTGGAGCAATTACACCAAAAAAGCCTTCAGTGCCCTGCGCGTTCAGTATAATAACACCCTCAGGGGATTGTTGGGACTGCCTTCGCGCTGCAGCGCCTCGGGAATGTTCGCCGCCTGGAACACGGACGGCTTTCATGCCGTGCTGCGAAAGCGCGTGGCCTCGCTGAGGGAGCGGGTGCGGGGCGGTAATAACAGTCTCCTGAGGGTGATAGCCGAGAGATTAGACAGCCCTGTTCTCGCTCACTGGATGTCGATGCATGTGGCATCCAATGAGCATTTTAAATTTTTTTGAAAAAATTTACTGACATAGTTATTAAGTTGTTTGGTACTAACACTTTTGTATATTTATATTTATGTGTATGTATTTTATTTTATAATGTATGGACCTCAAAGTCCGAAATAAATGATTTCTTTCTTTCTTTCTTTCTTTAATTTGAGAGGGCGGCAAACGAGCATGCCGGTCACCTGATGGAAAGCAATCACCGCCGCCCATGGACACCCGCAACACCAAAAGGGTCACAGATGCGTTGCCGGCCTTTTAGGAAGGTTAATAAACCGGGCCTAAGATGCCTAATTATAAATTGAAATACAACTTTCATAATGAATATATCATATTGTATTTCGTTGGTATATACCGGATGAGTTTTTTTTACGGTAAGGAAAAATAAGGGCATATTAGGTACGTCAAATAGAATTTATTGGCATAGGTAGTTTAATTTTATTTTTACAAACCCGACCGATTGATATACGACTGGCGGGATTTGTAGCGTTCCTTTTTTTTGATGCATAACTTGGGTTAGCACTTGACCTCAATCACAAGGTGAGGCCGAAGGTGGAAGCGTACTGACCCGAAAACCCCATCTTATTTGGAAAACTGGCTATCTTACAACCGGATCCTAACATGTGAAATTTATTTGGGATTCATATTTTCTCCAAACTTTCATTACCTAATAAAATTCAAGCAAAAAGTCCTCGTAAACATCCAAGTACGAACAACACCTGCATATTTATTTATTTATTTATTTATAGCCTTGTATCAGAAATAAGCCTATTAATACATTTATTGTTTTTCTTAAACTACGATAACCTGCTCTGTGTGCCTTCGGGCAAAGGCCTCCCCCATTCTTCTCCATTCT
The DNA here is from genome assembly GCA_949316235.1 of Oegoconia quadripuncta. Classification (NCBI taxonomy): domain Eukaryota; kingdom Metazoa; phylum Arthropoda; class Insecta; order Lepidoptera; family Autostichidae; genus Oegoconia; species Oegoconia quadripuncta. The sequence continues at coordinate 30,072,692 of OX438749.1, forward strand.
TCCTTGTCATACACTAATCTGCTCCAAGTCTTGGTCTTTCCAGCCATTTCTTTGATTTCATCCGCCCATCTTTTAAATTGCCTACCCCTGTTTCAAAAAAAAAAAAAAAAAAAAGAAACAGGGGATAAAAGAACACCAGCATATAGACACATATAAATACTCACACCCACTCAAACACGCCTATATCCACCATACAAGCACATATCCACTCACACACGCACTTACCCACCTACACATGCCCACTCAATAGTAAACCCATTACACACTCACAAACTTAACAGTTTACATATTGTATATACACGTATACATTTAATACATAAGTATATATATTAGATTACTAACGCCACTAACATCTTCTCGTTTACCAATGAGTACCATGTACTTACATTCATTTATAGGTACCTACCTACTACTGCTATGTTGTAATGGGGGAGGACCTGATGACCTGAAATACAGGCTACTGCCTAGTTTAGGCATCAGTCGCCCACAATTTTTATAGTGTAATTGTATTTATAATACTCTGTAATGTACGAATTGTGGAGGGAAAATAAAATTTAATTTAATGATGTAATTATGTGGACTAGGCTACAAAGGGTACCGTCAAATGACACAACGCTTTATTCAGTAATGGTTATGAAAAAAAAAAAACTAACTATGCCAATACCTTCGTATTAAAATGGCCTATTTTTTTCCTAACGGTAAAAAAACTCATCCGATATGTTATATTATATTTTCGCTAACATTATGAGGGGTTGTTAACTTGCTCTAGTGTAGTTATCGCAATAAAACATGATAGGCGCCGCGTATATTACAATATATTATCTGTTGTTAAGTAGTTTTTGATGATACGAGAGCTACTTACCTTGTTATTCAGTGGGGGGTCACAGCTATATAAGGTGGGCCTATTTATTTGTTTGTAAAGCTTCACTTCTATCTGTCACCATAATTATGAATACAATGACAATTGACAACAAACCGTCTCCTTTCCATCTTCGGACAACCAGGCGCGGGGAAAAAATGGCAGTTACTTTACTTAAATGGCTTTAAATAATTACGGATTATTTAAAGCCATTTAAGTATCTAAGTAATATTAGGAATGCAAAAATTTGGATGTTTGTTTGTTTATTTGTTACTCAATGACAACGAAACGGCTGAACAGATTTGAATAAAATTACATATTTAGGTAGAATATACCCTGGATTAAGACATAGGATACTTTTTATCCCGATAAAGTGAGTAGTTCCCGCGGGATAAACAAATGAAACATATCCGCGATAAAGCAATTTCGCGCAGGCGAAGCCGCGGTCGGAAAGCTAGTTACTTATAATTGTTTTTAGGCTACTCGATTGCAGGAAGCAATGTTAATAGCTTTATTGTGTTCCGGTTGTCAGAGATAAGATAGCCAGTCCCCCAAATGTGTTGGGGTTTTCAGGTCAAGTGCTAACCCGTTGTGGATAAAAAAAAGGACAGAGCGATTTTTTTATTAATTCAATATTTAAAAAAAATCTTCATTTATCTAATGAGGGCGCCACTGGGCGGAAAAAGCCCTCTTAAATTACATTGTATTGGTTTACTCTTTAAAATAGTTGTGTGTAACTTTCCCAAAGAATACAATAACATTTTTCTCGGTAAAGTTAATTTTATGAGACAATAAAAAATCTGTCGGCAACTGTTAATTAACCACGAGCCACTTTGATTAAATAATTAATGCTTACAATCGATTGAAGGTTGAGAGGAGGTCAGTAAGCGAGGAAGGATGAAATGAAAAAAGGGTGTCCATTTGCCTCATCGATCACACAGTCAAAGTCATAATGCTTTATTTTGTGAGTACACAGGGTACACTTAAAATAGTAAGATTTTCCCTTTTTTAAGCTACTGTTTGTTCAAAAGGCGTTTTTCCCCTGATAAACAAGCAAGAAACTCGAGGGGTTGCTCTTTTTAAAAACAGGTTTTGAAATAGCCATGGCATGCGAACGAACTTACATCCATGGTTGATAATCTGAAATTATAAGTTTCTGTTTTATAGAATCTTTAAATTTATTGAAAGGAAGATTTTCTACAACAATGGGATCCTTATTGAAAAAACCTTAGTTTGGTGGCTTCTTGTGGGAACTCGAAAGCTTCGGCACGCACTTTAATTTACCATTCCCTTCACTTGTACACTATAACGACTTTTGTTGCAGAATTTTGAATTCTGCCATTATTAAGCTTCAAAACTCAGAATACACAAATTTCAAGTATTAAAAACAAAAATGTAACATCACTCGCCGAGTTCTCCCGCGAAGAAGCCTTTTTTTGTTTCTATACGAATGTTGGGATATAAAGGAATCTGAGCCCATACAGCCTAGCCTTCTATAGTATTCCTGCTGTAGTAATTCTTCAGTAAAGTGACAGAATGTTTTACGAAAGATTCTGGCGGTTTCTAGTGGGAACCCGAAAGCTTCATCACGCACTTTAATTTACCGACTTTTGCCGTAATTAAAGTTCAAAACAAAAATGCAACATCATTCGCTGAGTTCCCGCCAATCCAATATTTTTTTTAAATTCCTATAATGTTGGAAGGCAAAAGGATCCGAGCCCATACAGCCTGTATGCGCTGATAACATCATGAATGAATGACGTAAGGCTTTTTGGCGGGATCTCAGCGAGTGAAGTTGCATTTTTCTTTATAATTCTTATAATTTGTGCATTCTAACTTTTGAAGCTTAATAATGGCAGAATATTGTGCAGCAAACGTTAGTGATAGTGTACAAGTGAAGGGAAGTGTAAATTAAAGTGCGTAACGGAGCTTTCGGGTTCCCACAAGAAGCCGTCAAAATATTTTGTAAAGCATTCTGCCACTTTACTGAAGAATGACTTGACCGTGACTAGACTCTGTATACGCCAAGTATACGACGAATTACTTGTTTTGACTGAGACTGACTTATAATACTGTAGAAATAAGAGAAATAAAAATTTTCACTCGAAACTGGCAGTAAAGCCCCTCGACAGTGAGGTTGACTGGTTGCCATCCTCAAAAATAAGAAGAATGACGTACCAACGAAAGTGCTTATAACACGTAGTACGTACAAAATCATCACTTAACTAATGTTCAACAATTCTCGGAAACTGTTTGTCTCGTTTTTAATCTATGCTTTGATAGCGAATATTATACTTTGTGGCGATTTACATTCATACTTAGTAGGAGTTATCTATATTATTATCTTCCTCATTTATGTAACACACAAACTATTACTCTACTATGCTTCATCAATAAAGGAATTTGATTTTCAATAGGTAGGACATACCTTTCACTAGGTAGATGATGGATGACATATGGAACTGTAACGTGGTCGCTCACTATGGGCCTCATAAGAAGGCTCAAGGTCACCCAAAGGGCAATGGAGAGAACTATGCTTGTACGAGCACGCTGTACATTATTTTTATGCCGACTGTACGCCCGCATTTCCATGTATACACATTCATTTTAGTGCAACGAAGACGCTCGTCAGTGACGGATGTACAGTGGTTTTAACATTAAGTAACATATAACGCTATGTTAATATATTCAATTACATACAGTTTAAGGTGTTTGGGATAAGCCCCAACAATGCCCGTTCCTCCCTGCGGGAACAAATCAGAAATGAGGAGATTCGCAGGAGAACCAACGTGACCGATATAGCCCGAAGAATTGCCAGACGGGGCACATAGCTCGTAGGACCGACAGCCGATGGAAAGGCTCTCGAGTGCACCACGCACCGGAAGACGCAACGTGGGCAGGCCCCTCGCGAGGTGGACCGACGATTTGGTAAAGATCCCGATAGTTGTGGAGATTTTTGGGGGAGGCCTTTGTCCAGCAGTGGACGTCCTTCAGTTGATATGATGACGATGAAGTCACACCTACAGACATTTCAAATGGCTCGTTCAGTCCAATCGTCACTTGCACATTCTGGCGTATCTCTACTCTTCTTTCTTGGGTCATACTTCTGGATAAAACTTGAGTAGAAAATCAAATGAAATCAAATATTTTTTTGACGACCGATTGGTGTAGTGGATAGTGACCCTGTCAGCGAAACCAACGGTTGCGGGTTCGAATTCCGCGAGGGGTATATGTTTGTGTGATGAATACGAACATTTATTCCCGCGTCATGGATGTTTATCATGTCATGTCATGGAAAAATCCATAGCACAAGCTTTGCTTAGTTTGGGACTAGATGATTGGTGTAAGTGTCCGAAATATTTGTAATTTCGGAGTCACTGGATTTTAATATGTCTTTACAACAACTAATAAATAATAAACGTTGCAAATTAAACACTTGACAATTAAAAAATAAATGGTCTGAAGTACAAGGTGCAAACGAACAATTTCTACGGTAAATAAATTATCCTATATGACAAAGGATTCTCATTGGATACAGCCTGGCTTATGTGTTTCTTTTTAGCTCTGTGGGGATGGAGTAAATGTATTCCTTCCTTCGCCTTAAATGCAGTCAATACGTTTTGACACTGATTTAGATCTCCGCCTACTTAGAACGCTGGAATGAAGCACAATGTGGTCAAAGTTTAGCTATGATAACCTCCTTTCAAACTATCTCTGTACTACTTATTGCATTGTGCGAACTTAAGAGGGTGCAGCGAGGCCAATAAATTTCGTTACACAACATAAATCCAAAATAAATAATAACTAAATGATTTTTCATATAAGTGACCGTTTTTAAGTATCCACACACTTCAACATTATATACTTTAAGCATCTTACTGAATCACTTAGATAATGTATTCGCAGTGCTCTTGTTGTAATGTCTAATTGTAAGGGAGTGAGAGCCTGGAGATCTGTAGCACAGGTTTCGAACCTATTTCAGACTCCAGTCTCTCACAAAGGAATTTGTTTTTCTATTTACCTCACATTACTATTTATCAATGTATCTATTTCTTTGTGGTGAGATAATAAATATTTAATATTATTAACACGATGACTGCTGAGAAACCCTTCGCGTTCAGACACAATTTCGACGCCAGTGGGCATGAAGCCTCCGCGCGTCGTCGCGTCGTTCCGCCTGTGCGACGGTAGCCACCTCGCGCTTCTCGAGAATGTTACGCCAGTGCACCAAACACTCCAGAGGGCCTCGCGTTCATTCAAGCTTCTAGCAACCGTCTCCGTAGCTCAATTTAAATAACATTGGGTTTTACGATTCGGAGGTTGCGGGTTCGATCCCCAGCGGGGTATATGTTTAGTACTCGGTTTGGTTGGTGGTAGGGCATTTTAAATTACCGCCTGGCTAGCTACCACCATCTTATCTAAATCTGCCGCCAAACAGGAATGTTAATAGCATTGTTGTGTTCCGGTTGTCATTTCTCAAAATCGCTATTTCTCACATAGTAAAATGGTTTACGGCAAATAATTTGTTACTTGATGAGAAAAAAACTAAATGTATTAAAATTTGTACTGCCTAATGTCGGGGAGGTGCCCACAAATATAATGATAAAAAATGTCACTCTAGGCCTTGTTGATTCCACTGTACTTTTGGGAATTACTTTGGACGCCAAATGCTACCACCTTAGCCTCATCTTCAGTTAACATGAGGTGTGATTGAGGTCAAGTGTTAACCTGTTAAGCAGAAAAAAAGTGTATTAAGTAATAATAATAATGTAAAACTTCTTTTTGTTGCAGACAGCAAATAGAGCGAGTAAACATCAAGTTCGAAAAGGACAGACTCACATTCCAGGAACGTAATACGTTCAGATACCTACCTGACAAGACAGTGGGCGCTTCATTCGACCAAATCTCAGTGCCCAATCTCCCATTATTGGTAAGTTTTTAACCTCACGAAAAACGACGGGTGTTATGTGTTTGTTGGTGTTGTGTGTATCTAAGTAATGTCAAAAATGGGCAACATCTCAGCATATGCACTAGCAATTGTTACAGCGCTGGTTACCATGAGTACAGCGAAACGCATACGCTTCGCAATAAAGTTAATCTCCTTCCTCATGTTCGCAGGGTGCTGTATCGAAGGCGATAGATTTGAACTTGAACAGTTTGGGCCAATTTTCCCTCAACCACGTCCTCAATTGGGCAAACCATCCGGAGGCATTCCTCAAGTTGGCCGTGCACAAGTAAGGACTATTATTATTATTCGTTTTCCATTGTAAGTTATGTTCTTTTTTAATAATCTGTTTTTTCTATAAATGAGAAATAGTAACGGCCCAAGAATTGATCCCTGTGGAACACCAAGACGATGTACGCAATCGAAAGCCTTTGACACAAACATTTATTTTTAAATTGTGTGATAACATTATTTCTTAGTCTTTATTTATAGATTTTTCTTCTTTAATTATGAGGTATTCTTTTGTCGTTGGGGTAATGAGCACGATAGATTACATGGTCTTAATTAAACAATGCCCCACAAAACCGTTTGCACAGTTTTGTCTGTTTATAACTCAAGTCTCACAAAAGGCTATAAGTTACCTAGTTACAATGTGGAAGTCGTATGTATTAATTGTGTTTGCATAGGAGTTATAGCGGTAGCTGCTCACAGACATCTTGACTCGTTCGCGTTGTAGGTATTTAGTTAGTTATGTTAAGCCCACCTTTGACAATTATTATTTTAAACGAGTATCATTATAATCATTACAATTGCTATACACCACCGTACAACATGATCTTTATAGAATACACACTTATGGTTGTTATTGAAATTTTTTGCACTGGTCGTCCTCGCTTTCTCTCGCAGGGCACTAGCTGAAAATCAGTGTCTTACCGCTATAGGTGAGGATCCACACTGAGCGATGGCCCATTTGTGGTACAGATACATATACAACTCTATTATAAGTTGTAACAGTTGTACTTAATTTTAGTTTTTATTTTTATTACTGTGAAATAAGGCTACATTTTGTAAGAATAACATCAAGCAGAATGATTGTTGCGTCGAATATTTTTGTATGTGTTTCTGTATATGCAAATAAACGCTTTATCTATCTATCTTATAAGTTACTTAACAAGTATTTTTTAAGTAGTTTCGTAAATCTATCTTTGCTGTACCCATTTCTAATATGGACCGGCAAGGTTTACCCAGTTATACTTGCTAAAAATGTGTGTGTATGTCTGTCTACCAGTTTCCTGTGGGGTTACGATGATAGCATCATCAGTGCTGCGAAACCGATCCTCAGTCTCCAGGGGCAGCTGAACTTCGACAAGTTTGGTCTTCTAGTCACCGTTAGTACTACATCTCCTTTCTTTATTATTTCTACTGCCTCCGTGATTCCGTGAACAACATAACGATTACAAAACGAATGTCGCGAATTCCATTCTCACATGCTAAATATTGCTTTTGTTAGGGCATTTTTAATCCCAAGCAACAATGATGATAGTATTGTCGTGTACAGTCGGTTCCAAAACCTATACACGTTTATCTGAACACCGTACCTACGTCATCATCGGACGCTCATGGATGACATGCAGTGATTATTGCATATTATGGCTTATAATTAGTAATTTATTTACGACCTGTTTGGTGTAGTGGTTAGCAACTCTGACCACTATACCAAAAGTTTGTGCGTTCGAATCCTGCTAGGGGCATATGTTTGCGTGATGAATACGGACATGTCTTACCGAGTTATGGATGTTTTCATTTATAATAAGTATTTATTTACAAAAAAAATGTATTTATGTAGTATACCAACCATCTGGTATCCACAACACAAGCTTATAGTTGCTTATTGTGGAACTAGATGGCGCTGTGTGTATGTTTAAGGATATTTATTTATTTGTCGTCGTTGGGTTCGGGGTGTGCGTTGCTAGCGACCGGGACTGTGCCAGTCGCGTGGTAAAGGGTGGCTCGGGCAATAGCGACATTATTGCAAGCTACTATAGGTGAATCGACAAGGTATTCACATTCGATTATGATCATGAAACCTGAGATGCTTACTGGTGAATAGTAAACATTTGCACCCCCCTCATGCCATACAACTTGGCCCCCGCGTGCAGTCTGTGGAATTCAACCGGACCTGGTACTCAATTCCTCCTTGCTCAAATCCCATGATCAACTTCTTATTAGCTAACGACTCACCGGATTCTTCCACGCGTCGGTGATAGTAGGTATTCAAATCACTCACAGTCGTAGATGTGTTCAGTGGAGCTCCGACTCCTTTGAAGGCTCGTAGCAAAAGTCCCTGTCATTTTCGATGTGCGGACCTTATATTAACGTTATCCCCCCGCCATTTCCGGCGATACCAGCGCCACCAGGTTCACTTCCCATTAACCGCGTATTATGATAGTCAGTTGACCGTTCGAATAATGAATTCTATCGCTAATTTATCGCTATCTGCGACATATTTATTTATCTCCCTACACACACCTACAGAGAGTCTTATATGAGTATTGTCTTACATACGAGTGAGTCCCGTATACACATGAGTGAGGCCCGTATTTCAGTTAGAAATGCCATTATACAAGTTACATAAAGCTGTCCCTTTTTAACTGTCCTCAAGCTGAGATCTCTGCTTGAGTAACATTCTGTAGTACGAGCCTTATAAGAGCTATTTAAGCTGTACCATCTGTGTTTGACCGCCTCCGTAGCTCAATGTAAACAACATAGTGTTTACGAATCAGAGGTCGTTGGTTCGATCCCCAGCGGGATACATGTTTAGTACTCGGTTTGGTTGATGGCGGAGCATTTCAAAATGTACGCCTGACCACCATCTTATTTATATAATTATAAAATTGGCATGGTTCCAGAAAAATGGCACCGTCTCCGACCGGCTGACCATCAACACGGGTGAGAACCACAAGGACAGGATGAACATGATCGAGAAACTGAACGGGGAAGATCATCTCAACTTCTGGGGCAGCCGTGAGTGCAATAGGTGAGTGGTTATTTCAGTCACGTATTTCAACGAGATACATTATATCTGTCAGGCAGTAGGTATGTCCAAGCTACTACCTCTTCGGAAAGGGAAATCATCAGAGATCATCAGGAAAAAAAAGCTGCGCAAGAAACGCTCAGGCGCATTGTTATCTTATTTTTGTTTATTTTAAATGAATACAATATAAATGTGTTTTTTTTTTTTTTTTCCATTTATTTGGGTTAACAAACAATGTTACAATGTATATTACACACCATAATTATATCAATAGCATTACTAAATGTAACATCAACAACATTAACCACAGATTACTATCACTTGTTGTTGCTGTCAATCAAGAACAATATTTTACGTCAATTTAAATAACATAAAAGAAGAAAAAAACATTAAGTTTATAGTAGATAGGGTGTTTGAGTTATAAATAATTATACGTACAAACCATAAATATTTATAAATACACAATTATTACGTAATAAGAACATATAAAATAGATTTAGTAAACGTTCAGAAATACTGTAACAATTTATATGTATAGACGTACATATACACTACATACAATATACATATACCACAAACAGTCATGATGTGTGCATTATTTATCATCAAAATAGTTAGTAATATTATAATTAAATAATTTAAATAGTCTTACTCTAAATAATTTATATATATATATATATATATACATATATAGACATAGACATACATATAGATATACACATACATATACACTACAATATACATATAGCACAAACAATAAGTACCTATAGTTATATAAAATTTTTATTATCATAGCAAACACTCACTTATTCCGCATAATTCTAAGGTTTTCAACCCATATTTTTATTTTTGTTTGTCTGTCTGTTAGAGGTTTAGTTCAGAGGCTCCTAAGAAGCTGTATTTTGGCATGGATATACATACCGGATGAGATTTTTTAACGTAAGGAAAGGGATTAGGTAGGTAAGTGAAATAGAAGTTATTGGCATAGGTGGTTTATTAAAAAAAAAAACGCTCACGCCGCCGGCCGGTGTTTTATATGCGACTGGCGGAATTCGTAGGGTTCCTATCATGTAAAGTTTATTGAGAACTCATGTTTTCAACAACTTTTCTTTATTTCATTTAATGATGTAATTATGTGGAATAGCCTACAAACGCGACCGGCAAATGACACAAATAACGCTTTATTCTATGATAGTTTTGAAAAAAAAAAACTATACCTATTGTTAGGGTTGTTAATTTAAATATGTATTTTTGAATTGGCAACCCCGTGTTCATAAAATGGCAACACTGGGAGCGGTTATTTCGGGCGTCTTGAACGCGATTGGTTAACGTCTAGCCAATCGGAGGGAATAACATTTCCCGCCAGAGTGGTAATTGATTGAACGTCGACCAATAACGACTCTGTGTTTTTGGCGGCAAAAAGTGGAGTGGTGACCGGGCGCAGGGCTTTCGGCAGTCACTTTGTTTTGCGGAGCTGAAGTAGTAAGACGTGGAGTTGTAGTTACTGCCAATCAATTATTGTAATAATAGCTGATAATTATTAGTCAAATTAAAGAAAAAGTGTAACACGTGTTTTGGATTTATTTTATTGCTAATATTGGTATAAAGTGAGAATCGGTGATAGGTCTCTCTATACTATGCCAATTACTTATATCACTTACCTAATATGCCCCATTTTTTTTCCTTACGGTAAAGAAACTCATTCGATATAACGAACTTAGAACGAAAACTATCATAACTAAGTAGGCTTTATAGTCGAAAACTTATAAAATTTACTTTCCGTTGGAATTTACTTATCAAACAACAAAAAGTCGACTTCTAAATTACACATTGGAATTACACAATCTTATTCCACCATCGCCATTTCATCTTCGGACTACAAGGCGCGGGAAGGGATTCCATATGTAGTTAACATACCGAATATTCGCATTAAGCGGTTCGACTCTTCATTCAAAATGCGAATAACCAAGGCATGGAACTCCCTTCCGGCGTCAGTCTTTCCTGAATCCTACAATATTGGGATCTTCAAGAGCAGGGTGAATAGGCATCTACTGAGATCGCATGCTTCATCTTCGGTCACATCGTCACTTCCCATCAGGTGAGATTGTGGTCAAACGCGTATCCAGTTAACCATAAAAAAAAAATCCGCACATTATTATAAACAACTACGGAATCCTACATTGCGCTCAGCCCGACGCACACGTGGCCGTTTTTGATGATGTTGTTATGACGTGATCTTTAGATGGTCATGAATGGATTCCAATTACGTGCACAAATTCCTTGATAACAAAGGTTAGAGTAGCATGCCCGGCGTGGCAGTCCGAGCGTAGAGACCTGGTCGATCGGATCGGAGATTTATCCCCGCCTCTATGCTGGCGAGCGTGGAAGATTGGAGGGCAGCGACCTCCATCTGCGAAGCAGTCATGCTTCAAGAGGCCGCAGAGCGGGATCGGGAGAGGGGCGATCCTACTCGCAGGAGGCGACGTCGGGAAGGCGGCAACGGCAACGGAGAGGATGACACGACCCCCCCCCCCCCCCGGTTGCTGGGGGGGGGGGGGGGGGGTGTCGTCGCATCGGGCCCTGTCGCGCCTCATACCGCTCGCTGATGCGGCCAGTCGCCCTCTGGGTACGTACCTCGCCTTGTGGGGGGGGGGGGGGGGGGGGGGGCAAGGCGGCGGGGGGACCTTGAGCCACTAATGCGTTCCCAGGTACTGCGGGGTTTTAGTGTGTATTCCCCCCGATACTTAATATATTAGTGTATGGTTTTAATTTTTGTTTATTAAACAAGCAATTCATTATGTAGCTATTTCATATCTGCATCCGTATTTTCCACAACCTACCTCTTCTATAAAGTTATACACCTACACCCAAAGGTTGTCTGGAAGAGATCGCTCTTAGTGATAAGGCCGCCTAATTATACTCTTTTCAGTATTGTGCTTTGTAAAATGTATATTCTCCTTTTGTGCAATAAAGTGTATTTGTACACCACAAATAAATAAAATACAAAAGCATGCCAACTCGTTTCTAGCGTTAATCGCTTCTCGTTTATCGTCGGCGGTGAGACCACTGCCTACACTACAAGAGCATTATTTTTTTCCTCTGGCCACTATTTGGCAGTATTTACGCGCAAATGTCATTATCAGAATAACTGAATTCCACTTTGAGTAGGTATTTACACATACGGGTTTATTACTTAATAGAACATCAAAATATCAGTTGATATAACATTATAGTTAATATTAAAACGCGTCTGATTGTGAATTCGCTAGAATGCTATCATTATTTCAACCACAGTGCATCGAGAGGTCAAGTTTTATCATATGATAACTGGCTAGCGCCAACCTCGCCATGTCTCATATAGTAACAGTAGCACAAGTCACTATATTGATATATGTACAAGTAAGGACACTGATTATCCAAAGTCAATGATTTTGTTGGTGTAGTGGATAGTGACCCTGTTAGCGAAACCAACGGTTGTGGGTTCGAATCCCGCGACGATTTATGTGATGAATATGAACATTTATTCCTGAGTCATGGATGTTTATAAAAATATTTATGTATGTAAGTACAAGCTTTGCTTAGTTTGGGACTAGATGATTGGTGTAAGTGTCCGAAATATTTATTTTATTTATTTATTATTATTTATTTTCTGGAGGGAACATTTGTAGGATTACTTTGTTGTCTGTCAGTAAAGCCAGAGGCAAAGTAGGACCCGTGTGTCAAAAATAGTAGATGCGGAGACAGAGACGCGATCGCAATCTCAAGATCGATTTATTAATACGGCCCTAAGTTTCATTGTGCTGTGTCGTTTCGGCACTCAAATATGATAGAACCAACCTGTCTCTTCCCGTGAGTGTCGTTAAAGGCGACTAAGGGACTTTCCACCAAAAAACATCTATAGATTTGCACCTTTCAATGGTGATGGGCTCACTCCCTGTCACGGGTGCATTTCTGTATATTTCATAAGGTGAACCGTGGATGTTGTTTCAATCATTAAATTCTTAATGTCTTTGCAACACCCAAACGCTATTGTTTGGGTATTATCTCTGACCACCCCATTTGGGATAAGGGTTATGTATGTATGTAAGTTGATTTACTGAATACCTATTTGTGTAGCTATTATGTAGACGTTGCCAACAGGAACACTATTAATACTTAAAAAAGCTATTAATTGGCCAACTATTTGTTAAGTGTAGACAAAACATGATTTTGTGCAATCGTATACATTATATCGATATAGTGTTTGTCTGTCAGACTCACCTTATGTAAACTTTTTATCAATGAGAGTAGTAGTCTGTGATAGCATGTTGACCCGTCACGTTCCATGCCTTTATGTAGCTTTATCGTGTTTTATTTAAAGATCATTGGCATAAAGAAAACAGCGTGATAGATAAAGAAATTAGTTAAAACATGTCGTTGGCTACTCGCGTAGAGTCAAAGCCATTAATTAAAAAAAAAATTGTTTAAATGTAGGAATTACTTTTCATAGTCAAAAGTCAAAAATGTTTTATTACATGCCTTCAACCACCTCCGTGGCTCAATGTAAACAACATTGTGTACGATTCGGAGGTCGCGGGTTCGATCCCCAGCGGGGTACATATTTAGTACTCGGTTTGGTTGGTGGTAGGGCATTTTAAATGTCCGCCTGGCTAGCTACCACCATCTTATCTAAATCTGCCGCCAAGCAGCAATGTTAATAGCATTGTTGTGTTCCGGTTGTCAAAGATAAGATAGCCAGTTCCCCAAATAAGATAGGGTTTCCGGGTCAGTAGGCTACCACCGTCGGCCTCATCTTCACTTAAGATCAGGTGTGATGAAACATGCAGGATACAAAAATTAATCAATGAAATACCCGTTAATCAATGAAATACCCGTTGTTGCAAACGACAAGCGTACATCATCAATCGCACAAAAAGGTGGCTTTATGGCTAACGGCGGTCTCTTCCATACAAACCTTAAGTCACAAGCTACTAGTTAGGTTAACATAATTGATTTATATGCAAAAAATTTTTCGCGCACTTGTAGCTAAAACAGCGCCATCTCTTAGGATCCTCGAGAACTAATAGGACTGCTGGGAATAAATGGCTAAAAGCAGTGATTTTATTCTATGCAATGGATATTGTAAATTATTTTGAGCAAAAAAGAGTATTTGTATTGTATTGTATTGTTCTTTTTCGCGCTTTACTTGTACATAAAACAGCGCCATCTCTTGCAATCCTCGAGAACTAATAGGATTGCTTGCCCCGGCGCCGCCGCTGCGACTTGATGTGATTGGTTGCGCCCTGTGCCCCGCCACCCCCTTTGGCGTCTTCCATTGAACTTCGGGTAGTGTTATTCCTCTATGATTGAACGTTGCCTTTTCCAAATTTGCTTTACCTTTTATTGTAAATAGAAATGTTTACTCGTTTTTAATCTTTACAGTATTCCTAACTTGTCGTTGGCTAAATGTAGTCAAAACAAAAAAAAAACAAATTTATTTCACAGAACACAATCGGCCTTTATTAATAAGTGTAAAAGACGACTTTCGTTAAGCCTGTCAATTCTCTTGTTTCAGTATCGACGCGTCTGACGGCTCGATATTCCCACCCTCGATGCTGGACCGGAAGACCTTGCTGCAGGTGTTCTACCCAAACCTGTGCCGACGGTTGCCTTTCGAATATGAAAGGGATGTAGAGGTGAGGATACGAGTTCGGGGCACCCAGACATCTGTTGGTTAGGTTAAAATTCTGCGAAACGTTAGTTGGCAAGTCATAATCTGGCAAACAATTTTCGGCGAGAGGGCAGAGAGAAGCTTGGAATTCTCTCTAAGGTCAGGCGGTATTTCACACCAAAGCAGCTGCTGGAGCTTTACCAAGCTCAGATCCGCTCGTGCATGGAATACTGCTGTCACCTCTGGGACGGATCAGCCAAGTACCAACTGGCTGCACTCGATTCTGTGGAACGACGCGCCATAAGACTCATAGGCGATGACTCAACGGTCACCGGCAAATTACAAAGCCTTGAACACCGCCGTAGGGTCGCTTGCCTTTCAGTGTTTTACAGGATACATTTCGGGGAGTGTGCGATGGAATTGCATGATCTTATTCCACCGTCCCCTTTCCATCTTCGGACAACCAGGCGCGGGGAGGGTTTCCATCCATATGTTGTCAACATACCGAACATCCGCACTAAGCGCTTTGCTTCATCATTTATAATGCGGACTGCTAAGGTATGGAACTCACTGCCGGCGTCGGTTTTTCCCGACACTTACAACCTTGGGATCTTCAAGTCTAGAGTGAATAGGCATTTACTGGGTGCGCGTGATACATCTTCGGCTTCATCGTCACTTTCCATCAGGTGAGATTGTAGTCAAACGCGAAACCAGTTTTTAATAAAAAAAAAAAATATTATATCTTAAAGCAGGCTACCGATTTGTTTATTTTTTTTTATTCTATCACCTACCTGCCATGTGCAAAAGAATGGCCTTTAAAATTATAGGAAGTTAAAAGTGTAACCTTACTAGTCTAATAAAAGAGGGAAACAGCGTTTCCGCGCTGAATATAGCGAGACTTATTCTTTGCGCTAGGAACCCGCCCGCTCTGCGGTCACCAGAAGCCTCGATGAGACGCGCCGACAGGTCTTGGACCAGGCGTTTTACCTCAGGGCCCCGACTATTATACTGTTTACATTGAGCCATAGAGGTGGTTAAAATTAAGTAAAACACTTCAAAACCTTAACATTTTCCAGGTATCAGATGGGATCCAACTCCTCCGCTACCGCATGCCTACGAACGTATTCGATGACCCCCTCCACAACCCGGAGAACCAGTGCTACTGTGAGATAGACACCGCCACTTGCCCCCCCAGGGGGGTCATCAATGTTACTGCCTGCGCTATGGGTGAGGATAGATATTATAGTTTCTACACAACCAATCAAATAATTTATTCGTGATACACAGGTGAAATACGAGCGAGAGATACGACATAATTAAAATGATACATACATAAATACCTTATAAATAAATCTAGCATCTTTTAAACCCTGGACGAACACGCCAGGTTTAAGACACTCCAAAAACTAGTTAAAGCCTTCAACAAGAAGGCTGCCGGGGAAGCACTAGCACTTACCAATCTACGGATTCTCGCAAGCATACTCACGGGGGGGCACTGCTGTCTGAGCAAACACATCAGGCAGGCGCCGGGAAACGGGGAAGTGCAGACTTTGCAGAGGAAACACCTTTTTTTTTGACGCGGCGCAACGCATGTCTCGTAACGCTCGCCTGGGGGACGGCGAGACGGTTATGTGGGACACCCCTCCCTGTCGGGACGTCTAGCGCACCCTCCGTAGGGGGCGCTATCGTGCCTCACACTGCGACCAGCGAGCGGTATGAGGCGCGACAGGGCCCGATGCGACGACACCCCCCCGGTCGCTCCGGGGGGTGGCATCCTCTCCCGGGCCGCGTCCGACGACTACATCGCCCCGAGATGCCGCAGAGGAAACACCTGTACATCTGCTCTGTGAATGTGGTCCGCTGATGCGGAAACGCAATATAGCCCAGCGAAAATGCGATTTGACTTTGGAAAAACGAATAACTGTGATTTTCTTGAAACATTTAATAAAGTGTTGTAAATGTAGTTATAATTGTTAAAACAAAGCATTTTTAAGAAACGCAAGTACTAAGTAATAAACTAAATATGAAAAATGTGTTTCTTTAAACATATTGACATAAATGTTGTAGTACGTAGTTTATTGTATGTAATATTAATGAATGAATGCAAATGTAACGTTTCGGAATTTTATGACAGTTTTATGGATTTTTTTTAATGCGCAATGTAATTACTTTATTTTATTTTACTTTAATTTATAGTTCCTAATTATTTTGACCTTGTATGCCTACGGGCGGAACACAGCGGTAATAATTTAATGTAACATCCTTAATCCTGTGATTCACAATAAATGATATTGATTGATTGATTGATTTAAAAAAAATGCTCAATTGATGGGTATTTCTTTAAATTCTAAACATTTAGGGAAATTATCGTTACAAAATATTAGTTCTCATTTTTATTTCTTGTGCAATGCAGCTTGACGACATTTTCAGCTAAAACACATGCATGCCTAACTATAACATGCTTAGTTTTTTATCCATCAATAAGTTAACTGTGTTTAACAAAAGTCTACCTAATTAAATATCAGTTAGTATTTATTGTTATTAAGATACAAATTAAAAATAGGGTATTCTAAAAAATCTAGACTAAGCGCTCGTTTTTTTTGGGCCTAATAAAAAAAAAAAAGGTATACACGTTATATAATGAAATCACTTGTTTATGGTCAGGTGCCCCAGCGCTGGCCTCGTTCCCGCACTTCTATTTGGGTGACCCGCGTCTGCGCGAGGAGGTGACAGGCCTGCGCCCTGACCCGGCGCTGCACGACAACTACTTGGACGTGCACCCTACACTGGGCATCGCACTTAGTGGCCGCTCCAGGTACGTTAAGGAACTATATTTTAACTATAAGTTGAGGAATTCATTCAAAGGGTTATGTATACGCTTTTTCAATAAAGTTCCTGTTGATATACAAAATCTTCCTTTCAATAAATTTAAAGATAATATAAAACAGAAACTTATTAAGAAAGCATATTGTTAAATATCAGATTATTTAGATGATAAACATTTATGGCCATAACCAGCCCGTTCGCATAACCATGCTATTTCACAATTAATAATGAAATATTATAATGTAAAATAATAATTAATAATTTTGTAATGTAAAAACCTTTTTTTTTTAAAGAGCGACCTCTCGAGTTTCTTGCTTGTTCTTCTCAGGGGAAAATTGCCTTTTGAACAAGCAGTGGCTTTAAAATGTAAAATCTGACTATTTTAAGTGTACCCTGTGTATAAATAAAGCATTTTTTGATTTGATTGATTGATATAATTCTTGTATTAAAAAAATAAATATTGAGATCAATTTAAATTGTCACTTCAGATACTGTTATGTTTTAAACGTTTAAACCAGTGTCTATCTCATCCCAACTAATATTATAAATGCGAAAGTTTGTGTGTGTGTGTGTGTCTGTACGTTTTTTACCTCTTCACACGGCTAGACGAATTTTAATGAAATTTGGTTGGTAGAGAGATTAGGATTAACATGTAGGCTATAGGGAGAGTACAACACCGCACAGTACATGTACAAGTATCCCAACTATCCCAGCTAATATTATAAATGGGAAATTTTTGTGTGTATGTCTGTATGTATGTTTGTTACCTCTTCACGCCCAGACGGCTGGACGGATTTGAATGTTTTTTTTTGTATGCACAACGGGTTGGTACTTGACCTCAATCACACCTGATGTTTAGTGAAGATGAAGTCAAAGGTGGAAGCGTACTGACCCGGAAACCCCAACACATTTGGGGGACTGGCTATCTTATCTCTGACAGCCGGAACACAACAATGCTACTAACATTGCTGCTTGGCGGCAGATTTAGATAATAATATAACCAGTTTCCTAAATAAGTTGGGGATTCCGGGTCGGTACGCTTCCACCTTCGGCCTCATCTTCACTTAACATCAGGTGTGATTGAGGTCAAGTGTTAACCTGAAGAGCATAAAAAAAGACTTGCATGTCTTAACGGCGATGGTCTATGGTACTGACCCGGAAACCCTAACACATTTGGGGGGCTGGCTACCTTATCTCTGACAACCGGAACACAACAATGACCTGGATTAACATATAGGCTATTTTTTCGATGAACTGATTTTTAACAAATCTTCCACGCGGACGAAGTCGCGGGCGGGAAGCTAGTTGGCTAATAAAGTGATACAATGGCATTGCAATAGAAGAAATTACAATTTGTTATAAGCGTGTAAAGAAAAAATAACTGAACCCTATTCACTATTCATTTATAATGAGACTATTCACTCGTTGGAACTATGGGTTGGCTCAATTCTATTTGTATCCCAAGCCGGGCATAAAGTTTAATATTTTTTTATTTGTTTACAGCATTCAACTCAATATTCAAGTGAGGAAGACTCCAATGTATTCTTCCCTAAATTTTTTGAAGCAAGAACTAATTTTACCCATTGCTTGGATCGATATGGTGAGTTTATTTTCACTTAAACTACTCAACAATAGATGGCAGCACTACTTTATTTAATCGCCTCGTGGCTCAATGTAAACAACATAGGGTTTACGAATCGGAGGTCGCGGGTTCGATCCCCAGCGGGATACATGTTTAGTACTCGGTTTGTTTGGTGGTTGGGCATATTAAATGTCCGCCTGGCTAGCTACCACCATCTTATCTAAATCTGCCGCCAAACAACAATGTTATAATAGCATTGTTGAGTTCCAGTTGTCAGAGATAAGATAGCCAGTGCCCCAAATATTTGGGTTTCCTTCCTTCGGCCTCATTTTCACTTAACATCAGATGTGATTGAGGTCAAGTGCTAACACGTTGTGCATTAAAAAAAAAACTTTCTTATCAAATGCACCGCTATAATATATTGACTTTACATAGGAATTACTTACGTGTTTTGAAGTAGAGTTATTTGTATATTTTGAGCTTCATGTGTGTATAGTTAAAGCTTCTTTAATGATTAAATAATCTTCTAAGTTGTACTAATACTAATGGTATCGATTCGGATGTACACCAACTAAACTAAAACCAGTTTTAAAGTAGTACTGTCTCTTTCTCCTTGGAACAGTACGATACGACGGCACCACTCCAAAACTGGTTTTGGTTTAGTTTAGTTGGTGTACATCCGAATCGACACCATTGTACATAGTTTAATTTGTTTTAGTAATTACCTGTCAATCAATAAAATTACTAGTACTTTAGTATTACTTACAACTATTCGACAATAGATGTCAGGATTTTTCTTGAAGCGCCATCTAGTAAGCATTGTTTAAACTAATTTTAATACTATTACGTACAACTATTCGACAATAGATGTCAGGATTTTTTCTTGAAGTGCCATTTGCATCAAGCATCGTTAAAACTGACTTTGTACTTTTGTCAAAAGATGGCGGTGCCTTCCACCGGTATTTATTGACGGTGATTTGAATTAGTTAGTTTAAATTAAACTCTATAGATGGCGCTGTAATACAATATCATCTTCATTGGCCCGTAAACATCCCACTGCAGGGATTTATACCTATATGAGGGAGTATGGACCATAGTCCACCACGTTGGCCCAATGCGGGCTGGGTACTCCACATGCCTAAGAATTGTTATTTCTCAGGCATGCAGGTTTTCTCACGATGTTTTCCTTCACCGTTTAAGAGCAGTCGGATAAATGTACATATGTAATTAAATTGCTACATGACCTGCCTGGGAATCGAACCCGGAACTCCCAAATTGGGAGACCGCGTCTCAACCGCTGAGCCACCGATGCTCTGTAATCTTCCTCTTCAATTTTAGAGCTATGCTCTTGTCGGTGGAGTAATGACCGACCACGTCTCTCTACTTTGCGCCCTCGTTTTAACCTCTTGGTACGACACGACATTCACCTTTTCTTGCACTTGGTCAAAGTAATTGCGCCTTGGTCTTCCCCTACCTCTCTTCAATCTTTCCCTCAATTATGTTCTTCAAAAAAATATCGTGTCGTATCAAGTGACCTATCATCTGATAGCTCTGTAATACATAACCAAAATTATTTTATATCTGCTTACAGGGTGTGGAGGAATTACCAGAAAGCCTTCGATCTCTGGTTTACCACGGTACATATTCAACCGCAGCGGCCCAGCTGGGGCTCATAGTGACGTCGGTGCTGGCTCTCATCGTCTCTGGTATATGTTTATGTCTTCTGATCGTCAGGAGACGGAGGAAGCCTTGCGCCACATTAAAGAAAGTGCCAGTTGAAACCGAATTGAAGTCACAATGCTAGTTAATTTACCTTTAAGAAAGACTGTAACGAATTCTTCGTTGATATTTCGATGCTGGGAACCCAACTTTCCCCTGATTTTGTAAGTTGCGACTTGAAAGCAATCGGTTGTAGATATAATTATTTAACATGTACGTACTTCGATAAGGACCAATCCCGACAATATACAGATACTTAGTTCTGCTTACTTTAGTAACTTATTGGTAATCTGTGGTTCTGCCATAGATAAGCCAAAGTTGGTTTCGTTAATGAGTATAGGTAGGTATCCCGTCCCGTGATGTCCTTATGGACCCGTTTGTATAACATTAGCACGTTTAGGCTTTGTCGTGTGAATTTATTTTAAGTTATTGGAAATCCTCTGGTCTTCGCACAATCTACTGCTATTGTATCAATTGAAGCGAAATCTAAAATTTTAGTGGAACTAAGGCCCGTATTAATAAATCAATCTCAATAGAAGTCTTGAGGCTGTATCAACCGAGATGCGTCTTAAGCAGTTGACGCTATCTCAAGCTCTGTGCTAATTTATAAACCAATATTGAGGTCTACTCCGCTGAGATCACTTCTCAAGTATTCGCCTCTCTGATAGTATTGAGTTTCGTTTATTAATATGCGCACCTCTCAAGTGAGTACTGCTTGAGTATGCACGTGCTTTTCAGGTCTCAAGTTAGGTTTATTAATCAACGCGTTTACTTGAGACCGGTCACAAGACTGTTCTCAATCTTGTGGATGGTTTATTAATACGGCCTATGTGGGACTGATGCTTGACGAAATAGATAAAGGCACGTTTATAATTTTTTTTAATTAATCTGTTACAATTCGATGATGATAATATAGTATTTGTGCATACTATGTATTTCTTCAACAGTATATAGTACGCAGACCCGAAATATAGTACGGTTGGCAACCCTACCGCGTACAGGTTACAACATGGCCGAATTGAAACAATAGAAATGTTCAAGGCATTGTTTTAACTGTATGTACCTATTTCTTATTTATTTTATTTTTGTGTAGGTATATAATATGTGAGATTATATAATAATCCTAATTTAGTGTTTGTATGTTGGTACCAAATGCCTGCATTGTAATAGATGAGCTTATAGGCATTACATAAATATAGGTAAGATAGGTAATTTTAAAGATAAAGCTAGGACTTATGTATGAATATTGGGCTGTGCAGGATGTTTCTAGTTAAAAAAAAAACAAGTCTTTACTTAAGCAGTCGACTTAAGTTATATATGGTTATATGTATAAATAAGTAATGATTTTATAGCATATATTGAAACTGGTTGTACATAGTAGCATTTATTTAGTTTAATAAAATAATTAGAAATACCTAACTAATGTATAATACTGGAAAACTGACCAGCTAGACCGGGAGGCGAACGCTGTTTTCAAGCTAACAATGATCATCATAAATAAAAACTTCAACTGTTTATTTCACATAGACAGACTGAAGGATCACATCACATGTTAATAATTAAACACTCAGATAATAATAACAATAATAAACATCTTTGCACATACACACAGCGGCATCTAGGTCCACACTAAGCAACTAGGCTTGTATTATGGATACCAGATGGTTGATAAACTACACAAATACATTTTTTTTCGTAAATAAATACATAAATAAATGAAAAACATCCTTAACTTGGGAACACATGTCTGTATTCATCATAGAAACAAATGCCCCTAGCGGGATTCGAACCCGCGACCTATTGGTATAGCAGTCAGAATTTTTAACCACTACACCAAACAGGTCGCCAAACAGATACCTATTTAGGTTTCATACAGAAAAATTTAAAGTAAATCCTTTGGCTTCGTATGGACATGTTATGAGGAGAGATTAAAAGCATACTACTAATAGGGTGATGAAGAACGAGGCAACGGCTGACAGAGGAGATTATAAGAAAAGACGTACTGCGCCGACGACAAATAAAATTGTGACGAGAGCAAGAAGATGATGAGTCATTATAGGTATCAGATACACATACGTGCACTGCGCATCAACAGTGAAGTGACTTTTTATTGTTTTTCATAAATTTTATTTACTACAATATAAAAAAGAGTGATATTTTTCAAGTGTTCGTCACAATTATCACTCTGCCTCTTATACCGCGTGCAGACTGACGTAAGAAATGTTTGAAAAACTGTCACATCATTCCTGTAGTCCTATTCCAGTACCGTATTATGAATAAATTGGTTTGGAGTTCAGATCTAAACGCAGTTATAATCACTATTCACTGTTGATTTTAAGTAACTCAATTTTCCGTACTGCAGACATACATACCTACATACTGTCACATGTTTCCCGTAGGGGTATAGGCAGAAACAGACATGCGGAGAACATGTTAAATTATTGGTCCAGGTTGTTTTCATTTAAAGGCATTCGTTATTCGTGGGTAGAACATGGCCCATGCCCTCTCTTGTTGAGATAAAGCTGTTCATTTGAAATTAAATTTTCTGTATTACTCCATTAAACTTTGGAACATTGGTATAATGTTTAAAACAAATGTTGGCCTTATGACATTATAACCTACAATTTATGTTATTTTAAACTCTGTCTCAAACATTGGTCCTAGAACCGTATCGCGGGACAGTTACTGTGAATGAGCAGATAGCCGAATTACTTTTTTCTATAGCTCTGATGCAAATGCGAATTCGTTTTTGTATATGTGATGACGGTCAGTAATTTACATGTATGTTACATCTGATACATAATTTGTGTATATCTAGTTTTAAGTCGATATGAGGCTCATGTTCACCTCAAACTCATTTCTGCCGCTTGACATAGGAAGCGTTCCATAGTCAATAGTACTCAAAACTGTCATTTTTTTACTTAGTCCTCAGTCAGTACATTCCTCACTAATAATTCCAAAACTTATGAAACAAACATAGGTGTAAGGAAGGTAAGGAAATCAGAAGCAGACTCCCGGTCTATAGTGTGGTTTGGAGTAAAGAATAGTAAAATGTTATATTTATATTTTTATCTACTTAAGACAAATATAATTTAATAAGAAAAAATGTTTTGTTATTCCTCGATATAATGAGCTCTCCATGTCAGACCCTCTTGAATGTTATCGAATACTGTATTGTTTAGTAGATTCTATAAATGGCAATAGTAAATTGTTGCTATAAATGAAACTTTGATCTAACATAATTTAAAAAATATTTTTTTGATAAATGTAACAGGAAACTTAGAAAATCATTTAATTATTTTTATTCGTACGAAATATTAACAGCATTTAAATATATATTTAACAATCAATATCTTTAATCTTGCATGCCAGATAATAACATTTCAATACTGTCTGTATGTGTGATCCGGTAGCAAACTGATTCCAATACTTTGGCCCGTATTAATAAATCGTTCTTGAGGTTGAGATCGCGTCTCAGTCTCATGACCCTTTTTTCTGATGCTGTTTTAATATGCAACAGATTCTCAAGCGTCAACTTGAGGCCGTGTCAATCTTGAGAACGGTTTATTAATACGGGCCTAAGACACTATTACTGAAACAAATCAATGAGGATAAAACCAGATTATCAATGGTTAAATGTATGAAATGAAATTTATTGAAACTTATTCGAGTTTCTGGCAAAAATTACTCATGCAAAGGAAATTTCTCGTGCATCATTATATTTGATGACATACTGGCCGAAGGAAAGTGAAAATTTCATTGAAATCGGTATAGTACAGGTCAAGCAACTGTCTAGTTTCTAAACCCTGAAATGTAGGAAGTTGTGTAGAGTGGGTCGATTTTTTTGATGACCAGTGTATTTTATACAATGTAGGTGACGAAAATATCACTTATTGAAAGTCAATGGTGTCGATTCGGATGTACACTCAACTAAACTAAAACCAGTTTTGGAGTGGTGCCGTCGCATCGTACTGTTGCAGGGAAAAAGAGACAGTACTAGTTTAAAACTGGTTTTAGTTTAGTTGGTGTACATCCGAATTGACACCAACATGTTATTTTTTCAAACTACATCGCGTCACAAGGTACTATGATTACACCAACTAAACTAAACTATAACCAGTTTTGGAGTGGTGCCGTCGCATCGTACTGTTGCAGGAAAAAAGAGACAGTATACTACTTTAAAACTGGTTTTAGTTTAGTTTAGTTGGTGTACATCCGAATCGACACCAACATGTTATTTTTTCAAACTACATCGCGTCACAAGGTTCTATGATTTGATTAGGGAGAAGAAGCGACAAGAAACTCCGTAACAACACATCTTGTAAATAGTTTCCATCTTTAATAAGCGTCAATTAAATCAACAATTCTTTGATGGCTTAATTTAATTTATAAATCAATTGTTTTTCTTTTATTTCGACGATGATTGAAACTGGTATATGTACCGCAAGGGCAAAAAATATACAAGTGTGATAATGATAATGCATGTTATTGAAATATATCATGTATTTCTATTTGTGAGGACCTGTAACTGGCTCTCTGTTTCCTATAATAGTTTCCATTGGTGTTATTGCAGCTGTTGGTTTTCCGAATAAATAAAAATAAAAAATAAAAATATTTTCTCGTCGTCTTTATTTTTTACGGTCGCCCTTCAGCAGTGGAGGTTATACAAACATGATGAAGGTGTCCTCTCTCCCTACCCATCTAAGCAATGTCATTTTTAATTTAGTAGACATTGGTGTCCATTCGGATGTACACCAACTAAACTGAACTAAAACCAGTTTTAAAGTAGTACTGTCTCTTTCTCCCTGGAACAGTAAGATGCGACGGCACCACTCCAAAACTGGTTTTAGTTTAGTTTAGTTGGTGTACATCAGTAACGACACCATCCAGTTTAGGCTACAGGTTTTTTTTTTATATGAGAGGGCGGCAAACGAGCATGCGGTTCACCTGATGGAAAGCAATCACCGCCATGGACACCGGAAACACCAAAAGGGTCACAGATGCGTTGCCGGCCTTTGCGGAAGGTGTAGGCTCGTTTCTTGAAGATACAATAACATAACAATATACAATAACATAAGTAACATAGAAATCTACATACATAACTTCGAAAAACATTACCCTCCTTCCTTGGGCAGTCGGGTAAGAAACGTATGCATTGCTGACTTTTTTTACTTAGCGGAGACAGTTAAAGCTAATGATGAGCAATACAATCAATATTATTTCATTGATAAATAACAATTAGAGAGAGCGAGAGAGAATTAAAGAGAAAAAAAATATTTTCGCAAATACAGACTAAATACCATAGCTAACATAACATGGCGCACATTAGTGGATGCGGAATTTAATAGAGAACAAGTTCAAACACAGTCCAAAGGAATTGGAACTCTATAATCATTACAATTGAGAGTTGAAAGTCAGGTGTCCGTGGGCACCGATCGGTGTCCGCGAGTGTTGACGGTATAAAATTTTTTTTTGCACCGATCGGTGTCCGCGTCCGTCTAAAGTTTAATTAATAATACAATACAATACACAATAATTTACAATAATTTTTGATGATAAAAATAGAACACAATAAGGTGGTCTTTATCACTAAAAGATACACATCCAGACAACCCACAGCTATGGGACATTTGTAGGTAGAAAAACAGGTAGGGTGCACGATACTACCAACTAAAGAAATAATTATAGATAAGTATGCATAAATACTGAGAAGGAGACCTTCTTTAATACCACTTTGCGACACCGAAAATTATTTTTTAAGGACTTTAGTCTTTAATTGAAACATTGCTTAGGTATTTTTATTGTATTTTGTAAACTGCATTATGAGATAGGAGTACCTATCCTATTACATGAAACTGTTTTGTGTACGACTTTTATCTCACTCGGCCCCAATTTCACTGTGTATACTTCACATTTCATGTAAGAATAATGTGTGTCGCTAAATGGGTCAAATAAACGATTCTTAAATATAATTACTAACTTGTAAGATGTATTTATTTACATTACCTATATGTATGTACAATATTTATAAACAACTTATTATAATATAATACAATTTATTATAAAATAAAAAAATATCACAAATAAAAAACTAGCCCCAAGTCTCTGGTTGGTGGAAAGGTACCCAGAAGGCTCGCCTCATTGCCTCGCTGTATGTATAGCGATGCTGATTCTCTGACCAAAGTATTGGCCAGCCCTCCGATCGTGGGATGCATCAACCAGACGCTCAGATAACTCCCTAAAAAGAGTGTGAGCACCCGGTCCCAGCATTTTATAGACTATATAAATACTTTAGTATAAAACACAATAGCTAGAAGCACTTATACTTAGACTAAATAATATTCAATTAAGACTAGAAAATCCACGAGTTTGCGGCGCTTGCAGTGGAGACTTTGGGCCCGTGGTCTTCTGACACGAAACATTTTGTAAATGATTTATCCGTGAGACTGGTCCACGCCTCTGGAGATATGAGAGCTGGTACCTACTTTGCTCAGCGGCTGAGCTTATGCATTCAGCGAGGCAATAGCGCTAGCGTACTAGGTACTATGCCTCACGGAAGCGAGTTGGACGGCGTATTTTTTCTATAAGATATAGGTATTTTTAATTGTGTTTTACAAATTTGTTGTTTCATATAAATTAAATAAAATAATATTGATCCATAATATAACAACATCACCGCTCAATAATTGGATACCAAGGTATTCGGGGAAACCTTTGGTTCTCGTTGGCATATTTCATTGCAGCTCTCGAATCTATTACCTTAAATTCCTGCCCGTAGGCGGACATCTTGTAGCTAATGGTGTCAACAAACTTTATTTGTATGTAGAAATCAATCTGCAGGAGGCCGGTGTCGTAGCAGTTAGGCATTGGCGTGAGGCAGTAGCGCTTTAGGGTTATCAAAGGTCGCTGCGCGTACGCAAGTTTCGGGTTATAATTTGCACGGAACGTGATGCAGGAGTAATCCACGTTCGTTAAGAGGGTCATCTGGAAACATTTAAGTCAAAAGAGTTTATTTCGTATGTGAAATAACTAAATAATTGAAACAACGTTGTTACGTATTCAAGTAAAAACATTTAACAGCCTGACATTGACAGACAACTAACCATAGAAACACACTGGGTTATTGTTTGTAACTCTGATATGTAACAGTATGTTATAAGAATAACAATTGAAATCGTCAGAAGAACGAGCAAGAAACTCAGGGGTTGCACTTTTTAAATAAGTATTTATACTATTTATGAATCGACAAAGAAAAAAAAAGAGAATAATAGACTGAATATCGCCGAGGGGTTCATTTCCATGCCGCCTGTGTGGCTTGTAAACAACACTGGGTTTACGATTCGGAGGTCGCGGGTTCGATCCCCAGCGGGGTACATGTTTAAGTGCTCGGTTTGATTGGTGGTAGGGCATTTTAACATGTAAAGTCCTGGGCCGATTACGTCACCACATCCTCCTGTGCGCACTCAAAGGGATCAAATTACACAGTCTCAGATAAACACATCTGGTTCACGTTCTATTGCGTCTAATCTCTTTCTGTAAACTGTTTTTTTTGGCCTTTTGAATAACAGGGCCGCATAACTATAAACAACATTTTAAATGTCCGCCTGGCTAGCTACCACCATCTTATCTAAATCTGCCCCCAAGCAGCATTGTTATGCATAATAGCAAAAATGCATTCTTATGATCTAGATCACTTTCTTACGCATAATCACGTGGAATCCGTCGGTGTCGACGAACATGCCAGAGGCGCTACAGAAGCGCGGCAGCCCCAACAATAACCTGAAAGCGTTAACAATAACCTGAATATAAAACAACACCCACATTGTATTTAGCTATGACGGGCCGAAACTTGTCTTTCTCTGGCTCGATCACGGTATTGTCTGTGAACAACTCCTGCTTCATTTCCCCAGTGTCGCAGGGCCCGAAGCGCTGGATGTGGCTCTGCGCTGGAACAACCAGATTCACAGTAACAGCATTCAAACATCTGATTGACAAAAAGTTTTCTGTGCCAAAGGTAGCATCTTCTTTAATATTTCTTTTTCGAAAATTATAAAATTATAAGACATTGGGCCCGTGGTCTTCTGACACGAAACAATTTGTAAAGGATTTATTCGTTAGACTGGTCCACGCCTCTGGAGATGTGAGAGCTGGTACCAATCTCAATCGAAGTCTTGAGGCTGTATCACCCTAAATGCGTCTTAAGCAGTTGATCAATCTCAAGCTCCGTGCTAATTTATAAACCAATCTTGAGGCCTACTCAGCTGAGATCACTTCTCAAGTATTCGCCTCAGCGGCGATTGAATGATAGTCTTGGGTTTCGTTTATTAATACGCGCACCTCTCAAGTGACTACTTGTAGTGAGAGTTGAGTATGCACGTGCTTTTCAGGTCTCAAGTTAGGTTTATTAATCAACACGTTTACTTCAGACCGGTCACAAGTTTACAATCTTGAGAATGGTCTATTAAAATAAATGAGGATCCACACTGAGCGATGGCCCATTTGTGGTACAGATACACATACAACTCTATTATAAGTTGCAACAGTTGTACTTAATTTTTGTTTTTATTCTTATTACTGTGAAATAATGCCACCAGAATGATTGTTTTTTTTTTTTTTATATGAGAGGGCGGCAAAGGCGCATGCGGGTTACCTGATGGAAAGCAATCACCGCCGCCCATGGACACCCGCAACACCAAAAGGGTCACAGATGCGTTGCGTCGAATATTTTTGTATGTGTTTCTGTAATATGCAAATAAATGCTTTATCTATCTATCTATCTATCTAATACGGGCCTAACTTACATCTCCTCATTATGAGGTGGTTGGGCGCGAGCCTGGTGATAGCTGGCCTGCCGATCCTGGCTACAGTGTCGGTGACCCACTGCTGGTACTTGCCGTAATCCACGAATCGGGCCGGAGCCGAGCACCCTGGCCCGTTTACACCAAACCCCAACTGTGGAATTGATCCTGTTTTAATGGTTTATCCAATGCAGAGTAAAGCCCAGGGAAATGGACCAGTTGACCCTCTGAAATCTAGGATGGAGCATCACCCCACGTCTGTTTGAGTTACTATACCAAATGTTAGAATAATGATTTGCTATTTTATAGATGTTATGTTTAAGTAGGTATATTTGTCTATTGATCTATGTATGTATGTGTATGTATATATATGAAATTTATTCACGTAGTTTGTATCTACATCCCTATTTAATACCGCACAACCTACCTATTTCAAATGTACTGTTCTTATACCCAAAGGTTGCCTGGAAGACATCGCTTTTAGTGATAAGGTCGCCAAATTGTACATTCTATTCTTACCACTTTTCTGAAACTGTATTTTCTTTTCTGTTGTGCAATAAAGTGTATTTGTATTGTATTGTATTGATTTGTGATTATGTGAATGTATTATAATTTATAACTTTATGGATTGTTAAATATATATATTTAAAGACGATTTTTTTGGTGTAGTGGTTAGAAACTCTGACCGCTATACCAAAAGGTCGCGGGTTCGAATCCCGCTAGGGGCATATGTTTGTATGATGAATACGGACATGTGTACCCGAGTTATATGTTTTCATTTATAATAAGTAAATATTTATACATTTATTTACTATAACAACCATCTGGTATCTACAACACAAGCCTATAGTTGCTTACTGTGTAACTAGATGGCGCTGTGTGTATGTCCAAGGATATATATTTATTTAAAGAGTTCATTAACTGATCAACCTTGTTCAGTTTATGGAGTTTAATAAACGACATACTTATATCACTCGTTTATTAAATCAAGAGGGGGACAGTGAAGTGGGGGTAGATACTCGAAATGAAGTTAACAGAAATGTTGGTTAGCAATGAGCAGTATCGTTTGAACTCTCAAAGTAGACGGTTATAAAAATTACCTGTGTAAGTTTTTTTTTTATGCACGATGGGTTCGTACTTGACCTCAATCACACCTGATGTTAAGTGACGATGAGGTCGAAGGTGGACGTACTGACCCGGAAACCCCAACACATTTTGGGGACTGGCTATCTTATCTCTGACAACCGGAACACAACAATGCTAAACATTGCTGCTTGGCGGCAGATTTAGATAAGATGGTGGTAGCTAGCCAGGCGGACATTTTTAAAATGCCTTACCACCAACCAAACCGAGTACTTAAACATGTCCCCCGCTGGGGATCGAATCCGCGACCTCCGAATCGTAAACCCAATGTTGTTTACATTGAGCCACGGAGGCGGTTAAAAGAGAGAGAGATATATATTATAACCAGTGAATCCAGTATTTTATTCAACACAAATTAATTCTGTCAAAAGGTGAGGTGCTGCGTTACGATTGGTCTAACCGAGATTGTTATTCAACCAATTAGACTGCAAGATAAACTGGTTCGAAGTTTTTGAGCATTTGATCCATTATCCTGGGGCTCTATTATATAAGTTCATCTTTATCGTCATCGGTTACGTTCTGACAAGTGATTGGTTGATTTGGTTGATTGGTTGATTGAATTTGACGGCTTCTCATTGGTCAACGTAATCGATGACGATACCGATGAAGTTACATAGTCCAAGGGCTGATGTGTTGACAGATACTTGCCTTTTATTGGGAATCAAAGGGCTATCTGGACAATGGAATGGACTCACCAAGTGCCACCTGAATCCCTGCTTCACGACAAGCGCGGCTCCACTCCGCCACACACATTGCTCGCCATATTTCGCTCGGCCACATGCGCCGTGACGAGGCCACAAGTTGTCTCCTATGTTCAACTGTCAAATACAATGTAAATCAATCACATTCTCTGGAAATGTGACAATGAGAGTGAGCAACGCGAACTTATGCTTGGTGATCTGAATTCTGAAGTCCATCCGGTGTTTCGTGGTGAGATCTTACGCTGCACCTGATCCGACAGGTAACTTCGTTATTAAGCTGCTGGTCAAGGAACTGCACAACGGGTTAGCACTTGATCTCAATCACACCTGATATTAAGTGAAGATGAGGCCGAAGGTCAAAGCGTACTGACCCGGAAACCCCATCTTATTTGGGGGATTGGCTATCTTATCTCTGACAACCGGAACACAACAATGCTAACACGATGACTGCTGAGAAACCCTTTCGCGTTCAGACACAATTTGCGCATGACACAGCCAGTGCGCATGAAGTCTCCGCCACCTCGCGCTTCTCGGGAATCATACGCCAGTGCGCCAAACACTCCAGAGGGCCTCGCGCTCATTAACATTGCTGTTTGGCAGCAGACTTTAGGTAAGATGGTGGTAGCTAGCCAGGCGGACAACTAAAATGCTCAACCACCAACCACCACCACTATTGAATGCGAGGGCCGAGTGGGATGGCGTAAGGGGCATGCAATAACGTTTACCCTCATCAAGTTCCGTGTGTTCTTGTTGTAGTTTTTGTTGAATCTGTAAGCGATAACTCAGATGCTCGTGGAAAGTGGACTCGTATACCATCGATGACAAACTGACGAACAATTTCCCGTACAGCATTTTGCTCACCTCTTCAATAAAAAAAAAAAAAAAAAAAAAAAAAAGCATTGTCTGTGGCATCGTGAGGTCTTGTAGCGTACAAGTGTCACACACCGGGCAGTATTGAAGATGCCCCAAAGTTTATGGTGAGTCACCTCACAAGCACCGATTGTCATCCGTGTAGCCCCACTTAGACATGTTCGGTAAGAATAAGAAAACTTTTCTCAAACATGCATGGAAATATTGTCATTACTTTCGAAAAAAGAACACGCGAAGTATCTAATTTACGGACAGCGAAAAATAAATCCATTGCAGGAGCGTTTTTGAATTTGGAACATTACAACAGTCCAGCAATGTTGTATGAAACGACGTGCTGGGGTTATTATATACTCTTTGATTGGATCTCTTTTATCATTCTTGGCATACCAAAATCTCTTTGCTCAGTACAAATTGCGTTCACGTGGCTGTATGCGTAAATGCGTTTGCCTTTCGGCACAGATGATAAATAGAAAATCGGCGGCAAACCTGAAAATTCGTCTTGATTTGTTATTTAAATATTTATTATTTCCCTGCAGTCTTTTGAGAGAAGCACTATATATGCCTCGGCGGAAATGGCAATTGCCTGTCTCGTATTAGTGAAGTTCATCTTCAGCAGCATGGCACATAAGTGAGCACCCACTCCTTCTGACCAGCAGCGTCGCAGTCGCTATCAGCGTCGCTGGCAGCGCCCACGTATCACCGACATATCTATTTTTTTTTAATAAAAACGTACCCCACTTCTTCTGTAAAAACGTTTACATTCCACAGGCTCGACGTATTGCATTTCATAGATTCTTATTTTGGAGCTTTTACATTCTGAAAATAAAGTTAAAACAACTATTTAAGTATTTAGAAATCAAAAACGCATCCTATATCCAGAGATCAAGACGAATCTAACGATACTTCAAAATCTGTCAAGCTGCTTAGGGTGTATACGGGCTAGGCCAAAGGAACGGACATCTTACATACATACACTCGAAAAACATTACCCTCCTTTCTTGGGCAGTCGGTTAATAAAGCATAGCTTTCCGTCCTCCATGGTATTATTCTTTTGTTTTTGTCTTGCATGCCTCTGCTCAAAACGTGCCAAATCCTTTAGGTCCCAAGCTACCTCTGTGCCAAATTTCAATACAATACAAGCCAAACGCTCGCTAGACCCCCTGCACGTCGCCTCAGGATCGCGGGCGGCTACATTTAAGGGCGATGTAGTCTCCGGACGAACCCGGGAGAGGATGACACCCCCCGATGCGACCGTTCGCCGACCGCAGTGTGAGGTGCGCCAGCGCCCCCCGTCAAGGGCGCGCTAGCTGCCCTTCGGGAACGGGTCTCCCCTGGTGCGGAGGGGCAGGGTGAGGGGGGACCTGGAGCCGCTTTTGCAGGGGTATTAGTGAGTATCCCTCCCGAGAGGGAGGGGAGCCCCACATAACCGTCTCGCCGCCCCCAGGCGAGCGGTACCTATGCGTAACGCATTTCCCCGCGGAAAAAAAGAGAGTCTATACAAAGATCCAGAGAGAGATCACAGCTATGTCGTGAAAAGGTATCATACATTACTTTCACAGTTATAATATTAGTGCGGAGTGGGTGATGATTTTGATGGTGATCAAAACTGCCACCAGAGTCGGGGCCGCGGCTGAGGAAGCACAGCTATTCAAGCACCGCAATTAGTCATTATTACTCGGTAACCATGAGCTTGTAGGGCTTGCTGTAGAGACTACAATTCGTTCTAGTACCAAATGCTTCACTCTATGCATCAAAAGCAATCCCACTAATACCTATCCAACAGGAACCAGTCACTTATCCCGGATAAGGTAAAAAGTTGCCTATGTGTTAATCCAAGTCCTAATCTGTCTGTATATCAAATTTTAACCAAATCTGTCCAGCCGTTTAGGTGTGACGAGGTAACAAACATACATAGGTACATCTATAAACACACAATTGATGGGATTGTGATCGGTATTAAATATAGCCTTTTACAAGATCTATATTATGTCGGACTAGGTACTTACCGTCTGGTAGAATCATAGCGTAGAGCGATGACTCGGTTAGAACTGGCGGTGGTCCACATATAGGACGCAATTCTAAAACAAATTCAAATCATTTATTGTGAAGTTACATGTGATAAAATGGATACAGATGTCAGACCAATGGAATGTTCAATGTAACTTGCCCATTAGGCGTACAATACAAAGTGTTTAAACAAAATGGTTCTCTCTAAACTAATCAAGGCAATGCAGATTTAAATAAATGTCGTTCATTTTCATCTAAAATTTGTAGTGTCTAGTGTATTGGATATTCAATTTTAAATAATGATTAATTAATACTACAATTTATCATTGAGAAATTCGTCAACTGAATAATAACATTTATTAACTAGGATGTCAAATAATCTTAACTTAAAACAAGAAAAATTGAGCTGTTTTAAGTAGTCAAGGCAAGTGGTTAAATAATTTTGGTCCAATTTTTGGGGCTTTACCTATGAAATTGGAGTTTTTTTCTTCGTTAATCATATGTACCAATTCCTGCGATTTTCAAAGCTATATCCAAATTTGTTTTTATAGGTTTCACATGATTTTTTTTAAATTTCTGGGCTAAATCACATAATAATAAAAATTGAACAGAGCTCTTTTCATGTGCTTCCCACTTCCCATAATGATTTCGTAGATTCGCTGACACTTTTATAAAGCGGTTACTTTTAAAAATTAACGCATGTTATCCGATAATACACACAAAGTTTAGCTAAATTTGGATTTGCCGTTCCCAAAAAAAAATCAAAAATGTTTGTATGGAGAAAACAGTCTTAATGAAATTCTTCATACAAAACGCCAATTTCATAGGTAGGTAATTTCTAATTGTTATTTAATATATAGTCTAATATATAGATTTACTTCGTCACCTAATATTACCTAAATACTCTAACCTAATTCTACATAATGCTTTATACTGATTTAGTCGTGCAGAGCACGCCACTGCATTGAAGGTGACAGTATACACGAACCACATCTTTCTAAGGCCGAGGGCCTTTTAAACATTTCTATGTTTCTAAAGCTAACAAAATTTTTCATTCCAAAATTATAGGTTAGTCTTAATATTAGGTCCTTACATATGAAATTGGCGTTTTGTCGTACTGGCCACTTTGATCTCAAATATCTCCTCTTTGGTTAGGAATTCCAATTTCAAATTTATACAGCTATTTACCCATGCATTTGTTTTTCGAAAACCGTAATTCATATGTTTTTTCCATCTTTGGTTTTTTCTTTGCGTCACTCAGTTTACAAAATGGAAAACTTAAAATGTCGCGTTACGAGTACGAGTTCCACCGTGGCACCAGTACTGCTGAAACGGCACGAAGGATTAATGGCGTGTAATGCGGTGGTGTCGCAAAAGAAAACACAGTGCGTTTTTGGTTCCAATTAACGTTCTGGAAATTACGACCTGCAAAACAAGCCCCGTGGGTGGCCGGAGTCCAAGGTTGATAATGAATTGAAGGTTATTATGGAAGCGGATCCATCGCAAACCACGTCCGAGTTAGCTGCAGGCTGCGGCGTTAGTGACAAAACACTTGAAGCAAATTAGGAAGGTGAAAAAGCTTGAAAGGTGGGTCCCTCATGAATTGAGTGGAGCAAATCGACAAACGCGCGTAGACTGCTGCGTTACATTAGTCAACCGGCATAATATTGAAGGGATTTTAAATCGCATCATTACCTGTGATGAAAAGTGAATCTTGTACGATAATCGGAAACGCTCATCGCAATGGCTGAGCCCTGGCGAACCAGCCAAATCCTACCCC
This sequence comes from Oegoconia quadripuncta, assembly GCA_949316235.1. NCBI lineage: Eukaryota > Metazoa > Arthropoda > Insecta > Lepidoptera > Autostichidae > Oegoconia > Oegoconia quadripuncta. Next base: position 30,108,606 of record OX438749.1, read on the forward strand.
ACGGTAAAATTGACTCAAAAAAGGTTACTTGTGAGCGTTTGGTGGACTAGTGCCGGTGTTGTTCACTTCAGCTTTCTTAAATCTGGCCACACGATTACGGCAGATGTGTATTGTCAGCAATTGCAAACCATGATGGAAAAGCTAGCTGCTAAACAAAAAGTGATTGAGGTCAAGAACCAACCCGTTGTGCATAAAAAAAAAAACAAACAACCGAGGCTGGTCAATCGCCGTTGGCCACTGCTGCTTCGGGACAATAGACCACACACTGCACAACAGACAGTTACCAAATTAGAAGAGCTTCAATTGGAATGTCTATGACATCCATCGTACTCCCCGGACCTTGCTCCAACAGATTACAATTTTTTTTCGAAATTTGGATAACTTCTTGCAAGGGAAAAAATTCAACTTAAATTGTTTCATATATAATGAATAAATAGAAAAAAAAAAAAAAAAAAAAAAAAAACTACGATGGGGCAGTCCAAAGCGCCTTCAAAGATTTTATTGATTTTTTTTAGTAAAGGGATCAATGAACTACCTATGAGATGGCAAAAATGCATAAATAGCAATGGTACATACTTTGATTAAATAAATATATAATATTTTGAAAAAATCGATTTTAGGTTACTCCCTTACAAACCGCCAATTTCATAATGTTAAGACCTAATATTATTATTGCTTTCTGTCTGCACTAAATATTAAACTAAGCTTATAATTAAGATTAAAATAATACTGCCATAACAAATATTTAAAAACAGACAGAAAAACAGACGATAAAAAACCCAAAAATACTATAACTGACCTTGTTCCACAAGATATAGATCTAGCTGGACGATCACCAAAGCACCGGCAGAACGCCTGTGGTCGGGATGGTAGCTGTACTCCAACACATTAATGCGGGGTCCACTGCAGTTGTGGCCCAAGATGACTTTGGACCGATGCCTGGATTAAATAGGTAGCGATTGACCATTATGTTAAAATATTTGATAAGTTCTAAGCCCCAGTAGTTTATTTATTAGGTTAGCTTTATTACGCACCTACGCATCCTCAAAATTAAATATAGATAGAGAAAAAGTTTAAGCGTTTATTTCAACGTAAGATACATAATATAATTTAAGCAATTAACCGCCTCCGTGGCTCAATGTAAACAACATTGGGTTTACGATTCGGAGGTCACGGGTCGAAGCCGCGGGGTACATGTTTAAGTACTTGGTTTGGTTGGTGGTAGGCCATTTTAAATATCCGCCTAGCTAGCTACCACCATCTTATCTGAATCTGCCGCCAAGCAGCAATGTTAATAGCATTGTTGTGTTCCGGTTGTCAGAGATAAGATAGCCAGTCCCCTAAATGTGTTGGGGTTTCCGGGTCAGTACGTTTCCACCTTCGACCTCATCTTCACTTAACATCAGGTGTGATTGAGGTCAAGTACCAACCCGTTGTGCATAAATAAATAAATAAAAATAAAGCAATATAGAAAACAAGGAGATATTTACAAAGAAAGTAAAAAATAAAGCACGGAAATAGACTGGAACACGTACTTAAGTAGGTAGTAAATCCTACCACAGGCAAACACAACAAGATAATTTTAAAAAACAACGAATTGAAGCATATGCATTGCTACATTATCTAACATAATTTTAAAAACGACTTGTGATGGAACACACAAACGATTTTTTCTCTTATTGGATGAAAATGCAATAAGAGAAAAAAAAACAATAAATTCATCGTGAAGCTTTAAATGTAGAAAGGGCTGCCTTGAACCCAGGCAATAAATAATATAAATAATAAATAAACATTTCGGACACTTACACCTATCATCTGGTCCAAACTAAGGAAAGCTTGTACTATGGATACTATTATATAAACATCCATGACTCCGGATTAAATATTCGTATTCAACATACAAACCTTCGAACCTTCTGACGTTGGTTTCGCTGACGGGTCACTATCCACTACATCAACCGGTCGTTAAAGGAATTAGATTAAAACGAATAGAACCATCATTCTCTAACCGTGGCAGTCGTAAAATATCTGCAGATTTGCACGTTTCAATAGCAATGCATAATTCATCTATCACGTGTGCATTTTTGTATAATTCGAAAGCTGAACTGTGAATATTTTTTTTAGGCATTAAACTTTTAATTAATATCAAATTTGGGATATCTCTGACCACCCCATTTGGAATAAAGGTCGTGATATTATGTATTATGATATTATGTGGGGATCAGAGGCAATCACTTCCAGATACCGTTACAACAATAGAAGCCATGTATAATGCATCTAACCGCACATTGTTAGTATTTGCATGTTCTGTTGATGTTGTGAAATTTTTCTTTAAATTTTTTCAAACGTTGTCACCTGATTTGTACAGCTTATTATATTCCCTGCGTATTCTACAAATCACACTATGATGCCCGATACTTGTTATTTCTCCTTTCACGGCGAAGGACGAGAATATAACTAGATGAGAGTTGCTGCAAGGGACGGTGAGACCTATCTTTTCCAATAGTTAGCAATCTATTAAACCTCTAATATTTTAAAGAAAAGCATTTGAACAGATATGCAAAGAATTTAGTTTACCTGAAATCTATTTTAGGCAACTTATTAATATCCATTGCTGTGCCAATTACTATATCCTTCGTAACCAACACCACTGAAGTTATCAGCATCTTCTTACCTGAAAATCGATTTAAGATAAACATCCTCATGCGATCGTTGTGGAGATCTTTGGGGGAGGCCCTTGTCTAGCAATGAACGTCTTTCGGCTGATATGATGATGATCCTCAGTCACGTATTTCTTAGTGCACTATCTATCTTCAACAGCTAAAACTGTTGATCAGTATGAGTTTACGTTAGTAAATTAGTAAGCAGAACATCACAATTGGTTGATCTTATCGTGTATAAAAAAACTATTTTATAAATTGGTGAAATACTTACGATATGGATAATATAATATTCCAAGCCAAGGGTATTCATCGATATAGGCTATACCCTCGCTAACAGTCTTGCTCATGGATTTGTCTATGCCACAAGTGCTGTTGAAAGGTATACGTAATGGCTTTGAGGCTTTATAAGACTTCCCTGGTTTTGGAGTTCCTCCTGATTCTTCATTAACATCATCCAATTCTTTTAGATTTTGAAGATTATTGCGAGGGTGTTGTAGCTTATTAAACATTAGAAGTTTGTTTAAAGTCTTAGTTATTGTTGTTTCTTTTGGTATTTCTACTGTTTTTGACTTTTTCAGGTAACCATTCAATATTTTGTTAGTTGGCAGAAATTTCCTAAAGGATTGTTCGTTAGTTTTGATCAGTGGATCCTTGCTTGTTGGAGTAGGTTTCTTAAAGAATTCATCAATTTCTTTAATAGAATATGCATCATCTTGTTTAGCGAATTTGTCTAAGAATCCTTTGGTAGATATAATGGATTTATACAATAACTCATCAGTTTGTGAAGGAACTGATTTATTCAACAATTCTTTGGCTGGCTTGGGAATACTCAAGAATTCCTTTGATTTTAGTGGAAATTTTGTCAAATAAGTTTTATCTGGTGTAGTGATTTTGGTTGATTCATTAGTCGATGTCGTCCTATTTAAATAATCTTCAATTTGTATTGTATTTGATTTGTTTATAAACTTACCCAAAGAGTTGTTAGAGAATTTTGATCTTAAAACGCCAAACAAATAAGGGTTCGTGTATAATTTTTTGTATTCTTTAGTAGTGAATAGATTGCTCAAATATTTATTGGTTAGAATATTTTTATTATAATGTTCTTTCATCTGCACTGGAAATGTAGCAAATGTCGTGTCGTCGTGTGGAGATGAATCATTTAAGGTTCGGTCGGTCATAGTTGGAACTTCTATAACAACCTCTACAGGTTCAGTCATTAATTCTTCAGTTGATGGCTCGATGACGGGTCGATTACGTGATAACATTATCAAACCTTTAGTAGGTGAAATAGTTGTAGTGAAATATACTTCCACTTGTAAAGCTGTTTCGTCTGGTCTTGTGAATGAATTTTGAATATCCACGTCGTCAGTCGTTATTGATATTTCTGATTCGAACTCTTCAGATTCTATAGTAATTTTTTTACTAGAGGACACGACGGATTTATATCGGGAAGATTTGTTATCAACCAATGCTTTTGTTTTTGTGGGTTGAAACAAAAATCCTGTGGGTTTTATAGGAAACTTTATGAAAAATTTCTCGTCAGGTATTGTAGACGTTTCGTACAAAGATTCAATGACTGTTAACGTTTCTTCACTAACTTCTTCAGGTTTTGTGGGTGACTTCTTAGTGACGAACACAGTTAGTCGGGGCGACACATTTATAAAATTTTCAGTCGGAGCCTTAAAAGGAAATTTAATCACATAGGTTTGCTCTGGTTTTCTAAATGAACCTTTAGCGTGCGTAATTTCTGTAACAACTTCTTCGGATTCCGTTGTTTCTAATTGTGATTCCATATCATTAAATTTTATTATTTTTGAAGCAGGTTTAAACATAAATTTTGTTGTCATTAAAGGAATTTTAATCAAATTGATTTCATCTGATTTAGTAAGCGATTTGTTCAAGGAATCTTTGATCGTAATGGAAATTTCTGTATTCAATTCATCTGATTCTGATGTATATTCTTCACTTAAGAACTCAACTGGCCGTATACGTGGTGGCATATTAACCCTACGATCTTGTTCTGATATCTCATGTTGCCTATATATAAACCCTTGTCTTGGGGGCGTAAGTTGATTCAGCATTGGTTTGGATTTCATTTTTATTTTGTATTTAGAAAATGTACTATTCGATATTAGAAATGGTTCTTTTGAAGGTTGAGCCTGCCATATCTTTGGTTTATTAAGGGTTTCAAGCTTTGGCACGATGTTGAAGTATGATTTACTCTTTAATAACTGAGGTTTTCCCGTACCCGGTGATATTGTGAATCTCTCTACAAAACTATTTGTTTTTGCATATGGCTTAGGCCCAATTTCTTTTTCTTGTGGTACGGGTTTTTCTAACAATTGTTCATAGTTTATTGTAAATGTGTCCATCTTTTGTTGTTTCTGTGTTGTCATTGTAACTGTTGATATGTTTACTAAGTCTTCAGACTTTTGTAACAAGTCAATGATAAGTTGTATTTTTCGGAGTCTATTTAAGAATTCTTTATCTGCAGGTTGCTTCTTATTTAACAATTTTTGATGACTAAATGTGAAATATGAAAATATATTTTTTAATTTGTTTAAAACGTTCTCGTTTGTTATAGTATCGTTATTTAAAATATCTTCAGACGTTGTTGGTGACAACTCCTCCCACAGTTTTTCACTTGTTGATAAAGTTTTTTTCAGGAATTGGTTGTGATGTTCTGGTAGCTTAGTAAAGTCTAAGCTATGCTGTGTTACAGAAGGTTCTTCGGTAGTAACAGTTTGAGTTATTGACATTGTTTTATCGAGTAATTCCTCATTTGCTGATAAATTATCAATATCTTTAGAGTTTGATGATGACTTATCCAATTTATATTCATAAGCAGGAGTTGCTATGGGGTTTTTGCTAAATGATTTTTTTATAGATACTGTTAACTGATTTATTGGTGTGGTGCTGATCAAGTCCTTAGGATTTTTTATGAATTCATTCAAATCTATTTTGTCAGAAATTATATGTGGTATAGGCGGTGACTCCTCGGCATGCATTGACGCTGTGTCTTGTAAACTTGTTGCGTTCGAACTTGTGATCACTGTGGATTCACATTGCAGTGTCGATAATCGGTTGGATAATTCTTGGTTTAATATGGTTTTATTTAAACCATCAGTGAACGAAGGAACATCCACATCATCTTCTAAAAACTTGAGTGGATTCTCTAAAGTATTTTCTGGCTTACGTGACGGTATATTTAGCCATTTATGAGTCACTGGTGATAAGCTGTTGTAAATATTATGTGGTTTTTGTGAAGTTAAAATGGGTTGTTTCAAGAATACTGCTGGCTTGTCTAATAATTTCTCATTTGCCTCAATGTTTTGGTCAATATCTACGGAATCTGTGGTTGATATAGTTTTATCAAAATCGGCTTCAGAATTGGATTGAAATGTATTCAAATGTAATTCTTCCAATGGGCTAGACGACTTGTCAGAGAATAATTGCTGTTTCGATGAATCTTTTTTCTTTGATGATTGTACGATTGATGAATGTTTTTCGGAATTCATGTCTGGGTTGCCCTCATGTTCATATTGTTTAATGGGTTTGTCTATTGTTAATATATCTTCATTCACATACTCCTCAAGCATTGTTAGAAAACTCTTAACAAATGCATCTTCTGTTGCTGTAGGCTGATTTTCCATATTCAAAGTCGGACTTTTATTTACTTCCGTAAGTGAAGACGGCTTAACTACATCCGTTTTGTAAGGTATCGGAACTAATTTATCTGATGCCAACTTCACAGCTGCTGGTTTCTTGGTTGATGAGGGTTTGCTTGCTATTTCTAAATTTATTAAACTATTACTGAAGTGCTCTTCTAGTACTGATGGAACGTTGGCTAGTTCAACTTTAGGTATTATGGGCGAGATTAACGTCTGTGTTTTCTTTAGTTTTTCAAGATTCGATGGCAGATTAACTAAGTACGGTTGACTTTGCGCTTTATTCATTTCTTCTGATTTAGGTAACGGTTTGTTGTGCAATCCAAAATTAATTTTATTTTCAGTGCATACACTTTCTGATGTTATAAGTAGGTTTTTGATCGTTGTTGTCCTTGTTACACTTACGTCTTTATCTATTTGAACTGAAGGCAACTCATCTGGCCTCGTAAGTGGTTTATTTACAACTGAATTTGATGGAGAGTTAAGAAAGTTTGCTTCATCTGTCTTTTGTACTATTAACGATTCATTTTCAAGTAGTTTAACATCAATTAATTTACTCTTGTTAAATTTTTCTTCAATAATCGAAGGCACATTAGTTGAGCCTGGTAGACCAATATCAAAGTTTTCTTCAACTTTTTGTTCTGGTAATAGTTTATGTTCTGCCAAATTAATCATAGATGGGTTTCCATTAAGGTGTTCATCAAATATTGATGGAACCATTGGATCATTTGACTCATTTGTTGTCAATGGATTTACCATTGAGGTGAGATGAACCTGATACGGTTCGTCCTGTATTGAATTTTCTGTACTGTCTTCAAATGTCATTGGTGATTTATCTGGCTCTTCATCTTTGGTTACAATTTTGTAAAAATCATCATTGAGTAGAATATTTGGTACTGGTACTTTAAATTGCTTAACAGAAGGTATAAAGTTATCTATAATTGTTTCGAAAGTTGATTGTACTACTTTGTCTGCGAATTTTTCATATTTCGATGCCATCAATTGTTCCAGGAAACCCTTGGTGAATGTTACTGGATTACTCCGTTTCTCCTGCGTTACTGTAGTGTGGGGTATGACAGTATGCAATGTTGTTTCGAATGTGGGCCGTATGTTTGTATCTTTTGATATATTATAATGTCTATCCAAGATTTCCTTAAGAGTTTGCCTCAACAATTTATATTGATACAATTCTTTTGACGTTTTATTATCGGATATTTTGTCGTTGAATTCGTCTATTTTTGAATCAAATTTCCCAGAAATTTTACTTAATCCAAACTCTGAAATAAGAAAATCGAAATGTGTCGAAATAAATTAAAATAAATAAGTGGTTCACTTTCATTTATGTAAAAAGAAGAATTGACAGTCAAGTGCGAATAGTGTTCCATGCATAACATCACGATTGACAAGCTTAAGACCTTGCATACACAAGGAATGCTATTGTGTACTTTACACTGCCCGGGGTAGCTGCAGACTCTTTTATAAAATTAAACAAGGTCCTATTTAAATTGTTTAACACATTTCACGACACAAATAACCAGGTAGATATTAGAGAAATAATAATTAAGTAAATATTATTCTGCCTTTTTGTAATATACCGCCTCCGTGGCTCAATGTAAACATTGAGTTTACGATTCGGAGGTCGCGGGATCGATCCCCAGCGGGGTACATGTTTAAGTACCTACTCGGTTTGGTTGGTACAAAAATAAATGAATATTTTAGTGGTCTAATTGCCGGTGTCGCAAAGTGGAGCCAAAACGGTCTCCAACTTAGGATGGGTTGCAGCTGTTGCACTACAACGCTATTTTTCAGTGGAGCCTCCAAATGACGCCTACCCAAGTCAACAAAAACACACAAAGTAAACTAAAAAAAATGTATAAATAATATATAAACATATAAATAATAAGTTGAAATTACGTATTACAATGCAATTATGTGTACATAATACAAATAAAAATAACATGAAAGTACGCTCGGGATAATAAGCTGTCAACGTGTGAGCGTGAGAAAAATAATTTTTGCCTATGCGGTGTGCAATTATTTTTAAATTAAGACAATTTTGAACTTAATAAATAGTTTAGTCTGTGTAGGCTTGCGTCCGTAAAGTCATTGGAGGCTCCAGTGAAAATCAGCGTTGTAGTTGGAAACTTTTCTTGGTTCCACTTTTACGGCGCCGGCAGCAAAATTGCAAAATTATCTTCCCCCTTTATGGTTTCGTAATAAACAAGAAAACGTTACTATAGTTTCGCTATGTCTGTCTGTCTGTCCGAGGCTTAGTTCAGAGGCTCTTAGAACTAGAACGCTGTAATTTGGCGTGGGTATATCTACATATTAATTTCGCCGACAAAGTGGTAAAATAAAATGAGTGTAAATCATAGTTGCAAAGTTCATTACTGCGATGTACGTTACTGCGAAGGTTTATCATTGCGAAGTACGTTGTCGCGAAAGTTCTTTACTGCGATATACGTTACTGCGAAAGTTCACCATAACGTACTTTCGCGATAACGTACTTTGCAATGGTAAAATTTCGCAGTAACGTACATCACAGTAAAGAACTTTCGCGACAACGTACGTCGCAATGGTGAACTTTCACACTAACGTATATGGCAGTAAAGAACTTTCGCGACAACGTACTTCGCAATGATAAACTTTCGCAGTAACGTACATCGCAGCAACTATGATTTACACTCAAATAAAATGTTGAAATATTTTTCCCTACAAGTAGGTATGTAGTGGGGATGAATTTTCATTTATTTTTAGACAGCTTCGTGTGGAGTGTCGTTGGATATGTCGTGCTAATAATATTATTAGAGGTTATTTTAAACCGTTTTTCGATTTAGCGATCATTTAAACAAAAATAGGCACTTTAAAGCTTAAAATTTCTTAGAGTCAAGTGAAACGTATTATAAGTAGGTACTTGGTAATTTATTTAATAGGTGTAAGTACTTTCTCACCTGCTTTACTTCTTGTAATGTTCACATGAATAGTAATAATACAAAATATAAAATATAGTTCAATTGCACTCATATTTCGACACTTCGATGTGAATTATTTATTTCCTTTAACAAAATAAATTAGAAAAATCGAGCGATTGAACTTCGAATGTGGTTCGAAAGATCGTAGTTCCGATACTCTGTTGGTCGACACATTGCTTAGGTGATTGCAGACCTGCACTGGCGAAGCCTAAAAGCTAATTTTAAATAATACCTGAATAGCTTAATTACAGTTATTTACGAGAATTTCAAATCATTGATAAATGCAGCCACTTTTTTTGAGTTAATCGGTTAGAGCGATTTTTTAAGTTATTCTGTATTCAAAAGAAATCTTAATTTATCCAATGACAGTCCCACTAGACGGTGCAAACCCTCTTAATAGTACCCCTAGAATAGGTAAGCGCTATTGAAGCTCAAATACATTTGAATTTCAAAAAAAAATTAGTTATTTAGGTACACTTCAATTCTTATGCACCAGAATCTTTCTTAGATGCATCAGTCGAAAGTCACGTTAATTATTTACTATCTGTACCATAAACGAACAGTATTCACAGAAATACTAACACAAAGTACACTATTGGAATATACAGCATGAAACACTCGTGCGCATGACTAAACGTAGGTATGTTTTTAATGCAAAATATTTCGGTTACACGTACAGTTTACACTACAAATGTCTGCTTCTATTCAAGTCTCGATTCTTCACAAGGTCGACGTTTGATCTGATTATTTACTTACTACTTATATTATATATACTACTTATATATATACTAGTTTAACAATTTGAATTCAACTTAATGCAATACGATTTTACAATTTTATTTCAATTTACCAATGCAGTTTCAATAATAAATCATTTATTTATTTGCATTTATGTCATCTAATCTGATTTAATGGATCTTGTTATCTGAGAATAAATGAATTATTATTATATATTTACTTATATAAAAATAAATAAATAGATATCCTTGGACATACACACAGCGCAATCTAGTTCCACTTTAAGCAACTATAAGCTTGTGTTGTTGATACAAGATGGTTGATATACTACATAAATAATTCTTTTCTTTTGTAAATAAACTTATTGCAAACGTGCTTATAAAATTTGCTTATATATTTGCTTAAGAGGGAGCTTGATCTGATTATTTAAGGTACTGCACCTCAAAAAGAGTCGTAGCACAGTCGCATTCGCATTCCTAAAGTCTTCTTTGTATAATGGTCTGTGAGATCTACATCTAGATCTTTTATGACTAGTCATAAAAACAAAATATACCCAGGTACCGTAAAATATGCAAGTATAATAAATGCACAAACGAACTATTTAAGTATAAAACCAAACAACCCGACAGCACATTTTGTATAATGCCCTTCCTTACCTATGAAATTGACGTTTTGTATGAAGAATTTCATTAAGACTGTTTTCTCCATACAAACATTTTTGAATTTTTTTAGAAACGGCAAATCCAAATTTAGCTAAACTTTGTGTGTATATAGGCAGTGTTAATTTTTAAAAGTAACCGCTTTATAAAAGTTTCTGCGAATCTAAGAAATAATATGGGAAGCACATGAAAAGAGCTGTGTTCAAGTTTAAAATATTTCATGTGAAACCTTGAAAATATATTCTATTTTCAAATTAAAAAACAAATTTGGAAATAGGTATAGAATCGTAGGAGTTGGTACATATATGATTAACGAAGAAAAAAATCTCCAATTTCATGGGTAACGACCTAATATCTTGCGGGCGTCATGTTGGATGTTTACCATAAAATGTATCCTGACTTTTTTTTTTATATACACAACGGGTTGGTACTTGACCTCAATCACACCTGATGTTAAGTGAAAATTAGGTCGAAGGTGGAAGCGTACTGACCAGGAAACCCCAACACATTTGGGGGACTGGCTATCTTATCTCCGACAACCGGAACACAACAATGCTATTAACATTGCTGCTTGGCGGCAGATTTAGATAAGATGGTGGTAGCTAGCCAGGCAATTTTGGGGAGCAAGACGAATCGAACGAGTCAGTCAAGTGTAAGGTCACTTAAGGAGGAGGTAACATAAAAATCTACATATATACCTACACTCGAAAAACATTACCCTCCTTTTTTTGGGGCGGTCGGGTAAAAACAGGTAGAACAGCACTAGTACCATGACAGACGCGATAAACGTTTATGTCGCGTGAGATAATAATTTGTACTGCTCATTCGGTTGGAAAAAATATTTTTTTATTTTTATGATGGATTTGACCACAATCTCACCTGATGGAAAGTGACGATGTGGTCGAAGATGAAGCACGCGATCTCAGTAAATGCCTATTCACTCTGCTCTTGAAGATCCCAAGGTTGTAGGATTCAGGAAAGACTGACGCCGGAAGGGAGTTCCATGCCTTGGCTGTTCGGATGATGAATGAAGAATCGAACTTCTTAGTGCGAATGTTCGCTATATTAACTATATACGGGTGGAATCCCTCCCCACGCCTAGTGGTCCGAAGATGGAAGGGTGACGGTGGAATAAGATTATGATATTCCAACACACACTCCCCGAAATGCATCCTGTAAAAAACTGAGAGACAGGCGACTTTGCGACGGTGTTCAAGGCTTTGCAATTTAGCATTCATCGAACTATCACCTATGAGTCTCATGGCACGTCGTTCCACAGAATCGAGTGCAGCTAGTTGGTACTTGGCTGAACCATCCCAGAGGTGACAGCAGTATTCCATGCACGAGCGGACCTGAGCCTGCAACTATCCCAGTCTCACTCCTACGTCGCGCGTGACAAACGATGGCATGCTACGGGGGCTGAATTACTGGACATAATCGCCCCATGCACCCATCAGCTTTCCAACATAAAAATAAATAATAAATAAATATCCTTAGACATACACACAGCGCCATCTAGTTCCACAGTAAGCAACTATAGGCTTGTGTTGTGGATACCAGATGGTTGATATACTACATAAATACATTTTTTTTTGTAAATAAATACTTATTATAAATGAAAAAAATCCATAACTCGGGTACACATGTCCGTATTCATCACACAAACATATGCCCCAAGCGGGATTCGAACCCGCAACCTTTTGGTATAGCGGTCAGAGTTGCTAACCACTACCTACACCAAACAGGTCGTCATATCATGTCGTCGTCAACATAAAATAGTATTTTCAAATCAATGCTACAATGACTTCAATATACTTAATACCATTTTTAGCGTCGAGACTTAAATAGCTTAATTGACTGTACTTATATGACGAAGTCTCTACTGTTTGTTTTTATTTACGCTATCCTATTTACAAATAAATTATATACGCTCTAGAGATAATTTATTTTGGTTTGACGAATTATTCTTTGCTCAGTTTGGTAGTTAATTTTCATAAGTAAAACCATTGTGGAAAAAGAAACATGGCCTCAACACATGTCCGTGGAAATGCTGGATTCATAAATAGTGCGAGTTTACTTATGTAAGTATTCTAACTAATATTCAAACCAACTTATTTCAGTATTTCTGAAAATGGTAAGTACCGGATGACTATAGGTGAAATAGAAGGCATGGGCATAGGTAGCTTATTTTTTTTTTTCAAAAATACACGCGACTTTCGTTTATGATTATGCGACTGGCGGGAATTGTTTGGTTTCTATCATGCGAAATTTATTTAGACTCAAATGTTGTCCAAGTTTACTTTATTTATTTAATTTTATGATATAATTATGTCTACATAATTACATCATTAAATTACGCGTTTGCAGCATATTCTAATATGCTGCAAACGCGACCGTCAAATGACAAAATTAACGCTTCAATCGATAATAGTTTTGAAAAAATATTTTATAAAAAGTTTATATTTTTACTGAGATCGCGTGCTTCATCTCCGACCACATCGTCACTTTCCATCAGGTGAGATTGTGGTCAAACGCGAATCCAGTCAATCATAAAAAAAAGAAAAAAAAATATTGGATAGTGATATGTACAAGAAAGTTTCTATTTTATGTACCTATTGGCTATCGGTCTAATCCAAAACAAAGGCAAAAATAAAATATGTAAGGAAATGTATACAGGAAAGAATTCATTTTGCAATAAAACATTCGGATAATAAAAGCACAAAATTTTACCTAAGTACCTACTGGAAAAATTAAAGAACTCGTCTAATTCGGTATACAATTTTAAGCAGGTCAATAGACTTAGATATTATTATTTATTTATTAGGTCTATTTAATAAAATGGACTTATTAAATAGATAAACTCTTAAAGAATATCGAACCTACCAATAAAAAACAAACGCTGAAAATTAAAATGAAGACATTTTAGGCTTGTCATTTCGTTCACAAATCATAACCTCAAACGATTTTAATGATTTTTAGTTGTTATTTTGGCAGAACTAAACTAAATTAAGAGCGTCGGTGGCTCAGCGGTTAAGACGCGGTCTCGGTCCGGGTTCGATTCCCACGCAGGCCATGTACCAATGAGTTTTAAATTTAATTTAATTACTTTTGTGCACTTATATATTAAACGGTAAAGGAAAACATCGTGAGGAAACCTGCATACCTGAGAAAATTCAAAAGGCATGTGAAGCCCCCAGCCCGCATTGGGCCAGCGTGTTGGACATGGCCCATATTCCCTCGTATACGAGGGAAGGCCTATATCCCTGCAGTGGGGTGTTTACGGGCTGATGATGATAATGAAACTAAAGTGACAGGACTAAAATATAAACCGAAAGAAAATCATGTGTACCCATCGTAATTAACTAAACAGAACTATGAAACTAAAATAAAATTATGAACTTTGATTTACATATCAGGCTTTCTTAGCATGTCTTAAATTTTAAATGGGGAAAAGCTGCTGCCTCCTGAGATACAGATTTAATTAACCTAGTTTAGGCGTCAGCATAGGAACTTTTTTTTTATGAACAAAGAGTTGGTAATTAACCTCAATCACACCTGATTTTAAGTGAAGATGAGATCGATGGTGGAAGCGTACTGACCCGGAAACCCCAACACATTTGGGGGACTGGCTAACTTATCTCTGACAACCGGATATGTTGTAACCATTTATTACGTCAATGAAGAGATTTATTGTTAATTCTTTTCCATTTTCAGGTGCCTTCTCCTAACACCTACAACCAGCGACAGCATACCATACCGCTGGATAAATTTCGACGACAGACTCGACGGAGTCGTCGGCATAGCGGTCGAAGGAAAACCAGTCGGCGTCGGCGCATTCACTTCCAACCAAACGATTCTCACTTCAGCTAACCCTCTATACAAATATCAAAACGATGTAGGAAAGATCACTGTACATGCCATTAACGGCGCTTTCAACGTTTCAAAGTCATACAAAGTTCGATGCATGATGGTGGCAATTAGCGACAACGACAGATCCCTTTGGGCCCGCCATGGGTTCGATAGGAAACATTCTCCATTGCACGACGTGATACAAATCACTTTGCACGACACTGTCGCCTCATATAGGCCATCGGGACGATATCCCCTGATCACAAGACGGGCGAGCTACAACAGATACAAGACCACAAGCGGTTACATATATGCTGGCTTCGGATATTTAGACAAGCAACATGTCAGAGAGAATTTTGAGTTGGAAGCCGAAATTATCGAAGAACATATAGTAACGGACTGCGACGAATGGATACCAAGAGCGTGGGGTTATTTTATATGTATATCAAATGTTGATAATCATGTTGGAGTACAATCTGGTTCGCCATTGTTTCATAGAGGACGCCTATTTGGAGTTGGAAGCTTTGCTTTGCAGAAAGGGAACGAAAGCATAATGGTTTTCACAGACTTCTCTAGATACACCCATTTTTTTATGTGCCATACAAACGATAACATATTGTGAGTCGTTATTGAAGTGTGAACTATATTGAAAAGCTTTATATTATTAGGTCTTTACCTATGAAATTGCCGTTTTGTATGAAAAAAATTTAACGAATTTTTTTCATGTATTTTTTATTTGTATTAATCGAAGTAATCACCCATGCAATCAATGCATCTTTGCCAACGCAGTGGCAGTTTATTGATGCCCTTCTTAAAGAAATCAGCTGGACGGGAGGCAACAAACTCTTCAAAGGCATTTTGTACTGCCTCTCGGGTATTGAATTTTTTTCTGCCAAGAAGTTATCCAAATTCTGGAAAAAGTAGTAGGTAGTCTGTAGGCGCAAGGTCTGGTGAGCAGGGCGTATGACGGAGAGCTTCCAACCCCAGTTCTTGCAAGCTGGAGACCGTCTGCTGTGCAGTATGAGGTCGCGCGTTGTCGTGCAGGAGCAGCGGAGAGGAGCGATTGACCAATGCTGGTTGGAGATGTGCCAGCTTCTCCATCATTGTGTTCAGTTCTTCACAGTACACATCTGCAGTAATGCTCATCCCGTTTGGTAAGAAGCTGTGATGAATCACACCGGCGCTAGACCACCAAACAGTGACCATCACTTTTCTAGGGGTAAGTTTTCGTTTAGGGCATTGTTTAGGTGCTGAACCAGGATCCAACCAACATGCTGAGCACTTGCGGTTATCAAACAGAATCCATTTTTCATCGCAGGTAACAAAGCGGTTCAAAATTCCTTCATTTGTGTGTCTGTTGAGCAGTGCAAGGCACGTCTCGACGCGTACTTCGCGCTGGCGATCATTGAGTTCGTGGGGCATCCATTTGTCAAGCTCTTTTACCTTGGCAATTTGACGCAAATGGACCAATATTGTTTTGACGCTAAGGTCGAAAGCTGCTGCTAATTCAGCCGTAGATTGTGTATATCAGCTTCCACAATCGCCTTTAATTCGTCATTGTCGACCAAAGTCTTCGGACGACCGCGAGGTACATTTTTCGGGTCGAAATTCCCAGAACGGAAGTGAGCAAACCAATAACAGGTGGTGCGTTGGTTTGTAGTGTTAGCTCCGTAAACGTCGTTGATGTTGCGTGCCGCTTGTGCCGCGTTGCTGCCACGACGGTAGTCATATTCCATAATTACTCGAATTTTTAACGTATCCATGATGACGAAAAAGATTGAAATGCGATGAAAATGTAACACTAATCAATAAACAGACTACTTTTGGAAAAAGAATTCCATGTTTTTAAAATAAAATTAATTTGAAATTAGATCTTAGCCAAACAAAAATTATTTTGATTTGAAATGGTCAGTACTGCAGAACGGCAATTTCATAGGTAAAGACCTATTACAAGACAGACAGTTGTTTTAAGGCTCTTCCCACAAATTGGCACTTGGCCTTAATCACACCTGATGTTAAGTGAAGATAAGGCCGAAGGTGGTAGCGTACTGACCCGGAAACCCCATCTTATTTGGGGGACTGACTATGTTATCTCTGACAACCGGAACACAACAATGCTATATAATTAACATTGCTGTTTGGCAGCAGATTTAGATAAGCCAGGCGGACATTTAAAATGCCTTTCCAGTACGAGTATAATAAAACACAAAAAATTAAATTTAATAGATGTTTATTCAGACGCTCTCTTGCACGGGGGGTTCATAGCCCTCTGGCCGTTCCGACTTATCCCCCACCTCTCCCCGTTTACCCCCACCACCTTCCCCATGGAGTTCCATCAGCTTAGATATCTCGAAACGTGGTCTCTTCAGCACTTTGACCTGTAAATGAATAATAAGGCAATTAAAATTTGTAGCAGAAAAAGTGGGTAGTCAGATAATGGAGATATAGTCAGATTTAAATCAAAAGGGAACATAAGTTTTCATCATATATGTTCATTGCGAGCTAGGTGTGTCATCATAATAACTTGACTCAAGATTGACATCAGGTATAATTGAGGTGAACTTTAAAATATAGGTTTCCTACGTAAACTAGCATAAATATATCATACAGATGGTTAAAGTAGCTATTCAATTAAATCCCAAAGCGGATTGTATGGCGAACATTTCAACTTTTTCAGAAAACTCTGAACCAAACCGTGGTTAGTTCATTTGGATTTGACGTCGTAATTCAGGAAAAGTCCGCCATACATAATGATCCGCATAGGCATTACCATGGGCTTTTCCAGAGGACAATTAAAACATATAGTGTCGATAGTCTCGACAGATGGTTCCGAATGAAATTCATGTGTCAAAACCCGAGGACAATAATCTGTGGACAGGACTAATGAGTGCTGTTTTTCAAATGGACACACTTAAAAAATTTATGGGTCTCACCCACATTGAATGACTGATGTGAACATCTGTGTACACAAAGAGGCATGTCAGAAAGAATACACCGCCACTTGATTCCTTGCCTTTTACGGGGCATGGACGTGGGCATAGATTGTAGTGCATAAGGCCTGTATGAACGCTTCTGCCAGCTACAGGCATGCCTTATTAGAGCAGAGCAAACCAAACATTGTAAGTAAATGGCACGCTACTGGCAAGGGTATTAACCTCATGCTAGCTATAAGCATGCCTTTTACTACTAATACTTTTTCAGGCATGCGTATTTTCGCGTCAATGGTAAATATATAGGTTTCACATCGAAAACATCAAATTTTAAAGTTCATACCTTCCTAATGCACACGTCACGCAATGGATAGATGCCGTGGCAAGCCTTCTCGATGTCCTTAGCGATGGAGTCTGGGATTAGTTTGTTTACCACCTCCCGGAGTTCTGAGTTGGTTACGTCCCGGGTGATGATCTCGCACATCTTCTTCCTTATAGCCCGAACCTGATGAATGAGGGGTGCTTTAGAGATAATGCATGGAAGGTAGTGTGTTAGAGGAACATATATAATAAAAATCCATAATAAATTATGGATTGTATGATCTGAAATGCAAATGTATTTATTTATTACATAATATTAGAAAGATTTCAACGTGACTACTAATTTTGATAAGCAAACATGGATGAACTGCTGGGCGATATTCAGTCTATAATAGCATTGATATAGTTCTGTAACTGTTGAATATAGAAGATATATTACATAAAATTAGGCAAATTTCCTTCATACAATTTGCACATGACTATTAATTTTGATAAGCAAGCATTGACGAGCTGCTTGGCGATATTCAGTATAATTAATTGTTTGAATCACAAACAGTAAAGAGCAACCTTTGTTTCTTGGTCATTCTTCTCTGTCACAATTGTTAATGAACAGGTAGTTTTGATAACTCACGAAATAGAAAAATTTCGCTGACAGGGACCTCTACCATCCACTACCGATTGGTGTGAATCACTACACAGGTTGTTTAATTATTCATCTCGTCTCTTATTGGTCCATGGTTTCACTGATGGAGGAATTGTATACAATTCTACAAGTTTTGGAGTGTAGCATTAACACAAAAAGCCAGCCAATTGTGTTCATAGCAACTGACATTACTACGAACGCCGCTGGCCGCGTTCGTGTCAAAACCTTTGTTATACGCAGGGGGACAAAACAAAATAACAATACGCAAGTGTTATTCCGCTATAATATACCTGCGAACAGCAGGGCTGGGATAACTTGTATAAAAATTATGAATCAAAAATCAGTCACTCTCCATTAGAAATTTCAGATTTTACCTGAGTATGTTGAGCGTAGCAGGTCTTCCTCTGGCTGAGTGTGTCCTTGTTGGTGAATCCAATGCAGAAAACGCGAAGGAGGTAGCCGTCTGTGGTCTTCACGTCAATGTTGGCTTCAACCAGTGTCTGCCATTTCTTCACCATCCACCTGAGATACAAATAAATATAATAATAATAAATATCCTTAGACATACACACAGCGCCATCTAGTTCCACAGTAAGCAACTATATACTTGTGTTGTGGATACCAGATGGTTGATATACTACATAAATACATTTTACCATTATTATATAAATACTTATTATAAATGAAAACATCCATAACTCTGGTACACATACTAAACATACTTGACGTTTCCATGCAACTCCAGTAACGTGTGCATTTCTGTATATTTCATAAGGTGAACCGTGGAATGGAAACAACATTTCAATCATTAAACTTTGAATTTTTGGAACACCCAATTTTTTGGGAATATCTATATCTGACCACCAGAGGTGTGACTTATCTAAGATACAAGTATCTGAAATACAGATACAAGATGCAAGATACGTATTTTCATTTTGTATCTAAAATACTTTTTAAAAAATCATTTTGTATCTTGTATTTAAATATATTTTGTTTGGTATCTTAGTATTTTATAAATACTTTTTCTGATAAAATACTTTTAGTAATATATTAGTAGAAATATATAAAATAAATGCGTAAAATTGAGCATGTCATTATTAGTCCAACATCACATTGGTAGATGGCGACTCTTTCTTTGCACTGCACTGGCCTGTATCTATACAAGATGTGGCAAATGCACAAGTCGTGCGAGCCAAACAATTAAAAAAAAAAAACTGAAATGTAATTTCATTTGAGAAGATGACCGCCTTTTTGTATATATTACATTACATTAAGTTATTTACGAATAAATCGTGTTATGTTATGTAACGTGTGTGTTATGTTATCGTGTTATGCTCGTGTTATGTCAATTAAGAAAAATAAACTTAGAATTCATTAAAATAAAATCTTGTTTTCTTACAAAAGTATTTGTATCTTAGAAGTATTTAGAAGATACGTATTTGGTATTTAGTATTTCAGATACTATTCTCGAAAGTATTTTGTATCTGGTATCTGAAATACTTTATTTAAAAGTATCTTGCATTTTGTATTGCAGATACTTTGTACAGGGTATTTTGTACATCTCTGCTGACCACCCCATTTGGGATAGATTTCCTTAGACATACACACAGCGCCATCTAGTTCCACAGTAAGCAACTATAGGCTTGTGTTGTGGATACCAGATGGTTGATATACTACATAAATACATATTTTTTTTGTAAATAAATCCTTATTATAAATGAAAACATCCGTGACTCGGGTACACATGTCCGTATTCATCACACAAACATATGCCCCTAGCGAGATTCGAACCTGCAACCTTTTGGCACAGTGGTTAGAGTTGCTAACCACTACACCAAAGAGGTTGTCAATATACATAAATAAAAGTACATGTCTGTATTAAGCATACAAACAAACCCTAGCAGTCAAAAATATATTTTAATTTCTAATATAAAAGTAACATGACAAATATTCATTCGCAAAACTCCTCAAAGAATGAGTAACTGTAGCAACGACACGAAGGGCCTCTGCACATGGGTACTGTGGCACTACATCATGTGGCAGCATACATTATCTGCAGCTTGAAACGATATGAAGACCATAAGGTGTAATTTCATATAGCTGGGCTGCAGTATAACATAGGCGAGACATTATCTGTTATTTGGAACAGCTACTGATAAATAACTATTATGGTGATTCTTCCCAGCTTGCCTGCCGATATCAGAAATGAGCTCGGCAGAGGCAGATGTGCCAAATTAGACCTTTCTTTTTAGATCTTTTTCTTTTCTTTTCAAATCAATAAGTACTTATGTAATACTTAAGTCTATAATGTAAACTGATATTTTATAATTTGCTTGACTTTAATATATATTTTTCTTTTTCTACACCATGAGCAAATAAGTGATTCAAACTTCAAGCATTTATTTCAACATGATATCATTTGTTGAATGTCAATTTAAATCTACTGGAAATAAAAAAAGGTTTATTGCATCTGTCAGTCGGCATGTCCAAGCTACTACCGCTTCGGAAAGGGAAATCATCTGTGGGAAAAGAAGCGGTGCAAGAAACCCATAGGATCATTGTTTTCTGATGGCTGATACCGGATTCTGATGGCAATTGTATGATATACCGAAAGCAAATCAGAAATAGCTTTAATTTTTGATGAAACGGGAAGAAGTGGAACAGGTCTGATATGGCTGGTGAGTCCAATCAAGGAGGAAACACATACCTAAGTTTATCCGTGGTCAGGTCCATGCCGTGGAAGTTGCAGAGTACATTGCGTCCCTGGACATCCTCGGCAATGAGGCGGAACTTCCGGAAAGACCTGATGATGCAATGATTTAACATAAATTTGTGGAACTAGAACAGTAAAATAAAAAAATCTAAAAACTAGTCTAAGCACAGTGATATCTTGCACGATGCAATTGGACTGCAACAATGGTTCAGTGGAGGAGACACAGTCTCCCAATTTGCGATGTCCAGATTCGATCCCCAGGCATACCCATCCATGTACCAATGAGTTTTTTTAAATTTAATTACTTATATGCATTTATCCGACTGCTCTTGAACGACGAAGGAAAACATCGCGAGGAAACCTGCATGCCCGAGAAATAAAAATAAAAATGTGAAGTCCCCAACCCGCATTGGGCCAGGATAGCGGACTATGGCTACATACTCCCTCAATATGTGGAAGGTCTATATCCCTACAGTGGGATGTTTACGGACTGATGATGAAATGGTTGCAGGTTAGAATATGTATGATTTTTCTTTTATGCACAACCCCAATCTCACATGATATGCTATGCAATAACACAACAATGCTATCAATATCGCTACTTAGTGGCAAACTCAGATAAGATGGTGGTAGCTAGCTAAACAGACATTTAAAGATGCCCTACACCACAAACCAGACAGCACTAAATATTGTAAGGAAACAAAAGCGTGACCTCCAAAGTTTACGAAAGTAAACCTTATTTAGTTCACATTGAAGCACGAAAAATTAATATTGATTGTCTAGTATCCATGGTACAGTTTAAACTGTTTGGGACAATGGCATAAGGGGCAGAAATATTTATTACTATAAATTCATGTGCCATATAGGAAAATTGCTCAGCTCAAGATCTCATGTACAAATACAAATGATTTATTTGCTATTGAATAGGGTACATTATAAGATGTTCCAGTACTGGTTCTGTCACCTATTCAGCCACTTTTAGCAGCATACAATATATCTATAAATCTTAAAACTATTACAGTAATAATTATTTTTGTGGATACTAAATTCATTTACATAATTCAAGTAGATAACATTAATTAACTGTTATATTCATAATATCAAATATATTACAAAATTCATGTCAGTCACATTCATACATACATACATAATGTCACGCCTGTTTCCCGTAGCGGTAGGCAGAGACCACAGACTTCCACTTGCTACGATCCTGACACACCTCTTCTGCTTCCTTCACTCTCATAAGGTTGTTCATACATGCTCGTCGGTTTAGGGTACTCTTGACTTGGCCTTTCTTTAAGACGTCCCCGATTTGATCATGGTACGTTCGCCGTGGTCTTCCCCTACCAACACTACCATCCACATTCGCTTTGTATATCTCTTTCGTAAGTCTTCTTTCATTCATCCTCTCCACATGTCCAAACCATCTCAGCATACCTTTTTCAATCTTTGTCACTACATCTTCATTCACACTGCTTAACTCCATTAGTTAGTTACATTTAGTTACATTACTTAGTTACATTCATTAGTATTAAATACATTAGATAATTTAAATTTCCACATTATGATCCAAAAATTCTTTAATTGAATAGAATGTGTATTGGAGAAGCCACTTCTTCAATTCTATTTTGAGTTTATTAGTCAGCAGTGCTTGTAATGCTTGTACGGTAGAGACCATCAACAATATTACATCCTCACTGCAGATGCACAAGCTCTAAGTGAGGACAACAAAAAAAACTCCCTCTGAAAATGTTCATGTTAAAAAATTTAAGTGTTACGATGGCAGGTAAACCTATATTTGAAACTAAAACAAACAGTCACTCACCTTTCAGCATCGGTGTCAGCTTGAAGATCAGCCAGCGATACTTCGAACACGCGACCCTTCAGGCCCTCTGACGCGATTTTTGTACCCTACAAACAAATATGATGACTTAAAATACAAGTTAACGATTCTGTAACACTTTTCTCAGTTACAATGTCTCAGATTTAAATCAAAAGGGAACAATGTTATCATCAGTTCTGTGTCATTGCGAGCTAGGTGGATCATCATTGTAGAAAAGAAATGCCATGTGGCATTTTTTCATTTGTACAGCCATATTTTTGAGTTAAAAACGTGGCTCGGTCAATTTTTTGTGGCTAACCATCAAGTTACACGTGAACGCGGTGTATTTCTCATGTTTGACTACAAAAACAGTTTGTTTTCTAACCAAAATAAACAAGTACCTAGGTTACCTGGGTACGATTGACAAGGGTGGTCCCAACTTGTCTCTTGGTGAACATCGACGGTGCCTTGACATCGTACCAGTCTTTACGGGTGAACGGATCGACACTGAAAGAAAAATTTAACCAAATTAACCTCAAAAAAATTAACATTCACAAAATAAATTCATACAGAACCACTTCTATAAACATTAGTGATCGCAATTATCGCGTAACAAAATTGTAGCTAGAGTATCGTAATAAAATATTGTAGAATTTGATTAAGTTTTTGCACCGCCAACACGAGACAAAACTTTCATCCCTAAAATCATCAACGATCACACTTACAATAATCTAATTAAAACATTTAAAGGACAGATTATTGCTTTTAATAATTAGTTTACGGATTATTGTGACTTACATCTTCTTTTTAACACCTTTTTTACCGCCCTTCGACAGGCCTTTATTTTTACCGACCGCCATGTTCACACACAAACTTCAGAAAGACTATTTTTTTATCTATGGATAGAGTTGCTGTCAAAAATGAAAAGTTATTTGTTTACATTTTAATTCACTCCTCTCGGAGAGGGCAAAGGGATCTGACCCCATATAGCCATGTCTTATTGGGGTACGACTCTAACTCTAATCACGGTCAAATCATTCTTTCAGTAAAGTACACCCCTCTAACCAAAGAAACCAATGGACATGAAATACCTACGAAATAAACGTGCATGCCTACATTCGTTGGTGCCAATTTTACTGATATCTAAGAGCCCAAAGCCAAAAACCTTTGAGCACTTAGATTCCAGTAACGATACAAGTTATCGAAATATATTATTATAAATATATTATGTAATGTTTGTTGTAACTAACGTAGCCTTTTTTTCGATTATCACAAAGAATATTATTAAGAGCTGATGCACCTGCAGTCCCCACGGTCCCGTGATCTCTACCCCAATGGTCAGAAATTCAGTCATGTTATCATTGCTGTCATGTCATTCAAGTTGGTCAGACTCTAGTAGAGGAGGTACTAGGGGCATATGTAAAATTATCTTCATTCAGACATATTGTGTATTAGGTAAAATTTCATGTGACAAGACGTATATAAAAAAAAAACAATTTTTAAACTACGAACATACCTAATTTCAAAAGAATATCAGCCAGTAAAACATTTGGTTAGATTATAAAAAGAGGTTTTACAACAAAAACACCTCGCCTATGCACCTCGCCTCACTTCACTTGAATGAATATTCCATGACTGAGTACCTTTTGTGGAATATTCTATAGAGAATATATAATCATTCACTGAAAAATTCATTCACCGTTATTTGAAGCAGAATGGCAGAATATTGTGCAGCCGGGGGTAATCTGTGTGTGCAGCAAACGTTAGTGATGGTGTACAAGTGAAGGGAAGTGTAAATTATCTTTTGTAAAGCATTCTGCCACTTTACTGAAGAATGACTTGACCGTGACTAGACTCTGTATACGCCAAGTATACGACGAATTACTTGTTTTGACTGAGACTGACTTACAAACTGAAGAAATAAGATAAATAAGACATGGCTGTTATGGGCTAGATCCCTTTGCCTTCTCCTAGAGGAGAAAAAAAAATAAAAAATAGCTGTAGTGCCTACCCAAAGAGTATAGTAACTATTTACCGAGATAGAGTGGCAGCATGTATAGACAGTGCTGCTGCCAGCGATTGGTTGAGGAATTAAATCTATCTATACATACCTACGTACACTGATTATACAGGGCGTCCCACGGCTATGCCACATGGAGGGAAAGTACCTTGAATTTTGTAGATGGAACATTTTACTGAAGGAAGACATTATTTTAATTTAAAAAACAATTTAAACTGCATTCATAGATTTTTAAATAAGTACATGGTTGAACCGGGAATCGAACCCTTTATTTATAAAAAAAAATACCATGTAGCTTTATCATACCGATCGAAAGGCTTCATCATAAGGATTATTTTTTGCTAAATAACATAGTGTCAGAAATAAAAGGAAGACCATGAATTTTAACATTAGATGTGCAATTGTGTTCAGAAAAATGAAAAGCTGACATTGCCGTAAGGACATACAACTGACATTATCATTACTAATACTAATTACCCACTCAAGAAGTATGCATCATTTCCCTATTATAATTTAAGTTCATGATAAAATGATAAAGAGATACGTAATTAGTAAGTAGGTACCTGGTTGTATGCCGTATCCTGAATCTGCCGAAAGACGCGTAAATGATTTTCTCCATCGCAATGCGGCTGGCTGATTAGATTTTTCTTTATGGGGTTATGTAAAAAATTTAGTTTACAAGAACCAGTATCAAAGTGTCCACGAGCTACAAACAGAACTTCGACGTATTATTCTAAATATCCACCACAACATGATCAAAAAATCGACAGGGAGCGAAGTAATCAAAAGAGTGCGACTTTGTATTGAACAGGAAGGGGCTCATTTTGAGCATTTGATAAATTGATTAATTTTGTATTAAAAATGTTAAAATTCATGGTCTTCCTTTTATATCTGACACTATGTTATTTAGCAAAAAATAATCCTTATGATGAAGCCTTTCGATCGGTATGATAAAGCTACATGGTAATTTTTTTTTATAAATAAAGGGTTCGATTCCCGGTTCAACCATGTACTTATTTAAAAATCTATGAATGCAGTTTAAATTGTTTTTTAAATTAAAATAATGTCTTCTTTCAGTAAAATGTTCCATCTACAAAATTCAAGGTACTTTCCCTCCATGTGGCATAGCCGTGGGACGCCCTGTATAGGTAGAAACTGGGTTTAGAAATAGGTATTGTTGTTTATGAGGAAATTTTTATTTCTCATAACTAATTTCTTTAAATTAGCTATGAAAAACTAGTACCTATAACAAAAACAAACAACAAATTAACAAAAATCTGAACTTTTACAAAAACTTTCAAACGGAAATCGACGTTGACTGAGAGCTCGACATGACATCACCCACCGGTAAGATGGCGGCTGCTGCCACAGAACACTAATAACGGTTAGTTCGTCAACCGCAGTTCAGAGGTCGCAGACTGCTATGAAAATTGATGACATTTGAAGTGTGCCCCCCCTGTGCCTACCTACTGTAGGTACTCTTGCTCTAAGCTTGTCAACCTCACTCACCTCATTCAACTCGTCGTCATTCATCATCCGATCGGCCCGATTGATCTGTGCGCGTGTGTTGTCGTTTTGGGCAGAGAAATCGTGTTTTTAGAACCGTTCTGTTTAATTAATTATCCATCTTAAACGCGTTTTCACTATCGCTGTTAAAATTGAAAATTAAAACACAACCGATGTACTTTGTGATGTCCTACTAGATTTTCTTGTTGAAAATATGGGTGCTCGTGTATCTAGAACTGATTTTGAGTGGGTTTACACGGAGGAGCCGCATGCAAGCCGCCGGAAAATTATATTAGGTATGTTTATTACGTCATATACGAATATAGTTACTCAAACGTTATGGATAAGTTTACCATTGATTCCTGGAGCCGGTTAGATATGTGTTATTAATGAGTACATCTGAATTTGTAGCTTTTTCTGGTGGAGAAATCACGGTCATGGTCGTAGTCGGACCAGTAAATTGTTTCTTAAAACTGTAGCATGGGCGTTGGTTGAGCAATAGGTATTTTAGTTTTTGATGTGAATCCCCAACAGGTAGAGGTTAGGTAGGGCACAGATTATGAAATCTAAATCTCGCTCTATTCTTCTCTTCGACCATCACGGGTGGCACCCGGCCCGTCGTCTGTATATATAAAAAAAATCATTTTTCCAATATCAAATAAACCTGCAAAAAAACTACTTTTTATGATCCTTCAGAACAAATGGGTTTAGGGTTTAGGCATGTACCCCATGCAAAAAAAAACTTAGCAAATATTGGCGCGAAAAGCTGACTCCTTCAAATGAACAATACAGGCAAACACAAACAAGTGTTTGTAGTTCACAAATTAACAAAACAAACATTTCACTGTTTTGTGGCTGCAAGTGAAGTTTGTGGCAAGAGGTTAGTGATACTGATAATAGGTAACACAGAAATTTTCAACATACATAAATCAAGGCTGCACACACAATAGAGTTACTGTATGTGTGATGGTAATTTTTAAGCTGTACATTCATAGAAATGGAGTGAGGTGTTAACTAGCTAATGATAAGTCATGGCCTTGATGTTCAGAATATGACGTATTTAGTCATATTGAGAGTATGACTAAATTTCTTTGAAATATTTTCATTCCAAGAACATTTACTATTCAGAAATATTTTTTTTTTTTCTAATTTTGAATTAGGGACTTTTCTACAAAGGGTATACCGCCAGTCTCATCGTACTTCTTACTGACTTAATCTATTTAAATCTAATTCTAGCGAGACACCGATGACTTCACAAAGGCAAATAGACTTCAAAATGGAAATCATTTGAATGATAATTTAGTTCTATTGTATAAGAACAGATTATAATCTCTTTATTTTATTTATTAGCCTCAGAATATTACAAATTGCGGATTTCGGAATCATATGAATATTATAAATTGTTACTATGTAAATAAAACATTTTTTTTTTCTAAATTTGATTTAGGGACATTTATACAAAGGGTATACGCCAGTCCCATCATAACTCTTACTGACTTAATTTATTTAAAACTAAATTCTACCAAGATACTGATGACTTCAAATACAAATACAAATGATTTATTTGCTATTGAAAAGGGTACATTAAGATGTTTCAGTACCGGTTCTATCGCCTATTCAGCCACTTTTAGCAGCATGCAAATATCATTAAAACTATTACAGTAATGATTAACTATAATCTAACTAATTTACTAAGTTCATTTACATAATTCAAGTTCATTAATTACTGTTAAATTCATAATATCAAATACATTACATAATTCATGTCATTAGTATTAAATACATTAAATAATTTAAATTTCCATCTTATCATCCAAAAATTCTTTAATTGAATAGAATTTGTATTGGAGAAGCCACTTCTTCAATTCTATTTTAAATTTGTTGGTCGGTAGTGCTTGTAATGCTTTAGGCAATTTATTAAATATAACTTTTCCCATAAAATAACAGTCTTTTAGTCCGGCCTAACACCGCAAATTGCTTGTATACATTTTTTCTGCTCAATAAACGCTCTACTAACTTCTGTACTGTTACCCCAGATTATAAGACCATACTTGAGGCCTGATTCGACATAGACATGGTACGCGATTATTGCAGACTTCCTGGACGCTACACTCTTTAACTTATAGAGTGGGAAAATAAACCTATAAATTCACAAAGGCAAATAGACTCCGGACAGCATTAGATTTTGGATGAGCTAGGATCTCATGGAATATTCCCCCATCTAGTCTATTTAACGTTTCCAAGAAAGAGGCGTGAGTTTCATTAATTACATTGAAGTGCTCCAGAAATTAACAACATGTGGATAATTTCCATTGTATATCAGGCAGGTTGAAATCACCCAATAAGAGGTAATCTGTGCTACAATTACGTGAATAATAATCGTTGAGATACTCTGTGAAGTGTGCAATTTTTCCTTCGTGTGTGCCGGGAGAAGCATCCGAACAGTAGATACAGATAATGTTAAGATCACGAGGCGCCCGCATGGTGCGCGCCTGTATAACCACATGTACCATATCATAAAGGGCCCCCGTGGGTGGGGGGAGGGCGCGCGCGCCGAGCTCACACCGTGTCAGCAACAGCACTCCGCCGCCGACGGAGCGCACCCGACCCGCGCGGTTGTACAGCGAGCCCTCGACCGGGCGGTCACGTCTATGCACTTCGTAACGGTCATCACAGACCTCGTAATCACAGATTGTGTTCAACAGCCACGTCTCGCAGATTGCCACCACGTCGGAATCGTGAGCGAGGAGTCCCTGCCTGAAAGTTACTGTCCTACCTCGAATACTACGGGAGTTCTGTAGGTATACGTTTAAACAGTGTCTTTCGTTGGTGCTCGTTCCGGACACATTACATCAATATATGGTGCACATCCTCTACAATACCACACACCTCACAGTTAGGAGAGCTGGTCTTTTTCATGAGATAGCCAAACTGGTTTAGTGGCATGTGTCCGGACCTAAGCCTATGAACTAAAACAAAACAACAATATAAATAAAATATATAAAACAAGAAGAACAGGAACCATCAAGATCAGATTAACATTTAAGTGTAATATTTTGCAAACTCATTTTGCCTCTGTGAGAGCTACCATCTGTCTGGGATTCCCCAGATTTGTCCTACTTTTAAAAGTAGCCGGCCATTTAAGTGGCCGGGCCGAATTTTAGAGGCGGTCCACATTTTCACACAAAATGTAGAATACAATAAATTACTGTTTATAAAATTCAGGCAGGACCGGTTCTTTCTATGAATTTTGTAGTAGGTTTTTGTAGTGTAAAAAGGATTCATTATCAATTTTAGGATAACTGAAAATAATAGATTAACGATTAACGAAGAAAAAAAACTCCAATTTCATAAATAAATCTGTCCTATGTTTGTTCAATGTATGTTTGTATACTTATATATGCAATAAAGTGTTAAATAAATAAATAAATAAATATACAATAAGAAGTTACGTAATAGATAAAAAAACTCCAATTTCATAAATAAACACCCAATATTTCAACCATTGAAACATCTAAACCTTCCCCAGCGATACCTAACCCCCTTTTGGGTTAGTACCCCCCTTTCCAATAGCACTGTACATAAATAACAGGATCAAGGGTGGATAGATTAATTTGAGTTTAGCTTTGGTTAAAAATGAGGAAGGTTGATGAAGACATACTTCAGTATACTTTATCACAACGATTTACATAAGGCGAGGTATTCCACGTAATACACAGTCATCTGAGATAACATGTCTGTGAAAACAGTTGTAGGGCTGTCACCTCATCTAAATTTTCACTCTCTAATTTTTTTTTGTTTTACTAGCTGTTACTCGCGACTTCGTTTACGTAGAATTCGCTCTACTATCAAGACCTATACAATCAATACCTATTCTATAGGAACCAGTCACTTTTCCAGGATTAACAGCGCTGCGGGTTTCTACCCACAGCACATGCTGAGTCTGGACCATTTCGTTGGCCCTGATATGGGTCTCGCCTCCTGATATTACTTTTAACTGTATACCAACCCATATTGTATGTGTATAATGTAGGTTAAGTGACTTGTGTCATGGTCGACGAATAAATGCACACAAACTTTCGCATTTATAACATTAGTTGGGATTGTATGATTTTAGAAAGTTCTATATCTAATTTCGGAAGTATCTATAACATTATACTGTCTATTGACTGATTGCTATAGCGGGTTTGAACCAAGCGAGGGTTTTATGATTGTGTGATGAATACGAATATTTATTCTCGAGTCATAGATGTTTATTAAATAAATAAATATCGATGCATAAACATACAGCGCCATCTAGTTCCACACTAAGCAACTAGGCTTGTATTATAGATACCAGATGGTTGATAAACTACACAAATTACTTTTTTTTTTTAAATAAACATATATAAATGAAAAACAAAACATCCATAACTCGGGAACACATGAAATAAATATTTATGTAGTATATATTTCTACCTAGTTTGGGACTTGGGGATATTTATTTATTATACATACATAATAATATAGTGTACCCCAACTAGCCTGTGAATGTATCCTCCACTCCAGGGCCTGCAGTCTCGACATAGGTAGCGATCGTTATGTTATCGAATTCGGTCGTTAACTCCTAACGATCTTATTCTAAATGTTATAGTGTTCATAATCATATCGGTTTTTGTTGGAAGCCTGAATCGTAGTTTCAATGGAAACCGATATTTTGATACTAAAGACTAATTCTCCAATTGAAATAACATTGTTAGGACTTAACGACCGAATTCGATAACATAACGATCGCTATCTATGTCGAGACTGCAGGCCCAGTTGTAACAATTTCAGGTTGTAATGAGGGACATTAATATTTCTTTAAATTTTTGTTTATAGAGGGTTTTTTTTTATTAAAACAGTCTTAATTCGGTAGATTTTTAGTTGCTTTCTTGACTCATCATCATCACGTCAGCGACAGGACATGGTTTCAGATACCTATCTCTTTTCAAACTTCAAACTTCAAGCATTTATTTCAACGTAATATACATGATATCATTTGTTGAATGTCAATTTAAATCTACTGGAAATAAAAAACGTTTATTGCATTTATCTGTCAGTCGGTATGTCCAAGCTACTACCACTTCGGAAAGGGAAATCATCTGTGGGAAAAGAATCGGCGCAAGACCCACAGGATCATTGTTGTATCTTTGCTCTGGGTGCGACAGTAACTAAGTAATAAGCTCAGCATAAAGCTGAGTCGGTCCCTTTCGCTGCTGCGGCACTTCATTCAGTGTTCTATTATGAGTCCAACAATTTATTGTATATGTGTCCAAGTGGCCAGGAAACAGGTTTTTTTATAGGTTTTACGAACGCCATTGCAGGCAACGTAATATATTTACATGCATATAATACGACCGTTATCCCAAATAGAGTCCAAAGTATAGTTTTCAAAAATTATGTTAAGTTTAATGATTGAAACAACATCCACGGTCCATCTTATGAAATATACAGAAATACACACATGACAGGGGGTGAGCCCATCGCCGTTGAAACGTGCAAATCTAGAGATGTTTTTTGGTGGAAAGTCCCTTAGTCGCCTTTTAGGAAACCCACGGTATGAGATGGGTTGGTTCTATTCCATTTGAGTGCCGAAACCATAAGTTTACAAATAATTTCATATTATTAATATTTCTGGAACTGATTCCAAGCCCGAATAAATAAAAAAAAGAATATTTGGAAAAGAGACAACCCTAGACAGTAAATCTCCGTATTAACAGTCAGAGGCTAATTATATGTAGTCAAGTTATCGTTTAGAGCCTTTTACTGTCGCCACTAAATGTCCCGTCAGATTTTTCTCACCCATTGGCTTGAATTGTGACGAGATTTTTTAAGGGAGAACATGCTAGGTGTCTGGTACAAGTCAAGGTCAAAGATGTGTATGCAAGTATCTTGGTTAAATAATAGGCGGTCGGAAAAGTTTGCGGCTTTTTGTAGTAAAAATAATAAAGATTTGTTTTTCAGTTACATGAAATGTTTATTGAATGAAATAATGTCCATTTAACTCGACAATCTTTCGCCATTTTTCTGGCAGAACCATTATCCCGTCGCTATAAAATTTTCGGGGTTTACGAGCGAAAAACTGATTTTAATGTTTTATACAGTATTCCCTTGAATGCAATTTTACTCCATTTAAAGAGTTTTGTGAACTGTATGGAGGACGCAGTAAAACTTCCCAACCAAGGTCCATAAATTTTTGTTTAGTTGACAAAAATGTATGCGGCCGGGCATTGTCCTCGTGGAAGACTACACATGTTTATCCGTTATCTAGATAACTGATAAACATACATACTATACTACATACATACTATACTACATACATATGATACTAGTATCCATAGCACAAGCTTTGCTTAGTTTGGGACTAGATGATTGGTGTAAGTGTCCGAAATATTTATTTATTTCACGACACCTCTCATCATGGAACTAACTGCTCTTTATGAAACTGCGTTTGCGTTTTTAAAGCGGCGCATGCAAAATATTTTTTTTTTGAAGCTAGATTTATGAAATGTATTGTAGAATTTTTGTGCAATGTATTGTAGAATTTTTGTACTTGATTGATTGATTGACGTACGTCATTCAAGTGACTGACGTGGTCACAAAAGGTCAGGTGCGGTCAGCCACTAACCAACGAGCGTGTATGAAGCATTTGATGATAGTGGAAGACGTAAAAGTAGTATGTCAGGATCGTTGTACCTTTAGTCGAAATCAATAGGCTCTGCCTACCGCAACGGGAAACAGGCGGCATGAGCATTATGCATATTAAGTATGCATATGTAGAGATACTTTATACAGTAACTGTTTGTTGGTGCATTAAAAAAAATATCGATTATTGTAATAATTTATGATATCACTATTCCGTTGAACTTTTATGGCCAATAAATGAAAACATATAATATAATAATCTTTATTGCAATAATCGGAAATCCCTATCGTCACTTTAATCGTATACAAAGAAATGTATATACGTATGTATGTACCTAGCGAACATTTCTGTGTACAGGACGAAGCAGTTGTTATGATAGCAGTTGCTCTTTCTCTTTTTTGGGTAGATATTGCGAGTGTTTCTTTGAGTTTTTTTTTTTTTATGATTGACTGGATTCTCGTTTGACCACAATCTCACCTGATGGAAAGTGACGATGTGGTCGGAGATGAAGCACGCGATCTCAGTAAATGCCTATTCACTCTGCTCTTGAAGATCCCAAGGTTGTAGGATTCAGGAAAGACTGACGCCGGAAGGGAGTTCCATGCCTTGACTGTTCGGATGATGAATGAAGAATCGAACTTCTTAGTGCGAATGTTCGGTATATTAACTATATACGGGTGGAATCCGTATTGTAACTCATATTTTCTCCAAGTTTTCTTTACTTATTTAATTTAATGATGTAATTATGTGGAATAGGCTAGAAACGCGACCGTTAAAATGACCCAATTAATGCTTAATCAATAATGGTTTTGAAAAAAAAATTATACTACCTATGCCAATACCTTCTATTTCACTTACCTTCAAAAGCCCTATTTTTTTCCTTACGGTAAAACGGAAACGGTACGGTACTCATGGAGTGTTTCAGGATTGCAGCTTTGCATCGTTCAGAAATCATTTTCAGGATACCATTGTTGCTGGCCCGCACTCTGCACATCAGGGAGTTGACCCTCTTTCGCATTATACAGGCCTCCGCAAACATCCCTGATGCACTGCAAAAGCGGGGCAGCCCCAACAGAGCCCTGAAAATTGTATTGTATATTAACTATATGTAATGTAAGTAAAAATAAGCCAATAAATCCCAACTAATATTATAAATGCGAAGGTTTGTGTGTGTATGTCTTTATGTATGTTACCTCTTCACGCCTATACGACTGGACGGATTTGGATGTAATTTGGTGGGAAGATAGATTAGGACCTGGATTAACATATAGGCTACTTTTTTGCTGAACCGATTTTGATAAAATCTTCCACGCGGACGAAGTCGCGGGCGGAAAGCTAGTATATTATGTCAGACGTTAAAAATGAGAAACGGTTTAGTTGAAACAAATGACTACAAACTGCTAAAATAAACCAATACCAATGTAGGGATTGTAACTGAAAACCAGTGTTTCGCTCTTTGAGTGATGTGCCACACTGAGTTATGACCCATTTGTGCTACTGCGGCACACGCTCGCTCTTTGTATTTTCTATTCTTTACTTTTATTTGTATGTATATTTCTTTGTAATTTAAACATTGTGTAGTTGTGTGAACTCAGTGGTGTAAATAAACATCTATCTATCATCTATCTATTAATAGGTAGTAAGTGTTCCATTATTCTTATAGCAGAGTGAGAAATGGAAGTGGGTCATACATATAGGCGTTGTTTTGTCCGTCGGTTGCAGTACAATAGGTCGTTAGTTCTGTTGAAAACAATTTAGCTAATCCATCGTAGCTGGGTGTAGGTACTCGTTAGTGGCCGAGTAGTTAATTGCTGCTAAATGATGACACGTGCTCTGGATTATTGCGTGGGAATTAGGAGGATGATGAATGACAAAAAAAGCACTAGTCTTTTTCGATTAGTGAAGTTATGGCGCGGGCAGCCATTGGATGGGTGACCACTAGTGGCGTTTAAGTTGTTTTCAATTGAAGCCAGTGTCAGCCAGAATTTACTACCCGTAGCAAACCGCGTAGTAGTAAACGCGCGTAGGGAGCGTAGCAAGACCATCACGTCATGCTACGCTCCCTATTATAAATTCTGTCGCTGATCTATCGCTATCTCGGACATTGTATAACAGGATTTACATACCCGTACATCAGAAAATTAACACAATCTACAAAGTCAAAGTCAAAAATGCTTTATTTTGTAGGTACACAGAGTACACTTAAAATAGTCAATTTTACATTTTTTAAGCTACTGCTTGTTCAAAATGCAATTTTCCCCTGAGATAAACAAGCAAGAAACTCGAAGGGTTGCTCTTTTAAAATCAAGCTTTGATTTTAAATAAAGGTGTTTATATTACAAAAAGGTTTTATATTTCATTATTAATTGTGAAATAATGTGTAAAAACGGCGGGCAGCCGTTGGATGGGTGACCACTAGTGGCGTTTAAGTTGTTTACAATTGAAGCCAGTGTCAGCCAGAATTTACTACCCGTAGCAAACCGCGTAGTAGTAAACGCGCGTACGGAGCGTAGCATGACCACCACGTCATGCTACGCTCGCTATTATAAAATCTGTCGCTGATCTATCGCGATCTCGGACATTGTATAACAGGATTTACATACCCGTACATCAGAAAATTAACACAATCTACAAAGTCAAAAATGCTTTAATTTGTATGTACACAGAGTACACTTAAAATAGTCAATTTTAAATTTTTTAAGCTACTGCTTGTTCAAAAT
Organism: Oegoconia quadripuncta; assembly: GCA_949316235.1. Classification (NCBI taxonomy): domain Eukaryota; kingdom Metazoa; phylum Arthropoda; class Insecta; order Lepidoptera; family Autostichidae; genus Oegoconia; species Oegoconia quadripuncta. The sequence goes on from OX438749.1 coordinate 30,144,497, forward strand.
GCAATTTTCCCCTGAGAAGAACAAGCAAGTAACGGTTGCTCTTTTAAAATCTCATAAAATCATATTCCAAAAAAATATAGCATCATTTAGGAAAAAAGTCATAAATATGATGTCAATACAAGAAATAAAGATAAACTTGCAGGTCACACAAGTCGCCTTCACAATGTCAGTAATTCATTCAAAGTAAACGCTTTTTCAATAAGGTTCCAGTTGATATACAAAATCTTCCTCTCAATAAATTTAAAGATACTATAAAACAGAAACTCATTAATAAAGCATATTATAAAATAGACTATTTAGATGATAATCATCCCTGGACATAATCAGATCGTTCGCATGACAGGCTATTTCACAATTAATAATGAAATATAAAACCTTTTTGTAATATAAAAACCTTTATTTAAAATCAAAGCTTGATTTTAAAAGAGCAACCCTTCGAGTTTCTTGCTTGTTTATCTCAGGGGAAAATTGCATTTTGAACAAGCAGTAGCTTAAAAAATGTAAAATTGACTATTTAAAGTGTACTCTGTGTACCTACAAAATAAAGTATTTTTGACTTTGACTCCTCATAACGCTCACTAGTTCCAAATACCAGCGCTCCATCCGTCCGCGGGCGGAGCACCATGCTCAGTTGGAACCATTTTGTCCCTACAGCACACAATAAGTGACATTTTAGAACTTTTATACTTTTTGTGTTTTCTGTAATACTACTATACTGTTCTTTTTGCTATACTGTTCTGTATTGCTATACTGTTCTGTATTGCTATACTGTTCTGTATTGCTATACTGTTCTGTATTGCTATACTGTTCTGTATTGCTATACTGTTCTGTATTGCTATACTGTTCTGTATTGCTATACTGTTCTGTATTGCTATACTGTTCTGTATTGCTATACTGTTCTGTATTGCTATACTGTTCTGTATTGCTATACTGTTCTGTATTGCTATACTGTTCTGTATTGCTATACTGTTCTGTATTGCTATACTGTTCTGTATTGCTATACTGTTCTGTATTGCTATACTGTCCTGTATTACTAATTGTTATTGTTGTGCAATGTGCTTTGAGACAAATAAACAAATTATCTATCTAATATTGACGGGATCAATAGAAAAAGAAAACACGATTAATTTATTCTTAATCAATTAATTCTTGTTTTTTTGCGTATGTAAACTTTTTGCCGATATCGTATTAATGTTGACTTGTTTTTCTTGTTGGTTTTAAATTAAATACCAAGCGAATGTTAGCGGCGGCGATGGGCTCACCCCCTGTCACGTGTGCATTTCTGTATACGTCAGAAGGTGAACCGTGGATGTTTTGTGTACGTCAGAAGGTGAACCGTGGATGTTCTGTATACGTCGGAATGTGAACCGTGGATGTTCTGTATACGTCAGAATGTGAATCGTGGATGTTTTCTCATTTATAATAATATTTCATTATTAATTATATTATAAGAACAAATTGGCTACCATGTTCAGACTAAGCAAAGTTAATACATTATTTGTGGGACACTGTAAACGCTTTTATAACCTTATACCTGAGAATATCGTTAACCTAACTGAGAAAAAATTTAAATTAGTGTCAAAATAACATTAGAAAAAAAGGTAATTATAAAATTAGTGACTACCTGAATGACAAACACGCTTGGTGTACTTCGACCAGCTCCCCGAAATTATAAAATTGTATTAGTTATATACTTTATTTAAAAAAAAAGGAAAACAATGATCCTGTGGGTTTCTTGCGCCGCTTCTTTTCCCACAGAAAAGAAAGAAAGAAAGAAACTGTTTATTCGCCACTTTGACACATATACAACAATTGTTAGGCAAGTAAAATAACAGAACACTCAGATAAGTGTCGCAGCAGCGAAAGGGAAACGACTCAGCTATATGCTGACCCTATAAGAGCTCAGCGCTGGTTTACTGTCGCACCCAGATGATTTCCCTTTCCGAACCGGTAGTAGCTTAGACATACCGACTGACAGATAAATGCAATAAACCTTTTTTTATTTCCAGTAGATTTAAATTGACATTCAACAAATTATATCATGTATCTTACGTTGAAATAAATGCTTGAAGTTTGAAGTTTGAATTGTCAAATAGGTTGGTTAAGCGATCGATTATATCCATGGATGTTAATCATCTAAATAGTCTGATATTATATCTCTAATATGCTGTCTTAATAAGTTTCTGTTTTATAATAAATAATAATAAATAAATAAATTTGCACAAACACCCAGCGCCATCTAAGTCCACAGTAAGCATCTAGGCTTGTGTTGTGGATACCAGATGGTTGATATACTACATAAATACATATTTTTTTGTAAATAAGTACTTATTATAAATGAAAACATCCATGACTCGGGTACACATGTCCGTATTCATCACACAAACATATGCCTCTAGCGGGATTCGAACCCGCAACCTTTTGGTATAGTGGCCAGAGTTGCTAACCACTACACCAAACATGCAAGTCTGCCATCTCACCCTTTAATTGTTTATTTTTATCCAAAATGCATATCATTTCCTTCTCACTGTCGTCCCTCTCAGAGAGTAGTTGCTCACACATAGTCTTAGATGATTTTAGTTCTATCAAGGCCAGTTCGAGCTTTTCCTCCAGCTGACGAGTCGCGGCAGCAGCAGCGGTTCTGCGGGTTGTCATTGTAGAACGTAGGTAGGTACTTACTCGTATGCAACTATAGTGTGAGCAACAACTACCGATAGAGGTTTATGTGTTAATAATGATTTCACCTGGTAATTAGGAGTTTTTCAGAGCATGTAATATGGCAAATTATGCTTCAGACTATCGCTGACCACTTTACTATTCACCAACAAAGTGGGTAGTGGGTAGGTATTCTAGTCACTTAGTTCACTTCACTTGGGTGCTTATCACTATTTAACAAGTAAAACTATATAATTTGTTTGTAGACACAATGATGAAATTGGTTTATAGACAGATTAATTAGAATTAGCTTAAAAATACATTAATTTACAAAATAATTTCAACAGCTGATCGGGTTATCAACCTATCCGTGGGGTTGCCAGCAGAGAAAAAAAAGTCCCCATCTCAGCATAGGTTGTAGTCGAGAGGGAAAACGACTAGACTGATTCGGTGAACCCTGTTGCAATTAGTCGGAAGTGACTAATTCACCTTGTACCATAAAGTTTGTATATCAATCTTATCACATACACATCATAATCTATACAATAAATGTGAAACTAATACGTGACCGATTCCCTTGTCACGTAATTTCATATCTCATGCACCAGTTATGATAAAGAAAGATGCGCTGAAATAGGTCATGATATAATTTGGGGTAGATAACGTTTGTTATATAATTAATAGTCCAATAAGGACACACTTTTAATTTCCCTAAAATCTTAAAGGCCGTGATTTTATGCACATGGATAGAACCTGTCGTGATAGAATAAAAATGTTTTCTAACCAATCGGTAGCTTGCTTTAGATATAGCATAGGTATTGATGTCGATTTGGATGTACACCAACTAAACTAAAACCAGTTTTAAAGTGGTACTGTCTCTTTCTCCCTGGAACGGTACGATGCGACGGCACCACTACAAAACTGGTTTTAGTTTAGTTGGTGTACATCCGAATCGACACCAGTGTGTAATAAAACATAGACTATTAGATTAAAATTACCACCGTTAATTTCATAGCGTCGGAGAATATACTTAGGACTACCTGTAACGATTTTCAAACAAATCGATCAATAATTTCTTTATATACATGAAATTACTATTTAAGAATACCGGATGAGTTTTTTTTACCGTAAGGAAAAAAATAGGGCATATTAATAATAATACATAAATAAATATTTCGGACACTTACACCAATCATCTAGTCCCAAACTAAGCAACTACTATGGATACTAGATAACGGATAAACATACATAAATATTTATATAAACATCCATGACTCAGGAATAAATGTTCATAATCATCACACAAATATTTACCCGTGGCGGGATCAAATCGCGCGTAGTTCGCGCGTTTTTAATTTGATATCTTTTTTTTTTATTCAGGCGGCGGCGGCGCGATGATGGGCCGTCGGCGGCCAGTCTTTATTCAAACAAAATTTTCGTTCTATTTGTTTGGCGCAGAACACTAAGATGTTCCAAATTAAAAAAATGCGCGGCAAAGATAATTGCGGCACACTTATAAAGAGGATTAAAAACTCATTACTGCCCGCTAAAAGTTTTTTTTATAGAAAACACCACCTTTGGGTGCACCTAAAGGCGAACCAAGTCGTCCTTTTCGAATAGATTGGATGAAAAATAATATACATCCCTGAGACAAAACGCTATGCACACCACTGGTAATAAGAATTATTTGTCTACGCCCGTTAATTCGAAAAGATGACCATATCTCTATAAAGCGATCTCCGCCATCGGAACATTATAAGCTCAGTTGTGTACGTGACTTCTGTCATGTGATGACAGGTCGATATTGTAAGAAATACTCATTGATATGATAACTAATCCACACTCTCTCACAGTTGCGATAGTTGACAGTTCAGAAAGAAACTGACTTTGGCTGACCATTTCAATAGGATTACTTGTAGGTGTTATGGGATAAAAATAATAAATGTATGTACGCAAAAATATATGCCTATTTCGCAAACATTCTGATAATCATAATTTGAATACTAGAAACAAAAATAAAATTGAAATTCCACAATTTAGACTTAGCAAGGTTAGCACATCCTTTGTGGGACACAGCATACGCTTTTACAATAAAATACCAGAACATGTATTGAGTTTAACAGAGCAGAAATTTAAACGCCACATTAAAGAAACTCTGTGTAAGAAGGGTTATTACAGGATAGATGATTATTTAGGCGATAAGGAGGTCTGGTGTTAGCTGGTCGTTATGTTAATTGCTATTGTTTTGTAATATGTAATATAAAATGTAATATTATTGTAAAGATGGAAACTAATTGAAAATATGTGTTGTTGCGGAGTTTCTTGTTGCTTCTTCTCCCTAACCATAACACCTTGTGAAGCGATGTAGTTTAAAAAAAAATAACATGTTGACTTTCATTAAGTGATATTTTTGTATCCTACATTGAATAAAATATTTTTGATTTTGATTTTGAAGACTATTTTAATAATTAGCTTCAACCGTCCTCATAGCCCACCACCACCCTCTTTATTGTGTTAGTAAATACATGCAATCACAATACAAGAAATCACACACACGCAAAAATAATTAATGTGTAAATATTAAATACACACACACGCACGCACGCACGCACGCACGCACGCACGCACACACACACACACACACACACACACACACACACACACACACACACACATACACACATATTTAACCGCCTCCGTGGCTCAATGTAAACAACATAGGGTTTACGAATCGGAGGTCGCGGGTTCGATCCCCAGCGGGGTACATGTTTAGTACTCGGTTTGGTTGGTAGTAGGGCATTTTATACTAAATCTGCCGCCAAACAGCAATGTTAATAGCATTGTTGTGTTCCGGTTGTGAGAAATACGATAGCCAGTCCCCCAAATGTGTTGGGGTTTCCGGGTCAGTACGCTTCCACCTTCGACCTCATCTTCACTTAACATCAGGTGTGATTGAGGTCAAGTATCAACCGGTTATGCATAAAAAAAAGTATTTTGAATGTAGAAAACTCTATTTTAAACCAATACGTCACCAATTTTGTCTTTTGTTTCAGAAAAATATCCCCAAATCAAGAAACTGTTCGGCTATGACCCCCTATTCAAATGGGTGGTCACGGCGATGGTGTTCACCCAGTTCCTGATGCTGCCGGTAGTTCAGCACCTCAGCTGGCCTATGACGATGCTACTGGCTTACTGTTTTGGGGGAGTGATCAACCATTCGCTCATGTTAGGTGAGATTGGCACGCACTTGGCGGGTTTTTATTTTTCTCGTTGGTGAACACGACCGTGTGACACGCGAGACTCCACAGAAAATCAGCGTCAAATGAAATCAAATCAAAATATTTGATTTCATAGGATAAAATTATCACTTGAGAACATTATATTTTAAAAAATATTACATTATATTTTAAAAAATATTACATTATATTTTAAATTTACTGCTCATTCACAAAGCTGACTCCCCAGAGAAGAACGAGCAAGAAACTCTAGGGTTGCTCTTTTAAACAGATTATATGAATAATAAGACAGCTTTGTCCATGCTTGCTTATCATTCAAATAGTCAGTGATTTAATAATAATGCCTTTTGTTAATAATTTCTGTTTTATGATTGCTTTAAATTTATTTAAAGGCAAATTTTGAATGTCTAATGGAACTTTATTATAAAAGCGTATACGTCGTACTTGAGAGTACGTTGAGAGCGGGATAGTTGTATATTTCGTCCCAACGAAAGAGCAGGGCAAATATTATCTCATGCGCCATAAACTATATCGCGCGCGTCATGCTACTTGTGCTGCTATATTTGCCGTATGTCATTACTTCCCGGATTCGTTCCTTATTAGCGACACTATCGAATGGTGTTTTTTTTTTTTTTTCATAATCAATGGGTTCGATTCCTGGCAAGGAACATTTGACGACCGATTGGTGTAGTGGATAGTCAGCGAAACCAACGGTTGCGGGTTCGAATCCCGCGATGGGTAAATGTTTGCGTGATGAACATTTATTCCTGAGTCATGGATGTTTATATAAATATTGATGTATGTTTATCCGTTATCTAGTATCCATAGTACAAGCTTTGCTTAGTTTGGGACTAGATGATTGGTGTAAATGTCCGAAATATTTATTTATTTATTGATTTCACAAAAATCCACATTGTATTGTAGTGCAGGGTTAATAATGTGAATGAATTTATATTTTGACGTCTTTTTTGTAACCATTATGAGGTAATAAATGATATGACCGCTACAGATGAGGATCCACACTGAGCGATGGCCCATTTGTGGTACAGATACACATACAACTCTATTATAAGTTGTAACAGTTGTACTTAATTTTAGTTTTTATTTTTATTTCTGTGAAATAAGGCTACATTGTGTAAGAATAACACCAAGCAGAATGATTGTTGCGTCGAATATTTTTGTATGTGTTTCTGTAATATGCAAATAAACGCTTTATCTATCTATCTATCTATGATAAATGATATGATGATGATGACCTGTTTGGTGTAGTGGTTAGAAACGCTGATTGCTAAACAAAAAGGTCGCGGGTTCGAACCCCGCCCAGGGGCATATGTAATGAATACTGACATGTGTAAAAATGTAAAATGAAACTTTGTATGTATATGTAATGATGTAATGTATAATGATGACAATACTATAATTCCATATCTTGGAGCTGATCTGATGATGGAGTCAGGAGGTGGTTAGTAGAACTCTTCATTGGGTGCCAATAAACCCCTCGAGTTTGGGCTCATATGATTAGTTTTGACGAGTCCGATAGATTGGCGGCGTTTAAACTACTTACTATTATTCATTTATAATTATAATATCTTAATATCTTTATTGTACACAACATTATTACAGAAATATGCATTGTATATAAAATGTACAAAGGCGAGCTTAACTCCGATAGAGTTTTCTACCAGCAAACCTTAGAGATACATAGTGTTTATTAGATTGGCCAGCAAATAGTGTACACAACAATTGAAAATTATTATGTCTAAGGATATTTATTTATTTTATAAAAAAAAAATTATATAAATAAATATACCACACAACCTATCAAATATACATATATACAGGGCGTCCCACGGCTATGCCACATGGAGGGAAAGTACCTTGAATTTTGTAGATGGAACATTTTACTGAAAGAAGACATTATTTTAATTTAAAAAACAATTTAAACTGCATTCATAGATTTTTAAATAAGTACATGGTTGAACCGGGAATCGAACCCTTTATTTATAAAAAAAAAATTACCATGTAACTTTATCATACCGATCGAAAGGCTTCATCATAAGGATAATTTTTTGCTAAATAACATAGTGTCAGAAATAAAAGGAAGACCATGAATTTTAACATTTTTAATACAAAATTAATCAAATTTATCAAATGCTCAAAATGAGTCCCATCCTGTTCAATACAAAGTCGCACTCTTTTGATTATTTCGCTCCCTGTCGATTTTTTGATCATGTTGTGGTGGATATTTAGAATAATACGTCGAAGTTCAGTTTGTAGCTCGTGGACACTTTGACACTGGTTCTTGTAAAGTAAATTTTTTACATAACCCCATAAAAAAAATCTAACGGGGTTAGATCTGGGGATCTTGGCGGCCATTTTTTCGTCCATTTGTCCCGATCCAGGAAAGAAAATGTTCATTGAGATAGTCCTACTTACTAATTACGTATCTCTTTATCATTTTATCATGAACTTAAATTATAATAGGGAAATGATGCATACTTCTCGAGTGGGTAATTAGTATTAGTAATGATAATGTCAGTTGTATGTCCTTACGGCAATGTCAGCTTTTTATTTTTCTGAACAAAATTGAACATCTAATGTTAAAATTCATGGTCTTCCTTTTATTTCTGACAATATGTTATTTAGCAAAAAATAATCCTTATGATGAAGCCTTTCGATCGGTATGATAAAGCTACATGGTAATTTTTTTTTATAAATAAATGGTTCGATTCCCGGTTCAACCATGTACTTATTTAAAAATCTATGAATGCAGTTTAAATTGTTTTTTAAATTAAAATAATGTCTTCTTTCAGTAAAATGTTCCATCTACAAAATTCAAGGTACTTTCCCTCCATGTGGCATAGCCGTGGGACGCCCTGTATATAGTACGAAGTATAAACAAGTATATACATTATCAATACTCATATTATGGTAAATAATTAAATAGTTAGTATAATACTGAGGAGAAATCATAAAGACAAATAATGCTCTTTTACTCTTTTCTTGAAAATTTCTAACGATTTATTATTTACCCAATTACCCAATTAATCTATTTATTTACCCAAAAAAATGTATTTATGCAGTATATTAACCATCTGGTATCCATAATTCAAGCCTAGTTGCTTCCCGCGAGGGGTAAATGTTTGTGTGATGAATACGACCATTTTATTCCCGAGTCATGGATGTTTATATAAATATTTATGTATGTATATCCCTTATCTAGTATTCATAGCACAAGCTTTGCTTAGTTTGTGTGAAGGAGCCATGAAAACAAGCCATATTTTGCTCAAGAAAAACTAACCTATTCTTTAATGTCAAAGCCCCCTTCTTTTCCCACCGTTTTGGACACAATTTTGGAAACAAGCTTCCGAGTAAATTACAGATTGATTAATATTAGGTCCTTACCTATGAAATTGGCGTTTTGTATGAAGAATTTCATTAAGACTGTTTTCTCCATACAAACATTTTTGATTTTTGTTTGGGAACGGCAAATCCAAAAGACATCAGCATTTTTGGGCCAGTGTTTTGTCACCTAATAAAAGGTACACCTAAAAAAAGCCGGTACTAAAGACTATCAACTTAGCTATTCAAAAGAATTTTTGGAACCTTAGTATAGTTATAAGAAATATTTGAAAATATCGCTCTCAGAAAACATTTTGGCTCACAAACTATACAAAAACTAAATTCTTTCCAAAAAAAAAAAAAAATAGACAAGTGACAACTGACATTTTTGACTGTGAGGTTATAATTTAAGTAGGGATAACAGCAACAGCGAAGCGACGGACATGGACTTATTATGGCGACGGACGACTCTGAAAAGAAAAAACAATTTTTCTTTGGCCTAGCATCTTGTTTCCATGCGTGAGAATGCATGTGGTTAATGTTGCCAGTATATAATTTCAAAGTTCCCCAAACCATATTTCAAACCTCTTTTGTTCTTTTATAAAGTCCTTTAAAAATATATGTGTTAGGTTTTTAGCACGTCTGGTACTAAGAGTTCAAGACTATATTTATTAATTGAAGTGACAACAAACTGGCCCAAAGATGTATGGATCTGTGCTGTTGTCCTTTAGCTAAACATTGGACCTAATTCAGAGTGGCCGCTAATTATAATTAGCTTTAGTTGACAGCCGCTAAACACCTTTGCTATTCTGAAATGTCTGTCAAAATCAAATGATAGGACTAAATTGAATATGACGTTTCTAATTTTAAACGGCTAACTCAACTTAGACTTAGCGGCTCAAAAGCTATTCTAGGATGGCCATTTTAGGATGAAATAAGAACTGTCATCGCTAATTTTAGTCGGGACCTCCAGACGTGCCACTTAAAATTAAATTGTATGTAAATACGTCAATTTGAATATGGTTTGAATACTAGTTGTCAAAAATGGAACGTAGAGACAAAAAATGAAAAAATATTATTCTCTAACCGTGGTCATTCCTTTTGCGCTTGCTTAAATGTACCTGGAATGTGCTCCGCTGTCTTTCCTGACCACTTTAAAAAAATGATAGCACAGATAGCAGTAAATTGTCAAATGCCGCGAAAATTATGTAAAATGTGGAGAGAAAGTTGAAAATTACAAAAAATAAATATAATAAACGTGTGTAAGATCTTAAAAAAGTAAGATTTAATCATAAAAAGTAATAAAATATGGAATTAATATCGATATCATTCATTCATTCGGTCACATGATTTTTAAAATGGTAACACACATCCAATTTAACCTATCCAAAACTTAGCCCACCACAGACAACTTAGCCGGTGTCTAAAACCTTTCTTAATTTAGTTGGATGACCGTTTTGGAGTAACAAATGGTTTAGCTAAGATTAAAATCCGCGTAAAATTTAGGAATTAGTTTTAGTTTTAGCTTTAGACGATGGGCGCCAGAATTAGGTCCACTGTGTGTATTATCGGATAACATTAAGTTAAGTATAAGCAGCGTTAATGTTTAAAAGTAACCGCCTCATAAAAGTTTCAGCGAATCTAAGAAATGATTATGGGTAGGACATGAAAAGAGCTCTGTTTAAATTTTTTTTATTATGTGATTTAGTCCAGAAATTAAAAAATATTTCATGTGAAACCTTGAAATAATATTCCAATATAAATCAAGTGTTTTCTCTGCTACGGCAACAACCCAAAACAGCATCAGTTTGGGACTACATGATTGTTACAATTGTCCGAAATATGTATTATTATTATTATATTTATGTATACATGCACACAGACACGACAGATATCTAGATCGACGCTATGGGTGATTCACGTGCCTTATTTCAAAACACTGCAAAATCAAGCTCCACAATACTATAGTTAAGTGAAGCATATATTACTTTATCGCTTGAAACAATAAACAATTTTTTATTTGTTTTCACGTATCGCCTACAACGATAAATGGAGTTACCGGTAAAGATATTTCATCCGCCTACGGCAAGGCAAGGAACGATTACGATTTTAGCAGTCCCATGTAGGTATGTGGATATAGATGTTGTAGCGAAGCGATCGAAATTACTAGATTAATTTTCATTAATGAGGTGTCCCTGAATTAGATAATGTCTTTAAAAAAAATTTAAGATCATGTCAAAAGTACATTAGCAATAAACTATTTAAGTGTTTAAAAAACCAAAAAAAACTCTTTTATTTTTTATTGATAATACAGAATCAACAGCATCATTATAAAAAACATTACACAAAATTTACAAGCCAAAGTCATGCCAATTACAGATTCTGTGTGTGTTTGTGTGTGTCTGTGTGTCTGTGTGTGTGTGTGTGTCTGTGTGTGTGTGTGTGTCTGTGTGTGTCTGTGTCTGTGTGTGTGTGTGTGTGTGTGTGTGTGTGTGTGTGTGTGTGTGTGTGTGTGTGTGTGTGTGTGTGTGTGTGTGTGTGTGTGTGTGTGTGTGTGTGTGTGTGTGTGTGTGTGTCTGTGTGTGTGTGTGTCTGTGTGTGTGTGTGTCTGTGTGTGTGTGTGTGTGTGTGTGTGTGTGTGTGTGTGTGTGTGTGTGTGTGTGTGGTGTGTGGGTGTGTCTGTGTGTGTGTCTGTCTGTGTGTGTGTGTGTGTGTGTGTGTGTGTGTGTGTCTGTGTGTGTCTGTGTGTGTCTGTGTGTGTGTGTGTCTGTGTCTGTCTGTGTGTGTGTGTCTGTGTCTGTCTGTGTGTGTCTGAGTCTGTCTGTGTGTGTGTCTGTCTGTGTGTGTGTCTGTGTGTGTGTGTGTGTGTGTGTGTGTGTGTGTGTGTGTGTGTGTGTGTGTGAGTGCGTGTGTGTGTGTGTCTGTCTGTGTGTGTGTGTGTGTGTGTGTGTGTGTGTGTGTGTGTGTGTGTGTGTGTGTGTGTCTGTGTGTGTGTGTGTGTGTCTGTGTGTGTGTGTGTGTGTCTGTGTGTGTGTGTGTGTGTGTGTGTCTGTGTGTGTGTCTGTGTGTGTGTCTGTGTGTGTGTGTCTGTGTCTGTCTGTGTGTGTGTGTCTGTGTCTGTCTGTGTGTGTCTGAGTCTGTCTGTGTGTGTGTCTGTCTGTGTGTGTCTGTCTGTGTGTGTGTGTGTGTGTGTGTCTGTCTGTGTGTGTGTGTGTCTGTGTGTGTGTGTGTCTGTGTGTGTGTGTGTGTGTCTGTGTGTGTGTGTGTGTGTCTGTGTCTGTCTGTGTGTGTGTGTCTGTGTCTGTCTGTGTGTGTCTGAGTCTGTCTGTGTGTGTGTCTGTCTGTGTGTGTGTCTGTCTGTGTGTGTGTGTGTCTCTGTGTGTGTGTGTGTGTGTGTGTGTGTGTGTGCGTGCGTGTGTGTGTGTGCGTGCGTGTGTGTGTGTGCGTGCGTGCGTGCGTGTGTGTGTGTGTGTGTGTGTGTGTGTGTGTGTGTGTGTGTGTGCGTGCGTGCGTGCGTGTGTGTGGTTTGGGAATGGGGCCGGCCAGCGGCGGTGGCCGTCTCGATGTGGTAAACAACACCTACGAGCCACAACGCGGGGGGGAATCGTAGTGCATGTAAAGGCAGGCTCACGCTCACGGCAATTAAAAATGTAAATAATTCGTATCCTAATTATTATTATGAAATTTAATAAAGTAAGTATGTCATATGGGATAATGAAATTTAATAAAACTTTCTCCTACATATTTACAAATAAACGCCTGCTACCTTCAGTCTGTTGCCGACTGTACCACACTATAGCCTTATCATTGTTATTTTCAGCCATCCACGAGATCGCACACAACTTGGCCTTCGGCCACAATCGTCCTATGCACAACAGGCTGTTCGGCTTCTTCGCCAACCTGCCCATCGGCATACCCATATCTATCAGCTTTAAGAAATATCACCTGGAACATCATAGGGTAAGTAACATTCCTGACATTTCCAATTGGTTTTATTCTCTCTTGTCATTAAATAAAAACGCTTTGAAGATACATTCGCACAGTCAAGGTGATATTTCGTTTTACAGTAGAAGCATGTCAGAAAATCCCTGGTGCTTATATTATCAGAGCATCCATGTATTACAACATATTATATCCATCTTCAACTTATGAATTGATTGCGAATATGTCTTTATTTTAATCACATTGATTATAATATCTGTCAAAGTTTATTTATATTTAGTATCAAGGTCAGTAAGTAGTATATGAGGTCAAGTACCAACCCGTTGTGCATTAAAAAAAACACTAAGTGATAAGTTAGTGTTAGCGAATTTGCAAACATATTGACTGAATTTGTTATGTATAGCTTTCGTCACAGTATTATAGCGAAGCTTTCGTCACAGTATTGTAACGGATTGTACATGGTGTTCTTAGTATAATGAGATTTTTTCCACCCAAATCTTAATATCAATGGTAGTGGATATCAGACAGCGTCGCCAGGTATATAATATTACGTACCTAATACGTATATAATTAGTTTTTCCTTCCGAGGGTTTGCTGGAAGAGGAAGAAGAAAATTACAGAGATAAGCTCGCCTTTTATGTATTGTAATTTCTGTCCTATGTTTGTACGAATTCGTCCTTTCAACATAAGGAGCATGACAGGCGTGATAAACGTTTATGTCGCCCGAGATTATATTTGTGCTGCTCATTCGCTTGGACGAAATAATAATAATAATAAATATTTCGGACACTTACACCAATCATCTAGTCCCAAACTAAGCAAAGCTTGTACTATGGATACTAGATAACGGATAAACGAAAGTCACAACTATCCCACTCTCACTTCTACGTCGTGCACATCAGACGATGTCATGCTACCGCTGGAAAAGGTCTTAATACGCCACGAATACATCGGAGTGTTTATGTACATGTCAGACTTAGCAGTAGACTATGTAACCTACCTAGAGCAATAATACAGATAAGAACTTATCTACGACATCAATCTAATTATTACAAATTGCGACAGTTGTCCCGTCTGTCCATTGCTATACGGTAATACATACATAATGGCCCGCCTGTTTCCCGTAGCGGTAGGCAGAGACCACAGACTTCCACTTGCTACGATCCTGACACACCTCTTATGCTTCATTCACTCTCATAAGGTTGTTCATACATGCTCGTCGGTTTAGGGTACTCTTGATTTGGCCTTTCTTTAAGACGTCCCCGATTTGATCATGGTACGTTCGTCGTGGTAATAATTCTAGTTAATGTCAATAAACACTCGTGGGGGCAGGCGCATTCGCTTTTCATTTTCGATTTGCGAAGTTAAGCAATATCTGTTCTTCAAATTGTTAAAAATATTACCAGTCTCGTGCCTCTACGTTTTTGAATTAGTAAAATTTGTAAAATTAAATCCAGACCTGTTCAAACGAGGTAAGGACATATCGTCTAGAAACACTAGGGCCCACGTTCGAGATAGGATAGTGTTTGAGGGAATTCCAGGTAGTGCGCGATATCAAAAGAATTGTTATTCTATGTGCAAGTCAGTGTATAATAAATTGCCACTGTCCATAAGATAATTACCAATTAAGAAGTTCAAAACGACTATATTTAAATTCTTATTGAACAATGTTTTTACTCAATCGATGAATATTTCAAACATGACTTTAATAATAATGATATGTAATAAAAATGTAATGTAATTTGCTTGACGATGAATTGAATCAATAATTATAAATTAATTGCAGACATATTTTAATTAAACTGTAATAAATTCTAAATTGTGACTTAATGAACTAGAAAATTAATTTAATCAAGAAGGACATGGACATGCTATTTGTGTAAATTGATTTGTTATTTATTGTTTAGTGAAGGACAGGCTAATTTTAATTTTGCACGCTATTGTATATGGCTGATTTAGGTGATACAAATTATACTATTCTACCAACTAATTTACTTACCCTAATCATTGCAAATAAATGTATTCTATTCTGGCGCGGTCATTCCTTGGATGGGTGACCACTAGTGGCATTTTCTGCGCTTCGGTCATTCGTGCGCGTCGCCTATAACGTAATAATAAATAAATATTTATTTAAAAAAATATCCTTGGACATATACAGACAGCGTCATCTAGTACCACACTAAGCAACTAGGCTTGTGCTGTGGATACCAGATGGTTGACACACTACACAAATACATATTTTTTTGTAAATAAATACATAAAAACATCCATAACTCTGGTTCATCATACAAACATATGCCCCTAGCGGGATTCGAACCCGCGACCTTTTGGTATACCTTTTGGTATGGACGACCGATTGGTGTAGTAGATAGTGACCCTATCAGCGAAACCAACGGTTGCGGGTTCGAATCCCGCGACGGGTAAATGTTTGTATGATGAATACGAACATGTATTCCCGAGTCTTGGATGTTTAAATAAATATTTATATAATGTTTATCCGTTATCTAGTATCCATTGCACAAGCTTTGCTTAGTTTGGGACTGGATGATTGGTGTAAGTGTCCGAAATATTTATTTATTTTATTTATTTATGGCAGCAGAGTTTCTAACCACTGCACCAAAGGTCGTTAATCATTTTAAGTAATAAAAATAATTGATTATAAATTCTTATGATTTTTGTAATACATACAGTATTGGTGTCGATTCTGGCGTGCAATCGCTAAACTAAACTAAACTTAGAAATATCTAATTTTAAATCCAAAATCAAAATCAAAAATATTTTATTCAATGTAGGATACAAAAATATCACTTATTGAAAGTCAACATGCTATTTTTCTTTTTTTAACTACATCGCTTCACAAGGTATGGTTAGGGAGAAGAAGCGACAAGAAACTCCGCAACAACACATCTTTTCAACTAGTCTCCATCCTTACAACAATACTACATCTTATATTACATATTACAAAACAATAGCAATTAACATAACGACCAGCTAACACCAGACCTCCTTATCGCCTAAATAATCATCTATCCTGTAATAACCCTTCTTGCACAGAGTTTCTTTAATGTGGCGTTTAAATTTCTGCTCTGTTAAACTCAATACATGTTCTGGTATTTTATTGTAAAAGCGTATGCTGTGTCCCACAAAGGATGTGGCTAACCTTGCTAAGTCTAAATTGTGGAATTTCAATTTTATTTTTGTTTCTAGTATCATCCATTTCCTAAAATATGCTATTCTGAAATACACCCATCGCTAAATTTAGAGATGGTTTTGACATATCTTACGGACTCCTAATTGTATTGATGTACTGTATTTTTCTTCAGAACAGGTTTTTAAATGTTTGTTAATCAACGATTTAATATATGGATTTTTTTTACGGCATTGAATAATTTAATTGGTTTTTGTTTTTTGACTCCCAATTTGCCTAGTAGACTTTGGTTAATTACGTTTCTTTGTCGATACTGGGAATATGGCAACATTCTTTTAAAAAAGATCTTTTCTATCAAAATAATTCCTCGCGTTCGACAACTTGTTTTACTTCACATTTGCATGGTTTTGCTGGAAGAAATCTCTTTTTAGAGATAAGCTAGTGCCTTTAGACGACCTGTTTGGTGTAGTGGTTCAAAATTCTGACTGCTATACCAAAAGGTCGCGGGTTCGAATCCCGCTAGGGGCATGTTTGTATGATGAATGCAGACATGTGTTACCGAGTTATAGATGTTATTCATTTATTTATGTATTTATTTACAAAAAAAATGTATTTGTGTAGTCTATGAACCATCTGGTATCCATAATACAAGCCTAGTTGCTTAGTGTGGAACTAGATGGCGCTGTGTGTATGTGCAAAGATATTTATTGATTTATATTTATTTTGTACGTCCTGTATGTATTTGGCTTTTATGTGTACTCGTGTGCCATAAATTATAAATAAATAAAATAAAACTAACTTGTTTTGTCTTACAATCAGAGAATAATTGTTTCATACCATTAATACTTAAAGAGTTACTAGAATTAAGTCTTACCTTTAAAAAATTAAATTAAAAAAAATTATGTTAGGAATTATTTTTCACCGCGGCCGTAAATTCAAAATTAAACATGTTAGGCAAATCTTTTGTACCCCTAAGAAGGATTTTTATAGAACGTTCACACTTTGTGGCAGTAGATAGCCTAATAAGTAATAATACTGGAAAAAACTAATCTCTAATTTTAAAAACACGATGTTTTTAGATGTCGAGTAAATTTCGCTAGTAATAAGTTAAATTTTCTCTTAATTCACGTTAGATGGCTTTCTGGGAATAGGTTTTGATCTCTAAAACATAAATTGAATTGATTAGCGTATTTTAGGAATGTCAAAATTTTAGAGCATTCTAAATTCAAATTTAAGCTTTAGATGCCACTTCAGAATCGCCACCATTGTCTGTGTATGTCTTCTTAATATTCGCATTCGCACATTTACAGCCTAACATTCGCATTTGGCGTTCGCGAATATGAAAAATTTGACAGTAGTAACATCCCTAGTTTAATCTGAAATCAAACTTCAATCATTATTATTTAGGCGATAGGGAGGTCTGGTGTTAGCTGGTCGTTATGTTAATTGCTATTGTTTTGTAATATGTTATATAAAATGTAATATTATTATAAAGATGGAAACAAATTGAAAAGATGTGTTGTTGCGGAGTTTCTTGTCGCTTCTTCTCCCTAACCATAACACCTTGCGAAGCGATGTAGTTTAAAAAAAAAGTAACATGTTGACTTTCAATAAGTGATATTTTTGTATCCTACATTGAATAAAATATTTTTGATTTTGATTTTTTTGATTTTGAAACAAAAATGTCAAAACCCTCGAAATTCACCAAAAAACTGTTAAAATCTTCGAGACATTTCATTCACGTTAGATGGCTTTCTGGAATAGGTTTTGATCTTTAAAACTTAAATTGAATTGATTAGCGTATTTTAGAAACGTCAAAATTTTAGAGCATTCTAAATTCAAATTTAAGCTTTAGAGGCTACTTCAGAATCGCCACCATTCTTAACATTCGCATTCGCACATTTGCAGCCTAACATTCGTATTCGGCGTTCGCGAATGTGAAAAATTTGACATTAGTATCTGAAATCAAACAAAAATGTCAAAACCCTCGAAACTGTTAAAAGCTAAATATCTTCGAAACGACTTAAGCGATTTTCAGCAAACATTGCTAATAACCTGTCCCCTCATTTAGTCTTTCATTTCCGAACAAGGACTGGACATATCATCAGGGATCCATCACTCGCTCAAGGTCACGATGTAACGCCATTTTTTCCTCACGGTAAAAAAACTCATCCGGTATACACACCGTCAATCACAACGTTTTTCGTACATACAGACGAGCATATTGCCTCCTTTTTTAAATCGGTTAAAAGAAAAGACGGGCGAAGTCGCGAGCAAAACTTAGTTGAATCTGTTATCTTGTCGGTTAGGTGAGTGTGATTGTAAACACGGTAATCATCAATGTTGAATCATAGATAAAACCAATAGATGTAAATGCCAGGTGCTTGCAATTATGTACGAATTGTTGACAATTTCATGAGTAATCCATTGCTGTGGAGTACGTTCTCTGACGCTCATATCAACAGTTTCGTCCCCAGAATTGGAGAACAGTCTCCTCTCGTATGGGTCATAAAACTCCACGTGGGCCCAGTGCCATTAAATATTTGTGGGTGCATTTCCTCTTCAATTTAAGAGCTAAGCCCTTGTGGGGGGAGTAATGACCACGTCTCTCTACTTTCAGCCCTCGATTTAATCTCTTGGTACGACACGAAGTATACATATTTCTTGAAGCTGCCGTTGATAAGTACCTGTAGGATAAGTACTATTAGTGGAATTGCTTGTGAATGATAGAGTGACGCATTTTGTAGTAAAACGAATTCGCGTGTAACAGCTAAACTAACATTCTATGGAATTTGCTGAATATAAGCAAACCGCCATATTGCAATTGTCTCTGAATGATGAATTTACTAGTGATGGGCAAGACTCTTAGGCCCGTATTAATAAACCATTCTCAAGATTGAGTACAGTCTTGTGACCGGTCTCAAGTAAACGTGTTGATTAATAAACCCAACTTGAGACCTGAAAAGCACGTGCATACTCAAGCAGTAAACTAACATTAGACATTTTCGAAAGATAACAACTACAATAATCCGTCTAGAAAAATTGAGATACATTCATTGGTTCAATCAAAAGTTACACAGCTTAAAAATCACAACTTTCTTCGACAATATTCATATAGTGGCTTAGAATACTGAAGGTTTCGAGTAATCAGAACAACAATATATAGTTTGTCTTTTTATTTTCTATTTCGCGGTGTCTGTCGTACTACCACGTCAGTTGCAGAGGGTTAATACGGGTCTAACTTACCCCATATGTCAAACGATATCGAATAAAAAACAAGTAGGTACGAGAGAGATCTGAGATCGTCTTTTGCTTACATAGCAAATTCCATAGAATGGCACTTAAATCATAAATCAAAATCAAAAAATGCTTTATTTTGTAGGTACACAGGGTACACTTAAAATAGTCAGATTTTACATTTTTAAAGCTACTGCTTGTTCAAAAGGCAATTTTCCCCTGAGAAGAACAAGCAAGAAACTCGAGAGGTCGCTCTTTTAAAAAAAGGTTTTTATATTGTATGGTTATTTATATAAAGTGTCCGAAATATAAAAAAAAAATAAAAAAAAAAAAAAAATTATTATTTTATATTATAATATTTCATTATTAATTGTGAAATAGCCTGGTTATGCGAACGGGCTGGTTATGTCCATGATTGTTTATCATCTAAATAATCTGATATTTTATAATATGCTTTCATAATAAGTTTCTGTTTTATAGTATCTTTAAATTTATTGAAAGGAAGATTTTGTATATCAACAGGAACTTTATTGAAAAAACTTTGTGGAGGCGACTTATGTGGCCTGCAAGTTTATCTTTATTTCTTGTATTGACATCATGTTTATCACTATTTTTTTTTTGACATATATTAGATGTTCAAAAATGTACTGTGACGAAAAGGTTAGAATATTATACTCTTTAAATCTGTCTCTAAGTGACACTGCAGGTCTCAATTGATAAATCTAATTATTTGCAGTACCAAGGAGACGAGGTTATCGACACTGACCTCCCGACCTTATTAGAAGCGAAGCTCTTCTGCACCACCGGCGGGAAGCTCCTCTGGTTGTTCCTCCAGCCATTGTTCTACGCAGTCAGGCCTCTCGTGGTGAGGCCTAAGCCGCCGACGCAATTGGAGTTCATCAATTTAGTGATACAACTGTTCTTTGATGCAGTCATACTCAAGTTGTTTGGTATGTTTAATATTTTTTTTCTTCTTTCCCTCTTTCATCTGCCATCGGGACATCATCCCACTGCAGGGATGTAGGTCTTACCTCGTATATGAGGGAGTATGTGCCGTAGTCCACCACGCTGGCCTAATGCGACTTGGGAATTTGAATTTTTATTTCTCAGGCATGCAGGTCTCCTCACGATGTTTTCCTTCACCGTTTAAGGGCAGCCGGATAAATGCACATAAGTAAAACCTTACCTACTGTAAAAAACTCACTGGTATATTTGAAATTTAAGAGTTTTGATTTTTAAGAATGTACTGTGACGAAAAGGTTAGAAATATTGGGTCTTTACCTATGAAATTGGAGTTTTTTTTCTTCGTTAATCATATGTACCAATTCCTGCGATTTTCAAAGCTACATCCAAATTTGTTTTTAATTTGGAAAATGGAATATTATTTCAAGGTTTCACATGAAATATTTTTTAATTTCTGGGCTAAATTACATAATAAAAAAAATTGAACAGAGCTCTTTTCATGTGCTTCCCTATAATCATTTCTTAGATTCGCTGAAACTTTTATAAAGCGGCTACTTTTAAAAATTAACGCTGCTGCCTATACTTAACTTAATGTTATCCGATAATACACACAAAGTTTAGCTAAATTTGGATTTGCCGTTCCCAAAAAAAAACAAAAATCTTTGTATGGAGAAATCAGTTTTAATGAAATTCTTCATACGAAACGCCAATTTCATAGGTAAGGACCTAAACATTATATTGACACCGCAGGTGTCAATTGACAAATCGCAGGAACGATTTGTTTCTGCAAAGCAAAAAGAGCGATTAATTTGTATTTTCTCAAACATGCATGGAAATATTGTCATTACTTTCAAAAAAAGAACACGCGAAGTATCTAATTTACGGACAGCGAAAAATAAATCCATTGCAGGAGCGTTTTTTGAATTTGGAACATTACAACGCTCCAGCAATGTTGTATGAAACGGCGTGCTGGGGTTATTATATACTCTTTGATTGGATCTCTTATCATTCTTGGCATACCAAAATCTCTTTGCTTAGTACAAATTGCGTTCACGTGGCTGTATGCCTAAATGCGTTTGCCTTTCGGCACAGATGATAAATAGAAAATCGGCGGCAAAGCTGAAAATTCGTCTTGATTTGTTATGTAAATATTTATTATTTCCCTGCATTCTTTTGAGAAAAGCACTATATATGCCTCGGCGGAAATGGCAATTGCCTGTCTCGTATTATTGAAGTCCTCGCCTACGGCTCGGCCTTCAAACTCATACTCGACCTGCAATTGCCTATTTCCCGGCCTTTGCAATAATGTACTATTATCTTACTAACCCTTTCTTTAACAGGTTGGAAAGTGCTGGCGTACTTGGTGCTTGGATCACTAATGGCGATGGGTGTTCATCCAGTTGCCGGTGCGTGCTTTTACCTAAAACTTAACAGCTATCCATAAAGGGTTTCTCGTCGAGATAACTTTATAGAAATTGAAAAACTACGTGATCGAATTCGCCCCCGTGGCTCAATGTAAACAACACTGGATTTGCAATTCGGAGGTCGCGGGTTCGATCCCCAGCGGGGTACACGTTTAAGTACTCGGTTTGGTTGTTAATATAATAGCATTGTTGTGTTTCGGTTGTCAGAGATAAGATAGCTAGTCCCCCATGATAGGATAGCAGTATTGGGGTTTCCGGGTCAGTACGCTTTTCCACCTTCGACCTCATCTTCACTACTGAGGTCAAGTACCAACCCGTTGTGCATAAATATATATATATAATCTGTACGATTATTGCGCACTATTTGTTAATAGATCACTTTCGTCAATAAAATATTAGCTAATAAGGATAATAGAAGTTACCATACGGAGCTAAGTTAACTAGTGTATGCCAGTACATGGTTCGTAAGTTGATGTGGCACTGGGCAGGCCACATAGCTCGAAGAGCTGATGGCCGGTGGGCCGTTAAAGATCTCTTCTGTATAAACAATTATTGTGACAGTAAAGCATAATTAATAGTTCATTGCTATCCTGCAGGTCACTTCGTATCCGAACACTACATGTTCCGTAAAGGCTTCGAGACGTATTCCTACTACGGGCCCCTCAACTGGATCACCTTTAACGTAGGCTACCACAACGAGCATCACGACTTCCCCGCAGTGCCTGGCAGGAGGCTGCCTGAGGTAAGAGTTCAATTTTATTTTTGACAGCTCATCCACTACTTTGACATCACAGCTCATCCACTACTTTGACATTACAGCTCATCCCCTACTTTGACATCACAGCTCATCCACTACTTTGACATCACAGCTCATCCCCTACTTTGACATCACAGCTCATCCACTACTTTGACATCACAGCTCATCCACTACTTTGACATCACAGCTTATCCACTAGTTTGACATCACAGCTCATCCACTAGTTTGACATCACAGCTCATCCCCTACTTTGACATCACAGCTCATCCCCTACTTTGACATCACAGCTCATCCACTAGTTTGACATCACAGCTCATCCACTAGTTTGACATCACAGCTCATCCACTAGTTTGACATCACAGCTCATCCACTAGTTTGACATCACAGCTCATCCCCTACTTTGACATCACAGCTCATCCCCTACTTTGACATCACAGCTCATCCCCTACTTTGACATCACAGCTCATCCACTACTTTGACATCACAGCTCATCCACTACTTTGACATCACAGCTCATCCCCTACTTTGACACCACAGCTCATCCACTACTTTGACATCACAGCTCATCCACTACTTTGACATCACAGCTCATCCCCTACTTTGACATCACAGCTTATCCCCTACTTTGACATCACAGCTCATCCACTATTTTGACATCACAACTCATCCAGTACTTTGACATCACAGCTCATCCACTACTTTGACATCACAACTCATCCACGCTCAGCTCGTTACCGTGATATAAATGTACCATACAGCCTGGTGGTAATTTATCCACATTTGGGGTTGCGGAAATTGCTCTTTTACGTGCCTGTTTAATCACTTATGAGAGGCGTAGATCGTCGAGCTCTGACGTGGACTGTATCTTTAAGGGTGAATTATAGCGAATCGCTTATACTAAATTGCACTTGTAAATAACTTGATGGAAGAAACCGGGGCAGCTGCGGGGCGTATATGAAATGGAGAGAGTATAACTGCAACTAGGACAAGAACATGCATATACTTACTTTATTATAGGACAGCGTCAGTTGCAACCGACCCTAGGGCGGGTCGTGAAGATGCCACGAATTATGGCGAAATTCACTTCAAAAACACTGCACCATTACTATGACAGGATTATTAAGTTTTTGTAAAGGTTTTTAGTTTGGAAATGGCGAATTAATTAATAAATATTAATATTATCTGAATCGAGGCACGCGCATGCGGTTAGCATTGATCGTCTATCATTAGAACTAACACGTAGTTAAGCGAATATGTGCGCTAGTCTTATTCAAATGTGTGTATGTAGGAGAGGGATAGATAGGAAGTAAATAAATAAATAAATAAATATCCTTTGATATACACACAGCACCATCTAGTTCCACAGTAAGCAACTATAGGTTTGTGTTGTGGATACCAGATGGTTGATAAACTACATCAATACATTTTTTTTTGGAAATAAATACATACATATAAATGAAAACATCCATAACTTGGGTACACATGTCCGTATTCATTACACAAACATATGCCCCTAGCGGGATTCGAACCCGCAACCTTCTCGTAATGGTCAGAGTTGCTAACCACTACACCAAACAGGTCGTCTTATATAAAGTAAATACAAGTGCATTTCAATTTTAACGAACATAGTGATAGCTATAGATTCAATATCGAACACACCCTTAAAATATTCTTATTTTTAAATTTTTCAGGTGAAACGCATTGCGGCCGAGTTCTATGATGACCTCCCGCAACACAACAGCTGGTCATCGGTGCTTTACGACTTCGTCATGGACCCCGAGATAGGGCCATATGCACGCATCAAGAGGAAGCACCACGGTCTGGACAGTTAGATTCGGGAATTAGGAAACCGGTTAAACTGGATTTATAAAGGTTACCGGTTAACATGAAAACCGGTTAAATTGATATTATTATAAAGTTTACCGGTTAACACAGTACACCCTCTGTCCGTCTGTAAAGTGCCTTTGGGAATTGTTTCTGTTGTGTTTATGTTTTTTTTTTACTTTGGATTAAGTATATAACTAATATGTAGGTAGTTTGATATTTTTTATCTCTGTAACGGCGTGATATCTGATTCATGTAGAGTTAGAAAACAAAATAATATTTATTTGTCGCTGTAAATAGAAGTTGTAAAAAGTGTGTTAACAGTGTAAGAGCTTACAACTAAGTAAGTTATGTAGAAAGATAAATAAAAGTACACAAAACATTCAAAATATTTTTTTAAAGTTATCACTTCTATATAAATCGCGGTTCCATTCGAATTAACCATCCTGTGCAATGCACAATTTTTATCGTCAAAATAAATTAAAAGAATTTAAAAAAATGTGCTATTACATTTTTTTTTGTTTACATGAACTGGAATGAGACTCCGTTTAATTAGCTTTATTTTTCGAAATTTGTAGGTCTCATCGGACAGAGGGAGTCTGTAAGTTGGTGATTGATGGTGATAGGCTTTTATAAGTTATTTTACCGGTTAAAATACTTATACTGTTTATTTGAGGAAAAACCGGTTTTTTTGATAATTTACCGGTTAAAACTTGTTTCGTACCTTGAACTGATTTAATTGTATATTTAAATACATTTTACCCAGTTGCGATGTATTATTAACTTTTAACCGCTTATAAAGTGGTTTAAAACAGTATTTTTACGTGAGGGTAGAAATTTAATTTTTCGCATTTAGTTTTTATACAGTGTGTTAATTCAATTGCTCGGTACGGGTGATAAAGTATTGTTAATGTGATAACAAAACCCAAAGAAACGTAATATATTCATTTTTTTTTCTGAATATCACCTTAGAAACCTACCACAATAGACGTGCAATAGTATTGTTAGACAGATATGAGTAGTTGGCCTTCTGTCAAAATTGGACGAATCTGGACTGAACGCGTTCGTGCTTTTTTCTTCCAAGTACATTGAAAATATAAATTTCTTTGCTTTTATTACTTTTTATTCTTAGGCCCGTATTAATAAACAATTCTCAATACAAGTCTTGAGGCTGTATCACCCGAGATGCGTCTTAAGCAGTTGACGATATCTCAAGCTACGGCTAATTTATAAACCAACCTTGAGGTCTCACTTCTCAAGAATTCGCCTCAGCGGCGAATGAATGATAGTCTTGAGTTTCGTTTATTAATACGTGAAACTCGGCGCACGTCTCAAATGAGTACTGCTTGAGTATGCACGTGCGTTTCAGGTCTCAAGTAAAGTTTATTAATCAACACGTTTACTTGAGACCGGTCACAAAACTATTCTCAATCTTGAGAACGGTTTATTAATACGGGCCTTATACATACACAGCGCCATTTAGTTCCACTGTTTTGTAGGATTTTATCATTATTCTAAGAGACGATAGAGCTAGATGCACTGAGGTGGCCATTCACTTGTGATGTCTGTTGAACACTCCTCTCTTTCGCCTTTTGTGTTCGTAAATACCAAAAAGAGAAATAATATTTTATCACCCCCTTTACACGCCTTTAAATTAATACCCTGTATAAGGCATCTTATTATTATTATGATACACAATTTGTATTCCTATTCAAAACTATGCCTTATATGTATACTGTTATATAATTCATTATACTAGCATACATACTAGAAAGGACTATGAAAATATTTACAAAAATTTATATGAATACTTATTATATTTGATAGGTACTCTGAAGTTACCATTTAAACATTAAATTTTATAATCATTATGATAAATCTATTAAGTCCACTTGTGGACTTGGGGCTTTGCCTATTGCGCTGTTATGGGAGAGTTCGCCAAAGAACTGTCATCTTTTTGCTTGCAAACCCAATAATAAAAATGTAATGTGACCGATATTATTAATAATACCGGTTATTTCGGTTATCGATTATATCGAATATATAATCGATATCGAACCGCCGGTAGATCGATAGAGGATTAACCAGAGGAAGACTGTCTGGTGAGGGCGAGGCTTTATAAAAAATTGGGGTTTATAATGGTATATCGAAGAACGTTTCGCCGAAGCACGGTTGGCCGAAAGCCGAATACTTTGCGGAGTTGGTTTTTATTAAAAACTTATAGAAGTATAATTTTGATGAACAAGAAATAAAGATAAACTTGTAGGTCACATATTTATAAGTCGCCTCCGCAAAGTCAGTAATTCATTCAAATGGTTTATGTATACGCTTTTTCAATAAGGTTCCATTTGATATACAAAATCGTCCTTACAATAAATTTAAAAGATACTATGAAACAGAAACTTAAGGAAGCATATTATAAAATGTCATACTGTTTAGATGATAATCATCCCTGGCCATAATCATGATCATGAAATTTAAAAACATTTTTGTAATATAAACACCAGTTTTTAAAGAGTTTCTTGCGTTTTCTTTTCCGGGGAACATTGCATTTTGAACAAGCAGTAGCTTGAAAAATGTAAAATTGACTATATTAAGTATACCCTGTGTAATTACAAAATTAAGCATTTCTGACTTTGCCTCGGCAATGTACTCGGCTTTCGGCGAACCGCTCGTCGGAGTAGTGTAATTCGGATTACCATTAAACACTCGAATATTGTAGTGATATAACTCAACTTAGTACCCATTGCTACGCATTTATTTATTGTCTTCAAGTAGGCGAGAATGTACGCTAAGGGGCGCCATCTTTACGAAAAAATGTACATTGCTAACCGGAATAATAATTTAAATTCTGTTAGTGCATTGCTTGCGAGGCTTTATGGCATAAAATTTTAGATTGGGAACACATGACCTCAACAAGGTGCACGGATAAATAAATAAATAATCTTGGACATACACAGCGCCATCTAGTTCCACATTAAGCAACTACGCTTGTGTTATAGATACCATATGGGTGATGTTATCACCGGTAGTTGATAGGCGACTGGCGGGATAATATGTCCTATTTTTTTCTTGTGGTAAAAATTTATCCGATATAATTTTTCAAATAATTTTACCATACCCAAGTAATTCATTTTGAGGTAAATGAAAAACAAATAAAATAAGTACCTACTAGACTTCGATTACTTGAACATATTTTCTTCGGTCTCGCAAAGTGGTATTAATGGTGGAGACCATTAATACCACTTTGCGTCTATTAATACATCTCAGCATGAGTTGTAATTACGTAATAACTACAACGCTGTTCAGAGAAGCCTCACTTGGCGCTCGGATGTCTGCCCAGATTTTGAGGTACATAAAATATTCAAAGTTTAATTTTCCATATATTGCATAACAATATTAAATAATAAACAATGATGACAATATACATGTTCGATTTTGTTGGAGCCATCGAAAACCACTCGCAGTTACGCCACCTGTTTTGATTTTTTATTTAAAGATGGCGCCACTTTTCTCGCCTCAATTTAGAAACAAGGCGACATTTAAAATAATTTACAACCAATTTCGCTCAACGTATTGTTATTTTCGAAGACGGAATAAATTAGATACTGAACTAAGCTAACTTCAACCAGACCATGCTGGCAGTGTGAATAGACGATACGGGGTATTGCGCGATGCCATTGTGAAAGTTATATGGGATGTATACTTAAATGCAGTTGCATTTATTTTTGAAGTTTAAAAAGTGTTTTCATTATTGATATTTGAACAACCTCCTCGTTACTTAACGCATTTAAGTATACAACCTGTATGGTATACCGAAGATAGTTTCGCTGAATGCATAGTACATTGCGGAATTTTGTTCATGACCAAAATTTTGTGATAAAAACAAATCCGCAATGTACACGGCTTTCCTAGAAGTGTAAGTTGGTATGGTATACCTTTCCACATCCGTATTGACCACGAAAACCACACATATTATTGATGACATTTCAAAATCCGACTTATCTGTTTGTCTTTGCTGGCTATGAGACAGCGCCATCTAGTTGCAATAGATTTTGAGATCTTCCGAGTAAGCTTTCTAGTAAGGCTATTGTCGTCAGTCCTGTTTTATTAGTATATGGTATAAATAATTCGGTGAATTATACGACTGATTGATAAATCGGTCCCTAGCACGGAGCAAAAACAAATAGGTGACGGGCACATGTTTCTATGGGCATAGTTTAACAAGCCCTTCTATCTCGTACATAATATGTCAAAAAAATATAGCATCATTTAGGAAAAATAGTGATAAACATGATGTCAATACAAGAAATAAAGGTAAACTTGCAGGTCACATAAGTCGTCTCCGTAAAGGGCTATGTATACACTTTTTCAAAAAGGTTCCTGTTGATATACAAAATCTTCCTTTCAATAAATTTAAAGATACTATAAAACAGAAACTTATTAAGAAAGCATATTATAAAATATCAGATTATTTAGATGATAAACATTCATGGACATAAACAGCCCGTTCTCATTACCAGGCTATTTCACAATTAATAATGAAATATTATAATATAAATTAATAATTAATAATTTTGTAATATAAAAACCTTTTTTTTAAAAGAGCAACCTCTAGAGATTCTAGCTTGTTCTTCTCAGGCGAAAATTGCCTTTTGACCAAGCAGTAGCTTAAAAAATGTAAAATCTGACTATTTTAAGTGTACCCTGTGTACATACAAAATAAAGCATTTTTGATTTGTTAGTTTGTCAACTCTCGAACTTACCTTGCGGAGGGTGTTGGGTGAGGTATCTAAGGCCCGTATTAATAAACGGTTCTCAAGATTGAGATGACCTTAACGCTTGAGAATCTGTTGCATATAAAAACAGCATCAAAAAAAATTGTATTCGGACTGAGACGCGATTTTAATCTCAAGATTGATGTACGGCCGTAAGTGGGTATCGGCCCGGTCATCATACTGCCTGGAATCTACCCTCTGGCAGACATAGCTCCACCAGAAGTTCGGCTAGAAGTAGTATACAATCACAAAATGCCCAGCGTCGTAGGAAGTTTCCTAAGGTGTAAACCAAAAGAGACCTTACCACCTGGCCATAAGCTGCGGTCGTCGACCTGGGAGACGTCAAATCGCCTGAGGGCCGGTGTCGGTTGCTGGAGAGCAATCCAGGCGAAGTGGAGATTCATTCAACAGTCCCCGCTCATAACCCCATTTCAAAACGAGGCGCACTTGCTTTTCTGCCCTCTGTGCCCCTCCACCTTGGAGGATCTTTACGTGGCTGCAGACAACGCGGTAGTTGTGGCGGAATTCTGGGCGGATCAAATATGATTGGACGCATTGACAAGAAGACCATACTGCAGCTCGTCTATCAGTCAAGGTGTATCAGCTTGACTCTGTGCAGCACTGGGTTGTGTGGAGACATTTTTCTTGGTTTATTCTCTAACATTGTTGGAAAGCAAAGGGATCAGAGCCCATACACCCTAGTTTTCTGTAGTAAAGTGGCAGAATGCTTTTGACGGCTTCTTGTGCGAAACCGAAAGCTTCGTCACGCACTTTAATTTACACGTCTATTCACTTGTACACCATCACTGACTTTTGCTGCACAATATTCTGCCAGCTTCAAAACTCGGAATACACTAATTTCAAGAAATAAAAACAAAAATGCAACATCACTCGCCGAGTTCCGCCCATGTGAAAGACAACCGTCTAACTTGTCTGCGATCAACTTGTCTATGAACTGTAAGGAAATATGAATGGCCCATTCTACACCGCTTACTCTTTGTTTTTGCTTCGTGGTCTTACCATGAATATAGTTTCTCTATTTCTCGCCTTGTTTAAAAAAGGTCGTCAATTGAATCATGATATTAATTGTTTTTATTTTGTAAGATAATTATTTACCATAATTTTGTATTTAAATAGGCTTATGGTTGGACCGCGGTGCGGTTTCCCCGCCTTGAGTTGTTAAGTAAGGAGTAGTCTTGACATCTCTTGAATTTTTCGGGAATTTTTGATACTAAGGTCTTTAGAACGATTCTAGTTATGATTCTCGGATTGAAATCGGTATATAAGGTCTAACAATATTAACCCGACAAACGTTGCAGTGTATGTATAGGAAGTACCTATTACGAAAAAAATTAAACATAGTTAACAGATTTTATTCAAAATATAAAATTTTTACATGTAAATTTAGTGAGTTGGACATTAATGTCCGCGCGCTCTAAGTACTTTGCCACAACACACTTTCATATCGGCGGTATCTCCTCGCCCCCCTTGCGCCCGCCGCCACATGTGCCCCGCCACCCCCTTGGACATCTTCCATATGAACGTTGCCTGTTTTTTCTCATTGATAAAATAAGGTAGGTACAATCGAAATGAACTAAGTCTGTTAATTTGTATTTTCATTTGCACTTCCATTTAATTTTTTTACTCGGAAACAAAATTTTTAAGGCTAGTTTTTTTAAGGAATATATTATTTTATTGTCATGTACGTGCAATTGCCAAAGTTTGTCGGGTTAATTTTGTTAGATACAAATTCATGTTTTTGCCGCGAAAACGGGATGCCAATAGTAATCAAACTTGAGAAATACAAATCAAAATCAAATCAAAATCAAAATATTTTTATTTCATAGGATAAAATTATCACTTGAAAACGTCACTATTAATATTAATATTACATTATAGTTTAAATTTACTGCTCATTCACAAAGCTGACTCCCCAGAGAAGAACGAGCAAGAAACTCTAGGGTTGCTCTTTTAAACAGATTATAGGTTGCGATTTGATAATTATATGAATAGACAGCTATGTCCATGCTTGCTTATCATTCAAATAGTCAGTGATGTTATAATAGCCTTTTGTTAATAATTTCTGTTTTATGATTGCTTTAAATTTATTTAAAGGCATATTTTGAATGTCTACTGGAACCTTATTATAAAAGCGTATACATTGCCCTTTGAAGGATTTACTAACTTTGTGAAGTCGGCTAACATAAATAGATAACTGGTTCTTATTCCTTGTATTAACATTGTGCCTATCACTATTTTTAGCGAATAAGGTTATATTTTTTTTTGCATATAACAAATTCTCATAAATGTATTGAGATGCCATTGTTAAGATATTAATTTCCTTAAACTTATCTCTAAGAGACTCTCTAGGTCCTAATTTATAAATGGCACGAATAGCACGCTTCTGCAGAACAAAAATCATATGTATGTCAGCAGCGTTTCCCCACAACAATATGCCATATGACATCAAACTGTGGAAATAGCTAAAGTAAACCAGTCTTGCTTAAAAAAGTCAATCAGTATCTCTTAAAACTAGTTGGAAAATGATGGATACTTTCATGTTTGTACGGCTAGACAAAGATACCAATAATAAGCTGACTCGAGAGATCTAACTCAAGCTTTATCTACTTAAAACTAGTTCGAAAAGTATAGACTAATTGATATTTGTGCGGCGAGAACGGGATACCAAAAATAATCAAACTTGAGAGACACAAATTTGTGTGACGACAAAAGGATGGCAGGACTTGCTCGTATTAATCCGTAGTCAAGATTAAGATCAACTTAAGTTGACATTTGAGATTCTGTTTGTGTTTATAAAAACAGTATCAAAAAGAGTTAAGGCCCGTATTAATAAACCATTCTCAAGATTGAGAACAGTTTTGTGATTGGTCTCAAGTAAACGTGTTGATTAATAAACCTAACTTGAGACCTGAAACGCGCGTGCTTACTCAAGCAGTACTCACTTGAGAGTTTCACGTATTAATAAATGAAACTCAAGATTATCATTCATTTGCCGCTGAGGCGAATACTTGAGAAGTGATCTCAGCTGAGTGGACCTCAAGATTGAGATAGCGTCAACTTCTTAAGACGCATCTCGCTCGGGTGATACAGCCTCAAGACTTGTATTGAGATTGGTTTTTTAAATACGGGCCTTAGCGATTATTCTAGATCTCGCTTTACGATCGGTCTTGAGTGTTTATTTTTTATTTAATTTTTTGGTTAAGAAATAATATCACTTTAGTGAGTTGTATATATTTTTTATTATTTCGTTTTTTTTTTTGTATATTAAATAAATTATTGCTTACGCATACAAGTGATAATGGAGACTTTATAAAATAGCTAGACGTCAAAGAATTTATTGTATCCGACTACACGTGTTTTATTCTTTGTGACCGACGAAACGATATTTACTTAGGTAAAGCGCTTAGTACACTATTTGTAGGAAATCTA
The DNA here is from genome assembly GCA_949316235.1 of Oegoconia quadripuncta. Classification (NCBI taxonomy): domain Eukaryota; kingdom Metazoa; phylum Arthropoda; class Insecta; order Lepidoptera; family Autostichidae; genus Oegoconia; species Oegoconia quadripuncta. The sequence continues at coordinate 30,177,253 of OX438749.1, forward strand.
ATTAGAAATACTCTTAGCTACTCGGAAGCTAGGAAGCGTTTATTACACCATTCCTAATGCAGAGAATAATTCGGTGTACATTGCTGGTTGAAGTAAGGATATTTGAATTAACAGAACTAAGCCTCCCAGCAATGTATGCCCAATTGGCATTTAGGATCGAAGTATTGCCGTTGGGACCTTCCAATATCATAATATTCAACCTTTCCCTCAATTATGTTCTTCAAAAAAATATCGTGTCTTATCAAGTGACCTATCATCTATCCTCTTCGGTTCTCAAAGGCACGTATTTGAGAATGCTACTCAAGCAGCGATCTCCGCTCGAGGACAGTTAAAAAGGGACGGCTTTATATAAAATTGTATAGCGGCATCTCTAACTATGCTCAAGCGCATATCTACACTTGAGCAACATTCTGATATACGGGCTTAAGTGCTGTGGGTTCTGTTTCCTACAAATAGGATAGTGTAACAAGCACTTTACTTTGTAACAGGCTCCATGATTATCGGGAACAAGAAAATAGTTCCGTTGTCGGATTTTAGTAAGTATTCCGAGTTCATAGCTATTTGAAATACTTTGACACTGTATATACAAGGCTTATGTACATGATATATTGTACAAAATAAAAAATATATAACTATGTTTCTTACATGTGTATTTCTGGAATAACGTTGTAATAAAACAAAGGTATATTAAAACAATTATTTTGTTTTATTTTCGTTGTATGGATTTCTTCGTTCATGACTCGAACTCGCAGTTGGAACAGCGGCCTTCCCTCTCCGCAGTTCGTGCGGCCTTGAGCTTTCTTATGAGGCCTTTATGTTGGCACTTGTACTTATGATTCTCCTCGGGTAATAGCTGAAAATCAGTGTTTTGTTCTTGACCCATTTGTCCTGCTACAGCACACATATGCTTTAGTTGTTCTGTACCATATAGATAAAGCATTTTATTTATTGGGTCTTTACCTATGAAATTGGAGTTTTTCTTCTTCGTTAATCATATGTACCGATTCCTGCGATTTTCAAAGCTATATCCAAATTTGTTTTTTATTTGGAAAATGGAATATTATTTCAAGGTTTCACATGAAATATTTTTTAATTTCGGGGGCTAAATCACATAATAAAAAAAATTTGAACAGAGCTCTTTTCATGTGCTTCCCATAATCATTTCTTAGATTCGCTGAAACTTTTAAAAAGTGGTTACTTTTAAAAATTAACGCTGCCTATACTTAACTTAATGTTATCCGATACACAATGTCAAAAATGTTTGTATGGAGAGAACAGTCTATGACATTCTTCATACCAAACGCCAATTTCATAGGTAAGGACCTAATATTCCTCCAGTCGCACACATAAGTACATTTAACTTTTAGGCACAATAACAAATTGTAGATTGATACAATTATGGTTTACAGATTTATTATTAATGTATATGTGTGCTGCAGCAGCACAAAAGGGTCCTAGCTCAGTGTCTTTTTTTATGCACAACGGATACATGACCTCAATCACAACTGATGTTAAGTGAAGATAAGGTCGACAGTGGAAGCGTACTGACCCGGAAACCGCCACACATTTGGGGGACTGGCTATATCTGACAACCGGAACACAACAATGCTATTAACATTGCTGCTTGGCGGCAGATTTAGATAAGATGGTGGTAGCTAGCCAGGCGGACATTTAAAATGCCCTACTACCAACCAAACAGAGTACTTAAAATGTGCCCCGCTGGGGATCGAACCCGCGCCTCCGAATCGTAAACCCAATGTTGTTTACATTGAGCCACGGAGGCGGTTAAATTATTTTATCCTTATTCACAGAACGATTATTACTACTTATCTAGAATTATTTCTTTAGTTGGTATTATCGTGCACCCTACCTGTTTTTCTACCTACAAATGTCCCATAGCTGTGGGTTGTCTGGAAGAGATCGCTTTTAGTGATTAAGACCGCCTAATAGTGTTCTATTGTTATCATCAAAAATTATTGTAAATTATTTTGCGCAATAAAGAGTATTTGTATACTGGAAAGAGTTGAATAAATCTATTGAATTAACATCTAAACAGCGCTCACACAATAATAATGCTCATTGTTTAATAAATAACAATAGTTTACGTATAAATAGACTCTACCAGTGTCACTTTGTAATGAAAGTACATGCACGAAGTAAAGTGTTAGATCACACGTGTCTATTTTTCTCTAAACCGTGCATAAACCACGAAGATTGTTAGTTGATAAAGGCTAGGTTGATTGCTGAAAGAAGCTGAAATTGGTTTATTAATACAGGCCTAAGTTACCACCCTGTAAAGTGCGTTTTTTCAATTCAATTCAATTTATTAATGTGAAACACAGGTATAAAAGATGTTAGTAAATATTATAAAAATAGTAAAAAAAAATGGTTAGTTATTTATCTAAGGTAGATACATAGGCTTATCTAAGATGGTAGGAAATTTTTGCAAAAAAAAAAACAAATACATTACAGTAGATACGTTTAGGCATTGGAAACAATTTCGAAATATACAGAAATAGACAAGTGACAGGTGAGCCCATCGCCATTAAGACGTGTAAGGATTTACACGTCTTAATGGCGATGGATATAGATGTTTTTGGTTGAAAGTTCCTTTGGCGCCTTTTACGACATCAACTGAAAGAGACGTGCTAACTAGTTCTGTTCTTTTTACGTGCCGAAACAACACAGCACAGGATATAAAAAAATGAACAAATAAATAAATACTTTATTGCTCATCAATCAATGTGGCCTTTTAGTCCCGCAAAGGTACAGCCCTGTCGCACGGGGCATCTCAGATATACAATACAAGCTAGTAAATAATATAAAATAAATATTTCAGACACTTACACCAATCATCAAGTCCCAAACTAAGCAAAGGTTGTGCTATGGTTACTAGATAGCGGATAAACATACATAAATATTTATATAAACATCAAAGCCTCGGGAATAAATGTTCGTATTCATCATACAAACATTTACCCCTCGCGGGATTCGAACCCGCAACCGTTGGTTTCCCTGATATGGTGACTATCCACTACACCAATCGGTCGTCAAGGTAGTAGGTAAGGAAACTAAATTTAAAGAAACAAAAGATTATTAATTACTTAATTAATCCATTTCATCAATTAATTAATTAATTTAGTCAGAGGCCAGTTTATAACAGACAGGCTATAAATACCGGCAACACTAGTTTGCACTGTATCGCTGCAAGTGATAAAAGAAATATTATGTTGAAAAATTCAACATGGCCCCTGCAAAATACATAATATGCAGGTTTTTGGTTTTACCCAACTATCCCCAAAGGAGGATAACGGTTTTCGGGTGTAATACATGTCATTTGACGGATTTTGAAGTTTAACGCAAAATAATCCTACACGGCGCCCGCAAAATACTCGTACAAAACGTGACCGTCGGGTTTTTTGGTTTTCAAATATTCAGGTACCTACTTAGGTACATTGTTATTGACTAAGCACTTTTTCAATCGATTGTACTGAAAGATTGTTTCGCTTTGCCACTTTCTTGGTTTAGTTCGCTGATATCGGAAAGACAATAATGTGATTCTTTTTTAATTATTTTTCTTACGTTAAAATTATATCATGAGGTTATATAAAAAACTAACGTTTTCTTTTTGTTTTATTGTGTTATTTGATAGTGTTTTTACTACTAAAGGTAAGAAGGCTCGAAGCTATGTTTTTAATTAAGTTTTACACTTATTTAGTTACTAAAATAAGTTACGAAATATATAAGTTATTCAAAAATTACGAAGTTATTTAGATGACAAATGTCTTTGTGAAAAGGGTTTGCGCAGACGACGGACTTTTTTGCTCTCCGTGTGTGTTATGGCATAGAATGCCATATATTTCATCAATCAAAAATTGTCCGATCTGGATTTTTTGTGCGTCCGACAAAAAGGCCGCCGTCTGTGCTGCACTTTCACAAAAATATCTAAATATGGTTTTTGAAGAAATATTTATAGGACTTGTTTATTTCCAGGGCCCTATTTAAATAAAATAAATAAAACGTTTATTTTGAGTTTCTTTTAAGAGTTACAATTTCACACACTTCTACCAAACTATAAATAGTTTATGGGCAGAAAATATACTCCCTTGATCTTTAATAATCTTATAATGTAACTGTAACGCTTTATTTAAACTTTTATGACTTTCACAGTATTACCAATAAGGATGGTAAATGGAACATAAACATATGTGTTTCGTTTCATATATCTTTACAAGATGATTTGTTAAACTTTTCTAAGAGGAACTTTTTTATTTTAGTCTTAAATGATTTAGGCAGAGTGTCACTCTTTATATCTTGAGGAAAACTGTTAAATATTTTGGGCACTAGAAATTTTCTGGTTCTTTGGCCATAATAGTTGTTAACCTTAGGTACAATAAATATTCCCTTTTCTATTTTTCTCTTTAGCTTTGTATAAGTTACTCGTTGCTTAAACTTATCACTTGAAAATTGTTCTAACGCAATTAACCACACCACTCTCTCATGAATTGGCAGCATCTTAGGTATCACATTTTGGGTAGGTAACCATAGGTAAAGTAGTCTCTGTGTGTGAGAATGAGGATTGCATCAACGCGTGACTCCAGAATGCTCACTTATATTGAATAATTCTTAAACAACACTGGCACAATGTTTTTTCCTTTGAGCACTATTTGGCACTATTTTATCTCAATTTTGTACATTATCTAAGTAACTGAATTCCACTATATTGCATACCTACTGACTGAGAGATAAATACAATAAGCCCTATTAGGTAAGTGAAATAGAAATTATTGGCATAGGTAGTGCAATGTGGTTACCAGGAGCGCAATAACAGAAACACAATGTATCGTGCTATACGTATAATGAAAGCCGATAAAGAGGTGGATTTAAATTGACATCCGACAGATTATATCATGTATTTTACGTCACCTAACGTTGAAATAAATGCTTGAAGTTTAATTAAAGTCATGTCATATTCTAGTAATATGTAGATCTGCGCTTGAGTTAGAAAGAGACGATTTGCAAGTTATATAAAGCTGTCCCTTTTTAACTGTCCTCAAGCGGAGATCTCTGCTTGAGTAACATTTTGTAATACGAGCCTAAGAGTCTGTGGAATATGTGGTCGATAATTGTAGCCAATACATAAAGTTTTCATATTTATATTTCAGAACGCGAGCGTAACATTACAGATAGCATTTTGGCGGAAAATCATGAATTTCGTTCAAGCAGAACGTTTTCAATACGTGCCAATCCAGTGTTCGACAAGACCTTGACAGATAAGCTAGATCAACCTTTATTTGAACCAGTATTGGAATCACCAAAAGACATAAACTCGTTTGAAACAGATTTTGATAAATCCAGAAATATGAACCTTGATGGTAATACAATGAGACCTTTATTTGAACCGGATTTTGATAAATCCTGGAAGGATAGAAGACCGTTTAAAACTGGATTCTTATTAGAACCGAATTTTGATAAAATAGGAAATGAAAGCGACGAACATAAATTAACTAGCCTTTTTAATAAAGCAAATTTTGTTGATAAACAATCTAAATTAAATGATTATTTATCTCAGAATATTTTTGATAAGTTCGAGAAAGAAAATAAAGTAATTAAAATAAATAGACCATTTACTGTACAAAGTTTTCATAAAGGCAGTAATAAGACAAACCTATTTGTACCCAATGTGAAGAATAAATTTCACCCAATTAAAATAAGTGGATCACTATTACCATCAAATAAAGTTGAATTTGAAAACGAAACCAACACATTTTATGTGCCGAATTTTAATATATTTAAGTTTGAAACCAATTTAAGTTTAAAGCTTAAAAATAATACTAACGAAGTGTTTGAACCGCAATTTGATAATTCCCAGAGTGACACAACAACCAATAAACTTAACTCAGGTCTGGAAATGATAAACAAAACATACCTGGCTACGGATGGGTCGATTGTCGATACAAATACAAATATGTTTCACTCAGATTTATATAAACTCACAAATGGTAATGAAACAGTTCCCCATGAAGCAGGTCCTTCATTCTTTGATGTTATTTTGGATGAATCAATCAAAGATACGTTTGACAGTTGGCTTACACCCATATTTGCTACTAACATGTCTAAATCACAGCCAAAACTAGATAATTTAGAAGACAAAGTTAACCCATTAGAGGGGTCGCTCCTAGTTCAACCGCTTTCACCGATATACGAAATAAATACGGAATTGGCAGCATTAAGTTTCACTGTAGACCTCCCAACAAATTTTGGAGATATCACCACTGCCAATAATACATTAGTATTTAATGATAAATCATTCGAAGAAACAAAGTTAAATGTTATTCCTTTGAAATATAAAGATGATGCAAATGGAATCCTTACAACACCAGATACAACCTTAGAATATACAACAGATCTTCGAACCGCAGAAGAACCTGTAAGTACCATAGTACTATTAAATAACACTCTGATGTTAAAAGAAGATGCAAAGTTTGTTACATTTCCATCATCATACGATAATTTGTTCAAAGATCCATTTTCTACAACGTTTGACAGTGAATATCACCTTTTAAACTATCCAGATATACCTGAAATAGTTTCGAACAATATAAATGAAATGCGGCTCGATGATGATTATAAAAACTTACTAACAAAGCTGCAGGCAACGAATAGACAAGCGGGAACTACGATGTCGCTATCAAATGACGAAAATGTTAACAAAATAACATCACACGAATTAATAGATAACCTATTGATAACTTCTGAGGGATCCTCGAACAAGTCAGTAACAGAAATTACAGATTTGGCTAAGACGCCTCTATCTTTTGAGGAAATCTTTAGGAACATTGTGCCAACAAATCAAAACTTATTTGATAAACCACTTAGAATTCAAAAAGAAATGGAGTTTGACCTGTTTCCATTAAACACTTTAGATAAGCTAAACAAGCCTCTAACAAAACTTAAATTATCGTCTAATTCTCAAGAATATGTTGACGGAACACCTAATAATGATGTCTTAGATAGACCATTTTTGGTTTCACAAGAAAGTCAAGACTTACAGAATCTTCCTGAATCGGGTGAGAAGGATGAGGTAGTGAACAATATTTTTCCAGATAGTTCTAAAGTCGAAAAATTTTCAAATATAACAGAAACTCCTTATGATATGTATGTTTTTCCAACAAAATTCGATAGATTAATACAAACAAGTAATACGCTCTTACAAAAACCTAAGAAATATTCAAATAGACTATTGCTACAATATCCAGATAGAAATAAATCTACAATCATATCAGAATTAAAACAAATTCATCCGGTGACTGACAGGACGAATATGCTATCAAATGAAACAATATCGAATGCATATCTGGGATCATTAGCTGAAACGTCTTTGAATATGCTGCTGCAAAAAACTAAGGAAAATTCGAATAGGCCATTCTTAACCCAGGTTCAAAATATGAGCAATTCTATCACATTTGAATCAGGACGAACTCGTGAATTGTTTGACAAATCTAACATGTTGGCAAACAGGGTAAAACCAAATAAAACACTTAAACTGTCAGCTGTATCGTCTTTAAATATGTACCTGCAAAAACCCACGGTAAAATCTAATATATTTTTGCTCAAGCAGGCTAATGATATGAATATATATACCACATCTAAATTAGAACAAAATAATGATGCGTCAGACAAAGCCAATGTGTTTGCAAACAAAACAATTTCAACTAAAATGCTAAAGTCATCAGCTGAAGCAACTTTAAATATGCTGCTCCAAAAACATAAAGAAAAATCGAACGGGCTGTTGATAAGCCAAGCTATAGATACGAACAAATCTTTCATCACATCTGAGCCAGAACTAACAAATGAAATATCAAGCAAAGCTAATGTGTTGGCAAACAAAACAAAATCGACTGAAACATTAAAATCATCAGCTGAAGCGAGTTTAAATATTATCTTACAAAAACCTAAGGAAAACGTGGATGGACAATTAGTAACTCAGCCTTCAAGTACAAACAAGTCTACAGTTATATCAGATTCAGAACAAACATACCAGGTTATAGATAAAATCAACGAATTGTTAAACAAAACAATACAATTTGTAGAAACGTCAAATACATCGTCCTCAAAGATGCAAGAAACTAAAGAAAATTTAGATAGTGAAGTATTACTTACTCCGAAGAAATCTGTAAATACATCAGAACAAATACATCATGTGACTAACAAAGCCAATATATGGATAAACAAAACGAAATCTGATGAAGTATTAAAATCAGCTGAACGATATTTAAATATGCTTTTGCCATTCTTTAATCCAAGGCAAAAAACTAATGAATTTTCAGATAGTTTACCAGCTCAGAATCAAGATACGAACAAATCTAGCATTGTAATAGAATCAGAACAAGTACAGCAGTTTCCTGACAATTCCAATATGGTATTAAATAAAACAATATCGAATAAATTTCTAGAATCATCAGCTGAAGAATCTTTAAATATACTTCTACAAAAACTTAAGGAAAATTATCTATTACTAACTCAGAATCAAGATCCTACCAAATCTACTATTATATTAGAAACAGAACGAACGAATCAGGTGACTGAAAAAGTCAATGTGTTGTTAAACAAAACAACATCGAATAAATTACTAGAATCATCAACTGAAGCATCCATAACTATGCTCTTGCAGAAACTCACAGATTTCTCAGATAAACCAATACTAGCTACCCATTCTGGACTTGCTCAGAATGAAGGTGGCAATAAACCTATAACTTTACCGGAACTGTATGCTCTGACTCATCAATTGGCTGATAAAGTCAACGAGTTCTTAAACAAATCCATATCGAAACAATACCAATTGAACATAACTCATGGAGAAATCTCAAATTTTACTACACCAAAAGGATCGCAAGCAAATATACCCTCTATAGCATCAAAAACAGTAACCACAACTGAAGCAACCTATACAACTAATTTACTCTCGCAGTCCCGGAAATTCTTGGAGCAGTCGGAGCATATGAATAACCGAGCTCAACTACCATTTTGGTCTCAAGCCAATGATGGATTTACTAGAATAACACAAGAAGGAATCTCACCCAATTTTATTCCAAATACAACACCTAATGAAGACAAAACGACTATAGAAGATGATCAATTTTTAGAACAACTGGTATCCCCGACTGAAGTTGTCCCTAAACTAGACGATGTTACTCCAATATTAACGGATGTACAAAGAGAAGCAGTTGCTACACCAAACCAATCCGCAACAGATTTCATCACAACGGACAAAATACAAGAAAAAGACAATGTATCCAGAATATCACCGTTTGGTATTTTTGAAGGAACAAACATAATGTATCAGTTACCCAACAGGTCTTGTGGCATCGATAACTCAGCAACGCAAAGGATCAGTGAAGGAGTGGGATACATTGAGACATATCCATGGCTCGGAATATTATACTATCCACACGGTAAGTAGCAACAACACAGCTAAGTATATTATAATATATGTATATGTGGTCGTGAACTGAGAGTGTAAGTGGAACGGTCTTGGATAAAATATTGGGTCTTTACCTATGAAATTGTAGTTTTTTTTCTTCGTTAATCATATGTATACCAATTCCTGCGATTTTCAAAGCTATATCCAAATTTGTTTTTTATTTGGAAAATGGAATATTATTTCAAGGTTTCACATGAAATATTTTTAAATTTCTAGGTTAAATCACATAATAAAAAAAATTGAAACAGAGCTCTTTTCGTGTACTTCCCATAATTATTTCTTAGATTCGGTGAAATTTTTATAAAGCGGTTACTTTTAAAAATTAACGCTGCCTATACTTAACTTAATGTTATCCGATAATTCACTCAAAGTTTAGCTAAATTTGGATTTGCCGTTCCCAAAAAAAAAAACAAAAATGTTTGTATGGAGAAAACAGTCTTAATGAAATTCTTCATACAAAACGCCAATTTCATGTAAGGACCTTATATACAGGGTGTCCCTGGAAGTATGGATCAAATCGAACAGGGGCATGGGGAAGGTCATTCCCAAACTTAAGCTGAAAAAAAAAAAAAAAAAAAAAAAATTAATTAATTATATTTAATTAAAAAATTAAGCTGATAGCTTTGCTAGTTTTCTTTTAAAAATTTTTTTTGTATAAGCACTATTCGATAATATGAAAATGTAAAAAATTGATCATAACTTTTGAACCGTCAAAAATGGCACCGACATTCATAGGGTTAAAAAGTTTGGGAATGACCTTCCCCATGCCCCTGTTCGATTTGATCCATACTTCCAGGGACACCCTGTATTTAGGAATATAAATTCAAATAAGTCAGTGTCAATATGATTTATTCTTAATTTTAAACAATTTTCCTGCATGAAGTTACATACCAAGAGAATTTACACACTTTAATAGAACGACGGGTAAACGAAGTTGCCCTTAGTACTACCGATAGGACTACGGGCTATTTGTAGTGCCCGTGGTCCGATTGATAGAACCACAGGCAACAACAATTGCCCATGGATCGACCAGTAGAACTCGGCGATCGGACCACGTGCAATAAACGTGGAAAACAACAAAGAAATTGAATTGAATTATGTAGGTATGTAGAAATTAACAAATCAAATCAAATCAAAAATGTTTTATTTCGTTATAAGAATAACATTTTGAAATCGTCACGACATACAGTTATCGCTCATTCACTAGGCAGTCTCCCCAGAGAAGAATGAGCAAGAAACTCAGGGGTTGCTCTTTTTAAATAAGTCAATACAAAATAATTGATTCGACAAAGAAAATAAGAATAAAATATACTGGATATTGCCGAGCGGTTCATGTCCACGCATTCTTATCATCCATATACAGGGTGTAATCGTTTAGTGTGCACAGGCGATTATTCCGTAACTATTATAGATATCAAAAGAATTTAAACTGATATCGAAAATACTTTACCTAATGAGTAAAAATGACATTAATAACTTTTTAAATATAAAACGAGAAATATCCAAAAAAATTACATTAAACACTCCCATACATTTAGCATGAGATAGTAGAGATTTTAGTTTCCTTATTTTAAGTGGAATAGTATCAACTCATTTTACCCTTATCATTTTATAATTATGTAGGTATTATGATAGTGATGAATTTCAAGTAGATACACGTGTAGGTTAATTATCTTACCACTTCAAATTAATAATAAACCTTGTTTCCATATCGCATTGATTTGAACTGGCTGAAAAGCAACATACTAAATAAAAACAAAAAAAAAGATACTATTTGGTGTTCGTTCTAAATTCAAATTCTTTATCGCGGATTCTCGTTCCCGCCAATTTATTGCGCGACGTCACTTCGAACATCTGCTTTGAATAGGTACAAAATTTTGTACTTACTAAGAAATAAAATGTATGGGAGTGTTTAATATATTTTTTTTGGATATTTCTCGTTTTATTTTTAAAAAGTTATTAATGTCATTTTACTCATTAGGTAAAGTACTTTCGATATCAGTTTAAAGTTTTTTGATATCTATAATAGTTACGGAATAATCGCCTGTGCACACTTAACGATTACACCCTGTATATCCATCCAGATAGTCAATAGCCTTAGAACGTATTGAATACCTAATATACTGGTGATATTTTTTACCGTAAGGAAAAAATAGAGCATGATTAATTTGAATTCGTGTAATTCCCATTGACTGGTGTGACACCACTCTCGATTACGAACAACTTTCCCCAAACAAGAATTACTCGAATTAATTTCATCCTGTATGTATTTATTTAAGTGCATGCATTTTAAAAATTGCTGTGCCCTATAATTTTTGTTACTATAAATATTTTTAAGATCTCATGTATGCAACGCAACATAAAGCAATGAATTGAATTATAATATTTGCTATTTTATTCCTTAGGTAAGACACGGCTAATTACATCTGTCGTGTTAGTAACACGGGACATCGTGATAGGAACTGCTCTTGATATCCATAAACTGCCCAAGTATGACTTCAGGTAGGCACTTAAGTAACCATTTATTTATATCAATAAAATTAAGTATTTCATTTCCCTTGGGTTCTCATACCGTTCACTAGTTCGAAATACCAGCGCGAGCGCTCCATCCGTCCGCGAGCGGATCACCATGGAACCATTTTGTCCCTACAACACTCAATAAGTGACAATGGTGTCAATTCGGATGTACACCAACAACTAAACTAAACTGAACCGAACCGAACCGAACCGAACCGAACCGAACCGAACCGAACTGAACTGAACTGAACACTGAACTGACTGCCTATCTTATCTCAAACAGATGGAACACAATAATACTATCAACATCGCTGATTGGCGGCAGACTTATACTAGTGAGTCTTTTTAAGGAAAAAAATGAAGTCCCCAAAACTCATTGGGCTAGCATGGTCGACTATGGCCCATACTCTCTCATATACGACGACCGATTGGTGTAGTGGATAGTGACCCTATCAGCGAAACCAACGGTTACGGGTTCGAATCCCGCGACGGGTAAATGTTTGTATGATGAATACGAACATTTATTCCCGAGTCTTGGATGTTTATATAAATATTTATGTATGTTTATCAGTTATCTAGTATCCATAGTACAAGCTTTGCTTAGTTTGGGCCTAGATGATTGGTGTTAGTGTCCGAAATATTAAAAAAAAAGGCCTATATCCATGCAGTGGGTTGTTTACGGGCTGATGATGATGACGAGGTAAGTGAAATAGACGTTATTGACATAGGTAGTTTAATGTTTTTTTTTTTTCAAAACCTTCGTCGGCCCACGCGCCGGCCGGAGATTGATTATGCGACTGGCGGGATTCGTAGCGTTCGTATCATACGAAATTTATTCGAAACTCATATTTAATTATGTAATTATGTGGAATAGGCTACAAATGCGACCGTCAAATGACACAAAGTTTTACAAAGCCATAATACTGACCTTCATATACGACCTTGGTGTAGTGGTTAAAAATTCTGACTGCCATACCAAAAGGTCGCGGGTTCGAATCCCGCTAGGGGCATATGCTTGTATGATGAATACAGACATATGTTCCCGAGTTATGGATGTTTTTCATTTATTTATGTATTTATTTACAAAAAAAAAATGTATTTGTGTAGTTTATCAACCATCTGGTATCCATAATACAAGCCTAGTTGCTTAGTGTGGAACTAGATGGCGCTATGTGTATGTGTAAAGATATTTATTATTATTATTTATTTATAATATTGAAAAAAAAAAAAAACTATACCAATGCCAATAACTTCTATTTCACTTACCTAATATGCCCTATTTTTTTCCTTACGGTTAAAAAAAACTCATCCGGTATAAGCGATGTCGATAGTATTATTGTGTTCCATCTGTTTGAGATAAGATAACCAGCCATAGGTATACCGGTATATGATGGTGGGAGACAGCCAGGGGGACATTTAAAAATGCCCTACTAGGTATGGTAACTTCTTACCAGGATGTTACTTTTCCATAAATATGGTTTCAGGGAGCGCTCGAAGGTGGTGCTTGGCCACAACTGCAGTGGACCCCGCATTGGTGTGCTGGAGTACAGCTACCATCCCGAGCACAAGCGGTCTCTCAGTGCGCTGGTGATCATCCAGCTGAACTTGTTCCTTGTTAAACAAGGTCTGGGACCAGCAGGGCACAGCACGTTTCTTCTTCTTCCCCTCTATCAGCCGTCATCTCAATTCTCACTCTGTTGCTTACTACCCATATTGTCCCATAACAATATGGGATGGTTCAGCCAAGTACCAACTAGCTGCACTATATTCTGTGGAACGACGTGCCATGAGATTCATAGGTGATAATTCGATAACTGCTAAATTGCAGAGCCTTGAACACCGTCGCAAAGTCGCCTGTCTCTCAGTTTTTTTACAGGATGCATTTCGGGGAGTGTGCGTTGGAATTACATAATCTTATTCCACCGTCACCCTTCCATCTTCGGACCACTAGGCGTGGGGAGGGATTCCACCCGTATATAGTTAATATACCGAACATTCGCACTAAGAAGTTCGATTCTTCATTCATCATCCGAACAGCCAAGGCATGGAACTCCCTTCCGGCGTCAGTCTTTCCTGAATCCTACAACCTTGGGATCTTTAAGAGCAGAGTGAATAGGCATTTACTGGGATCGCGTGCTTCATCTTCGACCACATCGTCACTTTCTATCAGGTGAGATTGTGGTCAAACGCGAATCCAGCCAATCATAAAAAAAAAAGATAAAAAACCCATTAATCTTTTCTTTGGACCATTTCATGCATATCTTAAAAAATTAGGATAGATAACCCGCCTCCACACTCCTCCCACTGTAACTCCTGTAAGCCAGGATCAACAGCGGTACACTGCACGGCGCCTACTGAAGGTAGACGGTGCCCGACTTTATTGCTAACTTGGACCCCAGACTAATTAAAGTTGAGTTAAAGAAGTAGGGAAGAAGTTTCCCACCCACCTCGGCAAACGGAAGTGTAGCTAATTGAATTCGTATTCAATTGAATAGGACAGGTACAGTCCACAGCATGACGACCGTAGCCTTTCTGCATTGATACTGCACTATACCAACAGGTCGCGGGTTCGAATCCCACTAGGTGCATATGTTTGTGTGATGAATACGGACATGGTGTACCCGAGTTATGGATGTTTTCGTTTATAATAAATATTTACTTATAAAAAAAAATATGTATTTATGTAGTATATCAACCATCTGGTATCCACAACACAAGCCTATAGTTACTGTGGAACTAGATGGCGCTGTGTGTATGTAGAAAAAAAATATGAAATATAGATATTTATTGCAATCATAGTAATTTTTGTCTATTTAATTTCTTGTAGTTTAAAAAAAGATAATAACATGTTGACTTTCAATAAGTGATATTTTTGTATCCTACATTGAATAAAATATTTTTGATTTTGAGTCAACGCCATCTAGTTTTACTTACATCTTATATAACTTTAACAATGGCATCGCGCAATATCCCGTATCGTCTATTCACACTGCCAGCTTGGTCTCGTTGAAATCAGCTTAGTTCAGTACACAGAGTACTTCATGTTTTTGTTGGTTTATATTGAATGCGACTGGTTGATTTGTATTGAGATTAAACTGCCTGGTTCAGTATCTAATTTGATTTTCCTGCAGTCGGAGGTCTTTACAGAGTGAATTTGAATTCGTTTAATTCCTATTAACAAGTGATGCCGCTCTTGATTATGAACAACTTTTCCCAAGCATTGGTTCGATTTCGAATTCGATCAAAAAATTTTCGATTACCCCATATAGAGTAAACAATTCTGGTACCACTTTTAGTATGGAATACTATAGTTTTCGGCTGGTGACACCCTTCCTGATTACGAACAACAACAACAACAACCAAGGGGCCGTCCATAAATTACGTCATCGATTTTTTCAGATTTTAGACCCCCCCCCCCTATAATCATCCTATCGTCATTTCTTAATGACCCCCCCCCTTCTCCCAAAATTGACGTCATTACTAGTTTTAAGTATTGTGTTTATTATCAATACATAGTATAAAACAAAGTCGCTTTCGCTGTCTGTCCCTATGTATGCTTAGATCTTTAAAACTACGCAACGGATTTTGATGCGGTTTTTTTAAATAGATAGACTGATTCTTAAAGAAGGTTTATATGTATAATACATGTAAGTACCACGGGCGAAGCCGGGGCGGGCAGCTAGTATTTTACTAGGTGTGCTGGAAGAAATTACTTTTTGGAAATAATCTTTTTGTATGTGAAAAATAAACTATAAATAAATAAATAAGAGTGACGTCAAAACACCCCCCCCCCCTCCCCATCATTTACCGTCATCCGCAGACCAACCCCCCCCCCCCCTAATTTATATGGACGGCCCCCAAGCTTCATCCAAATCTGTCCAGCCGTATAGGGCCGAAGAGGTAACAAACATACGGACATACATACACACAAACTTTCGCATTTATAAAATTAGTTGGGATAAATCATTTATTTTCCAGACAATAAGGTCCATGTTTGTTGTTGTTTGTCACTGTTAGCGACGCGCTCACATTAATATTTTATATATCCTAAATTAATATAGGGTATGATAAAACTGTTTGTTGAATGATAAGGAGGTAACTTCAAGAAGCGAGCCTACACCTTCCTCAAAGGCCGGCAACGCATCTGTGACCCTTTTGGTGTTGCGGGTGTCCATGGGCGGCGGTGATTGCTTTCCATCAGGTGACCCGCATGCTCGTTTGCCGCTCTCTCATATAAAAAAAAAAAAAAAAAAAAAAAACTTTAAGTATTTCCTTATGTAAATTAATTAAGAAAAATTGGAAGGTATTCAATTATAAATGACTGTCTGGCTACCTATATTAAGCGGTAATTTTTGTAATTGTCACAAGTTCACTACCATTCGCAAGCGAGAACGAACGCCTTTGAAATTCAAAATTGTATTATTGCCCTGTTTGAGTACAAATATACGCGAAGTCGCAACTTTGAAGAGTTAACCTTTTTTCGTGAACCTCCATCCTCTACAGTCACCTATAACTATATTAGTAAATATTGTTGGTAGACATTGAAAATTTTAAATGACAATTATAAATTTAAATGTCAATAGAAAAATTTATTCATAATTCATATATTTATTGCATTACACATGTCATAGTTACAATACATAGGTAAGTACTAACATACACATGTACCTTGTCAGGCATGGCAATATGGAGGAAAGGGATACCTATGTTATTAATGTCGTTTTAATTTCCAATAGTTATAATTTTTATGAAGCTATTGCAAGTTCCAAAGAAAGTGCTCCAATTCCACAGTCAATCAACAATAAACAAAAAATAGCAAATTAAAAGTACACCCTATCCTATTTCAACGAATATAAAAAGATGTCAATAATATTAATAATTAAAATATAAAATCCTAAATTTAAACATTGAAAGTAAAATGATTATTATATATTTTCAGAGCTGAGACCCATATGTGGACCACCATTAGAGCTTACTGAGCCTACATTGTACGCCATGATATTACCAGATGGTGATTATTTTCCACATTCAGATTATTTGTTATTAACAACCGATTAGTGTAGTGGATAGTGACCCTGTCAGCGAAACCAACGGTTGCGTGTTCGAATCCCGCGAGGGGTAAATGTTTGTGTGATGAATACGAACATTTATTCCCGAATCATGGATGTTTATTATTTTTTTATCCACAACGGGTTCGTACTTGACCTCAATCACACCTGATGTTAAGTGAAGTTGAGGTCGAATGCGGAGACGTATCTGACCCGGAAGCCCCAACACATTTTGGGGGACTGGCTATCTTATCTCTGACAACCGGAACACAACAATGCTATTGCTGCTTGGCGGCAGATTTAGATATGATGGTGGTAGCTAGCCAGGCGGACATTTAAAATGCCCTACCACCAACCAAACCGAGTAGGTACTTAAACATGTACCCCGCTGGGGATCGATCCCGCGACCTCCGAATCGTAAAACCATTGTTGTTTACATTGAGCTACGGAGGCGGTTAATACTCCGGAGATAAAGATCTTACTGAAAACGGTTGTTTTGCAAATTTTAGTGGTTCAGATTACAAATATCTGTGATATTGAAACAGCGCGCTTAGTCTACTTCAGCTACTTCACAGCTGTATCTTGCTGTGGGGAAATGTAGATAAATTCTGCGTGACTGCGTAAATGTTAATAGCATTGTTGTGTTTCGGTTGTCAGAGTTAAGATAGCCAGTCCCCCAAATGTGTTGGGGTTTCCGGGTTAGTACGCTTCCACCTTCGACCTCATCTTCACTTAACATCAGGTGTGATTGAGGTCAAGTACGAACCCGTCGTGCATAAAAAAAAAATGTAGATATTTTCCCTTTTACAGATTGTAGAAACTCCAAAATACAAATATATGATATGCAATATGTCGATCCAGAGGAATGTGAGCATTTCTACAGGAGATCAAGGGTAAGTGTTTGATAGCCAGTCACCCAAATAAGGTGGGGTTTCGCTCAGTAGGCTTACACGTTCGGCTTCATCTTCACTTAACATCAGGTGTGATTCAAATCGCGTAGTTGTAATTTAGGTCATTTAATAGCAAATCAAATCAAATCAAAATATTTTATTTCCTAGGATAAAATTATCACTTGAAAACGTCACTATTAATTTTACATTTAAATATTTTTTTTTATGATTGACTGGATTCGTGTTTGACCACAATCTCACCTGATGGAAAGTGACGATGTGGTCGAAGATGAAGCACGCGATCCCAGTAAATGCCTATTCACTCTGCTCTTGATGATCCCTAGGTTTGTAGGATTCAGGAAAGACTGACGCCGGAAGGGAGTTCGGATGATGAATGAAGAATCGAACTTCTTAGTGCGAATGTTCGGTATATTAACTATATACTGCTCATTCACAAAGCTGACTCCCCAGAGAAGAACGATCAAGAAACTCCAGGGTTGCTCTTTTAAACAGATTATGGGTTACAATTTGTGATTTGACAATTACATGAATAATAAGACGGCTACGTCCGTGCTTGCTTATCATTCAAATAGTCAGTGATTTTATAATAGCCTTTTGCTAATAATTTCTGTTATACTCGTATGATTGCTTTAAATTTATTTAAAGGCAAATTTTGAATGTCTACTGGATCCTTATTATAAAAGCGTATACAATCCCTTTGAAGGATTTACTAACTTTGTGAAGTCGGCTAACATAAACAGATAACTGGTTCTTATTGTATATTGTATTAACGTTGTGTATATCACTATTTTTAGCGAATAAGGTTATATTTGTTTGCATACCTATAACAAATTATCATAAATTTATTGAGAAGTCATTGTTAAGATATTAATTTCCTTAAACTTATCTCTAAGAGACACTCTAGGTCCTAATTTATAAATGACACGAATAGCACGCTTCTGCAGAACAAGAGTGATATGTACTATATGTCAGCAGCGTTTCCCGACAACAATATGCCATATGACATCAAGCTGTGGAAATAGCTAAAGTAAACCAGTC
Organism: Oegoconia quadripuncta; assembly: GCA_949316235.1. Taxonomy (NCBI): domain Eukaryota; kingdom Metazoa; phylum Arthropoda; class Insecta; order Lepidoptera; family Autostichidae; genus Oegoconia; species Oegoconia quadripuncta. The sequence continues at coordinate 30,196,251 of OX438749.1, forward strand.
TTGCGGTATGAACATCTGTTAAATTTCTGATTTTTTTGACTGCATACGCTGCAGAAGCAAGCTTTTTCGCTAGTTTCTCAATATGAGGCCCCCACTGAAGCTTAGCATCCAATGTCATCCTAAAAAGACAGTAGTGTCTACAAGGTCCAATTTATCACCTCGTACAAATATGTCAGTAAGTAGGCAATTGTTTAACATTTGGTAAAGTAAATTTTATGCATTTAGTTTTTTTTTATTCAAAAGAAGATTATTTACTGTAAACCAGTTAACAAGTTCAAAAATAGTAGTGTTTTAATTTATTAATACTCTTTAAATATCACAGAGGTGTCATCAGCAAACAATATCTACTATTTCACATCTATTCCGGGCAAGATGAGGCAAGTCACTAATGTACATAAGAAACAAAAATGGTCCGAGAATTGAACTTTATCATTCTACATACCCTGTGATAAAACGTAGTGCACGCCACTGCCCATTGCTATCATTATTGGACTCCAAACTATATTCCGACGGTACCAGGCTAGTTAACCAAGCGAGATTCACCTATGTGACGCCATTGCAACCTTGGACCACAAACTATTACCGAGGCAGATTCTTCTTCCCCTGTTACTCCTGCTACGGAAGCTAAAGCCCTATGTGACTCCATTGCTACCTTTATTGGACTCCAAACTATATTCTGTCGATACCAGGCCATAACCAAGCGAGATTCACCTGTCCTTGTAACTCCTCCTAATGACGGTAAAGCTACTACTTTAGAAACAAGACCAGGTACCAGGCTAACATAACCGAGAGTAACCTCACTCTTTCTTCTAGCTGGACATAAAGAACGTATGGCCACGTCACGGGGCGTGTGGGCGGGCGCGGGCGGGGGGGGCGTGCATGTGGCGCAGCGGGGCAGCGCTAGTGGTGAAGCAAGGAGACAGGTGGCATTTGGTATACCGTATAATAAATACTTGGACATATACAGACAGCGCCATCTAGTTCCACACTAAGCAACTAGGCTTGTGTTGTGGATACTAGATGGTTGATACACTACACAAATACATTTTTTTGTTGTAAATAAATACATATATAAATGAAAAACATCCATAACTCGGGTATACATGTCCGTATTCATCATACAAACATATGCCCCTAGCGGGATTCGAATCCGCGACCTTTTGGTATAGCAGCACAGTTTCTAACCACTACACCAAACAGGTCGTCCTTTGCTCTTTTAGATATTATTTTAATTATGAGATGAGCTGTTTCGAAGTTTCTTGTCGCTTCTTCCCCTTAACTATACCTTACCTTTTAAAGTACTTCGATAAGTGATATCCTATATTGAATAAAGTGCTGTGTGATTTACGCGTAATCTTCTTCTTATTTTTGAGGATGGCAACCAGTCAACCTCACTGTCGAGGGACATTACTGCCAGTTTCGAGTGAAAAATTGTATTTCTCTTATTTCTACAGTTTATAAATCAGTCTCAGTCAAAACAAGTAATTCGTCGTATACTTGGCGTATACAGAGTCTAGTCACGGTCAAGTAATTCTTCAGTAAAGTGGCAGAATGCTTTACAAAAGATTTTGGCGGCTTCTTGTGGGAAACCCGAAAGCTTCGTTACGCACTTTAATTTACACTTCCCTTCACTTGTACACTATCACTAACGTTTGCTGCACAATATTCTGCCATTATTATGCTTCAAAAGTTAGAATGCATAAATTATAAGAATTATAAATAAAAATGCAACTTCACTCGCCGAGATCCCGCCAAAAAGCCTTACTCGTAATCATGTGTGCATTTCTGTAAAATATGTCGAAAGATGAACCGTGGATGTTGTTTCAAGCATTAAACTTTTAATACTAATCTTCGGGATATCTCTGACCACCCCTTTGGGGTAAAGGTCGTGATGTTATGTAGGTACCTATGTACATTGAATAAAAAAGTTTTGATTTTGACTTTTGACTCGGCGAACCGGAGTCACTAAGGCCTGTATTAATAAATGCAATACAAGTCTTGAGGCTGTATCACCCGAGATGCGTCTTAAGAAGTTGACGCTATCTTAAGCTCCGTGCTAATTAATCAGAGATGTACAAAATACCCTGTACAAAGTACCTATCTGCAATACAAAATGCAAGATACTTTTAAATAAAGTATTTCAGATACCAGATACAAAATACTTTCGAGAATAGTATCTGAAATACTAAATACCAAATACGTATCTTCTAAATACTTCTTAAGATACAAATACTTTTGTAAGAAAACAAGATTTTATTTTAATGAATTCTAAGTTTATTTTTCTTAATTGACATAACACGAGCATAACACGATAACATAACACACACGTTACATAACATAACACGATTTATTCGTAAATAACTTAATGTTATTTACGTATGTAAATAACTTAACATTAAGTTATTTACGAATTATTCGTAAATAACTTAATGTAATGTAATATATACAAAAAGGCGGTCATCTTCTCAAATGAAATTACATTTCAGTTTTTTTTTTTTTAATTGTTTGGCTCGCACGACTTGTGCATTTGCCACATCTTGTATAGATACAGGCCAGTGCAGTGCAAAGAAAGAGTCGCCATCTACCAATGTGATGTTGGACTAATAATGACACGCTCAATTTTACGCATTTATTTTATATATTTCTACTAATATATTACTAAAAGTATTTTATCAGAAAAAGTATTTATAAAATACTAAGATACCAAACAAAATATATTTAAATACAAGATACAAAATGATTTTTTAAAAAGTATTTTAGATACAAAATGAAAATACGTATCTTGCATCTTGTATCTGTATTTCAGATACTTGTATTTTAGATAAGTCACACCTCTGTAATTAATAAACCAATCTTGAGGTCTACTCTGCTGAGATCACTTCACAAGTATTCGCCTTTGCGGCTAATGAATGATAGTCTTGAGTTTCGTTTATTAATACGCGCACCTCTCAAGTGAGTACTGCTTGAGTATGCACAAGACTGTTCTCAATCTTGAGAATGGTTTATTAATACGGGCCTAAGATTGGGTCATTGCTCGCTCGGTAATTTTTATGTTTCTTTCGATCAGCTGGGGTTCGGCTTGAAAGGGCCAGGGTGCGCGTCGCCAGCACGGTTCGTGGACTACGGCAAGTACCAGCACTGGGTCACGGAGAGTGTCGCCAGGATCGGCAGGCCAGCCATCACTCGGGTCGCGCCCAACCATCTCGTTATGAGGAGGTGTAAGTGTCTGACATCCGATTTTGTTGTCAGAATTGCGTACCTAGTGAGTCCACCTTTGTAACGTGACCTATTGTTTTTATGTACTCTGTTATTGTAATATTTTGGTGCAATATAGAATATAATACTAGTGATACTTCGGGTATTTTACGGTCATTTATATAAATAACGGTAAAGTTACCGGTGACTTATGACGTTTTAAATTTAATTTGTTTTAAATCCCGCACGCGTAAAGTTGCAAAATCATTATGAGACGTTGCCGATTAGTGCAGTATATTGTGCGGCATATGCGATCTTGCTATTCTTCTGTTGGTGGGCGACTGAGCAACCGGTGATTCATTGACTTGGTTTTGTCCGGCAGACATGAGTAATAGGTATGTTTGTGAAAATTGTGGCACGAACTCTTAGCGCTATCTGTTTTATGAAGTGAAAACACAATGCTGTTCCGCATTATCCTGCGGGAACACGATATTTACACATGGAGATGAGCGATATTTTATTCACCGGGCTTATGGTATTACACTTGGCTATTTATGAGACTTATGTTCTTCGCCAAAGCAAATAGTGCGGTCATAGAATTTAACTTCACTATTTGCGTTTATAACACACTTTATAATATAGATAGATAAATCGTTTATTTGTATCTCCAGTCACACACATACCATAAGTTGCAAAGCAATTGGATAAACATATTTTATAACAATTCATAAAAGTAACATCACGATACACTAGAGTATGTGTGTGCTACAGCCGTACAAATGGGTCATAGCTCAGTGTGTATAATTGCTCAGAGAGGAAAACACTGATTTTCAACTATTACAGCAATAATATCTAAAACCGGTGAAATTAGATCCAATTTACGAGCAAGGTATGTTGAAAAAACTAATTAAATAAATTATGAATCAATTCGCAGCACTGACCCACATCCAGCGCTACGGGAAATGCGACATGGGTGAAATAAGGCAAGAGTTATTCACTGACACGACGGAGATCAAGCATCCTCAGACCGACGTGTTAAAACATCGCGCCGGGATAGTTAAGTATAATGTGAGTACGACAAAATTATAGGGTAAGTCGGGGTAGAATGGCATATCGAGGCAGAACGGCTTGCAACTTTTTCTGCTATTTACGTTCTGATTCCACTAGTAATAGTAACCCCATACCAAGGAACTCGAGTAAATGTGTGCATGTTTGTTTTTTTGAGTTGCCTTCTTCAAGTTGTCTTCTTGATGTAAACTTGATGTCCGCCTGGCCACCTACCACCATCTTATCTAAATCTGCCGCACAAGCAGCAATGTTAATAGCATTGTTGTGTTCCCGTTGTCAGAGATAAGATAGCCAGTCCTCCAAATGTGTTGGGGTTTCCGGGTCAGTAGGTACGCTTCCACCTTCGACCTCATCTTCACTTAATTGAGGTCAACTACCAACTCGTAGTGCATAAAAAAAAACTTCTACCTTTGGTCCTCACTTCTCATTCATATTGCTATAATCTTGTTGCAAAAGAATATCAATCTCACGGAGGCTGTACTGCCTTGACAACAGACCCTACCCCATAGACGTATAATGCGATTTTTTTTTAAGAAGTACTGTCGAATTAAGAAGTAAGTATGATGGTTGTTAATGAGATGAATATAGGATGAATGTCATTCATATTTTATCGATAGCCTTTTGCTACCATCCACAAGACTTTTGTCTGTTTGTTGATTTACTTGTCCGAGTGCAGTCATAAAGCCCCCTTCAGTTTAGCTCCTTGAGTTTTATTGTATAGTTAGTTAAGTCGGAGATCCTTAAGAACAGACTCTTTCCATTTACAGCTGTCTTTATTATTAATCAAATATATTCATTACATGCTGCAATCTGTGTTTGTTTTTAATTCTCAATAAGTATATTGTTAACACTGATTTATATATAACATCCTCACTCAATTTTATTAATTTTTATTCGACACATTAATTTTTTATTTATATTCAGTGTGGGTGAAACGTCCGTACCTACGTCATGCGGGGCTCCACAGAAAATCAGCGTTGTAGGTTATTGATACAACTGCAACTCATGCTGAGTGGAGACTTTTTTGGCACCACTTTACGACACCGATTTCTAATCGATCTTAGGATTGAGATCGAGTTTATCTTATAATATCATGTTTTGCTGTGCATAAGTTTTTTTTTTTTTTTTTTTATTAAAAACTGGTTTCGCGTTTGACTGCAATCTCACCTGATGGAAAGTGACGATGTAGCCGAAGATGTATCACGCGCACCCAGTAAATGCCTATTCACTCTAGACTTTACTAGACTAGACTTGTTTATGTATGTTATTGTTATTTTTTTATAGCTAATCTGTCGTCCAATGTGTCAAATAAACGTTTTCTATTCTATTCTATTGTTTGCAGTTAACCCTTCTAACAAATGTGGACTACAGCTGCATCACCTTCCGAGCCCACTACCACAGAAAGCTTACCTTTACCAGCGTGCCCAGGATAACTCTCACCCCATACTGCCGTACGCCGTGGCCGATCTGCTTCGACAACGGCCCCTACCAAATAGACTTCACCATCACAATAGTGTTCTTCGACTGCATTATCTATAAGATATCTATCTACGGACAGGAGATTAAGTTGATTGATTCGAAGTCATTGGTGAAGTATACGAATCAAGTAAGGCCTAAAGTGACCGTAAGGCCCGGGTACATATAAGTAAAAAACGAACTACTACCAATCATTACGCAAAATTATTTTTACCGTTAAATAAAGATTAATTTACTTCATCACTAGCTCGCACTACTCCACTGTTGAGCAGGCCGACGCAGATCGTCACTCAATCCTATCCAACACGAGGCCCGTATGTCAGAATGTTGCTCAAGCATAGATCTGCACTTGAGCATAGTTAGATATACAATGTTTTTTTTTATGCGCGACAGGTTCGTACTTGACCTCAATCACACCGGATGTTAAGTGAAGATGAGGTCGAAGGTGGAAGCGTACTGACCCCGAAACCCCAACACATTTGGGGGACTGGCTATCTTATCTCTGACAACCGGAACACAACAATGCTATTAACATTGCTGCTTGGCGGCAGATTTAGGTAAGATGGTGGTAGCTAATTAGGTTTCGTCGTAAAACTTAACCAACCGTGCATAATTCGCTAGTCAAAACATCGTAAAACCTTAACAGTGATACTGATTGTTACAATGTCTATTCTAATATTTTCCTTAAGGAAAAGTTGACACATCAGATTAGAATATAGAAATCGATAATTTAATAATGATTAGATTTCCTGGTTAGAATTTTGAGAACAATTTTATAGCTCTTTTATGGCCTTTCAACCTTGTAATCACTTGTATCAAAAATGATTTTAACATCTTTTAGGTGGCATCATAACTAGCTAGCCTGGCGGACATTTTAAAATGCCCTACCACCAACCAAACCGAGTACCTACTTAAACATGTACTCCGCTGGGGATCGAACCCGCGACCGCCGAATTGTAAACTCAATGTTGTTTACATTGCGCCACGGAGGCGGTTACATTACATCATTACATAAAGCTGTCTCTTTTTATCTGTCCTCAAGCGGACTCTCTGCTTGAGTAACATTCTGTAATGCAGGGTCTAAGTCCAGGTCTCAACTCCTGAACCCGTTTGCTCCATCGATTATCGTTTTGTGAAAGATGTGACATGATTCTTTTTTTTTTTTTTTATGGTTAACTGGATACGCATTTATTTATTTATTCACACGAAATCTTAACAGCATTTAAATATATATTTAACAATCAATATCTTTAATCTCGCATGCCAGATATAATAAGATTTCAATACTGTCTGTATGTTTGATCCAGTAGCAAACTGATTCCAATAATAATACAATATTACTAAAACAAATCAATGAGGATAAACCAGACACTAATGAAAATTAGGATCGCAAGTGCTAACAAGTTCCACATGATGATTTTTGACCACAATCTCACCTAATGGGAAGTGACGATGTGGCCGAAGATGAAGCACGCGATCTCAGTAGATGGCTATTCACCCTGCTCTTGAAGATCCCAAGGTTGTAGGATTCAGGAAAGGGAGTTCCATGCCTTGGCTGTTCGCATTATGAATGAAGAATCGAACCGCTTAGAGCGAATGTTCGGTATGTTAAGTAATTTAATTTTAATGTTAATTCATTCCTAATGCGAACAGTCAAGACAAAAAACGGCAAGGAGTCAGTTTCCCGACAACCTACAATTTCGGTGTAGTGTTATTCCTCTATGCTACAGTTCTCGAGGCGTAAGATCAGCTTTGCATTTGTGTGAGTGCACACAGATAGAGATACGGCTTGTGGCGCAGCGCGTCCCGCGCATTGTTTAAACGCGGCCTGAGGCGCGGCGTGTCCGCTGCGCGTCGCTTCCCTGCCGCGCACATGCCGCACTTCACCTCTTGTACCGCTAGCAGCTTGACGTCACTCACACAAATGTAAAGCTGAGCTTACGCCTCGAGAATCTTGGGAGCCTTAAGAGCTTGGTATAGGCATCTACTGAGATCGCGTGCTTCACCTTCGTCACTTTATTAAATTAGTAAAGAATTACCACAAACCCCAACCTTCAGAGCTTTGTTGACGATTTCGTGATTTTGCGATAAATTATAAGGTTTTAGTTTTGAAAATGAGCCAAATCGCCTTGTTTAGTGAATTATGGTGCCTAACACTTTCATAGTTTATTTATGATTTATTTATTTGTTTGTTTGTAAATGTTTGATAGTATAGTTAAGAAGTAATATTTTTATTACTAAATCTTAACATGTAAGATTGATGCAACTCAGCAAACTAATTAAGTTTATGAAATAAATAAAAAATTACTTATACGTATGGATTTTATTGACTTCTAAAATTGTGGCATAATTATTGATCCATCCAGTCTAAAGTCTTTGTTGATAAAACTTATGACAGCATAGGCTTTTTGGTGGGATCTCGGCGAGTGAAGTTGCATTTTTCTTTATAATTTTTATAATTTGTGCATTCTGACTTTTGAAGTTTAATAATGGCAGGATATTGTGCAGCAAAGTTAGTGATGGTGTACAAGTGAAGGGAAGTGTAAATTAAGCTGTATACTTTTAAATTGCTATTTCTTTATTTATTTATTCATTGGCTGCAGAATTTATAGCACGTCCTTAGGCTGTATGGCTACGCTCCTTGGCCTGCCTATCAAAGGGCGGACATTATTAAAAAAAAATTATAGCACGTCCTCTCGAATGCAATGTTAGAACATGCATATCATGTATCTTTATAAATAAATTCATGTACTTATATTGTGGTTCTCAGCCGGTGCTTCCGGAATCAAATACTGTAATGTAAACTATGGCTACACAATAAATCATTTTAATTTCAAGATAACTAAAAATACAATTGCCACGTCTTATTTACTATTATCCCCGTTCTACCCTATTTAGGTAAAATAATTCCTGGGGTCCATTTCTCAGAACTACAAGCTACAATTCTATGTATAATGCGTATCCAAATAATCATTATGATATAAGGAAGATATATTGTATTGTATTTATTCAACAATGTAATTGTGTTCGAAATTATATTAGGTACTGGATCGGTCACGCATCCAATCCAACTAATATTATAAATGCAAAAGTTTATAAGTATGAATCTTTGTTATCTCTTCACTCCATTTGGAGGACATTTGGTTGGTAGACAGATTAGGACCCGTAATTTTTGCTGAACCGATTTTGACGAAAAATTCACCGCGAACGAAGTGCCAGGCAACAGCTGGTTGTGCATTATATCTATCCATGAGGTTCGTCTCTCACTCAATCCACTTTGACGAATCCTTGACGACCGATTGGTGTAGTGGATAGTGACCCTATCAGCGAAACCAACGGTTGCGGGTTCGAATCCCGCGAGGGGTAAATGTTTGTATGATGAACACGAACATTTATTACCGAGTCTTGGATGTTTATATAAATATTTATGTATGTTTATCCGTTATCTAGTATCCATAGCACAAGCTTTGCTTAGTTTGGGACTAGATGATTGGTGTCCGAAATTTAAAAAAAGAAAAAAAACTTTGTAGCACTGGAGACTGCAGTTCGAGTACCTAAATGCACCACCAGGCACTTGGTCATACAATATATAAAACAACATTAACTTAAAAGTAGATTACCAATATATAAATTTGAGTAATAAAGTGTATCAGTCTCCAAAAATTAATTACCAACATTGTTTTGATGTGGATAATGATGTTGGCTATGCTATTACCTAAGTATATGTTGTACTATTAGTACTTTATACATATAGTATAGCTGTTTGTTTTCCTAAATTAAAAAAATATGTATGGATCTGAATGTTGGGCAATGAAAGAAACTGATGAAAGTAGAATGCATGTGGCAGAGATGAGAATGCTAAGATGGATGTGTGGTGTGACTAGAATGGATAAGATCAGAAGTGAGTATATCAGAGGAAGTCTAAAAGTGACGCCAATAACAGAAAAGTTGAGGAGTAATAGGTTAGCATTGTTTGGGCACATTATGAGGGATGAAAGGCACTTAACAAGACGAGTGTTGAATATGAATGTGGAGGGATACAGAGGTAGAGGAAGACCAAAGAAGGTGTGGGTGACGGCTGATAAGAGGAGAGTGGAAGAGGATGACATGTGGTGCCGACCCCACCTAGAGTGGGATAAGGGCAGGAAAATGATGACAATGACCGAGTACCTAAGTGCCAACTTTTGTTCTAATTTAATTTTTTAGGAGTATTTCTTGCGATACATGCAGGCCGCTGGCCTAATTTTAACCAGAGGGATTGGCACAATAGATAGGGTGATTATAGTGGGATATTAACCATGCTCTCTCATATAGTGATCGACAGAGATCGCAGTAGGTAAATCGATGCTAAATTAAACCGTATGTCTTCACATGATAACTATCGAAGTTAAAAACAATTTTTATGCGACATACATTGACAAGGGTCAAACTGAGGTAAAGAGTAAAAGTTTAGCATTATACTACCCAATGCTAGTACTGAATTTTCACATAATTCGCTCAAATTAAAAAGGACATAAGTCGCATAAATAAAATAATATAATATGTACTTATTAGTACGTAGTTATATTTATATTCAGTTATCTATCATATTTATTCATTTCTTTAGATTTCCATTGTGCACGTCTTATCTGCTTCTTCCAGTCATATCTCTCTTCGTAGGTCTGCTGGACGAAATTTCATTGTGGAAATAAACAGAACCTGTTGTATCGTCTCTATTATGTTGTATCTGTATATCTTTTTTCTTGTGTGCAATAAATGATAAAAATAAATATATAAAATAAAGACTCTGATCTTCACCACATAATGTAACTTAGGAACGTATTAATAGACCGTTCTCAAGATTCAGACGACCTTAAATTCACGCCTGAGAATCTGTTGCATATTAAAACATTATCAAAAAAATAGTATTGTGACTGAGACGTGATCTCAATCCCAAGATCGATTTAGTAATACGGCCATTAGCTTATAAGGAAAATCGATTTACCTACTCCCGACATTAAACCTTCAGAAACGCATAGAGCAAAACTGGAATGTGTCAGCTACATTTATGCAAATTTTCTTAATATTTTGTAGATTCTGAGCTGAAAGAAATTATTTAAAAAGTGTTACTACTCTACACCTTTCCCTATTTTTATAAGTATACTTATTTAATTGTTAGAAGTGAATAAGGTAAGTAACGCAAATGAAACATTAATATTCATTATGATTTATATAATTTTATTCTAAATACAAAAGTCATTGTTATAACACTTTAAAAGCGTAGTGTATAAAAGATTCTAAAATAAATATATTTTTGTTAGTGGCAACATTGCCAGTAGACTTAGTAAATAAAAAAAAGAGAAAAAATAAGGCTGGAATTATACATCCGACTTTTCCTTCCGATACCCAACAGTCGTTCCATGTAAAAATTTTTGCGTTCGTTGGCTCATAATTACTCGCCTGGATTAAATAGCTAAATTTGGTACCACGTCACGTAAGCACCCTAGAATTAACGGATAGGGGTATTCATTCAAAGGGTTATTTATTAGACAAATATCGGACTTAAATGCTGCTAGATTAGTATATTTTAGTTATTTCCATAGCCTGATGTCTTACGGTATTTTGCTGTGGGGAAATGCCGTGGATATAAATACCATATTTGTTTTACAAAAACGAGCCGTTCGCGCAATTTTTCAATTGAGACCTGCAGTGTCACTTAGAGACAGATTTAAAGAGTACCTATAAATATTCTAACCTTTTCGTCACAGTACATTTTTGAAAATCTAATATAAATATAGCATCATTTAGGAAAAATTGTGATAAACATGATGTCAATACAAGAAATAAAGATAAACTTGCAGGTCACATAAGTCGCCTACGCAAAGTCAGTAATTCATTCAAAGGGCTATGTATACGCTTTTCCAATAAGGTTCCAGTTGATATACAAAATCTTCGTTTCAATAAATTTGAAAATACTATAAAACGGAAACTAATTATGAAAGCATATTATAAATTTTAAGACTATTTAGATGATAATCATCTCTGGACATAACCAGCTCGTTCGCATGCCAGGTTTTTAAAAAAATAATAATGAAATATAAAATGCGATTTTCATGCAATAATGCGCAAGAGAATTGCATCCCCGATTGGCCGGGTACTGGGAAGCCCCAACAGCGTCCTGCAGATGGTGGTAGACCGAATGGACACCGAGTGCCCGACCATGGCGCACTGGGCAAGGGGGCCCATCACAGGGCGCTTGAATAGTGGATTGTCCATTTATTTTTATTAAATTCTATTTAAATTACTAACAAATATGGAATATCTGAATTAAAAAAATTGAATTTTTGTAATACAATAACCTTTCCTTCCGACGTTAGTCTTTCCTGAATCCTACAGGATTCAACCTTGGGATCTTCAAGAGGAGGGTGGATAGACATCTACTGAGATCGCGTGCTTCATCTTCGATCACATCGAGATTGTGGTCAAACGCGTATCCTCATAAAAAAAACCTACTCTAACAGGGCAACCCCTCGAGTTTCTTGCTTGTTCTTCTTCAAACTTCAAGCATTTATTTCAACGTAAGATACATGATATCATTTGTTGAATGTCAATTTAAATCTATTGGAAATAAAAATTGGGCTAAGCATTTTTCGGTCAGTCAGTATGTCCAAGCTACCACCGCTTCGGAAAGGGAAATCATCTGTGGGAAAAGAAGCGGCGCAAGAAACCCACAGGATCCTTATCTTTTCTTTTTATTATTTATATAAAAGTATACAACTGGAGGGAAATTGCCTTTTGAACAAGCAGTAGCTTAAAAATAAAATGGTAAAATATTGACTATTTAAAGTGCACACTGAACTACAGAATAACTTTACCATCATTTACTTCTAGGGCACTTACGTGATACCAAATTTATTGATCGAACGCCAGCGAACTAAATGGCAAAAATTTTTACGTAGTACCTACGGCTGCAGGTAAGCACTATCGGATTAAACAAAGAAACTGAATGTGTAATACCAGCCTTCTAATCATTCTCTCAGCAGCAATCTATCATTCAGGACGGAATAGCATACAAATACCAAGTTATATTCAGTTCATTTCTTTTGGCATAAGTTATACAGGATATAATGACGTTCGTGTTATTTCCCTATGTTTCTACTACAGACATATAGATTAGCTATGCTTCAAAACTTGACATTGTGATTAAACAGAATGTTGTAGCAACATTTTAGCGCTCCAAATAGCGCGCGAATAATTCCTTTATTCGGAGCGCTAAAATATATATCCCCAACTATTTTTTTTTGTTTAATCACAAAAATCCAATATATGTTTAATATACCAACAGTAGAACCATGATGTGGCTTCAGGGAAGCACAGGAATTCCATTACACCTTGTATTTATAGCCTAGCGTACATTATACCATGTTATACCGGATGGGTTTTTTTATCGTAAGGAAAAAAATAGGGCATATTATACTATTTCCATTTCTTTATTTTCTCGATGACAGCTCCTGTAGAATGTAACTGCGCATTTTACGCAAAATATAACTTTTAAATGCGAGGTATAAAAAATACAACTGCCTAATTTTGTTCCTTTATCCCATATAATATTTATCCAAGACAAAATTGAGTCCATAAATGCAGTATTTTTTTTAAAGTACGATAAATAACCAACATTTTAATAAAGTTACTTTCTATGGCAATATGAATAGTGATGTTATGATAGAAATATCTATATTGTATCTATATTGTATATATATATTTTATACTAGCTGACCAGTTCCTGGTGTTACTCAGGCTGCATATAATATAAATATAAAAGATATTCCTCAGTCCCTCTTTCTTAAAGTGATTAGATTACCGATGCCACTGACATGACAAAGTTTTTCTCCCATTGCTAAGCCCCTGTTTAATGTAACATCATAAAACAGCCTATATTACACAGGAAAACATGTCTCATCCCAATCGGTTCAGTAGATTCGGTTTAGGTGTCGTATAAATAACGCAAAAAACTAAAAATAAAAATTAAATTCGAATATTACAGACAGACACTACAATTTTATTAATATGTATAGATTATGTTTATATTTTATATTGTATATACAGGGCGTCCCAAAGTTATGGGACATGAAGGGGAAGTACCTTAAATATCGTAGATAGTGAATTTTGCTCAAAGAAGACTTTATGTTATTTTTAAAAGTTAGTAATTCTGCATTCATAGATTTTCTAAAAATTATTTGCTTCGGCTGGGAATCGAACCGACTCAAATGTGAAAAAAAAAACACCCTACTTTTATGATGCCAATCGAAAGAATAGCTAAAAAATAATAACTCTGCCTAAGTAACATAGTATTTTAAAAGAAAGGAACAACGTGAAATTAATCATTTTAATCAAATAAAAAACATACATGAAACTGCCGTAGTCAATTAAGTAGGTATTTTTTTGTAAATTAATTAATTAAATGCTCAAAATGTGATCCCTCTTGTCTTACGCAAATCGCCAATCTTTTAATGAGCCCGCTGCCTGTTGATTTTCTAATCATTTTATGGTGAACACTCGATGTGATATGGCACAATTCTGTTTGCAAACGCTCGCACATACTGTTCCATTTTCAAATTTAAGAACAACATTTAAAAATATCACTTCTTTTTAAAATATCTTAAAAAGTATGCATTCAAACAAACGCTGTCATAAACTGTTCCATTTTCAAATTATAAATTATTTATTTTTGTTTTTAATTTGCCTTCTGTCTAGCTTACAGAGGACGTATTGAAATACAAGTTTTATCATTTCATCTACACGTGCACTTATAATAAGGAAAACTATGTTAGTACCTATTTTATGAAGTGGGTACTTATTTACGAATAATCAATGCTATCTTTGGAATGATAATATCGCTACTTTTCGAACGTCGTCGGCAATAAATAACTTTCTTGAAATTTGACTCAATCATTTTATGTTGTTCCTTTCTTTTAAAATACTATGTTACTTAGGCAGAGTTATTATTTTTTAGCTATTCTTTCGATTGGCATCATAAAAGTAGGGTGTTTTTTTTTTCACATTTAAGTCGGTTCGATTCCCAGCCGAAGCAAGTAATTTTTAGAAAATCTATGAATGCAGAATTACTAACTTTTAAAAATAACATAAAGTCTTCTTTGAGCAAAATTCACTATCTACAATATTTAAGGTACTTCCCCTTCATGTCCCATAACTTTGGGACGCCCTGTATATATATATATATTATATTGTATATAAATAAGTAGGTTTAGGTAGGTACTACTACTAGGACAATGAAACGAAATAAATAATAATTATCGATATCATTACTTATTTAGTCACAACACTACAACTATCAAATTAGATCTGTCATCGAGAAAATAGAGAAATGGAAATAGTATAGGAAAGTGAAATAGAAGGTATTGGCATATGTTTTTTTTTTTTTTTTTTCAAACCATAATCTAATAAAGCTTTATGTCATTTGACGGTTGCGTCTGTAGTCTATTTCACATAATTACATTATTAAAAATTAAATAAATAAAAACTCGGAGAAAATACGCGTTCCAAAGAACTTTCGCAAGATAGGAACCCTATGAAGTTATGGACCAGTCGCATACAAAGAGTATTATGATACAGAGGAGAGTCGCATATCAATCTTCTACCGGTCGGCGCGTGCGTCGATTATGGTTTTGAAACTACCTACCTTTATGTCAATAACTTTTATTTCACGTACCTCTAATATACCCTATATTCTTTACGGTAAAAAAACTCATCCAGTATAAATGGTATAACAATTGCACAGGTTCTTATCTCGATTTAAGCGTCGACTACGTCAGTGTCATCATTTATAAAAAAAAAAAGGCCACGTTCATGTCGGGCCACGCGCAGTGTAGAGTTCCGTAATTGTCCTCACAATATGCGAACTTAGAAGCTCTTTGTTGTTTGACAAATAATTTTGTAAAACCTACTTACCTGTAATAGTTTTCCTTTTAACTTAATTATGTACAGGGTGAAATTTAATTCGTGTAATCTGGGGTCACGGCCGTACCATCCTTTTCTCGAAGCAATTCAGACCATTTTCGACCCCCTGTAACTTCGTTGTGGATAAATATAGAAGACTGAAATTTTCAGTAACTATGCAGGCATCGCCTGAAAAGACGTGTAAATTCAATCGCCTGAAAACACACATGTAAATTCAATTATTTAGTGCGATGGCCAAGTCTCGATATATTTATATAAAACATTAAAGAATTTTAATATTGATATGCGTCACTATAAGATGCTGTTAATTATTACGTAACAACTTAATGCTTCGAGTACGGAGATTCCAGACACAATTGATTTTCAATTGTTATGGACCACGATCGTGGTCTTAGAGACTGGACGTATTAAGACAGAAAGTCGCTTAAGTAGAGACTGAATAAATTAACAACCGACTTGGTATTACATGGATCTCACAACTTTTTACCGCAGAACAACTGAGTTGCGAGACTTGGTTTTTTTGACAAGTATTGTTTTTGATGGGATCCTATTTACTGGTGACTTTACTACTGATTACGAATAACTAAATTCAACCGAAAGTTGGTCTTAATACAGGTGGTTACAGAATGGTTTACTTTTTTTTTTAATCGAATTTTTTTTGATCCAATTCAACTATGGCTCTTTGGGGAAAGTTGGTCGTAATCAAGAGCGGCGTCACCAGTTAATGGAAATTACACGAATTTAAATTCACCCTGTATACTACTGCCGTGGTTTTTTTTTCCAAAACCAACCGTTTAGTTTTCTTAAACGAATCCCTAAATGGAAAAAATGTCAAGCAATCAAATACGCTTTATTGTTTAAATAAGCAAGATACATTTAAATATGTTATAGAAACTACAAATTAGACGGCCTTATCGCTAACAGCGATTTCTTTAAGTTAACCTATAATATTGTTGAACGACCAATCGACGACGTATGTTTTTGCTGATTTCTCGTTTGGGTGCTGTTGGAAGCATCATGGTAAGCATTTTTTTTTGTACCATATCTTGCTTGCTTGATGCTTACCATGATGCTTCCAACAGCACCCAAACGAGAAATCAGCAAAAACATTAGCGATAAGAACCTGTTACAATATTCTATAAACACAACAAACAATTCACATTTTTGTGCGGCAGTGCAATAGCCAAGTTGTACACAAACCTAAGTACAATATCTTAAAATTACAATGATTTGTTTTATTTCATTAATAAGTCTTTCTTATGTTCTATTTACGTTAATACTATCGAAAAATGAATCAGTTCAATATTTCATGACAAAACTGCCTGCCACAAAACTTCGTCGAGAGTTGTGAGGTGACCTATTGCAAATTACCAATAGGTATGTAAATTCATTGCAAGCTTAATTCAGCCATATTTACTATGTGGTTAAGATCAAAATTAATCAAAATCATTAAGCGATTTAATTTCTTTTCAAATTAAAAAAATCAGGGAAAAATGCAGCAGTGGCCTTTTTACCTTTTTTCCTCGGTTTGAAAAGGATGTTAAGCACCATAAAAATTTTGATATATTACGTATTTATCTCGGAATTTATATTTCACATTTTTTTGAGTAATCAGAAGGATTTATGGCGAATTACTTAATAAAACATTTTCAAGATTGCGATGAACTTAAGTTGATACTTGATATACTATTGTATATTTAAACAGTATGAAAAAAAATCTAATTCAAATAAAAAGTTGCCGTTTCGCTCGCTTGCGTTCGTTCGCTTAATTTGGCACCACGTAAGCGCCCCAGAACCATAATTTACTTCTAGGGCGCTTACGTGGTACCAAATTAGTGATCGAACGCAAGCGAACTAAACGACAAGTTATTAGCGATCGAACTTTTACGTAGTACTGCACCTGTTTCACAAATGACCCTTACAAAGTCGTCCAAGACATGTACTCATCTATTAAATATTAACTGATACATTAAACACAGAAATCAAGTGCAACTTACACACAAAAGGCACAACATTAAAGGCCACACGTTTTGTTATTAGTTATTACACAAAAAACTAGATTTACATACAATAATGAATAATTCTATTACAATTCCATACATTCACAATTCCATTGTTACTTAAAGTAATAAACCGAATATATGACGCAAGTCTAGAATCTTCCAGTCGAGAAGTGATTGGTCTACTCAATGATAAACTAATAGTACCACAGCTTTATCCCCTGACCGAAAAATTGCAAGTTAAACGTTACTTAAATGAGACTCCAAAATTTAATTATCTCGTAATTTCCCACATATTTACTACAGTGATGAAAGAAATTAAAGTATTTAACGTGTCCAAGCATAAGCTAAATAGTCATTGCAGCAAAATGTGATCAGACGCATGTATGAGAAAATGCATTGGAACATGATGTCGTCTAGTCGCTTCTATATTTATATCTCCCTTAGAAGAGTACAGAACCATATTGCAAGATCAATATATATTTTTCTCCATGCACAGTAAATTTTTGTCAGCAGATTATTAGTGGTTAGAAACTATGACCACTATACCAAAACGTCGCGGATTCGAATCCCGCTAGGGGTATATGTTTGTATGATGAATACAGACATGTGTTCCCGAGTTATGGATGTTTTTCATTTATGTATGTATTTATTTACAAAAAAAATGTATTTGTGTAGTTTATCAACCATCTGGTATCCATAACACAAGCCTAGATGCTTACTGTGGGCCTAGATAGCGTTGTGTGTATGTACAAAGATATTTATTTATTTATTTAGTTACGAATTCAATAACATCGGTCCGACATTTCATCGGGCCGATCGACAGCGTCAGAGTATTCTCGGATATCCGATAATTATCGAGCAGTGGACACGCCGCAATACTGTACTGCGAAGATTGTTACAAATCCTAAGAGAACAGCCAAAAGCATTGTTTGATGCATCACCTAAGATTATTTACTTACATAAGGTTTGCGTATACCTCGCAATAATCGACTCTCAAAGCTTCATTAAACTCGGTTTATTGATTAAAAATAACGTAATAAGTCTTTTTAATATAAAATGTTCAACTTTATTCTAAAGTGTTTACATAATAATAATAAAATACGTTCCGTCATTTAATGAGATTCTCTAACAGAACGTCAAGAAAAATAACTTGTAAGATTTAAAATCTATAAAATTAATGGAATAAAAACCATTGGACGGAAACCTTACAACAAATAAGGGCTTTTTCGTTAAAATAAAATTTATTTTCCAATGCAGGGTAAATTATGTAATGGCCCATGAAGGTGGGATGCGTGTTTAAATAAAAATATAAAAAGTCGGTCATACACTGTGTACATTAGGATATGCATTGATTGTGTCAGATAGTTACAACTGTATTTTGTACGCGTTTGTCCATAAACTCACATGGAAAATAATATGGTCGAAGATGCAGTATGCGATCTCAGTAAATGGCTATACATTCTGCTATTGAAGATGGGAGCGTCACTGAACCTCGAAATACCAACGTGCGAACTGTGGTTCGAAAGGTCGTATTTCCGATATTCTGTTGGTCGACACATTACTTGTGATAAACCATACAGCGACAAAATACTTTTTCGACGAACGTTAGTGCAAAAGAGATCTTTGTAGCGAGCGAGCAAGATGGGTCGGAGCACCCCGACACTGTTGGTTAGGTTCACATGATTAGCCCTCGATGGTAGATTGGGGGTTTAGGACCCGATTTTGAAAGCATAAGCGAAAGCCATTCGTGCGACGCCAGATAATCGAAGTGCCATATGAACGAAACGCAATTTAGCCGGTGGGCCATTTAATCGAAAAGACAAATATGCGAAAGCCATAAGATCGAATGTACAGTTGTGCGATGAGTTCGAAAATATTACAAATATGTCTAACTAATATCGCAAAAAAAAAAAAAAAGGTTAAGGCGGGAGCGAAACGAACCTCGCTCGCTACAGATAGGGGTCTGTACATTCGATCTTATGGCTTTCGTATATTTGTCTTTTCGATTAAATGGCCCATCGGCTAAATGGCGTTTCGTTCATATGGCACTTCGATTATCAGGCGTCACACGAATGGCTTTCGCTTATATGTCTTTCGAAATCGGGTCGTAAAGCTGTTAGATTGAATATGTTTAACATACCGGGGAGTTCTTTCGCACAAGCGTTCCTCGAGGAAGTATTCTGTCGCTGTATAGCTCATCGCACAAGCAATGTGTCGACTAACAGAGTATCGGAACTACGATCTTTCGAACCACATTTCTTGGCATGTTTGTGTTTGTATGTTCAGTGACGGACTTCTCGAAGATTATAACCATGTATATTTCAATAAAGAACCAACTTATATTACGATAAAACCGTGTTGAATGCATTTTAGAGTCGAGTAGGTGAACTTTTGAACAGTTGCTCAAAATATCTGACAGACAAAGCCAATGCATACGCCTAGATACATAGTGTATGCGTAAATGTTGTGTCGTAATTAAGTGTCAAGTCGAGAAACAAAAGTTTAGAGGTCGGCAACAGATACGACACAAGAAATACTTGACCAGTCAAACCATAATTTTCAACTTGGGACTATTTTTCTATGCACCCTGCATATTAATACTAAACCGACACGAAGGCAAAACTTTTAAAACGCACTGTTGGGATTCATTAACTTCAAATATTTCGCTACCATTCGTAAAACTTGTCAATGATTAAACATATATTCAGTTCCACGAACAAAATTGCTAAAAAAATTTGCGATATGATAAACATGATAGCAATATTCATTCAAAATTCAATTTAAAACTGTTATTAATTGAATTATGTCTTTACATCTCGAAAAGACGTCATATTTTGAACTTTATTACATGTTAATATTAACGCCGTGATGCTGGTATCCTCACAACACAATTAAATTATTTTGATATTGTCAAAAAATTGTGCCAAAGGAGAAAATGTATTTTATTATATAAATCTCATTTCTCATAGTTTTGGGCACTATTTGTCACCACTTCAACACAAGAATTACAATTATGTAACAAAATAAAATATCCCTCATAATAATCCTTCTAATTTACACACACATAATAAAATTAGACCCAATACCGGATGAGTTCTTTTAACGTAAGGAAAAAAATAGGACATATTAAGTAAGTGAAATAGAAGGTATAGGCCGTTTAGTTAACTTTCAAAACCACCATCCTTTACAGCCTTGTGTCATTTGACGGTCGGCTTTCCGAGCCTAGTCACCATATTACATCATTAAATTAAATAAATAAAAAAAACTTGGAAAAAAATATGAGTTCCAAATAAATTTCGCATGAAAGTAACCGTACGAATCCGGCCAGTCGCATATCAATAATGGTTTTGAAAAAAAAAACTAGTTAATCCAATGCCAAATGCTATGCCAATAACTTCTATTTCATTTATCTAATATGCCCTATTTTTTCCTTACTAAAAAAAATCTCATCCGGTATACACAATTAAAATGTAACATCATTACTAACCTACAAATTCATTATTATTATTAAAGTTTTATTGCACATAAGAGTAAATACAAAAAGAATATATAACATAAATATCTATAGTGCCCAATGCGGTGTTATCGTACATAAGACATTGCGCAAATTTTATACCAAAATTGTAATATTGATTGCCGTTGATTTTATACAAATAAAACGAAAATAAAACATCAAATTTCACTGTGAGGATTCCAACATCACGAACGTATTCTAATATAATTCTGTTGAGCTGATTTTCCCGCAACGCCGATTCGGCGCTGACCTTTCCAGCTGATCTGCAAATCAGGGCTTGTTTACCGGTTTATCTATAAACCTAAATCACCATCAAGTACAAAGGAGTGTTGTATTTTGGCTCAACCTTAAAAAACCGGTTTTCTTACGGAGCGAAAGCAAATGAATTTTGAATCAATTAAGCAGTTTTTAAACGCCGTCTCTATCTATCACTACAAACGACTCTGCCGCGTGCACTGTCTGTCTGGATAAAACGGGTTTATTAAGGTTTAAGGTAGCGCTCTCATTTCGGACGCACTCCGAACGAAACCTTTTCTAAAAACCGGTATTTACCGGTATTTTCAAAAACGGTTGAAGCACTACTCCCAGGCTGATTCTGTATCCTTTACAGTCCTATAAAATATTGTGCAACGCCTATTAGTATTTGCTCTGTGGTAGCAATAGTCGCGCCTAGTCAGCGTAACGGGAAACCCAACCTCAGAATATATAATCCCCTATCTACAAACTTACACAGGCGTTTCAAGACTGACGTCGACAGACAGCGGCGTGATCTCTTCGCCAGCACCCCTCGCGTCGGCGGGCTCGTATCAGATCTGGGAGGCCGGCATGGTGGACACAGTGCTGTGGGGGGTGGTTGGGCGGGAACCGGCGAGAGATGCATTTAGAGAGGCCATTGTGCCCATCTGGAATAAATTTATACAATTAAAATGATGGATTGATAAAAAAACTCACCCGCATAAAACTCATACATATGTGATCATTAAAAAAAATCTTTTTTTCACATCATTCGTTTTATTATCAATATCGTCATAGGTAACATAACAACCCTAGCGCATTCGTTCGATGACGTGCTTGCACGTGTGTCGCGCGGCGGCGAAACAATCTCAACTCTTACATACTTATGGTACATTTCTTCTCGCTGCGAACAGCTCGCATTATTACTAAGATTTTGTAGGCGATTATAGCGAATGTATTTTCACTTTTATTTTGTAGTGATGTGTCTGTTACGAAGTAACTATTTAGTAATTTATGATAAGACATCGTTTTGAGGCGTTTTCAGAAAGGAAAATGTTCAAAAAAATACATGATAGAGGACGTTTAATAGTTTGAATTCGTTCGGTTTAAGACGGTTTAATCCGTCCAGTGGCGTCCTCATTGAATAAATTAAAATTTCTTTTTAAATACAGATTAAATCCAAAAAATCGCTCTGACCTGCTCTCGACAGGCTTAGAAGCTAATTATAGCTCTTTGTCGCGCCGAGATATACCGTAGAAATATTTTTAATATGTGTATTGTAGTCTATAATCGCTTACCTGACGAAATAAAGTATATTGACCCTAAATGTTTCAAATCCGTACTAACGAAATGGCTACTAGAAAAATGTTTTTATTGTATAAGTAACTTTATTGATTGTAAGGATTGAAATGGGTATTATTCATTGGTGTAATGATTATGTTGACATAGCGAAATAATTTTGTTAGGTAATTCTATCTTATATATAATTTTTCAAAATTCTAATATTTAATAATTATTTATTTGTATAATAATTATATTGAACATTGGCATAGTGTAACAGTAACATCCATCATACATAACTGTATTCTGGCAAAGAAATAATATTTAAAATCCCAACTAATATTATAAGTATAAGTATAATACATAGGTAGATTACTGAATCTACCGGAATTCGGAAATAAATTGCGATGGTAATGTTAATATTGGGTCTTTACCTACGAAATTTGAGTTTTTTTTCTTCGTTAATCATATGTACCAATTCCTGCGATTTTCAAAGCTATATCCAAATTTGTTTTTTATTTGGAAAATGGAATATTATTTCAAGGTTTCACATGAAATATTTTTTAATTTCTGGGCTAAATCACATAATAAAAAAATTTGAACAGAGCTCTTTTCATGTGCTTCCCATAATCATTTCTTAGATTCGCTGAAACTTTTATAAAGCGGTTACTTTTAAAAATCAACGCTGCCTATACTTA
Organism: Oegoconia quadripuncta; assembly: GCA_949316235.1. Lineage (NCBI taxonomy): Eukaryota > Metazoa > Arthropoda > Insecta > Lepidoptera > Autostichidae > Oegoconia > Oegoconia quadripuncta. The sequence goes on from OX438749.1 coordinate 30,219,677, forward strand.
ACTTAATGTTATCCGATAATACACACAAAGTTTAGCTAAATTTGGATTTGCCGTTCCCAAAAAAAAATCAAAAATATTTGTATGGAGAAAACAGTCTTAATGAAATTCTTCATATAAAACGCCAATTTCATAGGTAAGGACCTAATATTTCGAACAAAGACGTAACAGGCGAAATCATTGCGTGGCCGCTGCGTTCTTCCCTCGCAAATCGCCAGCATCACGCCCTTAACGATTCCACTTTGTGGACGGCAACAACAAATTACAAACACTGCTTATTTCGCTAGAATTTATTCAAACATTCACAAAACAATACTATCTCGTTAAAGTATTATCCATCTGCAAACTCCTCAGGTGTCGGCATGTGCGCCCTCACTCTGGAGCATCTATCCTTGTCTATATTCAAGCTTTTCCGTTTACAAGCTATATCCTTCTCTAGTTCCCCTCTATACTTCATCAGCTCGGATCTTATAGCTTCCGCCTGCCTCTGTTTGTCTTTAAACGAGTCGATTGATTCTTTGACGTATTTTGCTTCGGCCATCAAAGCGTACGCGGCCTCATCGCGACAATTCTCAACATTTGGACGCTCGTAATTCCTACTATAAATACGGGTCTGAGCTAATTTAGCCCTTTGGTCCAGTTTCCTTAAAGATTCCTTGATGCAGTCAATAAGATTTTCAATATCGGCGATTTTCTGCAAGTTTTCTTTTAAATTATGCTCTAGTTTCTCGCAAAGTTCTTCTGTAGTGCCTACTGTATCTGCTAAGGCGGCGTTAGTTCTATCCGCTTGGGTCTTCATATCTTGACTTCCTTGAACTATAGCCGTCATCATATCAGCTCGTAAATTTGCCGATTTCTGCCGGACATCGTTGCAATTTCTAATGCTCTCTTGACAGAAATGCTTCCAATATTCCAAAGAAGATGCATTCTCAGGCCACCTTGTTACTCCGGGGTGGTACATTATGAGGTTCGATTCAGGTGTGAGCATCAGATTTTTCTCATCTTCCGCGAGACTGATCTTTTTGTCATTCCAATCATATTCTAAAGACGCCTTTGCAGCTTTGTTATTCGCCATTTGCTCTTCACATTTAGCTAAGGTGTTGTTAAAAACACGTCGAATCTCTCCGACTATAGCGACTTCCTTCACCAATTCCTGTTCAGCGTCATCTCTCACTAAGTCAGGTTCGTATCTATTCGTTCTCAATTCTAGACATTCTCTTGATATAGCTTCTGGCATCATAAGGATCTTACTTGCGCTTTTAAGCTTAGCCCTGTCAATGTCTAAAGCGTTTATCTCTTCCACCATAGCTTTGTGTGCTTTCTCCACCTCCTTCTTCCAGTGTTTCAGATCATTTACGCGTTTACCTAACATTTTGTTAGATTCAGCTTGTTTGTTGTTTATATTTTTGAACGCGTCGCTCAATTCCCTATTGAATTGATTCTCTAAATTCCTACCTTTATCAGTTGCTCGAGGCGTGAGTGTGTATTCGTTGTTTTTCCTCCACTCGCCGGTAGAGTATCTAGTAATGGAGTACTTGTCGACTACGGGTCTAACGCCTGTTGTGCCAGCTTGTGGTGTCCAGTCCAAATGACCAGAAGCCCATGGGCCTATAGGACCCATGGTCAAGATATCCCCGCTGGTGCTGTCTGTGGGTTGAGGGAGATACCTTGGTGGTGCGCCTGGTGGGTAGACTTTGGGTTCAGGAGGTTTGATCATGCCTGGCACGTAAGGTGCAGCATAAGCGTTCGCATCGTCCTTTTTCTGACCCGCTTCCAGATAAGGCTCTGGTTGTACAGGGGGGTTTCCCGATGCCGGGCATATGTAAGGGCACGAATGCACGTCTTCCATGTTGAGATTGCTATTTTACGCGAAATTTAACGGATATCAGTAGATATCGTTTGGTAGGAAAATAAACTTAAAATTAAATTAAACCTAAATGAAAAGAGTGACAATGTTTATGTCATGTCACATTTTTGGAATGTCAGATGAGACATCAAAAATAATCGTTAGTATATTAAAACGTGCAAAGAGATTTTAATGTAAATTATTCGTAAATTAAGCATTATTTTTCACTGCGCCCTTAAATTCAAAATAAAACATATTAGGAAAATCTTTTGTAGAAAATACTTTTATAGAAAGTTCACACTTTTTGGGCTGTAGATAGCCCAATAAATCTGGAAAAACATACTCAACAAATATGTGAAGTGTTTAGATGGCGACAAAATTTCGCTAATATTGGGTCTTTACCTACGAAATTGGGGTTTGTTTTCTTCGTTAATCATATGTACCAATTCCTGCGATTTTCAAAGCTATATCCAAATTTGTTTTTTATTTGGAAAATGGAATATTATTTCAACGTTTCACATGAAATATTTTTAAATTTCTGGGCTAAATGACATAATAAAAAAAAAATTTACAGAGCTCTTTTCATGTGCTTCCCATAATCATTTCTTAGATTCGCTGAAACTTTTATAAATCGGTTACTTTTAAAAATTAACGCTGCCTATACTTAACTTAATGTTATCCGATAATACACACAAAGTTTAGCTAAATTTGGATTTGCCGTTCCCAAAAAAAATCAAAAATGTTTGTATGAAGAAAACAGTCTTAATGAAATTCTTCACACAAAATACATTAAAAAAGAAAGCAGGGCTCTGAAACATGCGTTTACGTCATAGGTAGAACACATGTTCCAGGTCACTGCTTTAAGGCAGTGCCTAGAAAGTTAGCGGCGTTGCCTCGTTGTATGGCCAGACTTATGCGCTGGCCCTGGTATCTGCCAGCTCTCTGATCACCCGAAACTTCTTCAATACCCACGGGTCTACGGCCTCTACCCCGAAGGGCAGAAATTCGTAACCCCGTTCCAGAATGAGTTGCAGCAATTGCCACAGCGTTGGTTTACAGAGGTTCATTATTTTGCGTCCAGTGTTTATTAATCTAGCTCTCCTTATTGTCGAAAAAACTAAAATTGTTGTCAACAACATAGAAAAGTCCAGTTCTTCTATCATAAAGTGTGACTTACCCTCAGATGTGCGAGGTCCTCCAGCTTGGTCAGATCGGATAGCTCTAAATACAAGCTATACACCAGCAGCCAGCCGTACGCGCCGCACATACAGAAGGCCATCCAGCATAAGCACATGAGCACGTTGTAAGCGAAAATCATGTCGTTCACGATCGAGGCGAAAACGAACGCGATCGTCCGGAAGAGAATGAACACCCCGAATGTGTATAGCCAAGGGACGATCTTCTTTTCGTATTCCTAGAAACAAAATGATTATTTTACACGTGACTTTTGGAAGTCAGACATAAGTATGTATCCTACCAACTGCGTTATGTCAAGATTATGGGGTTCGGGAAACATGACTAACTCACGAGTGTCGAACCAAGACTGATTTTTACTGGAATATCAAATATTATAAATTGCGAAGGGATGTTTGTTTGTTGATCGATCACGACGAAACGAATGAATGGATTTGGATGAAATTTGGTACACGTGTAGAATATGCTCTGGAATGGGATATGGGATACTATATATCCCGATAAAGCGAGTAGTTCCTGTGGGATAAACAAATTACAAATATAAATACTGTGTCTCAGATGAGTGTGGGATTAAAAGTTAAAATTTCGAACGCATCTCGTTTCTTTTTTTTTATGAATCTATTAATGTTATTTTGTTCACTAGGCAACGTAGTTTCTAGGTATAATATGTACAGTATTTCTTTAATATAATGTCTTATATTAAAGAAATAATTTCATACTTTCCCCTAGATACAAATCTTCGCTCAAGCATTCATCTGTCTTACTTAATCGATTACATTCTGATGTATGATTGCTTGGCTCATCGCTTGCTCGACAATTTTACGATTTGACATTAGTCCACGTTATGGGTAACGATACAGATAACGTTACATAATTTAAGAGTGGTTATCGCATGTGAAGTTTATGGAAATTGTGACAACACGAAGCAAAAAATAACAATGCATGATATGGTGCAAAAGTGTTCGAAATTTTGGAGGTCTAAAGGAGATGGAACACGAGTGAGATGAGATATTATCGGAGTAGGTGGTTCGATTTTCCTCACAATTTATGTGGCATACGTATTTCCCAAATTTAAAAAAATAAGGGAAAACAAAGCACTGGCTTTGGGTACAAAGCTAAATTTTCACTTTTTCCCTCCGGTTGAAAAGGATGTATGCAGGGCTGGTTTACCGGTTTATTTTCAAACCTAAATCAGCGTCAAGTACATTAGGAACCGTTCTCAAGATTGAGGTGTGCTTTAGTTGACACTTGAGAATCTGTTGCATATTAAAACAGTATTAAAAAAATTGTATTGAGACTGAAAAGCAATCTCAAGATCGATTTATTTAGCTTTACTTAAAAAACCCGGTTTTCTTAACACGTTAACTGCCGCGAAACAGACACAAATGAAAATCAACTGTTTGCGATCACCGGTGACCGCGGCGGCTCTCAAAGCGAAGGAGCAAAACCAATTAGGGTTTCGAATCAATTAAGCGGTTTTTAGTGGTTTTCATTTCGCTCTGACCGACGACGCAAACCGTATCATCATAAACTTCAAACGACACACCGATGCGTCTACTGTCTGTTTGGATTAAACCGGTTTATTAAGGTTGAAACCTTAATAAACCGGTTACCTGAAGGTAACGCTCTCATTTCGGACGCGCTCCGAACGAAACCTTTTCTAAAATCCGGTATTAATCTTAATTTACCGTTATTTTAGAAACCGGTTACAAGCCGCATAAAATTTGTTATTAACTATGATAGTTATGCAACGATAATTACGGTCGAATTTAGCTTATCATGAAAATTGATCTACCTACTCCGAAGTATGGATGTTATGCATAAATGATGTTAAAACTTTACCTTGTTTTTATTCTGCTTCACTAACTACAGGGTGGCGGCATGAAGGAAATGAAACATGGATGAGATGAGATTTGTATGATTGTGGCTTTATGATGACTGTGGTAAACGCCTTTATTTATTGATTTAAAAACTACGTCTCTGTTGTTCATATTCATACATGTATCTTCAATGATCTATATGTAACCATAAATATTGGGTATTTACCTATGAAATTCGAGTTTTTTTTCTTCGTTAATCATATGTACCAATTCCTGCGATTTTCAAAGCTATATCCAAATTTGTTTTTTATTTGGCAAATGGAATATTATTTCAAGGTTTCACATGAAATATTTTTTAATTTCTGGGCTAAATCACATAATAAAAAAAATTCGAACAGAGCTCTTTTCATGTGCTTCCCATAATCACTTCTTAGATTCGCTGAAACTTTTATAAAGCGGTTACTTTTAAAAATTAACGCTGCCTATACTTAACTTAATGTTATCCGATAATACACACAAAGTTTAGCTAAATTTGGATTTGCCGTGTTGTATGGAGAAAACAGTGGTGTCGATTCGGATGTACAACGAACTAACTAAATTTAAAGCAGATACATCCTTTTCTAACACTATTAACATGAAAGGGACGACTATAAATTAAGGCCTGTCAAATTAAGTTAAGAGCTGTCAAAACAAGTCGCTCCATAGTATTTTAATCGTGACGTCGCTAGGTGTACACCTAATATTGATAAAGAAGTGCTTGTTTTGATCCTTTTACTTAATTTGACAGGACTTAATTATATGTCGTCCTTTTCATGTACTAGTGGTTAGAAAAGGATACATATAATTTAAATTTAGTTAGTTCGTTGTACATCCGAATCGACACCAGTATTAATGAAATTCTTCATACACAACGCCAATTTCATAGGTAAAGACCTAATATAATAAAATAATACAACACAGATATAATAAGCTCATATCACAAAATTACAATAGTAGGAGCAGACTTATAAGAAATTGCGATATCAAACATACACAAATTGTTCCAAATAATTCGATAGAAGGCACTAACAATCCATAGCTGTCAAAATGTAGAACGCACGGCAGTTACAATAAAAAAATTGTCCATGGTTTTTTTTTTCAATTGACTTCTTAGTGGGTATATTACAGTTAATGTGCGTTGGAAGCTTTGAAACGGAAAAAAATCCGTGACAAAATTTTACCACAGCTAATGTATCGATGAGCGCCATCTATCGTCAAATCTATGAACGCTGCCTGGAAAAACATTCAGAGGTTTATAATGTCCTTATATCTTTTGTAATGATTTTTAGCGAGTGAAATGCTCAAGATGATTGAAAGCAGGTAGATCTATTAAGAGGGCTTAATCCGTCCAGTCGCGCCCTCATTGGATAAATTAAGATTTACAGATACAAATTAAAAAAAGTAGATTTTGCACCGATAGTCTTATAATATAGAAAATCTTTTCATTAGTGTTCATCATTTTGAATGGTTTGATTGTAAACTTTGTCCACTCTACTTTAATTATCGTGAGAGCAAGACAGCGAACATCTTTGGTGTAGTGGTTAAAAATTCTGACTGCTATACCAAAGGGTCTCGGGTTCGAATCCTGCTAGGGGCATATGTTTGTATGATGAATACAGACATGTGTTGCCGAGTTATGGATGTTTTTCATTTATACATGTATTTATTTACAAAAAAAAATGTATTTGTGTAGTTTATCAACCATCTAGTATCCATAATACAAACCTAGTTGCTTAGTGTGGAACTAGATGGCGCTGTGTGTATGTGCCAAGGTATTTATTATTATTTATTTATTATTTATTATCTTTACACAGAGAGAAGAAAGAGATGCTAATAGTCATTCGGTACCATTTATTGAAATCCGATATCCAAGGTCATTTTAATTTACAATTCGAATATTGGATTTAGTGTGAACCAGACCATTCGGCAGAAAAAATCTTGTATCGTTTTTATTTTCAAAAAAAGGCTTAATTATTTAAAATTTCTGAAATCCCCATAAAACAGGTAATTTATTAATGTAATGTGCAGTTATAGTCAAGCACATTTTTTTTTCACCGCTATAATAATAATTTTCCAAAAAAATAATTACGAAGAAAAAATTTATTTCGCAGGGTTACCTAATTGTATTAATTAAAATAATATTTAAATATGGTAGAACAACTAGCTGAAAATGTTTGACAGAAAAAATAAGAAAAATATCTGGTTATTTCTACACACAGCAACAAAAAACCGATAAAAAGTTGCAGTTTTCTGAAAAAAATAATTAATATCTCAAAAACAGTTACAATTTTTCTAATGTGTTTTTTTTTGTCAGTCTGCCCTTCATCTATCTTCCTCTTTATTTTGTAGTGCTATTTACTGTACACCCTGTATCTGAATTATGTCTAGCTAAGCAAATTTTTTACCGTATTTTCCCTGGGCTAGTGTCTAACCACTAGTTGTCAACCAATATAAAGGGTGTCAAGTTTATTTGTGTACCTGTTATCACTCATCCACCAGTCACTATTTCAAGAGTCTCAAAATTGCTATTTTCGAACTTCAAACTTCAAGTATTTACTTCAACGCAAGATACATGACATCATTTGTTGAATGTCAATTTAAATCTACTGGATATAAAAAAAGGGCTTATTGCATTTATCTGTCCGTCAGCATGCGCGAATATCGCCGCAGACACTGTTATTTTATTATTAAAATTACATCAAATACGTCCTTTACGAAGATATCTAAAATTATAGCTGGTATAAACGTTTCCAACATACCTTCCTCAGGGCAACGATGAGTATGATGCTCGTTACAAGTACAGCAACAGAGCCGATCCAGGAGAACAGAGCGAAGACGATCAGCACGTTACGAACTATACAGCAAAGAAATAAGACATCATTAGCGTAGCTGGCATAGTCACCCAGGGTGTACAAAAGCCTCAAATAAAAAAAGATTAAAAAAAAAAACATTAGCGTATAAGTAAAGTTATTTTCTCTACAATATTATCTAATCTGTGACAACTATAGAAGCTTGCTACTCGTTCGTGTTACGACTATGTGTACCCACAATCCAAGGGCACCATATATTGGTGTATAACGACCTGTTTGGTGTAGTGGTTAGCAACTCTGACCACTATACCAAAAGGTTGCGGGTTCGACTCCCGCTAGGGGCATATGTTTGTGTGATGAATACGGACATGTGTACCCGAGTTATGGATGTTTTCATTTATAATAAGTAATTATTTACAAAAAAATGTATTTATGTAATATATCAACCATCTGGTATTCACAACACAAGCTTATAGTTGCTTACTGTGGAACTAGATGGCGCTGTGTGTAAGTCTAAGGATATTTATTATTATTATTATTATTATTGGTGGAATGTGTCTGTAACGAGTAACAACTAAACACACTGATGATGGCACACATGCATAGACTAATCAAAATCAAAAATGTTTTTATTTCGTAAGTTATAAGAATAACATTTGAAATCGTCATGACATACAATTATCGCTCATTCACTAGACAGTCTCCCCAGAGAAGAACGAGCAAGAAACCCCGGGGTATATTCTACGAGAGAGACTAGATCGGGGTATATTCCACGAGATCCTAGCTCATCCAAAGTCAAACACTGCTGGGAGTCTATTTGCCTTTGTGAAGTCATCGGTGTTTCACAATCGAGAATTAATTTTAAATAGATTGAGTCAATAACAAGTACAATGGGATACTGTTTGTATAAAAGCCTGATCGCCATATTGAAAAGTTATGAGAAAATTACTTCATTGTATAATAATTACTTTAAATACCTAATTACGATTTCAAACTTCAAAGCTTTATTTTAACATAAGATACAATTGTTGAATGTCAATTTATATCTACTAGATATAATAATAGGGCTTATTACATTTCTCTGTCAGGCAGTATGTCCAAGCTACTACCGCTTCGGAGAAGCTCGGGGAAAGAAGCAGCGCAAGAAACTCACAGACTCGTAACTTAATTAGGATGAATAGAGTATCTTTATTTACTTTAGCTTAATTATCTAATTAGCAATGGTCTCGATTCGGATGTACAACGAACTAACTAAATTTAAAGCAGATACATCCTTTTCTAACACTATTAACATGAAAGGGACGACTATTAATTAAGTCCTGTCAAATTAAGTTAAGAGCTGTCAAAACAAGTCGCTCCATAGTATTTTAATCGTGACGTCGCTAGGTGTACACCTAATATTGATAAAGAAGTGCTTGTTTTGATCCTTTTACTTAATTTTACAGGACTTAATTATATGTCATGTATTAGTGGTTAGAAAAGGATACATATAATTTAAATTTAGTTTAGTTCGTTGTACATCCGAATCGAGACCAATGTTTTGTATTTCTTTTCTTTTTTTTTTTCATGCACAAAGGATTGGTACTTGACCTCAATCACACCTGATGTTAAGTGAAGATGAGGTCGAAGGTGGAAGCATACTCACCCGGAAACCCCAACACATTTGGGGGACTGGCTATCTTATCTCTGACAACCGGAACACAACCGGAACGTTTAAGATAAACTATTAAATAGATATGTTATCCAACTTATCTCTCACCTGGTGCACTGCCAACGTAAACGAACTGGAAGCTGATGATGTAGTAGCCATAGTGGACGGAGCCAGGAGCTGCCATGCCAAGGCAGTATAGATCGAATATGCTCTGCGCGAATGTGAACAGAGCTATGAACTGCAACAAAATGGAATACTCAATGGAATCACTGGAAAGGTATTTGCTACTTCCATCATATGTTATCAGTCTTAATGTAGCACCTAAATCCGTCTGAGCCATGTACATGATAGTGACATTAGTAAGTCATCACCATTTTCTTGCCCTGATCCCAATTTATTTGGGATCGACGCAGTACGTCTTTTTCTTCCAATCTCCTCTATCAACAGTTAGGTCCTCATTCACGCCCTTTTCGTTCATATCATCCTACACACAATCCTTCCATTTTTCCGTGGTCGTCCTCTTCCTTTCCAACCATCGACATCCATATTTATCACTCTCTTAGTACGAGTAACATGCATTTCATCCCTCCTCATAACATGTCCATTCCAAGCTAAATGGTTGTCTCAACTTTTCTGTCACATTAGTAAGTGACATAGTATAAGTATTTTATTTCAGTAAAAGTTGTACAACTTTATACATTGATATGTTAATGAAATTACACTTTTGACCAGAAACTGGAATGAAAAATTTTCACGAGTTCTCCAAGTAAAGCAATCCAATATTAAAATTACAGAGACACACAATAACATAAAATAATTTAACATGTAGCATCAACAGAATGTGTAGTCATACAAAGTTAATCATTATAATAATAATATTAGGTCATCGCGATTAAAAATCTTCATCACAAATCACCATATTTGAGGCTTTTGTACACCCTGGGTGACTATGCCAGCCTCATTGATACATTCGCCTTTTTACACCTCACTCTCTTTTTGCAATGGACAATCCAACAAATTTATAGACTGACAGCACTCCTACAGAGTATATCAGCCAAAACACAGCTGAGCTGCCCATTGCATAGCTCCGATGACTTATACAAAAGCCGTTCTCTTATATCTGCACTCCGGTCACACTCCAACAAAAAGTGTAACCCGTCATCTGGTTTATCACAAAGTGTACACAGTGGTGACGGTTTAATTCCCATCATATGATAGAATTTATTTGTTGGTATGTGTCCTGAGCGCAGTCTAAAGGCTGAGACCAAAGTCCCCCTGGGGAAAAAATTTTGTAATTTCATCACATGAAAATTTATTAAAAGTAGCAATTATTTTCATGCCTAACATGAACTATCTGTAATATGTAATTGCTTAGTTATCTAACTTAATAAAAAAAAACAAGCCAAGTGCGACACTGCCCAGTGGACTCAGAAAGGGCTGTTTGTTACTACTACAATGATGACAACTAATTTTCAAGGAAACCCTAAAAATAGCTGATTTAAACCATTGGTTAATGCGATAGTGACATGAGGCTATTAGTGGATGATAAAAACAATAGGTGCAGCAGTAATGCAAGTTACTCACAACAGCCAGGAATCCGGTGAGTAGGGATCCTCTTTGCAAATCCAGGACCACAGCATCGTGGAGTATCGGCTTCAGGTACCACGGGACACGCAATGATCGTACGGATTTCGATGAACGGAGGTTTGTCGATGATCTGAAATTTTAATAGCATTGATAAGTACTACACGCTAATCAAGGTGTAAGCCGAACTCTAATTCCAGTATAATTCCACTCTTAGAATAATCTCTCAACTAAAGCACACATGTGGGTAGCTACATAATTCAATTTTTCCATTATTAAATAACTAAAACAAAGATTAAGACACTGATGACACAACAGAGGCTAAATAGACTAGATGGGGGAATATTCCATGAGATCCTAGCTCATCCAAAATCTAATGCTGCCTGGAGTCTATTTGCCTTTGTGAAGTCATCAGTGTCAGTAAGTCAGTAAGAGGTATGATGGGACTGGCGTATACCCTTTTTTTATAAAAACTAAAGAAATGAACTAATTTTAAGCCAAAAAAAAATGTCAAAACTGTAGATCTATGTAACATATGTTGTGTGAATAGTTTCTTTTTTTTTTTTATGCATGACGGCTGTGTATTTGACCTCAATCACACCTGATGTTAAGTGAAGATGAGGTCGAAGGTGGAAGCGTCTATCTATCTAGAATCTGGCATTGTAAACTAACATTCTATGGAACTTGCTAACTATGTGAACAAACCGCAATATTGAAATTGTCTCTGAATGATGAAGTTACTAGTGATGGGCAAGACTCTTACTTACTCCTTTACTTATGTTGTACCATAACGAATAATAAAATATTGAAGGTTAAAAACAAGTAGGTACGAGAGAGTTAGCAAGTTCCATAGTGAATGTGGGAGACTGGCATTTTGAGGACCTGACCTTATGTGTTAAATTGTAACAAAAAACGATAATAAATATCCTTGACATACACACAGCACCATCTAGTTCCACGGTAAGCAACAATAGGCTTGTGTTGTGGATACCAGATGGTTGATATACTACATAAATACATATTTTTTGTAAATAAATACTTATTATACATGAAAAACATCCATAACTCGTGTACACATGTCCGTTCATCACACAAACTTATGCCCCTAGAACCAGAACCTTTTGGTATAGTGGTCAGAGTTGCTAACCACTACACCAAACAGGTCGTCAAATGTAAATCAAATCTGTCAAATAATAATATAAATTTGTAACAAAATAATTAAATAGTATGTTACTCAGTACCCCTGCTCTTAGCTTAGACTTAGAAACATGTTTAGTTTAATGTAATATTCCAGTATTCAAGAGATTTATGAACCAACACTACACATACTGCATATACCATCTTTTAGATCCACACATCGTGTCTTTTCACAGTTATCTAGACAATAATGTACTATAAGTAAGGAAGGTAGTGATTGTTGTTATCCACATCTCAAAAATATGAATAAGAAAAAGATCAAACATCTGAGTCAGAGTGTCGTCAAGGAGGCTCAAAAGAAAGTCAGAAAATTCACACTTTTTGCACTGCCTTTTATAACGACACCCTAACCAAATCGCAAAAAAGTAGATACACGTATAATACAGAGCCCTTTATGAAATTAAAATATATTTTTGTAATAATGACAAGAAACTTACTTTCCAGTGTAATGTGAATACACAGACGGCGTCGATCGGTAGGTTGACGGCGTTTTACGTCCGTACATTATGAATTATTTTGGATACAAACTACTCCTACAGGGGCTACAGTAATTGCGCTAAAATTGGTTATCACGGCGCTCAATCGGAAAAACACATTTGTGGTATAGTAATGTCGAGTTCGGGGGTTGTTTTTTTAAATATTTAAATGATTATTTGTTATGTTTTATTACAACAATACAGAAAATTAAGTACAGCTAACCACACCTACTCTTCGAGTTGTCAAATTTTTGTTTGGACCGTTTTTTACGCTATGTTAGTTAACCATCAACTAAAGAGACTGGAACAGAAAATTAAATAATTTGTAATCTAAGAGTAGAAAGAAAACAAAAGACTGAAATTGACAGTGACAATCACCAATTTACACAATTTTTATAGAAAAGTGCTAAATAAATAAACTAAAAATAAATAAAAGTCGTGAGAATAGAAAATTTATAAAAAGGTGTAATAAATTACAATAAAATGGAAGAGACAAATCAACATGGTCGTGATTACAGATTAAATAATAACCGTGAGGAAATAAATAATGGGAGATATTGCTGTTGTTAGTTCACTGTATCATATTAGTATTAGAGCATTATAATTATTAGTCCGATACGATTGTCTGATGACGTATTCAATCAATACGCGTCCGGTTCTGCTGTCAGACTTTTTCTGAACTCAATCGTTCTCGAGCTATTATCCCGAGTGCTTGCATGCGGAGCAGAAAGAAAAAATGGACGACGAATTACTGTTACTTATTGCAAAAAAAAATGAAAATGAAAAATATTTACTCGTGTTGACGGTGTATTGACTTTTCAAACCAAACTATCTATGGCCCCAACGCCTTCCGATAGTCTGATCAGACTATCGGAGCCTTGTCCATCCATCCATCTATATCGGAAGGAAAAATCTGACGTATATTCCGAGCACATTAACACATTTTGTTAACACCAGCCAACATAGTCGATCGATTACGCAAGTCAATCGAGTCCCGAGGTCGACTCTACTATTGTATGGACAACTCCTAGCAGAGGAATTTATAGTATATAATATTATAATATAAACCTTATATTCCTTGCACTAGTTTTAGCTTTTATTTACATGATTAATAAAAAAACGCTCAAAAAGAGCAACCCCCCGAGTTTCTTACTTGTTCTTCTCGGGGGAAAACAGTAGCTTAAAAATGATAAAATGTAACTACCTATTTTATGTATACCTATACAATACAGCATTTTTGACTTTGACTTTGCACCGCATGACATCTCTGTAATTATAGGTAAGGTGCTATTTGGCAGTAAACAGGATCATCGCCAAGTCGCCTACAGTCTGTAATGAAATCATCCCATTGTCACCCGACACCCGAATGTCGATATGCTTACAATCATTCGTTTAGTTGTTTTATGTAGTTTCACGGGTCAAGAGGATCCATGACATACTTAAAGCTCACGGTCATACAACGAGCAATGGAGATGGCAATGTTAGGTGTTTCAATACGTTATCGAATTGTGGAAAGAGATCCGTAGAACAACGAAAGTGATCTGGAAGAGATCGCTATTAGCGATAAGGCCGCCTCTTTTGTAGTTTCTTTAAGATATGTACCTTCTAAAGTGTTCCTATGATGTCAAGGAATATTTAAATTATCAGAATGCTATGTAAAGTGTCACAAATCATATTTTGCACATCTGCATGCAGATTGAATACATGATTCCTAAATTTCTTATCAGACTTTGTAAACTGTATTCTGGCAAATAAATAATTACTTTCTTTCTTTCTTTCCTTATTTGAACAATAAAGTGTATTTGATTGATTGATTGATTAAAGATCACCGACGTAGCTCAGGGGATCAGTAATTAAAGTGGCAGTGATCTGGCCATGTTCTAGAGTGAACGGTTCACCCTAATAAAGGTCACGGGGTCGCTGTATAAAGATAGCTTCCAACCGATCGTCTTGTAAAAGTAAAACAGAGAACGTCCTGTGGTTGATATAATGACCATGATGAGGGTCCCAGCCTTGGCCGATGTAATGGTTTAAGTCAGAGGTTCCCAATTCTTTTTGGCCACGGAACCTTGTACCTTGTAGTTTGAAATTTTTTTTTTGTCATGATAACTTCCCGTAGAACTCCCAAGCGATCCAGTAGTACCACGGGAAGTTTTTTTTGCCCGTGGTACACTAACGTTTTTAATAATAAATTTAAGATTTCAAGTAGGCGTACATAATATCATAGAAGTCGAAATAATAAATCAAATGAATGACGTAAAAACAAATGCATAACGAAAAACAAATGAATGAAAACAAATGAATGACGAAAAACAAATGAAAAACGGAAACAAATGAATGACGTAAAAACAAATGAATGACGTAAAAACAAATGAATGACGTAAAAACAACAAATGACGGAAAAAAATTGGGCCACAGGGAATCCCAGGGTTCCGCGGACCACCATTCCGGAACCGCTAGTATAGGTACTTGTCACATATTTAAACTTGCGTTCATGCTTACATTATTAATTGTATATTTACAGGTATATGCCAAAAAACACCAGTGCACTCGAGGATATACTACGGCGTTATATTTTGTACCGAGTGCTTCCATAAGTATATTTGGACACCGACCAAGAGGGAGGAGAGGGGTGACGTGCAGAAAATACCAGAAACTTTGGAAATGATCCAGGAAACATTAGCGAAGGGCTAGCGATATGGGTTCAAGCGACGGATAAGTATATTGTTAATAAATTATTGAAGTTTCATTTGTGTTTAATTTCCTTTCGGCAAATTATTAGAAATTATTAGAACCGAATGTGAGATACGATGTCCCCAAATTCTTTAAAATTAAAATATTAAGACCTTACCTATAAAATTGGCGTTTTGTATGAAGAATTTCATTAAGACTGTTTTCTCCATACAAACATTTTAGATTTTTTTTGGGAACGGCAAATTCAAATTTAGCTAAACTTTCTGTGTATTATCGGATAACATTAAGTTAATTATAAGCAGCGTTAATTTTAATTAAAAGTAACCGTAAAAGTTTCAGCGAATCTAAGAAATAATTATGGGAAGCACATGAAAAGAGCTCTGTTCAATTTTATTTATTATGTGATTTAGTCCAGAAATTAAAATACATTTCTTATGAAATAATATTCCATTTTCCAAATAAAAAACATATGATTAACGAAGAAAAAAACTCCAATTTCATAGATAATGTGAACTAATATTTTAAAAATGAAAAACAAAATGACATAATGTAATGTAAGATTTTATCAACATCATCAGCCCGTAAACATCTCACTGCAGGCATTCTCTCGAATGAGGGAGTATAGACCATAGTCCACCACGCTGGCCCAATGCGGGTTGGAGACTTCAGATAGCACTTGGAATTTTAATTTTAATAAATTCTTAGGCAAGCAGGTTTCCTCACGATGTTTTCCTTCACCGTTAAAGAGCAGCCGGATATATTCATATTCATATTCATATTCATTCATTTATTCGCATTGAATGGGGTACATACATGATAGATTAAAGAAATTATAGTTCTCCACATTCAGCTATATAACACAGCATGCAAACATTTAAAATACAGCAATAACAATAGGAACATGCATTGATTAATCGCTTATTTAAAATTAAAAAAATCGTTAACATGATAAAAATTGTGAGTTTGAAGCCATTCATATAAACTTTTTTTAAATTTTTGTATAGGTAACTGTCTTAAAAATTGAGGTAGCTTATTATAAATTTGTATTGCCATGTAATAACAATTTTTTTTGTAATTTGTTGATTTTGGTACTATGTCATGTACAAGCCTATCCCTATCACGAATTGGTCTGGAGTATAGGTCTTTTGCTTTTTTAAACAGTTTAATATTTTGTTTTACAAATATTGCTACCTCATAAATATATAGGCACGCTATGGGGAGAACCTGTAAGGATTTGAAGAGTGGCCTGCATGAATCTAGAGGAGCAACGCCACATATTGACCGAATGCATTTTTTTTGAGCTACAAATACCCGATGTATGTCAGTACTGTTTCCCCATAATAATAACCCATATCTTATTATTGGTTGCACATATCCGTAGTAAGCAGTCATTGCGGTAGGCCGCGTAGCAACTTTTGTCAATTTATAAAGGGGGTAAGAGAATCTATTTACCCTGTTGCATACATCGTTTACATGTTGTTTCCATTTTAATTTATTATCAATTAATAATCCTAAAAATTTCGTACTTTCTGTTGAACTTATATAGTTACCGTCATATTTAATGTTAAGCTTATTGTTTAAGTTATTGTAATTTATAAAATTTGTCTTATCTATGTTAATCTGTAAGTTATTATTTTTTAGCCATTCGATTATACTGGCGACAGCGTCATTTATGTTTAATTCATGTTCATTTATTGTTGCGTTGCACTTTGAAGTCACTACTATTGATGTATCATCAGCAAATAATATAGTTCTATATTTAATTTTTTCAGGCAAGTCGTTAATATATATTAAAAATAGTAGAGGCCCCAGCACGCTGCCTTGTGGGACACCAAATTTATTTGTTTCGAATGAGGATTTATGTTTTTCCATTACACGTACAGAGTTTATATTAGTGATCTCTGTACATTGCTTTCGGTCTTCGAGATAACATCTGAGCCATTGCAGAGCAGGACCTCTAATTCCATAATGTTCTAATTTCGAAAGCAACAAGGAATGAGAAACAAAATCAAATGCTTTTGACATATCAAATAATACTAGAGTAGTTAGTAGTTTCTTATTAGTATTTTGTAATATCTCCCTAACCAAATTAAAAGCTGCAAGAGTCGTTGATTTTTGCTTTTGGAATCCGTATTGGTCTTCATGTAAGATTCCATGCTTCATGAGGAAGCTTATAAGTTGCTTGGACATTACTTTTTCAAAAATCTTTGAAAATATTGAGATTAACGTTATAGGGCGATAATTACTCACATGGAGTTTATTGCCTTTTTTATGTAATGGCTTAAGGATAGATAATTTTAATTCAGCTGGAAACATTCCACTTTCCAGAGACTGGTTTACTAAATGGGTCAAGATAGGCGCAATTTCATCTTTACATTCCTTTAAAACTTTTGTACATATCTCATCTAGTCCTGTAGAGTTCGTGTTTTTTAATGTCGAAATCTCCTTAGTAATATCATTTTCATTTACTGGTTTTAAGAAGATACATTTGTCATTATATTTTTTTGGATGTTTAAATTTAACATTAGGTTTAGTCTGATTTGTCAAATTAATAAAATATTCATTAAAAGTAGTAGCAATGTCAATGGATTTTTTCGTCAGTTTATTTTCAAATTCAATTTCGTCAATGTGATTTGGTGCGGATGTCAATTTAATTTCATCTTGTATTGCGTAATACAGCTGGCCTTACAACTATTTTTACTATTTTGTATAAACTTATGATTCACGGATTTTTTTGATACATTGATACATTTTTTAAATATTTTTGTATAATTTTGATATTTAAATTTATTTTCTTTAGTTTTGTATTTATAATATTTATATCGTAGAGTTCTTTTAATGTTACAACTAATTTTTAATCCTTTTGTAATCCATTTTTTTCGAGGCGCATTGTTAATTTTGATTTTAATTTCAGGAAAGCACAGCTTGTACAATATACAGAATAGCTCATAAAACTTAGTAAAAGCTGTTTGAAACTCAGTTTCCGCGTAAACTTCTGAAAAAGATATTGCCCTTAGATGGTTTCTGAATATATTTATATTATCTTGTGTATAACATCTAATAAATGCATAATATGATTGCGGTATCAACGGTTTGGTTTTTACCGGAATTTTTAAGAGCTGTGCTGAGTCATGGTCAGATAGATATAATGGTAGCACTAGGCTTGAGGCTCTTTTCATATTGCTTATAATGTGGTCAATGCATGACGCGCCACGAGTTGGTTCATTAATATGTAAGGTTAAGTCAAAGCTGTTTATAATATCTTTTAGCTCCGTACTTATATTGTCATTAATTAGAGTATTTATATTCAAGTCCCCCACAATGACAATTTTCTTTTTCTGGTATTTTGATATACATTTTTGAATTATTAATTGTAGTTTATAAAAAAAAACATTTAGCTCTTTCCTTTGTTTAGAAGGCGTTCTATATAAACAAATGACGATTATATTTAATTTGAGGATTTCAACTGCACACAATCCAAAATTATATGTTTCCGAATATTTATCCAATATATCTATTTTTCTAAATGTGAGGCCTTTTTTTACTAATATACATGCGCCTCCTCTGCCTTTTTTTCTTGTGTAACTTGATGCTAATTGGAAGTTACCAATAATCACATTTTGTTCATAATTGCTTTTAATAAATGATTCTGTAAAACAAAGTACATCGGGATAATTTTGTTTATCAAAGTTAGATAGAGTTATTTCTAGTAATTCCTTCTTGGACAAGAGACCTTGTATATTCTGATGTAAAATATTAAACGAATTTTTACACGGGAGTTCGAAAAAAGGGTTGATTAATATTTTGCGTTTTAGAGGGTGAACTTTTTTTAGGTGTTGACGCGTTATCGTTTATCTTAGCCATTTTGCTAGAGTTATTTGTTTTGTCTTTATTATTAGTTGATTTAAAGTAATATGGGATAGTACCTTTTTTAGCATAATAGTTAGTTGCAATACACCGTTTTGATTTGGGAATATTTTGCAACGACATTTTCATAAAAATTGATTTAACGTTGAGAAAATTAGACTTATAATAAATGTCATCTAGTATAAAATTGATGTTTCTACAGAGAAACTGCCTATTTCTCACTCCACACTCAACAAATTTCAGATTTGGACAGTTTTTACACAGTAATTGTAATAATCGGTTAATTTCAGATACATTGAGATGCTCGTGATCCGTATTTCTTAATAATAATACTGTACAAGGCAAGTGTTTGAGAGCTGCACTTAGATTAATCAGAATTTTTATTGGATTCGTATCGTGTTTGCCTATGGATACAATAACAAAATCTTCAGCAGAAATATCATACATTTTACATGACAAGAGTATTTCCTCAGATGATGCTGAGGGCTTTAGAAATGATGTAATATTATATTCGTCATACGGACTATTTAGACGGGACTTGATTAGAGCAGATGATAATCCGCGACATTCTTCCCCACCCAATATCAGTACACGTTTCAGGTTTTTATTTTTCGAGGGTAACATTTTAGGGTCGTCCGGTTCATCCTTGCAGTCTGGTACATTCTTGCAGTCATTGCGTGGTTCTGCCAATTCATGTCCTCGTCTTCGTTTCTGTAGGTCTAACGATTGTCTCGATGGTGGAGAAATGTTGAGATGGTTGTAACTATTGTCATCTTCATGTGTAGACATGGATAGAATCAGTCGCTTTGGGTTTTTTTTAGCTGTAGAACTGGTAGGAGTAGCCTTGCATAGACGTTTCAAGTGCTCGTTAGCTTTCTTATATTTGGTAATTTGTTTCTGTAGGCAGTAGTTTTCGCTGATGAGGTTTTCGATTTCATTTTCAGCTATATCTAATTTACTTTTTAAGTCAGCATTTTTTTCCTTCATTTCATCCAATTCCTCATGGATATCTGGTATAATTTCAGGACAACTTCTACTGAGTATGCATTTTTCTGAACTTATTGACTGATATGATTCTTCTTCAATGCTCAGTGAATCAAATGAGTTTCTAGTAGATACATTAACAACAAGTTTTTTCCTAGTTGTTATGTTGTCATTGTGTCCATTTTGTGATTCTGTTGATGATACATTATTAAACTGTCTTATTTTATGTGATTCAGACCAGCAGGAGTCACACTTCCAATTTTGCTTGTGCTCCGTAGTCATAATACGAAATCTTGGTGATGATACATTGCCACACTCAGTGTGATATATATTTTTACATAAGCAACAAATAATAAATTGTCTGTTATTAATTTTTTCTTTGCATTTCACACACTTGGTATCCATTTTTTTTGTTTACACGTCTTATTCATAAGAAGCAAAATAAAAAAAATAAAAAAAAAATGAATTGAATTAATAAAATTTCCTAGATTCGAACGTCGGTACTAAATACTCGCAGACGACACTGCAGCGCGTTAAACCAAAGTGGCTCGACGTAACGCAGTGAAATTAACTATCAGTTGGGTGAATATGCGACGTCCGAGTCATTTGAATGAGTCATAC
This sequence comes from Oegoconia quadripuncta, assembly GCA_949316235.1. Lineage (NCBI taxonomy): Eukaryota > Metazoa > Arthropoda > Insecta > Lepidoptera > Autostichidae > Oegoconia > Oegoconia quadripuncta. The sequence continues at coordinate 30,240,457 of OX438749.1, forward strand.
TACGTTACCAATGTCAATAAAAAAAATGTCGATCGAAAAATCACTTAATGAATTCGTCCTTTGCACTGTTTCACTGAACACTTGTCTTTTAGTGTTTATAAACTGGTATATAATAAGGATTGTCAATACTTAAGTAGATTTGTTTGTAATTTTTTGTAGATATTGTGTTGTCACAGTTTTCACATTATATCATAAAAAGTACCGGGTAAATCCATCTCATAACACTGTCACTTGATATTTAGAGACCATTTGGCACTTTTATCATATTTTTGTGGAATATAATGTATTTTAAATATTTTTTAAACATCGTAATAAACACAAGTAATGTTACTCATTCCCACTACCCTCGCTTTTTATGTGCATAAATGCACATAAGTAATTAAATTAAATTTAAAAACGTATTGGTACATGGCCTGTCTGGGAATCAAACCCGAACCTCCCAAATTGGGAGACCGCGTCTTAACCGCTGAGCCACCGACGCTAGACGAAGATATAATTTCTGTACAAAAAGAAACTATATCCTATCAAGAACATAAATGTGAACCAAATTCAATATTAAACATATTATACGTGGTTGTCGACTTTGCTGAAAAGCAATGGATCTAGATGGATGCCAAGTCATTTTAGATTTATGTATATCAAGCAGCAAAGGTTTATACTACAAAATATGACTTTTATAATTATTTTTCATAAAATGTTTTTTAACATAGCTTTGAATTTATCTTTATTTATGCAATACCATACAAATACACTTTTTTATTATTATTATTAAATTATATTATATTTATTACACTCAATATAAAATACAAAGAACATTTAACATAAATGTAAAAGTGTACAAAGGCGGTCTTATCGCTGATAGCGATTTCTTCCAAGCAACCTCAGTTATTTTTTTATTTATTTATTTTGGAACATCAACATCATATAATATTACACATATATGTATATTAGTCTACATATTTTAGAAATTCAATTCCTGATATTATATGACAATTAAAGATGTACACGTCATTCACCGATTTGTACAAAAGCATCTTAGGTGGTAAGTTGGAGCTAATCTAAAAGATATTGTGCCCATTAGATGGGGTACGTTAGTACTATTAGTTTTTCTGTTAAAGAAGGCTTTTTAATAAGTAGTTGGATAGTGCAAAGTAAAAGGCGAATAACTTTAAATATCAGGAGGTACATAGACGATACCTAGAAAGACATAGTACATACAAAGATAAACACTAAAATAAAAACAATAAAACATAAATAAGTACAATAATAATATATGTAAACATAATTGCACAATAGAAAAGAAAATCCAGTTACAGAATGTGGTAGGAGTTGAACCTACAATTTGGCGACCTTATCACTAAACGCGATCTCTTCCAAGCAACCTTTGGGTATAAGGACAGTTCATTTTAAATAGGCAGGTTCTGCGGAATACCGCAGAACCTGCCTATTCACGTAGTTTATATCTACATCGCATGCGATGTAGGTACAAACTACGTGAATAGATTTCATATACTTACATACACGTTACGATAGACCCTTAGACATGTGTGTATGCATGTATAGCGTTGTTGTGTTCCGGTTGTCAGAAATTATATAGCCAGTCCGCCAAATATGTTGGGGCTTCCGGGTCAGTACGCTTCCACCTTCGACCTCATCTTCACTTAACATCAGGTGTGATTGATGTCAAGTAAAAACCTGTTGTGCATAAAAAAAAGTGACTACCGAATCGTACTACGCGTTGGTTCACGCACTACTAAATACGCGTTGGATAATTCCCCAACCGATCCGAGTCACACCAATACACCCTTCTATACACCCACCAAATTTTATTTGAGTTTCTTATTTGGTATTTCCCCTGTTGCGTTACAGTTAGACTATTACCTCCCTAGTATTCACTAGAACTAGTGGGACAAAAAAATCCCATTAGTTCGGTCAAAAAAAAGTTCCAAGTTATTTACAGAACTAGAGAGACAAAAATTCCCATTAGTTCGGCTAACAGAACTGTCCAACAGAACTACTGGGAACAAAGGGACATAAGTACCTAGATTTATAAGCTTAATTTTTTGCTGAAACGATTTTGATGAAATGTCCCATGCGAACAATCTCATGAAAGCTAGACCAAGGCGGATATTTAAATGCCCTACCACCAACCAGTATTAAATACGTACCCCGCTGGGGAATGGAACCAGTGACCTTCGATTGAAGACCTATCCACGGGAATTTTTTTTACAAATACTTTTGACTACCGGCACTACTAGAGTAAAAAAAATCAAACAAATAAAACGGAAGCTTCTATTTGACACCACATTTTATTCAATAGAGGAGTTATCTCCGCAACATTCTTTTTGAAAATATTCACTATTTACGAAAATAGGACCACACTGCCACAAACACTTAGGACAAACCAAATTAGTAAAAATTTTCGGGTCTTGTAAATCGACCCATCCACAGAATGGCGGCTCAAAGTCCGACGCCATCGAACTTTTGTCATATTCGAAAAAGTTTTTCCATTTTTTCGAGCATTTTTCAGAGTCAGAGTTTTCATGTAGGTATTTTGTCAGCTTTTCAATTTTTTCAGCTGCAGCCACAATCAAATTTTCTTGATTTGCTGATTCATTGCAGGATTCCGGATCGTTCATTTCGGTGCGGTTCTCAAAGGATAGGTCCCAGGTGCCGAACGATTCGTCGCCAAGAGATTTAGTGGCCGGAGTCGCAGCTGTGAAAATTTTTCAAATTCTTACGCACCTATAAACAAAAAAGATTACGGTCACCTAAAGGCTGAACAACATCCTAAAACGAGGGTTTGGCTCATATTTTTAACTGCGAGTGCAGTGGAGTAAAGCATGTCACTCACCATCAGGCGTTAAAGATGGAGACCCATGTAAATTTGGACCATAAAAAAATTATCTCTGCAGTAGTGTCAAGAATGTGGGCTAAGGCCTCTGCTGCCTCATCGTCACCCATTCTGCAAACCATGTCAGCAACGTTCATCGTTATACTTCTGCATAAATCTTAGACAGCAGGTATTGGATTATAAAGCAAAATGAAACTACTAACATTTCCTAGGCTCATTCGCTTGGAACCACTCCTGCGATTGGGGCCCCGTTCCGCATCGGCAAAACGGCGGCTGCGTGCCTTGCATCATGAAGATAAAAGGTGCATTTTCTTTGCCCCCCGCCATGAACTCTCGCATCTGCTCGGAGAACTGTCCGTTGTTCTGCCACTGTTCGAAACAGGATCTGAAGAACTCTGAAGGATTGTCTTTAGTACGGTTTAGAACGTGGCGGTGAAAGCATTCCTCACAGAATACTTGGCCATAGTAGATCTTGACGTTGTTTGTTGGGATTGTGTGGCAGAAATCTGAAATGAAAATGGATATAAATGACTAATTCGTCTACTAGAACCTATACCAGATTGCCTAGATTGCAACCGAAAAGTTGATGAGCTTTGCCTTTCACCCAGATAACTTACAGCATCTAGCGCATTGCGGATGGAAGCTCTGGCCACCAATGTCTATCTTGTTGTTCTCATCTACAGCTTGTAGACACCTAGCGCAGATGCACTTTTTCGTTGGCTCCTCCGATGGGGTTGGCGTCGTCTTCGTATCTGTAACGATGCGTTCTGGGTATTGAAAGCGGTTATTTTAAAATCTATACTACAAACGCCAGATAGACGCTGGTGTTGTGCCATTTACTTTGCCTGGTGGATATTTACTAATAAAGAAGAGAAACACCCAAACAACCTCAGACTACTCATTAACATTGACCTAAGATTTTATAGATCACCTTCAGATTTCTCCTTATCCTCGTTTTCTTGTTCATGTTCATGAGGCTTCGCTCCAGGCGCCCATTGCATCCACCAGCTATTCGAATGCATGCGAGGACTCTCCCCTCTAAACCTATTCAATACGTGGGTCTTGAAGCACTCGTTGCAGAAGACATGGCCGTAGAACATCTTCAACGACGTGGGGATGGTTCGGCAAATACCTGAGAAGTTAACAATATATTTCAATCTAAGTGATGATGAAATCTAGGTTTTCAGTTATGGTGCTTTTAGCTTGGCAAAATTGGACGATTGGAGAAAACTAACAACACATGCTGCATAATCTATGGAAATTCTGCCCTTCGATGTCCACTTTATCTTCGGGTTCAATCGGAAGGAAGCATCTCGCGCAGAAACACTTTTTGGGCTGGTCTTGACTTTTATCCATTGTGAAAATACGTATTAATTTTGTTATAAACTTAAAATCAACTGGAAATTAAAAATTGGTAGTAGAATCAGCAAATGCTTCCCATGGCAAGATGGTGTCAGATGGAAAATGAGGAATGAAACAAATGCTGTATAAAATTCTCGAGAATGGAACAGTGAAAGAACAGAAATTCAAATTTTCAAAAAAATTGTGGACAGTATTGTAATTTTGAGTAGTCTGTATTGGTTTCTTGTCATTTTCAACAAGAGCCACGAAAATGAATACAATTTCAGTCTGATTGAAATTTTATACATTATAAAATGCGGGGTGTCGTCCGTTATCTTTTAAATTTTTCCATAATCGATAAACACACATCACTAAGCAACATCAGTTTCTATCGCGGTCTCATTCGATTCTAAAAAAACACATCACGTCATTCGCCTAAAAAAAAAAAGTTTTTGCTTGTGTGGTGTCCGTGTTATCTTTCATGTTTTTATCAAAAAAGTGATGTTTATGAAGTTTTACATGGATAAATCTACGTTTATTTAGTGGTAAAGTATACACGGTATCTTATCATAATCACTTTGTTTGATTACACACTCGTATATAGTATTTTGTCTAGGTTATATCGTACAGAAACCGTTGACTAATTTCTGTCCATGTTTTTTGCATTTTTATGATAGAAAACAAGCGTCTTGGCCCGTTGGTGGCTATAAGATAACATACCAGTTTCCACAATTATGTTTCATATACATATTTTGATAGTTTCAGCCATTTGGACCCTATTAGAATGGTTTCTTTGTAATACGCCAATTTTGTATGATTGAACTTTTATCAACAAACTGATATTTTGTTTCTCCCTATATTATTATGACTAGGCTCACTCAGCATTTGATAAATGGCACCACCCAATTGAATAGTTACTTATATCTTCAGAAAAAACTTGACAATATTATTCAGTAATATCTAACTCCTGCTAGGTACTTTTGTTTCTGAGTCACAACAAAGGTCATTTAGGCTGATTTATTTTCTGACAAATTAACAAAAATTAAAATGTCGTCAACCACATATTTATTTATATTTGCTATCTCCACTCGCATAGTATAGTCCAGTAAGAATACACTTGCTATAAGGCAGTGATTTTTTGCACATGGATAAAGTATCTGTCATTGATAGAATAAAAATATTTTCTAACAAATCGGTAGCTTGCTTTTATAACAACCTCCGTGGCTCAATGTAAACAATATAGGGTTTACGAATTGGAGGTCGCGGGTTCGATCCCCAGCGGGGTACCGCTTCCACCTTCGGCCTCATCTTCACTTAACATTAGGTGTGATCGAGGTCAAGAGCTTACCCGTTGTGCCAAAAAAAAAAGATAAAGTATAGGTATTTAGAAATTAAATATAGACTATTAGATTAAAATTACCCCTATGAATTTCATTGCCTTGGAAAATATACTAAATTGTAACTATAAACTCTTGTAACTATTTTCAAAAAAATCAATCAATAACTTTTTCTCAAATAACTCTTTATTTTTATGAAAAATTTAATTGAGAGCCAATATCACGACTCAATAAACTATTTTTGGAATATAAAGTATTCATTGATCAATTTTTTAGGAAATTGTCCTGCCACCAACCACCATCTTATCTAATAAGTCTGCCGCCAAACAGAAATATTAATAGTATTGTTGTGTTCCGGTTGTCAGAGATAAGATAGCCAATCCCCCAAATAAGATGAAGAGTCCGGGTCAATTCCACCTTCGGCCTCATCTTCACTTAACATCAGGTGTGATTTAGGTGAAGTGCTAACCCGTTGTGCATAAAAAAACATCCGCCGGCCATCCATCAGTTCTTTGAGATATATACCCGCAGGCACTTCGACTTAGTAATTACTGATAGGCACAATGTTTTTTTTTTTTTTTTTTTTTTTAATCTTGTTTTTATTTGAGGCTTTTGTACACCCTGGGTGACTATGCCAGCCTCATTGATACAGGCACAATGTTAATACAAGGAATAAGAACCAGTTATCTGTTTATGTTAGCCGACTTCACAAAGTTAGTAAATCCTTCAAAGGGCAATGTATACGCTTTTATAATAAGGTTCCTGTAGACATTCTAAATTATAAAATCACTGACTATATGAATGATAAGCAAGCATGGACATAGCTGTCTTATTACTAATATAATTATCAAATCACAAATTGTAACCCATAATCTGTTTAGAAGAGCAACCTTAGAGTTTCTTGCTCATTCTTCTCTGGAGAGTCAGCTTTGCGAATGAGCCGTAAATTTAAATGTAATATTAATAGTGACGCTTTTAAGTGATAATTTTATCCTATGAAATAAAATATTTTGTTTTGATTTCATTTAATCTGCTGGGCTATGTCGATGATTTTCGCCCTTCTATTTCTTCATTCCTCCTCCATAGCTCGTTGCGTGAGCTTGAGCTTACTTATGAGAGCCCTTAGCGAGAGACAAGTTTCAGTGTTTAATTTTTATTGTTACAGAATGGTTCGTCTGAATGTTAAGAAGAAAAATATGTCGCGCCATGAGAAAGCGAAAAGTGGCTTTGTAAGTACTAGTATTAACTATATGCTGACCCTCTTATTCATAAAAATTTATTTATTTATTTATGTTAAGGAAAACCAACAGTCATGTTAAATAACAATGGAAAATTATGCCTGACGTCTAATAACAGGTTCTCACATATAGAAATATTGTAGACAATATAATAATATAATCACTTTATAAATCTGTTTTTATTAAAGTATGTTTTGTCACTTTCTTTCATTGCAACATTTCCTTATGAACGATAGAGACAAAACATAATTTAACTAAAGCAGGCATATAATGCGTTTGTAAATTTTTATACCATTAATAGCATTTATTTTCCACACACACATAAATATAAATATAAGCTGTATATAAGTGTAACAAGACATTAAAGAAGGCTCGTACTAATAAAACTATCCCAAGACTGAGAAAAACTTATACAATGATACTTGAGATTATTCCATTTCTTCCGTCTAATCTGAATTTGAACAGTATCAAATATATAATATATTATTGAGAGTGAGACTCGATCTCAATCCTGAGACTGCCCCGTCAATACGGCCATTAGTTTTCAAAAAAAAGAAGCTGTTTTACAAAAGATAATAATAAATTTAAAAAAAAAATGGATATGCGTGCGTGTTTGGTGGGAACATACTCAGCGTACGCTGGGTGGCGCAGCCATACAGCACTGATTTTCAGCCTGCCCCTGACTACAGTTCCAACGCTTTTTTTTTAAATTTACCCACACATCACAAACAAACATCTTTCAATAAATATTAAATATTATAAAGTAGGATTTGCTGCTATACAATAATGAAACAAAAAAATACAATTTTTTTTTTATTTATGAATAAGGCGGTAAAAGTTCACAATATCTTTCAGATTCACACTACATACACTCACACCTGTGACACAAACACACACTACCGCTACCACCACACACACATTTACACATAGTAATAAATATCTTTGCACATACACACAGCGCCATTAATTCCACACTAAGCAACTAGACTTGTAATATGGATACCAGACGGTTGATAAACTAGACAACATTTTTTTGTGAATAAATACATATATAAATGAAGACATCCATAACTCGGGAACACTTGTCTGTATTCATCATACAAAAATATGCCCCAAGCAGGAATCGAACCCGCGACCTTTTGGTATAAGAGTCAGAGTTTCTAACCACTTCATCAAACAGGTCATTAAAATATTCACCACTAGCATGCGTCTACGCATCCACACGGACACCTACAAGTGCACCACGTTCGTCATTAGTACTGAATTGTAACTATCCAGCCCTTATATTACGTAACTACATCAGTTGACGGTTGACCAATGAGAAACCATCAAATTGCCGAGTGAGCGGTGAGTCAACCAATCACCTGTCAGAACGTATCCGATGACGATGAAATTATGTAATAGAACCCCTGTTTGTGTCCATTGTGAACGACCTATCCAACGACACCCAACACGCTTGGGTACAAAATGAAAGAAAATTCATCCCCACTTTACGTGTAGGGGGTACATTAAAAAATATTATATTTTAAGATTTTATTCTACCACTTTGTCGGCGTGATTAATGTGTATGCCCATGTCAAATTACAGCGGTCTAATACGAAGCGCCTTTGAGCTAAGCCTCGGACAGACAGACAAACGTCGCGAAACTATAAGGGTTCCTTGTAGCCACTCTCTCTCTTACATTTAAGAGCTATGCTCTTGTCGGTGGAGTCCTTGTTGCCTACGGAACCCTAAAAAAGGTTTATAGGTTTATAGTGTGTTTCGCCTCCTAGGGTTACCAGATCTAAAAATCAATATTACATACGATATTTTGATTTGATCATAGAGTAACAGCGAAAAGATTTTTCCTGTATTTTTTCTCACCTTCATACTGCTCTACCGCGTGCATGTTCCCTGTGAATGGACTTCGTAGGACCCATGGACAGTCGTAAAGTCGCCTGAGTCTTTTACAGGATGCATTTCGGTCAGTGTGTGTTGGAATTACTTAAATTAAAACCTCCAACCTAAATTTTGGGGGCTCCATAGAATCGAACGCTAAATCTGCAGCTAAGAAGCTTGGCATTCCCCTCAAGGTCAGGCGATATTTTACGCCGAAACAGCTTTTGGTATACTTCACCAGGCTCAGTATCGCTTGTGCATGGATTGCTGCTGTCACCTTTGGGATGGTTCAGCCAAGTACCAGCCGGCTGCACTCGATTCTGTGGAACGACGTGCCAAAAGGCCCATTGGTGACCATTCGATCACTGTTAAATTGCAGAGACTCGAACACCATCGCAAAGTTGTCTGACGCTCAATCTTTTACAGGATGCGTTTCGGTTAGTGTGCGTTGGAATTACTTAATCTTATTCCACCGTCGCTTTTCCATCTTTGGACTACTAGGCGTGGGGAGAGATTCCACCCGTATATAGAGTTAATAAACATTTGTACTAAGATGTTCGACTCTTCATTCATAATACGAACAGCCAAGGCATGGAACCTCCCAGCGTCAGTCTTTACTGAATCCTCCAACCTTAGAATCTTCAAAAACAGCGTTCATCTTCGACCACTTCGTCACTTTCCGTCAGGTGAGTTTGTGGTCAAACGCGTATCCAGATCTTCGCTAATCGAAAACTGAAACTATGCTTGTGTTATTAAATACATTAGCACCATATTAGGAAGCAATTTTTTATACTCAAATGTTGTCATGTCAAGGTACTCGTATGTTTGATGTGTCTAATGCCTAACGCACGCACGACAGGCGATAAAAAAAGACAGCTGGAAAAAAAATACAAGAATGTAGGACGGAGTTGTGCGTGGTTCACTTTTTGAGTGTACCATTCACAATTCAGTAACGAGCGATGGAGAAAAATCATCATCATATCAGCCGGCAGACGTCCACTGCTGGACAAAGGCCTCCCCCAAAGATCTCCACAACGATCGGTGCTACGGGCAGTTGATGTTAAGTGAAGATGAAGATGGAAGCGTACTGACCCGGAAACCCAAACACATTTGGGGGACTGGCTATCTTATCTCTGACAACCGGAACCCAACAATGCTATTAACATTGCTGCTTGGCGGCAGATTTAGATAAGATGGTGGGAGCTAGCCAGGCGGACATTTAAAATGCCTTACCACCAACCAAACCGAGTACTTAAACATGTACCCCGCTGGGGATCGAATCCGCGACCTCGGAATCGTAAACCCAATGTTGTTTACATTGAGCCACGGAGGCGGTTTTGACATTGTCAAAATAGCTGAATTCCAATGTGCACGTAGTTAATCAACTGCGAGCAATTGGTCGATAGCGTTAGCCGTTGTACAAACGTATGCCACGTGTCTAGGCCGCTCGCACTTCACCGTATTTTTTTGCTGATTCTATTACGTCTAGCAAGCAAAGTAAACATTTGAGTATAAATTTTCAGCGTTAGTATTCTATAGATTTTCTCCCAGTGCGCGTGTTTATGTCATTTTTTATTGTGTGTGACCATATTGACAGTCTAAGAGTCCACTACTGGACATAAGCCTCGCCCATAGAGCTTTATTCATCAGTTTCCGTGTGTGACTATAGTTACAATTAAATGTAAAAATGATCTATCTAAACCTTAAAAAAAACAATCGAGATTAAAATATCATTTTCGTCCTGGGGAGCAGTCGCGCTATTTTACAATGGTTTTACCGTTCGAATGGAACGTTTTTGATTTTGGTTTAGCTTTAGTTTAGCTGATGTAAAAAAGAAAAAAATGGAAAACCAAACCCAAACTGTTAAGAGAAAGAAAGAAAGATATCGTTTATTGTCACATTATTTGCGCAATATACTTAACATTAGGTACTTACACGACGACGACGTGACGTTACATGACGACCTGTTTGGTGTAATGGCACAGATTACTAATAAGTTACTAAAGTAAGTAATGGTTAGAAACTCTGATCACTATACCAAAAGGTTGCGGGTTCGAATCCCGCTAGGGGCATTTGTTTGTGTGATGAATAAGGACATCTGTACCCGAGTTATAGCTGTTTTACATTTATAAAAAGTATTTATTTACAAAAAAAAACAAATATAATAATATATGTATATGTAGTATATCAACCATCTGGTATCCACAACACAAGCGTATAGTTGCTTACTGTGGAACTAGATGGCGCTGTGTATATGTCTTAAGGATATTTATTTATTTACATTAGTAAATGCACATAGGACAATACCACTTTTGTGACTAAAGGATCTGGTTCAGCATAATGCTGACAGAGACTAGCTGCTGCTAGTTACTAGTATTGTATAAGAGCTTAGCGCGATACGAAATGTGCTTAACGTTTTTGGTCATGGTTTAGCTTTGGTAATACCATTTGACACTGAACGCCTATCAAGAGCGTGTCCAGGGGTGTTATGGGGGTCATGAAAGTTGTTCGTAATCAAGAATGGCGTCATCAGCTAATGGGAATTACACTGATTGAAATTCATCCTGTGTACCACATTTCATCGAAATCCCTTATTTATAATATTTGTTATTTTGATTTTACATAATTTTTTTATATTTTTTTTTATAATTTTTTCGGACACCCAAACTAAGCAAAGCTTGTGCTATGGATACTAGATAACGGATAAATACACAAATATTTATATAAACATCCATGACTCGGGAATAAATGTTCGTATTCATCACACAAACATTTACCCCTCGCGGGATTCGAACCCGCAACCGTTGGTTTCGCTGACTGGGTCACTACACCAACCGGCCGTCGGTAAATTGATTGATACTCGTATTTTACACTTCTATTATGTTTGGTAAGTATGTACCTATGTTAGTTTCTGGTATATTTTTTCTATATAGGTAATTTAACAAAAAATGCACCTTAGTTCGATTTTTTTAATTATGCTACATTAAATATTCATTTACAGAAACAATTTAGATACATTTAAAAAATCTGTCTTTATTATGTATGACTAGCCGGTGTCTCATATAAATATTTGACCCCCCTGACTCGACGGCTGGAGCCGCCCTTGACGCCTATAGACGTCATATTATCCGCCGAAAGACGTCCAATGCTGGACAAAGGCCTCCGTTAAAGATTTACACAACGATAGGTCCCGCGCTGCCCGCATCCAGCGGCTTCCTGCGATCTTTACCAAATCGTTGGTCCATCTCATGCATGGGAGGCCTGCTCACGTTGCGTCTTCAGCTGTGTGGTCGCCACTCGAACATCGCCCCAATGGCCGTCGGTCGTACGACCAATGTGCCCCGCCCACTGCCACTTAAGTTTGGCAATTCTTCGGGCTATATCGATCCGGTCACCTTGGTTCTCCTGCGGATCTCCTCATCTCTGATTCGATAGAATATAAATCTTTATTGTTTTTAAATGTGGTGGATACAGGTCGTGTTTCTATTTCTAAATAATGTTCAATCACACTTAACCACTACTGGTATACAATAATAATAGGAAACAAATTATTTACTCTAGCACGCAATATTATAAAATTTAGTATTCTTATGTCATTTTAAAATCGATCCCGCAGGGAGACGCCGAGCATAGCTCTCTCTTATGAGAGAGAGTGAGTGTTGGGAAAAAACAGAACGTGTAAATTTTTCACCAATATTTCTAGCCTTCAATCGTATTAGGTCCTTACCTATGAAATTGGCGTTTTGTATGAAGAATTTCATTGAACTGTTTTCTCCATACAAACATTTTTGTTTTTTTTTTGGGGAACGGCAAATCCAAATTCAGCTAAACTTTGTGTGTATTATCGGATAACATTAAGTTAAGTATGGGCAGCGTTAATTTTTAAAAGTAACCGCTTTATAAAAGTTTCAGCGAATCTAAGAAATGATTATGGGAAGCACGAAGCACATGAAAAAGCTCTGTTCAAATTTTTTTTTGTTATGTGATTTAGCCCAGGAATTAAAAATATATTTTAAGTGAAACCTTGAAATAATATTCCATTTTCCAAATAAAAAACAAATTCGGATATAGCTTTGAAAAGCGCAGGAACTGGTACATATGATTAACGAAGAAAAAAAACTCCAATTTCATTGGTAAAGACCCAATATAATATCCCTATTTACGTCGGGGGACAGAGTTTGCGCGCCTTATTTTCAGTCAAATCTTATATTTTTTTACATAATCTATAGTCTTCTATTAGAGGTCGCATACGTTTATGGCTATTGTAAAGTGTTACAGGTACGACCTTGACGTTATCTCGTTTTGCCAAGGTGTACGAGCATACATCTTTATTAGTCTAGTTAGGTAACCTCGTCTCACCGGCGTTCCCATTACTGTGGATCCTACACTCCTTGTCTGCTGGGCTTTTCAATCAATCAATGAAATACTATATATTACACAATTAAAGAAAACTACATGAATTAACAGCGTACAGTCCGCTGCAGATAAACACGACCCCCGTACATTTAAGCGTATACTGAAAGGGGGTCATATTTATCTGCAGTTGACTGTACATCATTAATCGTATAAAAAGGCGGCCTTATCGCTAACAGTGATCCCTTCCATGCAAACCTTAGGGTAAAGATACAAGCTACCAGTAGAGGATTGCACTAATATAATGTAGAGTTTAAAATACACAAAACAAGCCTACAAATTATAACTAGATAATTTAATTGGGCATAAAACATATAAATAAATAAATATTTCGGACACTTACACAAATCATCTAGTCCCAAACTAAGCAATGCTTATACTATGGATACTAGATGAAGTTACATAACATACATAGTTAGTTTTAATTTGAACACCAAACACATTTCAAAATTCCATTTGTCCCACGACCAACCCTCAGGTTTCAGCAGAATACCAGTGTTTTGCCCGCCTCGGGCAAATCCATACACTGAGCTGTAGCCTTTTTGTATACTGCGGCACACACATAATATTTGTTGTTTCTGTACTTGTGTTTTATTGTTTTAGTTGTATTTTTCATATGTAAAATTTGTTCTGTGTGTATACATTCTTTCACATCTCTTTTTCCTTTTGTCACATCATTATCATTAATTTGACTAGTTGTCATAATTACTACTCAACACACTTTTCACTCACGATTGACCACAAATGTACACGCAGACGGGAAGATAGATGCACGTACTTTTATGCACTCGTACTTGTAGGGGTTGTAACTGAAAACCAGCATTTCGCGCTTTGAGTGATGTACCACACTGAGTTATAACCCATTTGTGCTACTGCGGCACACACTCGTTCTTTGATTTTCTAGTATTTATGTTTATTTGTATGTATATTTCTTTGTAATTTAAAAATTGTCTAGTTGTGTGAACGCGGTGGCGTAAATAAATGCTTTATCTATCTATCTACATGGATGCAAATAAATGGTTATCTATCTATAGGGGAGGGGAAGAGAAAGAGAGGAAGGCCTAGAGGACCATACATGGTACCAGTTAAGGGAAAAGTAAATGCCATGTCGCAGCAGGAAGTTTTTTGAAGCTATTTTTTTATGAATTGTATTGTTAAATTTTTGTGAAATAGAGCGTACTTGATTGATTGATTGAAGTCAAAGAAAAGGCGATACATTTTACTTTTGAGTCCTCCGTGTGCGTTACTGCATAATTTCTATATTCACGCACGAAACTGACAAATAATATTAAAAGCTATTTATTCATCACAAAATACATAAGCGCCTCCGTGGCACAATGTAAACAACATTGGGTTTACGATTCGGAGGTCGCGAGTTCGATCGCCAGCGGGGTACATGTTTAAGTACTCGGTTTGGTTGGTGTAGGGCATTTTAAATGTCCGCCTGTCTCTCCACGCCTCTGTGTCCCGAGCTTCCTTCAACCAGTTGTTGATGAAGTTATCCAGAAAGAACTTAAGTAAGAATGAAAGAGCAAAGAGCTGCGGAACCGCGGCTGAACAAACTCAAAGTAACAAGCGCCGTAAATATACGTCAATCTCTATAAACCACGAGTTTGCGGCGCTTGCAGTGGAGACTTTGGGTCCGTGGTATTCTGACACGAAACAATTTGTAAAGGATTTATCCGTTAGACTGGTCCACGCCTCTGGAGATGTGAGAGCTGGTGCCTACTTTGCTTAGCAGCTGAGCTTATTCATTCAGCTGGGCAATAGCGCTAGCGTACTAGGTACTATGCCTCACGGAAGCGAGTTGGACGGCGTATTTTTTCTATAAGATATAGGTATTTTTAATTGTGTTTTATAAATTTGTTATCTAATAAATTGATAGTAAGAATTTTTTTAATAGAAAATGTTTGTTTAGAAACATTTAATAGGATCACGTCAATCTGGAATCTCGTAGTAAGCCATCGTCGATGTTATTGTTTACCAAACAATTAGCTAGATAATGTCCTACAGCGGGCCTATTGCGCAATCTATAGTGATCTAGGCTGGGAAGCCAGGCCCGGTTTAAGGGAGTACTGTGGCCCTGCTTTCGGGGCATATTATGAGGATTTTAGACTAATGGCAAGAAGAAATCTTAACCGCCTCCGTGGCTCAATGTAATCAACATTGTGTTTACGATTCGGAGGTCGCGGGTTCGATCCTCAGCGGGGTACATGTTTAAGTACTCGGTTTGGTTGGTGGTAGGGCATTTTAAATTTAATTTAAATGTCCGCCTGGCTAGCTACCACCATGTTATCTAAATCTGCCGCAAAGCAGCAATGTTAATGGCTTGGATAAGATAAGAAATCCTTGTAATGCTGCTCGTCTATAATAATATAATAACAATAATAATAATAAATACAACTTGATGCCTCTTTTCTGTTCAATCTGGAGTATCGCTTTTTCAATAAGGTTCCAGTTGATATACAAAATCTTCCTCTCAATAAATTTAAAGATACTATAAAACAGAAACTTACTAACAAAGCATATTATAAAATATCAGACTATTTAGATGATACTTCATCCCTGGACATAATCAGATCGTTCGCATGTCAGGCTATTTCACAATTAATAATGAAATGTAAAATCAAAGCCTGATTTTAAAAGAGCAAACCTTCGAGTTTCTTGCTTGTTCTTCTCAGGGGAAAATTGCATTTTGAACAAGCAGTAGCTTAAAAAATGTAAACTTGACTATTTTAAGTGCACTCTGTGTACCTACAAAATAAAGCATTTTTGACTTTGTCTTGAGCAATTCCTGTACTGTGTAAAGATCGATAAAGTTTGAAGTGGATATTCCCGATTGAGTATTTTATTAAGGCAAAGGTATGCCGGGCTTTTAGGCTTATCCAGGTACCGCTACTGTACGCAAGTGTCATGTCTCTGAATACAGGAGTCAGCTCAAATGGCTTACAATCCGGCGTCGTTAAGATTTGCATATTGTTTCTCTTCTCTGTTCAGTGTTGTTTGATCCTAGGACTCCTTTCCATCTCAAGCAATAGTTCCAATTTCTTTCGCCTCTCATAATCACCTTCCTCGTGTTTCCGCAAATCTTCGACTCTACATCCCTCCTAATTTAACAAATTTCTACTGCCAGTACTCGTCTATGGAACTCAACGGAATCCATTAGGGAACTCAACGTCCAAAAATACTTAGGTTTCTGACTTTTTCTTTTCCCTAACTTCCTCCTCGCGAACATTGATGCCTGTTTATGAATTTCTTTCGTTGAAACTTATCTAGCGACCGTAGGGCCAACCAATCATATGCCAGAACTTAACCGATTACGTAATCGATGACATTACATAACAGAAGCCCTGGAATACAGTAGGGCCCCGGACACGCGATGTAGCCGCCGGACGCGACCCGGGAGAGGATGACACCCCCCGAAGCGACCGGGGGGTGTCGTCGCATCGGGCCCTGTCGCGCCGAGGCTCGACAGCGCCCCCCGTGAAGGGCGCGCTAGCCGCCCTCCGGGAACGGGCTTCGGGGGGGGCCTGAAGCCGTTTATGCGTTCCCAGGTCCTCCCTACTGCCGAGGAAGGTCGCCGGTGGGTTTAGTGGGTAGGACCGCTCCTGTTTTTGGAGCGGGGAGTCCCACATATCACCGCCGCGGATCCCCGTAAATGCGTTTCCCCTCGCCAAAAAAAAAGGGCCCCGGACACAACCGAGTCCGCCCCTGGACTACTATATTTGTAAACAATACCATCCAACCCTAAATACGGTTTAGTACTGTACCGGACCTAGTTACTAGCGGTGGTGTTACGTACTTCGTGAATTACATCACCATTTTGTATACATACATCTATACATAATAGTTTTTACGTGAATTCGTGACAAGAAATAACTGATTCAGAAAACAGGAGAACTGATTAATTAAAAAGTGTTAAAAGTAATTCTGGAATATTTAGGTTCCACATCAGGTGTGCCTCTTCAACCTTTGTTATCCGGAAGATGGAAGGATCATCTCTAGTAGCATGACAGGCGTGATAAACGTTTAATCGCCTCCGTGGCTCAATGTAAACAACATTGGGTTTATGTTTCGGAGGTCGCAGGTTCGATCCCCAGCGGGGTACATATTTAGTACTCGGTTTGGTTGGTGGTAGGGCATATTAAATGTCCGCCTGGCTAGCTACCACCATCTTATCTAAATCTGCCGCCAAACAGCAATGTTATAATAGCATTGTTGTGTTCCGGTTGTCAGAGATAAGATACCCAGTCCCCCAAATAAGATGGGGTTTCCGGGTCAGTATGCTACCACCTTCAGCCTCATCTTCACTTAAAATCAGGTGTGATTGAGGTCAAGTGCTAACCCGTTGTGGATAAAAAAAAATAAGAAAAAGTCCGAAGTTACGGCCGTCCGAAGCTATTTTCGTTAGAGAGTAGACCCCCTGATGTGTGGACAGCCTTGCGCCTCAGTGTGACCACGGTTCAATAATTCCAACACTCTGGATTATATGCATTATTCAGACTTATTTACTTTCTCTTATCGGCCGATATATCATTATCTATCAAAGATAAAATCGCATAGCATTTAGTTTAGTGGTATTCTGTTGTGAATCACTAGTGTTAGTGCGAATAGGATTTATTGAAATAAAAGATGTGGTTTTAAGCACTTGTGATAATTGTGCTAAGTGTAGTTGTGTCAGATGTTTGATTATGTGTCTGTCAGTTGGTTAAGTGTATGATGATGCTAAATCTAAGGGTCAGGTTAGTTTCAGATTCCATTCACCATCATCCATCATTATTCGTAAACCATGTGTTATCGTGCTTTAGACAAATGAGATAGACATGTTGTGAAATGTTTTATAGTAAAAAGGTGTTGCCTCTGGCCGCTATGGGCTATGTCGTCATCGAGTCGCCATTAGGATACAAAACCACCTCGCCGAACTGGGCCTGCGTTGAGGATTATTGTCTACTCGGCTTCGCCTTCGTGAAATATCTTTATGGCGCGAATGTTTAATTTATCTTTTATCCCTTTCGCTGTAATTAAGCAACAAAGAATCAAACGAATGAACATCCAAGCTTTCGCATTTATAATATTATGGATTATGGATGGATGGATATTACGGATGGATCAGATGGATGGATGGACTATATCCTCTCCTAAGTAAGAGGAGATCGTGTCTGAAGAGTGAAGGCGTCAGGCTATTAGTGTGTACTTCTGGTACACTCACTCAAGAAACTGTGTCATACTTACGTTTATATTCTTGTGACTGATGTTTTTTTCTGCACAAAGGGTTAGGCGCTTGACATCAATCACACTTGATGTTAAGTGAAATATGAGGCCGAGGGTGAAAGCGAGTTCACCAGGAACCCCAAACTTGTAATATCTAACAGCTGGAACACACTAATGCTATCAACATTGGCAGAAGACTTAAGATAAGAGGATTGTAGCTACCCAGGCGGATATTTAAAAATGTTCAACCACTGTGTTGAAATGTAAATAGACGTATTTATCTGCAGCTGACCGATAACGAAAGTTATTGTGCTAAATAAATAGTCCCTTTTTGTACGAAAAATTTTTCTTAGACGTTACATTAGACAATGAAAATGTAGCAGTACTGTTTGTTGACGGATGAAAGGAGTGTTTAACTAGAGAATGTTAAGAGAGAATTGACAGCTAAGTCTGATCGAGAAGTGCAAAAAGACTTAATAGATCTAGTCCTGTACCACCACAGACTTACAATACTACAAGCAGACCGATCGTAAGGATTAAATGGCGTGTCATATTTCCATACAAAAGAATAAGCTTCCTAAAGGCTTAGACGTACAAGGATAGGCCTAGAATCCCTCGACTCTGAAGTGTTTTTTTTTTAAATATCTTTAGTTCTAGCGACATGGCCCATACCTTAAAATACAATCACATTTCACTTCCTTACTAATTTTTTTGCCACTTGTTTCGCAACATTCCTCTGAGTTGTCGGAACATAAACTATATTGCATGAACAGTATTAACGAAATCAATCAATTAATTTGTTCGTGATACACAGGTGAAATACGATACTATATACTTATATAGTATATATATATCGTATTATACTATTTAGTTAACTCATACACCAAAAATGTAGGAGAATCAGTACATTATAGTATTTGAGCTCCTATCAGTAGGATAATTTAGTACGAGCACGACCCTGCACTGTTAAGATCCAAGAGCTACCAGTACAATCTGTTCATATCGATAAAATTGGAAAAGATGTCACAATTAATCCAACAACGCTGACTTTCAATTTGTACAATTCAATAATAAATATTATAATGTCAATGTATAAACAAAATTGTATTTTTTTAATTAGAGATTTAATTAAAAAAGAAATGAAATAATGCATAATGTGTTTAAGTTACAAGCAATATTTATGTTTGAAAAGAGACTGCACCTTAAGCATTGCATAAGCGTCGCCATTGTGTATGTACCTACATTAATGTTCGTCTACAACTATTTTATAAGTCTGTATCACAGAAATAATAGTGAAGTCACCTGTGTTCTAGTACAAGACTTCCAATTGACGATAAAATATATCTTTCAGTTCGTATATAGAAAACAACTTGAAGTAGTCACGCAGTGAGCTAATTGCAGTTGTACCGTTAAAAATGACATTTACAAATATACGTAATTGCCAAGTGACTCAAAAAGTGACACAAGTGAATGTGTTCGTCCAAAAGTGATTAAATAAGTGCAAAATGTATAACAGTATGCCGCGAGTGAAGAGACGGGACACTTGGAAGAAGAAAGGGGTAAGTTGAGTAGAGTTTGTTTCGTGGCAAAGTCAAGTGGCAGCTCCCGATTTGCGTCGCATCAAAAACAAAACAAAAACAAAAAATACATTTATTTACTAGATAATATTTTTACAATATCCAGTGTTGGGGCTACTTGTAAGTAAAGTTTACTTGTGTTAGTAGTTCCGCTCTTCCATATTACATTTTTTATCAGTAAATAAAAATAAAAGAAAGAATAAAAGAAAATGTGCCCATGGGAATGGATGAGTGTGTGTTTGTGTATGTGTGTGATCTTATTTCATTTATCTATTTATATGTACATATACAGCGTAAATTATTGATGAATTTTACATTCGGAATGAGTTTACTGTCCTATTTTTATTAGACCTTCGATTTCGCCATACGTTTTAGTTTTGAGCCAATCATCCAATGTAGTTCTACATTCCCGGAAGGTTTTCAAATAATTCGATTCCCGGCTAATTTTCAGAAACCTTTTGTTTCACTGCAGTTTGAATGTTTGCGGAAACACGAACGGTTGTCACGCCATCGTACGCAATAGGGTAGCACCAACAGCATTTTGAAATGATTGTTCGATAAATGAGTGTCCTGTGCAGGATGAATTTGTGTAATTCCCATTAACTGGTGACGTCGCTCTCGATTACGAACAACTTTCCCCAAGGAAACAGCCGAATTCGATAAAAAAATCGATTACCCATATAGAGTAAACCATTGTGAAACCACCTTTAGTATGGAAGTCCTACAATTTTCGGCTGACCTACCTTAACCATGACCAATGACTTTGTGTAAACACTATTTTTCTGTTTTTCTTAAACGATTCTACATTTTTTCTTACATAGGTAGATTACTGAATCTACCGGAATTCGGAAACAAATTGCGATGGTAATGTTAATATTGGGTCTTTACCTATGAAATTGGAGTTAATCTTATGTACCAATTCCTGCGATTTTCAAAGCTATATCCAAATTTGTTTTTTATTTGGAAAATGGAATATTATTTCAAGGTTTCACATGAAATGTTTTTTTTAATTTCTGGGCTAAATCACACAATAAAAAAAATTTGAACAGAGCTCTTTTCATGTGCCTCCCATAATCATTTCTTAGACTCGCTGAAACTTTTATAAAGCGGTTACTTTTAAAAATTAACGCTGCCTATACTTAACTTAATGTTATCCGATAATACACACAATGTTTAGCTAAATTTGGATTTGCCGTTCCCAAAAAAAAAACAAAAATGTTTGTATGGAGAAAACAGTCTTAATGAAATTCTTTATACAAAACGCCAATTTCATAGGTAAGGACCTAATATATTGATTTCTTTAAATTTATTCCTAAGAGGTACTCTGGGGCCCAATTTGTAAATCGCTTATAAAAGCGGACGACGTCAATCTATAAAGCTAGTAAACAAACGACCAGACAGAGTGATTGATGGGCGTTGCCTTTATCTTAACTGTTTGATGCAAGAGATTAAAAAAAAACACGATTTTGCCATAAAGTGTCACATAATATTACTTATGTTTGCAATGGGTGATGTCATATTTACAACGCTATGACTAGGTGGGGCCTAGGGCTGTCAAAAGTTACTTAATAAATAATTAAGAAATGTTCGGACACTTAAATAAATAATAAAAGGTATTTATTCACCACAAAGTTAATTTAAAAGTAATTAATTGATAATAAATTAGGTCAAACTGTGATGAAAAGGTAGGGACTCAGCAGATTTGCTGATTTTCAGTCCCCCCCAAGTAGAGTATTTAAACATTAACTAAAAGTAAACAAAAACAAAAATCTATATCTAAAATCAATTCAAAAACAACTGCAAGTGATAAACAATAAAAAGCTAGACACGAGAAGGTATCATATAGGTAGGTATTTGGTAAAATTTCAATACTTATGTGTGAATTTCATTGTTCTCAAATTATTATTACTAATTTAACAAATTTAAATCATATCCGAATCATACTGGCAGAGAAACACCCGTCCAAGAAACTATTTATGTAAGGTAAAATGCACACATCACGTGGCCAGGTGTGAAGTTTTTCGAAAGGACCATATGCATGCGGTTTTTTGTTTATGTAAGTACCACATTTTACATTCCCTCTTGAAAGTGCGTAGTGACTTACACCAATCATCTAGTCTAAACTAAGCAAAGCTTGTACTATGGATACTAGATAACCAATAAACATACATAAATATTTATATAAACATCCATTACTCGGGAATAAATGTTCGTATTCATCACAAAAACATGTACCCCTCGCGGGATTCGAACCCGCAACCGTTGGTTTCGCTGACAGGGTACACCAAATTGGTCGTCAAAATGGGTAATAATTGTGTAAACAAATACGTAGATTATAGATTTCAAAGTGACCATAACATTTGACACTCATTTTGCCTCAGTCATAAATAAAAATTAAATATTTTCAGATATACACACAGCGCCATCTAGTTCCACAGAAAGCAACTATAGGCTTGTGTTGTTGATACCAAATGGTTGTTATACTACATAAATACATTTTTTTTTGTAAATTACTACTTATTATAAATGAAAACATCCATAACTCGGGCACAAATGTCCGTATTCATCACACAAACATATGACCCTAGCGGGTATAAACCCGCAACCTTTTAGTATAGTGGCCAGAGTTGTTAACCACTACACCAAAACAGGTCGTCAAATATTTTATTATATAAATATTTTATTGTAAAGTCATATATTTTATTTTTAATATTATAATTAAATATAAATATCCTTTGATATACAATAACCAAATAGGCTTATTAGTATTACATTATCAAATAGGTAGTCATTGACGAGATCCCTCTTGGGGAGACAGTCCTGGCTGCAGCATCAGCTCATGGCAATAACCATGTTTAAAGGAGTATGCAAAATTTTGTATCCGTGCTATCTGGGTCTGTGGAACTCTTTGCCGGAATCTATTAGGAAAGCTCAATCATTAAATATTTTTAAATGTCAAGTCAAAAACCACTACTTAGGTCTCTGAATTTTTTCTTTTCGTTGACTCCCGCCTCGTGAACATTAGTTGACTATCTATAAGTGCTTCTAGTGATTGTGTTTTATACTATATATTAAGTATTTCTACATATTTATTTATATATATATATTTATTTATTTATTTATTTATGTATATATTTATATGTATTATGTATATATTTATATGTATTATGTATATATTTATATGTATTATGTACATATTTATATAATTAAGTCAATTAATATGATATTATTATTATATTTATGCATGCACCCTACCTGTTTTTCTACCTACAAATGTCCCGTAGCTGTGGGTTGTCTGGAAGATATCGCTTTTAGTGATAAGACCGCCTAATTGTGTTCTATTGTTATCATCAAAATTATTGTAAATTATTTTGCGCAATAAAGAGTATTTGTATTGTATTGTATTGTACGATGCGACGGCACCACTCCAAAACTGGTTTAGTTTAGTTTAGTGGGTGTACATCCGAATCGACACCAATGTCAATTGAAATCTACTTACGTTTCACGAAAAAAGATTATATTTCAATTTTAACTTATTTGGTTATTTAATTATACCATAAGTACCTACACAAATAATTTTGTACATATTTACAAAAACTAAATAGTAAATGCACATTTACAAATTAAAAATTTGTCCCAAATCTTGCTGAACCGGAAGGGTACCTAAGAGGCTAAATGCGTTTCCTCTTTGGACAGTAAGACTTAGTCTCTAAACGAAATAGAAGCCAGCCTTCCGATCACTTGAAGCTTCGATCAAACGTTCAGATATCTCTCGAAAAAGACAATGAGCGCCTGGCCCCAAGGCTTTCCACCCCAAACGGAGCATAAATATAATCTCCACTGAGACTAGCATATTAAAAGTTACTGCGATAAAGAATAGACAGATAAAACTCTTTTTTTTTTGCATATTCAGGAACACATACAAAAATATTCGACCGCACAATTATTTGCTCGGTGTTATAGTTTTCGAAATGTAGCCTTATTTCACAGTAATTAAAAAAAATAATATTAAGTACAACCTTTAGTCTATTGGAATGATTATTGATATTAATATTGTCTATGCTCAAGCCTGGATTTAGTCAGCAGTTAAGAGGATTTTAAATTCATTCAAGTTTTCAATTTCTTAGTAAACATTTTTATAGAAAGAAAGAAATTATTTATTTGCCAGAATACAGTTCTGCATGCAGATGTGCAAAATATGATTTGTGACACTTTACATAGCATTCTGATAATTTAAATATTCCTTAACATCATAGAAACACTTTGCCTGAAGCCATTGTATCAATGGAATTTAAAACATTTTGTCATTAACTAATTTTATTTCGTCAGGCAGTTTGTTATACAATATTATACACATATTATAAACATTATTTTCATAAACGTTTCATCACTTATAGTTCTCTATTCGTGTGCAAATAACAATAACTTTTAAGATTATCGGATGTTATTATCGTTCGCTTACCGGACTATACTGGATATTCTTTTTAATGGAACTGGTAAGAAAAAAATCACATATCGAATTACATGCTAAAACACACGTCCTGTAACCTGTGGAAGGCCGGATCTTTGTATTGCATTGAGTTAGACGCTTTAATTTTTTATAGAATAAATCCGTAGACCTTATGTTTTGATATTAATTACTGTTTGATATCTGTATATACCAATGAGTTTTTAAATTTAATTACTTATGTGCATTGAAGCGGGAAGGAAGCTGGTAAATCTATATCATTGCTTATTTTGTTTTTTTTTTTTTATTTTTATACACAACGGGTTAGTACTTGACCTCAATTACATCTGATGTTAAGTGAAGATGAGGTCGAAGGTGGAAGCGTACTGACCCGGAAACCCCAAACACATTTGGAGGACTGGCTATCTTATCTCTGACAACCGGAACACAACAATTCTATTAACATTGCTGCTTGGCGGCAGATTTAGATAAGATGGTGGTAGCTAGCCAAGCGGACATTTAAAATGCCCTACCACCAACCAAACCGAGTACTTAAGCATGTACCCCGCTGGGAATGTAATTGTTGTTGTAGTAGGATGTAGTTCTAGAAGTCCTAACTGAAGGCAGTCTACTTGTCAATCTCGATATGACAGGCATAACTCGTCATGCATATACCATTGTCCCATAAATGGTAGATATAAATGCGGTTTCCTTAAGTTTTATTTGCAGAAATATGGTACAGTCGGCGACACTTTAACGTTAACACTATCCGAGTACTAAATATAAATAAATAAATATCCTCAGACATACACACAGCGCCATCTAGTTCCACAGTAAGCAACTATAGGCTCTTATTATGGATACCAGTTTGTTGATACATTGTTTTTTTGAATAAATACACATACTACATCTATAACTCGGGAGCATATTATGTATGTATTCATCATTGTATGATTATATGATTGTGATCCGTTTTTTTCATTTATATATGTAGTTAATTTTCTAGTTTATTAACAATCTGGCATCAACACAAGCCTATAGTTGCTTACTGTGGAACTAGATGGCGTTGTGTGTATGTCTAAGGATATTTATTATTATATACAGAAATCAGGCTTCGTAAACTTCATGGCACGGATGTTAAAAGTCGACAAATCCTTAGTCGACAAATAAACAAATTCTTACGAGGATCATAATTTGGTGAGAGTTAAATCGCACTCCACGCTTCACTATGCAAGAATTTAATATTTGATATCTAAATATCAAGGCCGCATTGGAAAATGCTAATAGTTAAGGTCGCGGTGACCACGTGACCTCGCCGCGTGGATTTGGAATTTGTGGGTGCAACTGTGACCAAGCGTCACTGCGGAAAATTTCATCGACTTGTTGAGCTCGATTTTTTTAAATAATAATAGTAGGGCGATGGTAGAGGCCATAAAGTTACCATCGGCCAGACACATCATCTGACCTCTTCTCCAGTCGTAGCTAAGGTTTTCCGTTTCACTGAACCGAGTAGAGGGGGGACGAGTGTGTGCGCCTGCGTTTGCGCGCCTGCGTTTGCGCGAACGCTTGCGCACCTTAAAATATCCCTGCGCATCTTACCATTTCCGTCCACTACGTGGAAGGTGTGCTTACATGGCGATATTGCGCATGGGTGTTCATAGCAAAGATCGGCTATGTTAGCCTTCTTCGAAGGAGTCGAAGTGGTCGCCATGGCTGAAATCGATCAGAACCATCATCAGGTGTTTAGTAATAAAACATAGACTATTAGGATTAAAAATACTACTATCAATTTCACTGCATCTAGGAACTTCTGTAACTATTTTCAAAAAAATCGATCAATAACTCCTTTACATTTATGAAAAATTTCACCGAGGGCAAATATCACGACTCGAGTAAACTATTTTTTAGAAAATATGAAGTGGTCATTGTAAAATTTTTTTATAAAAAAACGACCTGGACCATACGCGGTAATATAGAAGATATTGGCATAGGTAGTTTAATTTTTTTTTTCGTGGTATTGAAAAAAAAAACTAAAGTACCTATGCCAATAACTTCAATTTAATTTCCTAACATTTCCAATTTTTTCTTCTTACGGTAAAAAAACTCATCCGGTATAAGTCTGTGGATATAACAATGTTAAGGCCAATCGGTCATACGGAAATTCATGACGTAATCCGCTGAGGTCAGCGTGTGACTGTTCAACTATACATAACTCATAACAGATTGTAGGACGAATTACACTACCTTTATTACCCGACTACGCCTAAGCCGCCCTCGTGGCTCAGAGTAAACGACGTATGGTTAACAAAAAGTTAGGTACCGGGTTGAATGCCGAGCGTGGTAAGTGTTTAATACTGGCCTTTCTGCTAAAATTAACCGACTTATAAAAAATAATGTTCGTTATTTTATTGATAGATAGATAAGATAGATAAAGCATTTATTTATTTCTTCAGTCACACACATACATTAAACTTACAGGCACAATAACAAATTGTAGATCGATACAATTATAAATAAATAAATAAATAAATTTGCACATTCACACAGCGCCATCTAGTTCCACACTAAGCAACTAGGCTTGTATTATAGATACCAGATGGTTGATAAACTACACAAATACTTTTTTTTTGTAAATAAATACATATATAAATGAAAAACATCCAAACTCGGGAACACATGTCTGTATTCATCATACAAACATATGCCTCTAACGGTATTCGAACCCGCGACCTTTTGGTATAGCAGCAGAATTTCTAACCAGTACACCAGGTCGTCAATTATGGCAACGTATTACAGGATTATTGTTAATGTATGTGTTCTGCAGCAGCACAACAGGGTCATAGCTCAGTGTACGGGATTGCTCAAAAAGCAGAACACTGATTTTCAGCTATTCCCAAATCCGATTGGGAAAATTATTATTTTATTAGCAAGGATGCGTCCAGATTGGGATCATCCAGTTCTAATGGGATCCATGAGGCATTTGGATGGTATACCGAATTACTTCTTCTTCTTCAATTTAAGAGCTATGCTCTTGTCGGTGGAGTAATGACCACGTCTCTCTACTTTGCGCCCTCGTTGTAGCCTCTTGGTACGACACGACATTCACCTTTTCTTTCACTTGGTCAAAGTAATTGCGCCTAGGTCTTCCCCTTCCTCTCTTTCCTTCAATCTTTATTTCAATCTTTACTTCAATCTTTACCGAATTACACTAGTCCGGCCGGCAACGCATCTGTGACCCTTTTGGTGTTGCGGGTGCCCATGGGCGGCGGTGATTGCTTTCCATCAGGTGACCCGCATGCCCGTTTGCCGCCCTCTCATATAAAAAAAAAAAAAAAAAAAAAGTCCGAAAAACGTGTGACCGAAGAACAGAAGAAAACAAGTTTTTTTGTTGTTATTAAATTTTCATGAATGTCTTGTGAAAGGGAAGGTTAGAATATTATTCTCATTAAAGTTATCTCTAAGTGATACTGCAGATCTCAAGTGGTAAATCGCACGAACGGCTCTTTTCTGCAACACAAAAATTACATTTATTTTGGTTTATTTGTATATACTGGATGAGTTCGACGACGAGAGAGACGACCGGTTGGTGTAGTGGATAGTGACCTTGTCAGCGAAACCAACGGTTGCGGGTTCGAATCCCGCGAGGGGTAAATGTTTGTGTGATGAATACGAACATTTATTCCCGAGTCATGGATGTTTATATAAAGATTTATGTATGTTTATCCGTTACCTAGTATCCATAGCACAAGCTTTGCTTAGTTTGGGACTAGATGATTGGTGTAAGTTTCCGAAATATTTATTTATTATTATTACTTGTTTTTATTTTACCGTAAGCAAAAAAAGGGCACATTAGGTAAGTAAATATAAGGTATTGGCATAGGTAGTTTATTTTTTCAAAACTATTTTTTTTTATGCGCAACGGGTTAAGTACTTGACCTCAATCACACCTGATGTTAAGTGAAGATAAGGTCGAAGGTGGAAGCGTACTGACCCGGAAACCCCAACACATTTGGGGGACTGGCTAACTTATCTCTAACAACCGGAACACAACAATGCTATTAATATTGCTGCTTGGCGGCAGATTTGGATAAGATGGTGGTAGCTAGCCAGGTGGACATTTAAAATGCCCTACCACCAACCAATATCATAACAACTATCATGGAATAAAGCGTTAATTGTGGCATTTGACGGTCGAGTTTGTAGCCTATTCCACGTAATTACATAAATAAAGAAAACTTGGAAAAAATATGAGTTCCAAATAAATTTCGCATGATACGAACCCCAAGAATCACGCCAGTCGCATATCAAATTTTATTTTTATGCACGTCGGGTTCGTACTTGACCTCAATCACACCTGATGTTAAGTGAAGATGAGGTCGAAGGTGGAAGCGTACTGACCCGGAAACCCCAACACATTTAGAGGATTGGCTAACTAATAATAATAATAAATATTTCGGACACTTACACCAATCATCTAGTCCCAAACTAAGCAAAGCTTGTGCTATGGATACTAGATAACGGATAAACATACATAAATATTTATATAAACATCCAAGACTCGGGAATAAATGTTCGTATTCATCATACAAACATTTACCCGTCGCGGGATTCAATCAATCAATCAATCAAGTACACTTTATTGTACAAAAAAATCTACAATGCACTTCATGAATAAAGCTTCAAAAAAATAATAATTTACAACCAGGCGGTCTTATCGAACCCGCAACCGTTGGTTTCGCTGATAGGGTCACTATCCACTACACCAATCAGTCGTCTAAACTTATCTCTAACAACCGGAACACTACAACACAACAATGCTATTAACACTTGCTTGGTGGCAGATTTAGATAAGATGGTGGTAGCTAGCCAGGTGGATATTTAAAATGCCCTACCACCAACCAATATCATAACAACTATCATGGAATAAAGCGTTAATTGTGGCATTTGACGGTCGAGTTTGTAGCCTATTCCACGTAATTACATAAATAAAGAAAACTTGGAAAAAATATGAGTTCCAAATAAATTTCGCATGATACGAACCCCAAGAATCACGCCAGTCGCATATCAAATTTTACTTTTATGCACGTCGGGTTCGTACTTGACCTCAATCACACCTGATGTTAAGTGAAGATGAGGTCGAAGGTGGAAGCGTACTGACCCGGAAACCCCAACACATTCAGAGGATTGGCTAACTAATAATAATAATAAATATTTCGGACACTTACACCAATCATCTAGTCCCAAACTAAGCAAAGCTTGTGCTATGGATACTAGATAACGGATAAACATACATAAATATTTATATAAACATCCAAGACTCGGGAATAAATGTTCGTATTCATCATACAAACATTTACCCGTCGCGGGATTCAATCAATCAATCAATCAAGTACACTTTATTGTACAAAAAAATCTACAATGCACTTCATGAATAAAGCTTCAAAAAAATAATAATTGTACAACCAGGCGGTCTTATCGAACCCGCAACCGTTGGTTTCGCTGATAGGGTCACTATCCACTACACCAATCAGTCGTCTAAACTTATCTCTAACAACCGGAACACTACAACACAACAATGCTATTAACACTTGCTTGGTGGCAGATTTAGATAAGATGGTGGTAGCTAGCCAGGCGGACATTTAAAATGTCCTACCACCAATTTCATATCAACTATCATAGAATAAAGCGTTAATTGTGTCATTTGACGGTCGCGTTTGTAGCCTATCCCACATAAAATATGAGTTCCAGATAAATTTCGCATGAAAGGAACCCTAAGAATCACGCCAGTCGCATTTCAAACTCAGGCAAGGCGTGCGTTTTAAAAAAAATAAAATAAACTACATATGCCAATAACTTCTATTTCACTTATCTAATAATATGCCCTATTTTTCACCGGTATATAGTTATAATTGTAATTGCCAACTAGCGCTGGCTGAGGTCTTTCTTTGTTGGTGAAGAAAAGAACTTCAATACAAAAGGTTTTGTAGATCTCCGAGTACAATGTACAAGGAAAGAATGTATTAGGTCGTAAACTTTATGACGGATTACCTAATTATTCAGCAAAATGCTCCACATCACACGAAGGCCACGGAAGCTATCAACAGGATGATTAGCTCATTTGTGGAATGAATGTGTATGGCTGATAATGACTAGCTCGCTGCGCTTGGCGCGATGCCAGCTGTGTAATGTGTTTTATTTGTGCAAAACGTGTATTTAATATTATGTAATAAAGCTTTCGTCACACTGGATGATGTGGAGATAATTCTCCACATTTGGGATTGCGGAAGATTCTCTTTTACGTGCCTCTTTAATCACTTATGAGATTTGTAGACCATTGAGCTCAGGGATAGTGAACAACCTTTAGACGGACGCGGGCACCGATCGGTGCCAAAAAAAAATTTTATACCGACAACACTCGCGGACACCGATCGGTGCCCACGGACACCCGACTTCCAACTCTCAATTGTAATGATTATAGAGTTCCAATTCCTTTGGACTGTGTTTGAATTGGTTCTCTATTAAATTCCGCATCCAATAATGTGTGCCATGTTATGTTAGCTATGATATTTAGTCTGTATTTGCGAAATTAATTTTTTTCTCTATGGGTGGGAGTATAGGCATAGAATTCCAACTACTGTTTTTTATTAGAACGGGCTTAGAAACCTGCCATAGAGCTTCCAATTCTCATAACAATTTATTGAATTACCCGTTTCTTAAGAAAAACATGAAAAAAATCTGTACTTTCCGTAAAAATACCAATTATATCGTGGATATAGGGATACCTACATATTACAACTCGTACCATTTTTCTGATTTTTTGTATTATAGCTGTAGTGGTGTTCATTCATTATATCCATAGATAATATATTCCCGTAGCTATTGCTTTTCACAGATTACAAATACACCCAGTAGAAGAGTATCTATAAACGTTTTTAACACCGCAGGTATTTTCGCAAATATGACAGGCGTGCCGAGATACTTGATCCTTAGAATTTTTGCGTGGGAACGGGCGACAGAGAGGTTAAGGGCGAAATATAGCGAATCGTTTATACTAAATTGTATTTGTAAATAACTGAACGGAGAGAATATAGCTGCAACTAAGAACATGCATACTTACTTTATTACCCGACTGCCCAAGGAAGGAGGGTAATGTTTTTCGAGTGTATGTATCTATCTATCTATGCACAGCACATACACACAGCGCCATCTAGTTCCACACTAAGCAACCAGGTCGTCTTATAACAAACATTTGGGCGCATTATGTCCAATTCTTAAATTTCAGAGCACTCCCCTTGACGTTAAGCTGAGTATTCTCGGAGTGAACATCTCTAGTAACGATCAATTCCGCGGTTATCTGGAGGATAAGGCCAAGTTGGCCTCCAAAAAGTTAGGTGTCCTCAGTAGAGCGGCTCGTTACTTCACGCCGGCTCACCGCCTCCAACTTTATAAGGCGCAAGTTCGGCCGCACGTGGAGTATTGTTCTCACCTATGGGCTGGGGCACCTCACTACCAGCTTCTTCCTTTTGACCGCGTTCAACGTCGCGCAGTCCGAATTGTCGGCCAAGAGAGTCTCACTGACCGACTGGATCCCCTGGCGTTGCGAAGAGACGTCGCGTCCCTCTGCATTCTCTATCGCATATTTCATGGGGAGTGTTCTGAAGAACTGTTCGAGCTAATACCCGCTGCTCAATTTAACCGATACACTTCTCGCCGAAAATTAAATTTCCATCCACATCACCTGGATGAGTGGAAGTCTACCACTGTACGTTTCTCAAGAAACTTCTTACCACGTACGACCACCCTGTGGAACGGACTTCCGGCAGCGGTATTCCCGAACGAGTACGACATTGGAACCTTCAAGAAACGAGCCTACACCTTCCTCAAAGGCCGGCAACGCATCTGTGACCCTTTTGGTGTTGCGGGTGTCCATGGGCGGCGGTGATTGCTTTCCATCAGGTGACCCGCATGAAAGTTTGCCGCCCTCTCATATAAAAAAAAAAAAAAATTCGCAAAATATCCAACTATCCAACTCTTAATGGGTCCAATTCGCAATTATTCCAGTTCGCAATTGGTCCAGTTCGAAAATAGGGGGGTGCATGGTTACGAGAGGCGTTTCTGACGACCCCCACCGTGAGATTGGGTAAGTAAGATTCGATAAGAACTGTAGACATCCTAACTTTTGCATTTAGAATATTAGTTAGTTGCTGTCCGGGCTGTTTGGAAATAATCTCGAAATACCCATTACTTAATACGACCTAATATCTAAAAGACCTTTTCTCATAAGGGTTTAAAACCCGAATGGACAGATTACTACCAGAAAGAGCTGTTCTCAATTTATACTATTGTCAATACGACTCAATTTCAAATGGACCGCAGATTATATTTGACGCAATTGTGTGTTACCGACGTAAAACTTACCGCCCCGTTTCAGTGTGACGTCATCGCTATACGACGTGATTTTGCATCGTATCGCTCCGGTTTCAGTGTAGCGAAGCCTTACAAGATGTAAATAGAACAGTAGTAGCTTATTTTCATTGTGGTAGTAGACAGGAAGGTCTTTTATGTTGGTGCTATGTGATTGATGATGATGTATGACTGAAGTGATGAACGGGTATGTAAGTAAACAGATGGTAGGCCTGATGTATACACAAATTCGAAAAATTAACGATTTCAGCAGTGGTCATTTTTTATTTTTATTTTGGGCACTTACACCAATCGTCCAGTCCCAAACTAAGCAAATGCTATGGATGCTATGGATACTAGATAACGGATAAACATACATAAATATTTATATAAACATCCATGACTCGGGAATTTAATCATACAAACATTTACGTCTCGCGGGATTCGAACCCGCAACCGTTGGTTTCGCTGACAGGGTCACTATCCACTACACCAAGCGGTCGTCAAATCATTACTCCACCGACAATAGCATAGCTCTCAAATTGAAGAGCATGACTATTATGT
Source organism: Oegoconia quadripuncta (assembly GCA_949316235.1). Classification (NCBI taxonomy): domain Eukaryota; kingdom Metazoa; phylum Arthropoda; class Insecta; order Lepidoptera; family Autostichidae; genus Oegoconia; species Oegoconia quadripuncta. The sequence goes on from OX438749.1 coordinate 30,273,720, forward strand.
CATATATCTTTTATTACGGTCACCTGTCAAAATGAGCGATATCTAGCCGTCATATTTTTTTATTTTTTTTATACACAACGGGTTAGCATTTGGCCTCAATCACACCTGATGTTAAGCATATTTAATATAGCAGCGTATTGACAGATATTCGCGACAAAACGTGTGATAAAATCGCGCGTGATCATGCTATCCTTGCTGAGTTGATTACATATAGTATACATAACGTCACGACCCTTATCCCAAATGGGGTGGTCAGATATATTCCAAATAAGCGTTTGGATGTTCCAAATATTATTTGAAATGATTACAGTTGAAATAATCCTGGTTTGGTAACGTCACTTTTGGTATAAAATAATCAATAGTAAGTTTATTACCGCTTAGAACTCGAAAAATTACTTGACGTGATATCTCGACATGGCCGACACGATTTCCCGTAGTCGGCTATGGCAGTCTTTAGCGTTCAATATCCGCGATAAAATTTTTCTATGCAGGCGAAACCGGCGAAAAGCTAGTATAAACTAATTGTCAACGAACATCATCTTGGGTTTCAAAGCCCATTAGTTCCCAAAGAGTCTCCGTCTCAATGTCATTGACCTCCATACCTAAATCATTGATATAAATATACAAACCGCGCAAACATACTTATTCTTATGACACAACTGTGAACAGTCGTTAGACCGTTGTAATAAGGTGTAGAATTGCTATGAAATTTGTTTTGGCAGCTTCAATATTCGTTTACTAACATGACTCAATTGAGTATGACGATATACCCGTTTGGAAAGTAAGAATATTGTATTTACTGAATTCTTGTAACTATAGTTTTAAGAGGGTTTATTCTGTCCAGTGGCGCTCTCATTGGATAAATTAAGATTTATTTTTATATACAGAATAAATCAAAAAATCGCTGTGACCTGCACTCGGGAAGCCTAAAAGATAAGCCTTGACGACCTGTTTGTTGTAGTGGTTAGAAACTCTGCTGCTATACCAAAAGGTCGCAGGTTCGAATCCCGCTAGGGGCATATGTTTGTATGATGAATACAGACATGTGTTCCCGAGTTATGGATGTTTTTCATTTATATATGTATTTATTTACAAACAAAAATGTATTTGTGTCGTTTATCAACCATCTGGTATCCATAACTCAAGCCTAGATACTTACTGTGGACCTAGATGACGCTGTGTGTATGTGTAAAGATATTTTATTTTTTTATTTATAGTATCAAAGTCAACAAATTACAAGAAAAATTGTTATTACATGGCAATACAAATTTATAATAACTTGGCCTCTACAACAATTTAAAAAAAGATTTACATAAATGGCTTCAAACTCACAATTTTTATCATTTTAACGATTTTTTTTAAATTTTAAATAAGCGATTAATCAATGCATTATCCTATGATTGTTGCTAGTGTTTAAAAGATTTGCATGCTGTGTTATAAAGCTGAATGTGAAGAACTATAATATTTTTTAATCTGTCAACTATGTACGTAAGTACCCCATTTAATGCGAATAAATTGCTTAGTGTGGAACTAGGTAGCGCTGTGTGTATGTGCAAAGATATTTATATATTTTATAAATAGCTTCGAGAATTATAAATGATTGGTAATTATTATTATGATGGTTGGATAGTGTTGGTAGGGGAAGACCACTGCGAACGCACCATGATCGAATCGGGGACGTCTTAAAGAAAGGCCAAGTCAAGAGTAGGTACCCTAAACCGACGAGCATGTATGAACAACCTTATGAGAGTGAATGAAGCAGAAGAGGTGTGTTAGGATCGTAGCACGTGGAAGTTCAAGAAACGAGCCTACACCTTCCTCAAAGGCCGGCAACGCATCTGTGACACTTTTGGTGTTGCGGGTGTCCATGGGCGGCGGTGATTACTTTCCATCAGGTGACCCGCATGCTCGTTTGCCGCTCTCTTATATAAAAAAAAAAAAAAAAAAAAAAAAAAAAAAGTCTGTGACTCTGCCTACCTTTACGGGAAACAGGCGCGATTTTATGTATTTATGTATCAACCATCTGGTATCAATAATTTATTTATTTATTTATTTTATTTATTTACATAGAATCAACAGCATTATTACAAATTCTTATACAGAAAACTAACACCAAACTTATGCCAATTAAAGATTCTTATTATGTTACTAACAATGGTTACCCTTAAAATTGAATGGGTAATGTTTTAATTAAATTACAATAAAAATGGTACTATTACATTATTAATTAATAATATTATTATATAAATATCAATAAAAACAGATCAAATCCTCAAGTGATATACTAGTCGTTACGTTAATATGTCCAAATTACATAGTATTGAAAGTGAAATTAAAGAAACCAAACAATCATATCATAAGCCAAATGAAAATGTCAAAATTATAGATCTATAAATATGTACAAAATATGTGCGTTGTGAGTGTCTGTGCGTGTAAGATAATACATGCTTAGTGTGGGGACTAGATTAGACTAGACGCTTTTATAATAAGGTTCCGGTAGACATTCAAAATTTGCCTTTAAATAGCTTTAAAACAACCATTAAACAGATATAATAGAAACACTCTTGTCTGCTCTTGTTTTAGTTTGCCAATCTTGTGCAGCTATAACTACTAGATTGATGTATGATAGGTTATGTCTCTGAATGTATGGATGGTTAAATCGTTCTCTTGTAAATATTACATTGTTCATACCATTATCACCTTCGAAATTTGCTCCACTACATCCGTGCACCTCATCCTTTCACCTTCTTCATTGTTCAACTGTATTTTAAGTCTCTTTTATATACTTTTGTATAATTTTTTTTTTTTTTTTTTTTTTTGAAAATATAATGACGTTGTTTTGTTCGGCCGTCTGAGTTCGAAATAGGAATTTGAATTTAAATATAGAGAAACGAAAAGGAAAAAGAACAAAAAGATTACTAACTAAAATCACCAACGAGACGCAATACCGTCACGTTACAAGATAATACAAGCTTAGTGTGGGGACTAGATTAGACTAGACCCTTTTATAATAAGGTTCCGGTAGACATTCAAAATTTGCCTTTAAATAGCTTTAAAACAACCATTAAACAGATATTATAAAATTTCCGACTATCTGGATGATAAGAATGCGTGGACATGAACCGATCGGCAATATTCAGTATATTGTATTCTTATTTTCCTTTGTCGAATCATAAATTTAACAATTATTGCAAAATGTATTTGTATTGACTTATTTAAAAAGAGCAACCCCTGAGTTTCTTGCTCGTTCTTCTCTGGGGAGACTGCCTAGTGAATGAGCGATAACTGTATGTCATGACGATTTCAAATGTTATTCTTGTAACTTACGAAAAAAAACATATTTGATTTGAGATGGCGCTGTGTGTATGTCCTAGGATATTTATTTACTCTGAAGCCCTCGCTCTGCAGTCCGCGCCCAAGTGATCATCATAAAAGTATATGACATACTCATATCCATTTTTGTCCATTCGACAATAATTATCTGCCAATTGATGGCTAATATGCTCAGTCTTGGCACCTTCTCTCTCTACGTATGACGTGGTATGGTCTGGGAAAAAAGGAAACGATTAGAGTTAACGAGGTGAAATTACGTCACATATACATACATACATATATATTTTAATGTTTACGTTAAATATAATAATTACCAACTATAAAATACTATTAGTGCAAACCTCACCTACTGGTAGCTTGTATCTTTACCCTAGGGTTTGCCTGGAAGAGATCGTTGTTACCGATAAGGCCGCCATTTTGTGCGATTAATGATTTACGCTGTATTCTTCATGTAGCTTTTGTTAATTGTGCAATAAAGAGTATTTGATTGATTGATTGATTTATTGATACATGCTGTTATAGTGTCATCATTTTTCCTGCCCTTATCCCACTCTATGTCGGCACAACATGTCTTCCACTCTCCTCTATCAGCCGTCATCTCCGTACTCACCCCTTTCACATACATATCATTCCTTACGCAGTCTACCCACACCTTCTTCGGTCTTCCTCTACCTATGTATCCCTCCATATTCATACTTAACACTCGTCTCGTTACGTGCTTTTCATCTCTCCTCATAATGTGCCCAAACCATGCTAACCTATTAATCCTCAACTTTTCTGTTATTAGTGTCACTTATCTTCCTCTGTTGTGTTCATCCCTGATCTCATCCATTCTATCCACACCACACATCCATCTTAGCATTCTCATCTCTGCCACATGCATTCTACTTTCATCCATCTCTTTCATTGCCCAACATACAGATCCATACATGGTGTAGCTGTTATTGTATGATGTCAAAATATATATTTTTTATTTTATTTTATTGATAATACAGAATCAACAGCATCATTATAAAAAATATTACACAAAATTTACAAGCTACAGTCATGCCAATTACAAATTCTCATTTTTCATTACAATTCTCTTAAAAAAATAATTAGTTGGAAAGTCAGTATTAAATAATAATCATTATACAATCTAGAGGTAAATAGTGAATAGTGAGACAAACTAAGTAATAATAAATAATTTTGTCAATAAGTAATATTACAAATAAAAAATTGATCAAACAATGTCAAATAATCGTCGTATGTATGAAATTTCGCAGTGTCGTGTTTTGTTTATGAAGTCGGCTGTTTTTCCAATTTCTGGGCGGTCCAATTTTTTTCCCTGATGGTACAGTCATAGTGAGTACTGACTACTGCATCACCCGTGACGATACGTTATTCTCGGAGATTCGGCAATGATCTCGCAATACCTCGAGCACATCCGAGTTTGTTTTGGATCAGTGTTGTTGTGTACTTTGTGGAGTGCTCCATTATTTGCGTTATTTGTGTTTTTTCTTTGTTTGTTTGTTGTTTGAGAGGGGTCTTTCTTAGACGACATACTTATTTGCACAAAACAAAAAACTTTGTGATTTGTAGTATCTAAGGTTTATTTCTTCAACAACTATTTTACCCGGTGAATTTTGAGCCTTTTTGCCGGTAATGGTCTTGGAAAGCTAAAACGTTAAAAAGCTTTAATGTATTTAGACCCTTACCTATGAAATTGACGTTTTGTATGAAGAATTTCATTAAGACTCTTTTCTCCATACAAACATTTTTGTTTTTTTTTTTTGGGAACGGCAAATCCAAGTTTAACTAAACTTTGTGTGTATTATCGGATAACATTAAGTTAAGTATAGGCAGCGTTAATTTTTAAAAGTAACCGCTTTATAAAAGCTTCAGCGAATCTAAGAAATGATTATGGGAAGCACATGAAAAGAGCTGTTCAAATTTTTTTTATTGTGTGATTTAGCCCAGAAATTAAAAAATATTTCATGTGAAACCTTGAAATAATCTTCCATTTTCCAAATAAAAAACAAATTTGGATATAGCTTTGAAAATCGCAGGAATTGGTACATATGATTAACGAAGAATAAAAACTCCAATTTCATAGGTAAAGACCCAATATATAGTTTTAAAGTGAAATAATCACATGGATACAATTAAAGTTGTCGGCGAATTTGTGAGGGAGAAATCTCCTTTCTCGGTGAGTGTTAGGGCCGTATTAATAAATCGATCTTGAGATTGAGATGGCGTCACAGTCTCGATATTGTTTTAATATGCAACAGATTCTAAAGCGTCAACTTAAGGTCAGCTCAATCTTGAGAAAGGTTTATTTAGGTCTTGGAGATATTTCAAATAAGCGTCTGGGTGTTCCGTGCTGGAATCAACATACATACATGAAATCACGCATGTTTCCCGTAGCGGTAGGCAGAGACCACAGATTTCCACTTGCTACGATCCTGACACACCTCTTTTGCTTCATTCACTCTCATAAGGTTGTTAATACATGCTCGTCGGTTTCACCGAGGGTAAATATCACGAGTCAATAAACTATTTTTAGGAAATATAAAGTAGCTAAGGATTAATTTTTTAGTTGAAAATGTTTTTTATAGTAATGAAGTTCACAGTGATTGATAACTTTAATTTAATATTGTATGCTTTATAAATAACTAAATTATATAATAAGTAATACCTATACTTAACGTGACCATTTCATTTTACCCTCGAAGCGGGACATCAGATTTTTATGTAACGGTGTCAAACAAAATTGTCAGAATGGCGACGATTCCTCATTACCTAAGTACACCTGTAACAGTGGCGAATTGTACTCGTGAGTTCGTCCATAAAAGCGAACTTTAAATAATTTTTGGACGACATCAAAATGTTTGGTCTAGTTTTTAGAAAATAATGAAATTATGACACTTCTTTGTATGTCCTTCATTTTCTAATTGTAATAAAATTCGCTATAATTCAGGTTATTGGCTCTTTGAGTACTTTCACCAAACGAGCTTCAGTGCGAACATTTTTAGTGTTTCAGTATTTTTATCGGGGACAATCACATAAAACCAGGACTGTCCCGTTCAAAACGGGACACGTTACCTATACTATACGTAAATCAAGCTACAGAATTGTTAGAACACATTTTTATTTGATTACAAACAATCAGGATCTGAATGTTCCCCAAAAAAATTGCTTATTTTTACTGGTGGTCAACTTTTTTTTTTTTTTTTTTTTTATGATTGACTGGATACGCGTTTGACCACAATCTCACCTGATGGAAAGTGACGATGTGGTCGGAGATGAAGCACGCGATCTCAGTAAATGCCTATTCACTCTGCTCTTGAAGATCCCATATTTTTTTGTTATGTCGTCATCCAATCGAATCAGTTTGTAGGTTTAGAGATCAGTGTTGTTTCGACCGAAACGTTTCGACTCGGCAACAGAGAATTTACCCAAAAATAGGAAATCAAGCTTACTCAATAACTATTAACAAAATTAAAAGTTACGCCCAGCGGAATCGATTGCTACCGATTCGTCATTGCGTTGAATCATAATCGAGTTGCGAATCGATTGGGCCTATATTCGGATAGACAATGGGACAATGGCGGGTCAGCGGTGGGTGACCCGGTTCAGCGGGTTTGTTTATTGAATTGCCTATATTTATAGATTTAAGACAATTTTTAGGAATAGATAATTAGCCCAATTGACATGGATTTTCTTTGTATAGCCTGACAATAATTTCTAGTGTATACTGGTATATCCAAACACTAGCTTTCTTCCCGCGGCTTCGCCTACGTGGTATAAGTTTATTGCGGATATGTCTCACTACCGCGGGAACTACTCACTTTATCCGGGTATTTTAATCCGGGGTATATCCCAAATTTCAACAAAATCCATTCATTCATTTGACGAACATTTGCCTTTTTGTGCGATTAATGATGCACCCTGTATTCTTCATGTAGCTTTTGTTAATTGTGCAATAAAGAGTATTTGATTGATTGATTGATTGATTGAACATTTGTGGGTGCTACTGTGGCCAAGTGCCACTGCGGAAAATTTCATCGACCTATTGTGCTCGATTTTGAGCTAATTTTTTTGAAATAATAATAATAGAATCGTTTATTTGACGACCTACACCAACCACTACACCAAGTGGTTAGAAACTCTGACCACTAAACCGAAAGGTCGCGGGTTCGAGTTATGGATGTTTTCATTTATAATAAGTATTTATTTACAAAAAAAAAAAGTATTTATGTAGTATATCAACCATCTGGTATCCACAACACAAGCCTATAGTTGCTTAAAATGGAACTAGATGGCATTGTGTACATGTCCAAGGATGTTTATATTATATTTATTTATATTATATTCGTTTTTCCGTGATTGAGAGTGTATGTTACACACAAACAAACATCCAATAGATAAATATAAAGAGACTTGTTCTGACTGTCGGATACATCAAAACAGCCTAAAACTACTGAACGTAGAAACATGAAATTTTGACAGTAGGTTATATGATAAGGGCACCAATTAAGAAAGATTTTTCGAAATTCAACACTAAGGGGATGAAATAGGGGGGATGGATTATATGAAACTTTTCAAAACTAAGAACAGTGCCGCACACACTTCTTTTTCTTTTCGTGTCAGGTAACATCTAAATTTTCTTTTAAGAAGCGAATTAAAGCACATCTGCTAGAAATAAAAAAGATGAATATTCCGAAAGCAATATTGCAACATTTCGAGTAGCTTAGCGGTACCTGCTCACAGACATCTTGATTCGTTCGCGTTGTGGGTATTTAGTTAATTTTATTATTTTAAACGAGTATCATTATGATCCATACAATTGCTATACACCACCGTACAACATGATCTTTATAGAATACACACTTATGGTTGTTATTGAAAATGTTTGCACTAGTACCCTACCCTCGCTTTCTCTCGCAGGGCACTAGCTGAAAATCAGTGTCTTACCGCTATAGGTGAGGATCCACACTGAGCGATGGCCCATTTGTGATACAGATACACATACAGCTCTATTATAAGTTGTAACAGTTGTACTTAATTTTAGTTTTTATTTTTATTATTGTGAAATAAGGCTACATTTCATAAGAATAACACCAAGCAGAATGATTGTTGCGTCGAATATTTTTGTATGTGTTTCTGTACTATGCAAATAAACGCTTTATCTATATTAATAAATAAATATTTTGGACACTTACACCGATCATCTAGTCTCAAACTAAGCAAAGTCTGGTAAAAAGTATGATAACACACTCGTATTCAAACGCACACATTCAATTATCTTCTTGTTAGAAATGACAGTGTACCATGCTCAACATTACGCTCTTCCACTTCCAGCTGGACACATGGTTCGGAAGGCCGAAGAAGACGGGCGGGGGCGTGGAGCGCGGCTACGACACCGTGCCCCGCGCCGAACCGAAGGCGGAGGAGGACGAGCCCTCGGCCGCCGCGGAGTATACCAGGAAGATTGACGCCCTGGACGACAGCCAGCTGCAGAGGCGGTTCGAGGAGATGCTGGTGAGTTGGTCACGGGATAATCCTCTAGTAGTTATGCTAGCCTGGTAGCCTAGCGTTGTTCCGTCGCTGCGAAGTACACAAGTACGAGACGGCAAGTTGCAGAGGCGCTTGGAGGAGATGTTGGATAGTTCGCCGTAGCGCGACCCTCTGGTGGTTATTCTAACCTGGTATCTGCAGTCCGATGCGTATCCGTTTGGATAGATAAGCCCTTAGATTCATCTATTAGTATGTGTGATCGCAAGGCTCTATGTCGTCGGAAGGTGCCTTGCAGAATAGTTACATTGGGCGAAGTTGACTCTCGCTCCGTTCTGCTAGCCTGGTACTTATGGATTAGTTTTGTATCTAAAAGTATCAATAGTGTTCATAGAGACCAGTAGGCATCATGCAGAAAGATAATGTAATTCCGTATTGCTCATGCTAGCCTGGTACCGATTCAAATTAATCTGGGGTGTAACATTCACAGTTAGTTATGGCGTTTCCAACTGTATACGTGGCGTGTTTCTCTAAAACTACAATACGTTTTGTTTTTGATTTCAGACTGACATGAACCTGAGTGAAGAGAAGAAAGCTCCGCTCAGGAAATACTCCAGAGATCAAAAGAAGAAGATGCTCGTGGCTTACAGATTTGTCAATGCACAGGTTTGTGTTCTTATTGCTAATTCATATTATAATTCTATCTATGGAGCCACTTCACAACCTGTAAAAAACCGAATGGCCTTAAGAGGGCTTAATCCGTTCAGTGGCACCCTCATTGGATAAATTAAAATTTATTTTTAAATACAACCTACACCAAAAAAAATGCGATTAACAGGATGCCATAAGTGATTATGTTATGAAAATAGCTGAAGTAAATCAGCCTCGCGGTGTCCACGTCGGTTAAATAACGGATTATTTAATAGCAATCACAAAAAACTAAGACGTTTCGACAACCTTGGACCCTATTGGATAAATAATAATATGTTATACAAAGTTAAAACAACTGTTCATAAACAGCCCTTAGCGTTGAGTAAAACACGCACGTGATCGCCCGACATCGCTGCGACAGACAACGTAGTATATACTCTCCGCTGACAGCGTAAGGTACGCTTTACCGCGCATAAATGATCGTAAAAAAATTTATAGGTAATTATAGCGTTAGGTATCCATCTTTTACTATGGAGTGAATTATCAGTTAAATAAATAAATAAATGAAAGGTATTTATTCACCACAAAGTTAATTTAACAGGTAATTAATTGATAATAAATTAGGTCAAACTGTGATGAAAAGGTAGGGACTCAGCAGATTTGTTGATTTTCGTTCCCCCCCCCCCCCCAACTAGAGTAGTTGCTGTCACCAAGGAATTAATTACTATTACTCTGTGAATAAATTTAAACATTAACTAAAAGTAAACAAAAAACAAAAATCTATATCTAAAATCAACTCAAAAACAACTGCAAGAGATAAACCATAAAAAAACTAGACACGAGAAGGTATCATATAGGTAGGTATTTGGTAAATTTTCAATACTTATGTTTACTATTTTAACAAAATCATATCCGAATCCTACTTGTACATGTTCAGTAGGAACTATTAGTTAATCTGCCAAAGGGTTAGCCATTTTGTTGTTACATCTCAAAAAGTAAAACTTTTTACAGGATGGCCGCTCTAAATTCGAGAAGCCAACGGATTACGTATCCTACCTCAACCAACCGGAGTTGTCCGTGGGGAAGCTCCACGGGTGCCTGGAGAACCTCCGGATAGCGCTCACCAACAATCCGCTCAAATGGATCGAGGACTTCGGGACTAAAGGCATAGAGAGCCTGCTGACTACGCTCAACGTGTGTTATACCAAGTAGGTTGTCGTTCGTCTTTGTACCTTTTTCTTCCGCTGGGAATTGTGTTACGCAGACTGTTAAATCAAATCAAAAATGTTTTATATCGTAAGTTATAAGAATAACATTTGAAATCGTCATGACATACAGTTATCGCTCATTCACTAGGCAGTCTCCCCAGAGAAGAACGAGCAAGAAACTCCGGGGTTGCTCTTTTTAAATAAGTCAATACAAATTGAAATAATTGTAAAATTTATCATGCGACAAAGAAAAAAATAATAAAATACTAGATATTGCCGAGCGGTTCATGTTCATGCATTCTTATCATCCAGATAGTCAGAAATTTTATAATAGCATTATGTGGGACTTCCCTCCCCTTATATATATATACTCACTAAAACCCCGCGGCGACCTTCCTCGGATCTGGGTTCGCATAAGCGGCTTCCAGGTCCCGACCCGCTTTGCCCCCCTGTAGGGGGCCCGTTCCGAGAAGGCCAAGGGTATCGCTAGAATGTCATTGCATACATTTTATGCTAAGATATCCAACATGGCGCCTTCATACAAAATGTCATCCTGCTACCAAGCATTTCTGTTTTTATTAGGCTAGGGACCACTAGAGGTCGCGGGTTCGAATCTCGCTTGTTTGTATGATGAATATGTATACCCGGGTGATGGATGTTGTCATTTACATGTATATATTTACAAAAAGGCAGATATTTGTGTAGTTTAACAACCATCTGGCATCCGTAATATAAGCCTACTTGCTTATTATGGAAGTAGATGGGCTTGTACGTATGTCCAACAAGTATTTTTGAAGTAGTAGTAATATTTTTACTTTCCTTTTTATTTACAGTGGGGTTATTTGATTTTTAATCGACGACCGGTTGGTGTAGTGGATAGTGACCCTGTCAGCGAAACCAATGGTTGCGGGTTCGAATCCCGCGAGGGGTAAATGTTTGTGTGATGAATACGAACATTTATTCCCGAGTCACGGATGTTTATATAAATATTTATGTATGTTCATCCGTTATCTAGTATCCATTGCACAAGGTTTGCTTAGTTTGGGACTAGATGATTGGTGTAAGTGTCCGAAATATTTATTTATTTATAATTATTATTATTGTCTTTAATTCAATTAACTGTCTTTTATTTCACGCTATCAGTGGGTATGGATTCTATCGGTAAGTAATACATAAATAACTTCGACCTTTATTCCAAATGGGGTGGTCAATATTACCCAAACACAAGCATAAAAGTTTAATACTTGAAACAACATCCACGATTCACCTTTCGAAATATTCATAAATTCACACGTGACACATTCTATAAATCACACGGCATATATAAGGTCTAACAAAATTAACCGGACAAACTTTGCAGAGTGTATGTATAAGATGTACCTATTACGAAAAAAATAAAAAATTAACAGATTTTATTCAAAAAATTAAAAGACATCCGCATTTTTGGGCCAGTGTTTTGTCACCTAATAAAAGGTACACCTAAAAAAAGCCGGTACTAAAGACTATCAACTTAGCTATTCAAAAGAATTTTTGGAACCTTAGTATAGTTATAAGAAATATTTGAAAATATCGCTCTCAGAAAACATTTTGGCTCACAAACTATACAAAAACTAAATTCTTTCCAAAAAAAAAAAAAAAAATAGACAAGTGACAACTGACAACTGACATTTTTGACTGTGAGGTTATAATTTAAGTAGGGATAACCATGGACGTAACAATCAAACTGTTACGTCCATGAAGATAACAGCAACAGCGAGCGAGCGACGGACGACTCTGAAAAGAAAAAACAATTTTTCTTTGGCCTAGCATCTTGTTTCCATGCGTGAGAATGCATGTGGTTAATGTTGCCAGTATATAATTTCAAAGTTCCCCAAACCATATGGTTTGGGGAACTTTGAAGGTTTGAAATATTTCAAACCTCTTTTGTTCTTTTCTAAAGTCCTTTAAAAATATATGTGTTAGGTTTTTAGCACGTCTGATACTAAGAGTTTAAGACTATATTTATTAATTGAAGTGACAACAAACTGGCCCAAAGATGTTTGGATCTGTGCTGTTGTCCTTTAAAAATGTAAATTTTGTGAGTTGGACTTTAATGGCCGCGCGCTCTAAGTACTTTGCCAGAACACAAACATGTGCCGCGGTTTGTAGTTTCCTGTATAAAAGTTTCTTTGTTTATAACTAAACTATAATTTAGGGGCAACATGGGCGAGGTAAACTATTCCTGACTGGATCTTATCTTGCCTTCAGCGACTCCCGGTACGACCGAGTCCAGTACGAGTGCATCCGCTGTATCTCGGCGATCTTGAACAATACCGTTGGTATTCGGTTCATGTTCGACTGCCGTGAGGCTCTGCCTGTGTTGGCGAGGAGTCTCGACGCGAGGAAGCCGCACATCGCACTAGAGGCTGCCAAGGTATGGGCAATAGCGGACTAAGGCCCGTATTAATAAACCAATTCTAAAGATTGAGATGACCTTAAGTTGACGCTTGAAAATGTGTTACACATTAACCTCTGTGTCCTCTCTTTCCTTTTTATTATTCCGCGGGTCAAGTATCTCGGCGCGCCTGTCAAATTTTCGAAAATACCTGCGGTGTTAAAAACGTTTATAGATACTCTTCTACTGGGTGTATTTGTAATCTGTGAAAAGCTATAGCTACGGGAATATATTATCTATGGATATAATGAATGAACACTACTACAGCTATAATACAAAAAATCAGAAAAATGTTACGAGTTGTAATATGTAGGTATACCTATATCCACGATATAATTGGTATTTTTACGGAAAGTACAGATTTATTTCATGTTTTTCTTAAAAAAACGGGTAATTCAATAAATTGTTATGACAATTGGAAGCTCTATGGCCAGGTTCCTAAGCCTGTTCTAATAAAAAACAGTAGTTGGAATTCTATGCCTATACTCCCACCCGAAGAGAATAAAAATATTTTCGCAAATACAGACTAAATATCATAGCTAACATGACATGGCGCACATTATTGGATGCGGAATTTAATAGAGAACAAGTTCAAACACAGTCCAAAGGAATTGGAACTCTATAATCATTACAATTGAGAGTTGAAAGTCGGGTGTACCGCCGACACCGATCGGTGTTCGGGAGTGTTGAAGGTATACAAGTATTTTGGACACCGATCGGTGTTCGCGTCCGCCTAAAGGTTAAAACAGTATCAAAAAAATTGTATTGAGACGCGATCTCAATCTCAAGATCGATTCATTAATACGGCTCTTAGTGTTTCAGAGGCATTAAGTACAGAGGATATTTAGGGTATGTTGCTTGCTTTTGAAAGGTAGACATTAGAAAATGAAACAAGGTTTGTCGTGGTCAATTGCGTATTGTTTCAAAGGAACGATCGCGCCACAAAGAAACGACAGTCAGTAATCAAAAAGATTTATTTTATTGGATAAAATATATATCTGTTTCGCATGATTCATTAGATTATTTATACACTTCGATCAAATAATAAGTATGGACCGGCCCTAGCGAACAGTCGTTTTGAAGCTTACAAATTAAGTGAGCTCACTCAGTAATATGATCTGTCGTAATATATGGATCGGAGTGTTGGGCAATAAAGAAGACGGATGAAAGGAAAGTGCATGCAGCAGAGATGAGAATGTTGAGATGGATGAGTGGAGTGACGAGGATGGATAAAATAAGGATTGGTATGTTAGAGGGAGTTTTAAAGTGGCACCCGTGACAGAAATGTTTATTTAATTATTTACCAAGTTTAAAACAATCATTACAGATTACTCTAATGCGATAGTTAACTAATGACAATTATGTATACCAACTATATCTACCTATACTAAATAAAATAGTACAAATAACGCGACTTTTTGAAATTCGCTCATACTGCATATGACAATATCTGTCCTGTCTGCTATCTCATTGAGTGTGTATAGTGCTCGTGTCATTGGCCCTTTATTTAAAACATTAGTATTGCCTCTTGGTACTTTAAATAGTCGAGGCATCCTTCTCCTATCTATATGTATACCCATCAGGTACGCACAATTTTAATTGCTGTAGAATTGTCGGATTACAAATTTAAACACGAAATACCTTCCACAAGTACAATGTCATCGCTAGTTCCCTTCTAAACTTCCAGATTATTATATCCCGTCATCCCGAGAACAAATAAGGTGGGATACATCAAGGGGATAAAACGGATATACTCCGTACAATTTTAGGTATAAATATCTGGTAAATTTATTTTGTATGTTTTCCAACATTATCACATATGTTGAAAGGAAATCGTTTGGCTTGGTATGAACATGTTATGAGGAGGGATGAAACGCATGTTACTAAGAGTGTGATGAATATGGATGTCGATGGTTGGAAAGGAAGGGGAAGACCACGGAAAAGATGGATGGATTGTGTGAAGGTTGATATGAACGACAAGGGTGTGAATGACGAGGTAACGTCTGACAGAGGAGAATGGAAGAAAAAGACGTACTGCGCCGACCCCAAATAAATTGGGTCCAGGGAGATGGTGATGTTCATATATATGTCGCATTATTCATGTTTTTGTGCAATATAGATACCATTGTTTCTGCCACGTACAAATGATACCGTGACATTATCCAGGTGCTAGCGGCGATATGCCTAATCCCCGGGGGCCACGAGAAGGTGCTGGAGGCGGTGACAATGGCCGGAGAGTCGAACAGGAAACCTCGGCTGCTGCCCATCGTCGAAGGTCTGGAGGTGAAGGCGCCGGAGAGCTTGAAGGTAACAGACATTAAACCAATTGCTTATCAAGAATTCCTGCTGTGGGGTGGTATAGGGTATCCAACTACATAATTCTGAGGAGGTAACGGCTCATGATCTTATGGGCGTCATCATCATTGACCTTGAGCAACCGGTTGGCCTGCTCCAGCGACTTCCTGCGACCTTTATCAGGTCGTCTGCCCATCTTGTGAGTGGACTTCCTACGCTGCGCTTGCCGCTGCGTGGTCTCCACTCGAGAACATTAATGCCCTACCGACCATCATTTCTTCTGGGGGTCACGGGAAGATAATTAATGCCCAAGCGACTTCTAAAGATTCCTTGAGGCCGCGAGGTTTGGTCTACTCGAACGCTTCCTTGTCATGCTTGATCTCTTGTAATTACGAAAGCGTGGTGGAGGCGGTGACCATGGCCGGCTAGTTGGACAGGAAGCCGCTGCTGTCTGTTGTCGAAGGTCTGCAGTCAGAAACTCAATTGCTTTGGGAATTGTTATCATTTATGACGTCAATACACTATCCGTCCATGTCATTTTGTAACACAATGACCAAGACACCGTGCATTGCTGTATCGCTATAGCTTTGAGATAAGCGGAGCCCCTGGAAGGAAAGGAGCTGGACGGGTCATAGGTAATCCGTTCACGAAAATATACAGTGTATTCAATGGCTGCCTTTTCTTGCAGTCGCATCTCGAGCTTAATCAAACTGGCGGGTGAGGCGGGTTTTTAATAATTTTTGTAATCAAATCACTGATTTCGTTTTATTTATACAAATATTAAGTTTCAGAAAGTTTCTCTTCTCAGTGAAGTACATGTTTAGTACTAGGCTTCCTTCACCCATTGGGCCCCATCTTCACTTAATATCGTGTGTGATTGAGGCCAAGTGCTGACCTGTAGTGCATAAAATATATTACTAATCGATGTCCATACTGGGTATTGCAGACAGGATGCATGCAGCTGATGAACGCTATCATCACTGAGCCTGAGGAGTTGGAGTTCAGGATGCACCTCCGCAGCGAGTTTATGAGGACCGGCCTCTACGACCTCATCGGTGAGTGACACTTTGTAAAACTTAAGACAGCGAATACTGCTGCTGGTATTTAAAATATTACCCACCGTACAGGGTGAATTTGAATTCATTCGTGTAATTCCCATTAAGTGGTAATTCCACTCCTGATGCGAACAACTTTCAAATAGGCACCATAACCGAATTCCTCTGTAAGCGACGGCAGCCGACTGGCAGAAGAGGCCACGTCCGTCATGACGTCATTGCACAATTGAAATCATAGTGCACAGTCGCTGTCGACTCTTTGTGTATGGGACAGTGGGGAAGTGTAAGCTGATTGTGAAACCATGTATCTTGTAAACGAAATTTTTTTATGCACAACGAGATAGCACTTGAGCTCAATAACACTGGTGGTAGATAGCTAGGCTAGGCGGACACTTAAAACGCCTTACCACCAACCAAACGCAGTACTAAACATGTACCCGCTGGGGATCGAAACCGCGACCGTAAACCATATGTTCTTTACATTGAGCCACGGAGGCGACTAAACTGATTTTCATGAGCTGCGAACCATCGTGGCTAAAAGTTTCAACTCTGTTCAGTTTTAGCACTACATTGGCACGGATAAATAAGACAGGCTTCTCTTATTTGCAGAGGAGTTGCGCGTGGGTGCTGAGGGCTCCCGTCAGATCCAGATGAACGTGTTCGACACTCACGCCGCCGCGGATCAAGACGAGTTCCTCGCCAAGTTCGATGACGTCAGGTGATAATAGATACATTTATACAATATGCTTCAAAAGTCGCTTATAGTGCCGACGGTAGTGAAAGTACTGTAACGTTGTATATTTGTAGTTGGATTTTGTTGAAGTTTCGTAGCAATGGCCGCGAAAATTGAATATGTGAAAAGTAAAGAAAAGAAAGAAAGAAAGAAAGACAGTAGCTGTTTTGAGTCGAGGTTATCAAGGAGATTTAGAAGTAGAAATATGTTTTAATTGTACAATAATTCAAGAGATCCGATATAATGTGGATCTCTCTCTTCAGCAGTGGAGGTCCTTTGGTTAATATAAATGATGCCTCAAAAAATGCTACGGTGCAGTATATGTTGCGATGTTTGATTGATTATTTCAATTGACTAACATTACCTATCATCAACGCCAAGCACTAAGTGGTGTTTAATTTATTATTATTATTGTTGAATAAGCAGGCATTTGAAACAAATGGTGAAGTTTATATCAAAGTGTGATGTCTCAGTTTGTCCGAGATATATTTCAATTTGTTTGATGTTGTTTGCTACGACAGTTTTCTCTGGTAGTAAATTATTGTTTAAAGTAATGTAAAAGTTGCGAAAATCACGAAAACAAACTCAATTAAGGACAGAAACGTTTGACTATAATTATAATAGAAACATAAGCGCTCTATTGTATTCGATCATAATGTACTTTTATATATTTCAGAGTGGATTTCAACGACTCAAACGAGTGCTTTGAACTGGTGAAGAACCTGGTGATCGACACACCGGCCGAGCCGTACCTCCTCTCCATACTACAGCACCTGCTCTTCATCAGGGATGACGAGCTCATCAGGTGAGATTGATGACGTGACTTTCATATCTTGTCCGCACTGGACCTGATGAATGAATGCAGTATGACGCCGCAGACCTCGGTATTCAATGTTAATTTCAACTTAATATCACCAGCCGTTTCTGAGATAAATGACCTTGACACACTGACTACAAAGTAATCCTATTTTACCCAACAAAGGCGAAGCCAAACGCGTCTGTATGTATGTTACCACCTACAGCCAAATTGCTCCAGCCGATTTGGACAAATGAGGTGTTGTTACATTCTGACTAGTCCCGAGCGTGTCACAGGGTATATGACGTCAGAATTAATTCAATATGGCGGATGAGTATTATTCTAATGTAGTATAATTTACTGCACAAGAATAAAATATAATGTACATAAAAAATGATAAAATAAAAATAAAGAGAAGCCGGGGCTGTGGTTGTTCGTGCGCTTTTGGGACCCAATGCACATAGGTACATAAAAATATATTTTTTTGGCATGTCGATGTATTTGTCTGTTATAGTTCTGATGGTGTTAAATGAATATGTTTTCTGAAAAATTTTATCTGTGGACACTGTTTGTCAAAGAATTATTATTTTATCAATATGTTTCTTATTATGCTTTGACTGTTTGTGTTCTTAAAATAAAAAATATATAAATAAATGCTAGCCGCCATTTTATCATACTTCAGAACAAATATTTCAAAAACAGACCTAAATTTAAAAAGCCGACTACAGTTGTACCTACCTATAAAGAAGCAAACCTAAGACGATGTTACTCGATTGATTGAGATCCGAGTCGGAGGTCGCATAAGCAAATTATTTCCAATACATCAGTCGCGAATTGTTCGAGGTTCAAAGCATTTCCCATATCAAGTTCCCAAGTTTTTAGGGTTCCGTAGACAACAAGGAACCCTTACAGTTTCGTCATGTCCGTCTGTCCGAGGCTTAGCTTAGCGGCTCTTAGTACTGGAAAGCTGCAATTTGGAATGGGTATTATATATTAATCACGCTAACAGTGGTAAAATTGAATTGAATTTGGGATGAATTCTCTTTTATTTTTTCTTAAATTTTGTTGTATAGCTTTTACAATTTAATGAGTAATAGTCGAAAAGCTTATAATAATAAATAAATAAATAAATATCCTTGGACATATACACAGCGCCATCTAGTTCGACATTAAGCAACTTATAGGCTTGTGTTGTGGATACCACATGGTTGATATACTACACAAATACATATTTTTTTGTAAATAAATAACTTATTATAAATGAAAACATCCATAACTCGGGTACACGTGTTCGTATCCATCATACAAACATATGCCCCTAGAGGGATTCGAACGCGCGACCTTTGGGTATAGTGGTCAGAGTTTCTAACCACTACACCAAACAGGTCGTCCCTTATAAAGTGTACTTTCCGTTGAAAATTATTTGTGAGACAACAAAGAGGTCTAAACATATTATTTAGATGATAAGCGAGCAATTCTGTAATTTCAAAGATGAAAAAATAGATAAATACCCCGACTAAGGTCGTAAATATTCATCTATAAAACCGGCCAAGTGCGTGTCGACCCACGCGCAGTGTAGGGTTCCGTGCTTGCCCTCACAATATGCGGACTTAGCAGGGGGCTAAAGATTAAGACATGCATGGCGAGCATAAAGATAATAGAACTAGCATTAGTATTTGAAATGATTTATTTATTTATTTAATAACTTCATCGCTTTTTGGCGGGATCTCGGCGAGTGAAGTTGCATCTTTCTTTATAATTCTTATAATTTGTGCATTCTAACTTTGGAAGCTTAATAATGGCTGAATATTCTGCAGCAAACGTTAGTGTTGGTGTACAGGTGAAAGGAGGTGTAAATTAAAGTACGTAACGGAGCTTTCGGGTTCCCACAAGAAGCCGCCAAAATCTTTTGTAAAGCATTCTGCCATTTTACTGAAGAATGACTTGACCGTGACTAGACTCTGTATACGACGAATTACTTGTTTTGACTGAGACTGACTTGTAAGCTGAAGAAATAAAAGAAATAAAATTTTTCACTCGAAACTGGCAGTAATGTCCCTCGACAGTGAGGTTGACTGGTTGCCATCCTCAAAAATAAGAAGAAGAATAACTTCATGTTGATTTGTCCAATACAGGCCAGCGTACTACAAGCTGATAGAAGAGTGCGTGACTCAGATAGTGTTACATAAAAACGGCTACGACCCCGACTTTAGGGCGACGCAGCGTTTCAACATAGACGTTCAGCCGCTTATAGACGGACTTATTGGTGAGTTGGGGTATTTATATTTGCCTTTTTAGTCCAGTCAAGATATGCATATTTAGGGGTGTAACTTCCTATAATTTTTAAGGCCCTGATTTTTTGTACATAGGAGTACAAAACGTCATCGACTTTTTGTACATAGGAGTACAGTAACGGATCAGAAGTTTGCCTTAGGTATAGTGTAGGTATTTAGTTATAAAACCTACAATAAATTAAAGTTACCACTGTGCACTTCATTGCGTTGTAAAAAGATGGTAAGATCTTCTAAATCTATTTTCTAAAAAAAAAAAATCAATAGCTGCTTTATATTTTCTAAAAATAGTTTATTGAATCGTGATATTTGCCCTCGGTGAAATTTTTCATAATTTTAACTCAAACTCAAACTCAAATCATTTATTGCATTCCTTATGTTTTGTTGTGATGTTGTGTGTGTGTGTGTGATGTGATGTTTAAAGAAGCTATTGCTCGATTTTTTTGAAAATAGTTACAGGGGTTCTAAGTACATTCCCCGACGCAATGTAATTCACAGTGGTAATTGTAATCATATAGTCTGTGTTTTATTACTAAATATGTATATTATAACTAAAGCAAGCGATTTGTTAGTTTTTTTTTTATTCTATCACTGACAGGTAACTCTATCCATGTGCAAAAAAAAATGGGCCTTAACATTATGGACGACCAATTGGTGTAGGGGATAGTGACCCTGTCAGCGAAACCAACGGTTGCGGGTTCGAATCCCGCGACGGGTAAATGTTTGTGTGATGAATATGAACATTTATTCCTGATTCATGGATGTTTATATAAATATTTATGTATGTTTATCCGTTATCTAGTATCCATAGTACAAGCTTTGCTTAGTTTGGGACTAGATGATTGGTGTAAGTGTCCGAAATATCTATTTATTTATTATAGGAAGTTAAAAGTGTATCCTTACTGGACTATTTAGGTTTCTCGAGCGCAGGTCTGAGCTATTTTATTTATTCAGTATTTTTTGTTATGCACAACGGGTTAGCACTTGACCACAATCACACCTGATGTTAAATGAAGATGAGGCCGGAGGTGGAAGCGTTCTGACCCAGAAACCCCATCTTTTTTGGGGGACTGGCTATCTTATCTCTGACAACCGGAACACAACAATGCTATTAACATTGCTGTTTGGCGGCAGATTTAGTTAAGATGGTGGTAGCTAGCCAGGCATACATTTAAAATGCCCTACCACCAAACAAGCTGTATTTAGAAAAAAATCTTAATTTATCTAATAAGGGCGCCACTGGATGGAATAAACGCTCTTAAAAGATTAATGCTTGGAACAACATCCACGATTCGCCTTTCGATATATACAGGAATGCTCACGTGACTTGCCCATCTCCGTTGTAACATGCAATGTTTTTTGATGGAAAGTCCCTTACTCGCATATACACCCACGGGATAAGACGGATCGTTTCTGTTCTTATTAAGTTCCGAATCACCTGTCTGATATTCAGGATTTGTCATCATTACACATTTTTCTTCTTTTTTTTTACCTTTTATAATTTCATATTACACTTAACTTTAAATTAAACCGTCACCGCTGTGTGCAGAGGGCGGAGTGTGAGTTTTGTTTCGACTTAACTTTACTACCGCGTTCACGTTTACGTGACGATTTGTATGAAGAAATGTGCAGCGCCTCTAGCGGGTAGTTTGCAAAACAATTTTTTTTTATAGATACTTTTTGCGTAAACGCGAACGCGATGGTAAAGTTAAAATCGAGACAAAATTC
Source organism: Oegoconia quadripuncta (assembly GCA_949316235.1). Classification (NCBI taxonomy): domain Eukaryota; kingdom Metazoa; phylum Arthropoda; class Insecta; order Lepidoptera; family Autostichidae; genus Oegoconia; species Oegoconia quadripuncta. Next base: position 30,295,740 of record OX438749.1, read on the forward strand.
GCACTTCGCACAACACTTTTTGTTGAAGTGTGACCGGAATAGAGATATTAAGAGAACGACTTTTGATTAAATCATCGGAGCTATGCAATGGACAGCTCAGTGTATTATCAATCAAAATATTTTATTTCGGATAATTCCATATTAGGTTAGTAAGTCTTAGTTTGTGTTAGTATAAAATTGGTCACACAATAATAATAAATATAAATGTCAAAAATCTAATGTCAACTAGAAGTTACTACCTACTAAAAGCGCTGTCCAGTGACTAGCAATAGGACACTCCTGTTTGCCTCCCACCACCCTCAGGATATTGTTGGTGCTGCCGCACACTCTACTCATCAACGAGACCACTTTCTTACGCATAATCGCGTGGAATCCGTCGGTGCGGACCTCGGCGAACATGCCAGAGGCGCTACAGAAGCGCGGCAGCCCCAACAACGACCTGAAAGCGTTATTGTATTGGACTCGCAAGGCGGCGTAGGTCTTCTGCGTATATCTCACCCATAGACTGCTCGTGTAGAATGATTGACAGAACGCCTTGAAAAGGGTAATTTTAACTTGGTCTGTACATCGAGCAAATCTACGTGCGAGCATATTGCTTCTGACCGACAACGCCCTACGCTCCCTTTCAATGTCCAGGTCATCCTTCAGATCCTCTGTTACTATATGACCCAGGTATTTGAACTGCTTCACCCTCGCCAGGGCAGTCTTATACAGTTTGACAGGCGGCACGACCAGAGGCGTACTGCTGTATTATGATGTGTTCTGTAGGAGTGCTGTCAATCTGTATACATTTGTTGGATTGTCCATTGCAAAAAGAGAGTGAGGTTTGAAAAGGTGATGGTATCAATGAGGCTGGCATCACCCAGGGTGTAAAAAAGCCTCAAATGAAAAATAAGTTAAATATATATTTTTTCATATTCCCCAGAGAAATCAAGAGCAGAGGAGGAGCGCAAAGTGGATGAACTAAAAACGAAGTTAGAAGCAGCGATAGCGGCGAGACAGGAGGCCGAAGCGAGGGCGGCCCATTTAGAGGATAGACTGAAGGCGGCCTCATCGCCTACTGGGCCCGGCGGCGTGACGCACGGGAACATAGCAGCTATAGCCAAGGTGAATAGCCCCGAATAGTGGGAGCGGCCCGTTTAGTGGCAGCGGCCCGTTTAGTGGACACTCTCAAATAGGCCGTGTCAACCATGCTGTGGATGTATTAAACGGAATGGGACGCCTAGGCCCATTTAGTGCAAACGGCCCGTTTAGTGGGCTTCTATAAAATGGATAGTTTCGACCACGGTGAGATTCTGCGGGTGAGCATCTGGATCGCATTGGGTAGAGGCGGCCCATTCCATGAACTTATTAATAGGAATACGATATTTGTTAGAGGGCTCTATGTCGTATGAGTTGCAGATTGTGTGTTTTTGTGGCAAGTGGGTGATTTTCAAGTGGGTGAGTGAGTGGGTGGTGGGTGGGTGGGAGTGGGTTTGATTCGATCAGAAACACCAACAGGATGGTGAAACTCTTCAGTGGATCTGATGACGGACCCAGGAGATTGACGGTGGAAATGTAGCGTGTTTTTTTTTTAGTTTTTTAAACTATATATTATAATATTTTACAGGTAATTGGCAGTCCTGGCGGTCCCCCGCCGCCCCCACCGCCGCCTATGCCGGGGGGTAAGTCACTTACCCTATGTTTTTTTTACAAAGACACTCATACATGCCACTCCTCAACGTCGAAACCAATAAGTTCTGTTCTACGACTCTCATCCGGAGTAGTTTACTAATAACATGGAGGAACAAAATTTGAGGACTGACAATCTCCATACTAGATGTCTCTAGTATGGAGATTGTCTGTCTGTCGTGCCTCGTCTCAACATACACGTTACGATCTTTATCCCAAATGGAGTGGTCAGAGATATCCCAAACACAAAACTAACTTCTTCGACTCTTCATTCATAATGCGAACAGCCACTCCCTTCCGGCGTCAGTCTTTTCTGAATCCTACAACCTGGGATCTTCAAGAGCAGGGTGAATAGGCATCTATTGAGATCGCGTGCTTCATCTTCGGCCACATCGTCACTTCCCATCAGGTGAGACTGTGGTCATACGCGTATCCAGTTAACCATTAAAAATAATTCCTTGACATTCCTGTTTTTCCCTGTTAAGGCTTTGTTTATGAGATATATATTATTTACTAGAGTGGCAACACCGACGATTTTCATTTCATTTCATTCCCTTAAGCTTGCTTTATTGTACTACTACAAATAACTTAGCAATTGACTATTTTTATCACTTAAGTATTTGAGATAAAGACTCAAGTAAAGAGAATTATACAGACATACACTATCGACCTTTGACATTTTTATAGCAATGCAAATGTTAGATTTTATAATATTATAATTAATTTTAGTTCTTAATTTAAACTATAATATATGCATGAAAATTAATATTGTACGCTTGTTAGAGGTAAGGACTGTCGAACCAATGCAACAATATTGTAATGTCACCCATGTACCACAGTTCTACAATAAATTGATTCTGACCTTATTTTATACCGTTTAGAGTTTAAGTACTGCTACGGATAATTTTAATTTATTAGAGTCTTGCCATTTTGATGTTGTATTTGTTGATGATGTATCCATAGCGTTTCACCTAACTGCATTATTTTTTCGAATGTTCAAACAATAAACACAATTTTGTAGGCTATTTCACTTGCTCTCACGTTCGCATGCACTATAGCTGTCTCGGTGTGTGTTTCTAGGAGGCGGACCACCCCCGCCGCCGCCTCCTCCGATGCCTTCAGGTGGGTTTTTTTTATTTTTCTTGTTTTTTGTTGTTTTCTTTGCTATCTACACCGTGCTAATTTAATTTTAATGGGTTATTTTCCTCGGGTATAATATTGTATATAGTAAATAGACGACCTGTTTGTTGTAGTGGTTAGCAACTCTGACCACTATACCAAAAGGTTGCGGGTTCGAATCCCGCTACGTGCATATGTTTGTATGAAGAATGTTTTCCCGAGTTATGGATGTTTTTCATTTACATATTATGTATTTATTTACAAAAAAAAATGTATTTGTGTAGTTTATCAACCATCTGGTATCCATAACTCAAGCCTAGATACTTACTGTGGACCTAGATGACGCTGTGTGTATGTGTAAAGATATTTTATTTTTTTATTTATAGTATCAAAGTCAACAAATTACAAGAAAAATTGTTATTACATGGCAATACAAATTTATAATAACTTGGCCTCTACAACAATTTAAAAAAGATTTACATAAATGGCTTCAAACTCACAATTTTTATCATGTTAACGATTTTTTAAAATTTTAAATAAGCGATTAATCAATGCATTATCCTATGATTGTTGCTAGTGTTTAAAAGATTTGCATGCTGTGTTATAAAGCTGAATGTGAAGAACTATATATTTTTTAATCTGTCAACTATGTACGTACCCCATTTAATGCGAATAAATGAGTATGAGTACAATTTTTTATGCGACTTACATCGTTTTCAAATTGCGAAAATAGTAAAAATTCAGCAATTGTACCCAATGTCAATGTTGCATCGTCCCCTATTTTCTCAATTTAAAAAGAACGTAAGTCGCATATAGATTGTGTTTAACTGTAACCTTTAGCCGGTAACAAATAGGGCTGAGTTTAGCTTGTATGGAAAATAGATCTACTCCGTTCTGTAGTTTTGATACTTTATGTTCGTCGGGCTTTTGACAAGCTTGGCTTAAAATAAGGTGTAAGGTGCTTTTGGGTTTCTTTTCGTGAAAACTTCCTCGTTGAACTTATCTCGTTTCATCATCATCAGCCCGTAAACATCCCTCTGCAGGGATATAGGCCTTCACAAGACCAAGGAGATTATGTCCGATTAAATCTTTGCACGACAAAGTTTCAAATAGAAAAACGTCCAAGACTTTAAAAATGTCCAATCAGTAATTTGTCCAGCCAGAAAAATTTCCAACTACAGAAACACCCGAGCAGGTACTTGACCAACTAGAATAACGTCTAGCCATAAAAATACCCAACTATTAATTAAATTGAAAATGTTCTTGGAGAATTTCTTATTTTTACCTGGTTTAAGTAGGAATTTATGTTATTAGGAATGAAGTGTATTTAAAAATTGGGCCTTATCTCTGTTATGGTAAATCACAAAATTATTTCTTTTTGTTGTCCATGATGGAGAAAAGTGACTTCGTAGCTCGGTAATGATTGGTAACGACCACAAGCTTTAAAAACGATCTTTTACACAGCAACTTTACCCTATAGGCCAGAAAAATACGACTTCAATCTTAACATTCAATACATTCCAGCCGGTGGAGGTCCTCCGCCACCACCTCCGCCCCCCATGCCGGGTGGGATGGGCGCACCGCCCCCTCCCCCTATGCCGGGGATGGGGGGACCCCCACCTCCGCCTCCCATGATGGGGGGACCCAGACCGCCTCCGCCACCTGGCGGATTCGCGCCTAAAATGGTGAGTTGAAATGAAAATACAATTCAAATTATCCTTATTTATTCACCACATTAGCCACATGACGTCCATTGCTGCACACAGGTCTCCCCCATAGTCACAACCGCCTCCGTGGCTCACTGTAAACAACATTGGGTTTACTATTCGGAGGTCGCGGGTTCGATCCCCAGCGGGGTACATGTTTAAGTACTCGTTTTGGTAGGTGGTAGGGCATTTTAAATGTCCGCCTGACTAGCTACCACCATCTCATCTAAATCTGCCACCAAGCAGCAATGTTAATAGCATTGTTGTGTTCGGGTTGTGTCAGAGATAAGGTTGCCAGTCCCCCAAATGTGTTGGGGTTCCCGGGTCAGTACGCTTCCACCTTCGATCTCATCTTCACTTAACATCAGGTGTGATTGGAGTCAAGTACCAATCTGTTGTGCATAAAAAACGAAAAAAAATCGGTCGTTATATTTCGTTTATCTCTTACTTTCATGAGCTTATCGCTTCGTATGAGCGAGCAAGCGTAATTCATCATTTTCCTGCCCTTAGGTGGGGTCGGCACAATATGTCTGCCTCTTCCACTCTCCTCTATTTATTTATTTATTTATTTAGGTACACTAACAGCTTATACACTAAAACATTATTTTGGTAGTTCACATATTGGTCACATTATAAGTGTATCAGCCTATTATAAGTATACCAGCATTCATAGATAGTTACAGTATAAAATTCAAGATAAAGTTTAAATATATAAAGTTTAAAAAAGTAATGAAATTCAATGAAAAATTTAAAATTAATAATTAATAATGTAATATGTTAATTATACCAGTTATGAGGGGTGGTTAATCGAGGTGTCTCATAAGCTTGCTTTTTAAAATTGGTCTGGATTCAGCAAATATGTCCAGCCAAGACTTTTCACACTTAATATTCATGTGGTTATATGACATGCAAATCCTAGCTAAAGGATGATGTAATCCGAGGTTGGTTTTGTAACGAGGTATTGAAAAAGTATTTGAAAGAGGATGACGTCTATCAGCCGTCATCTCTGTACTCACCCCTTTCATACACATATCATTCCTCACGCAGTGTGGCCACACCTTCTTCGGCCTTCCTCTACCTCTGTATCCCTCCAAATTCATACTAATCACTCGTCTCGTTACGTGCCTTTCATCCCTCCTCATAATGTGCCCAAACCATGCTAACCTATTACTCCCCAACTATGAGCGACTTGAGCGAGCAAGCAATATCTTAAAATCTGCGCCGTGGTGATGCTCTTAATAATGAATATTCTTATGTATCAACGACTGATTGGTGTAGTGGATAGTGATCCTTTTTATGAAACCAACGCTTGCGAGTTCGAATCCCGCAAATGGTAAATGTTTATTCATTCATGTCATGGATGTTTAAATAAATATTTATGTATGGTTGGTTGACGACCTGTTTGGTGGTAAACTCTGCTGCTATACCAAAAGGTCGCGGGTTCGAATCCCGCTAGGCACATATGTTTGTATGATGAATACAGACATGTGTTCCCGAGTTATGGATGTTTTTTATTTATATATGTATTTATTTACAAAAAGAAATGTATTTGTGTAGTTTATCAACCATCTGGTATCCTAGTTGCTTAGTGTGGAACTAGATGGCGCTGTGTGTATGTGCAAAGATATTTATTATTTATTTATTTATTTATCCGTTATCTAGTATCCATACTATAAGCTTTGCTTAGTTTGGGACTAGATGATTGGTGTAAGTGCCCGAAATATTTATTGTTATTACCTTTCCAGCCACAACCGGACGTACTCCCGCACGGTTTGAAGCCTAAGAAGAAGTACGAGGTGGAGGGGCCGCTGAAGAGAGCCAACTGGAAGACCATCGTGCCGCAGAAGATGTCGGAGAAGGCGTTCTGGGTCAAGGTAAGGATTAGTAGAGTGTGAGATTAATTGTTATTAATCATCAAAATACCAATAATCAACAAAATAAAATAAAACCGTAAAGTGTGTCAAGAAGTGTTCTTTCTTTTTTTTTTATTGATTTTTACATTCTTTCTAATTCTCTATAATTTTGACATTCATTTGAAGATTTGACATGGTTGTTTAGTTAAAGTTACAATGCTATATCTGCATCTTGATTATACTTTCTATATAAGTTATGAAGAGTGGATCTTTCTGGTACAGGCATTTTGATGCTTAATAGAAAGATCCCACAACACATTGTTAATTGTATGATTTGGAAAAGTTCGAAAAATTCGAATACTACTCTAAGGTTCAAAAGATAGGAACGTACATAATTAAAAGAAATAAAAGTCAACTACTATTTACAAATAAAAAACTTGACCCAGATCCCTCGAAAACGGGAGCGTTCCCAGAAGGCTGGCAGAGTTACCCCGCTGTATGGCGAGGCTAATCCTTTGCGCGAAATACAGGCCAGATTTGACATTAATTTTGTAATGTTGACAATTTTCTAAACACTCCTTGCAAGTTGGGTTATTTAAAATTGTCTAATTAATTAATAATAGGTAGTTATAATTAGATATAATTTGTTAAATTTTGCATGCTCAAAAGGCAGAATGTAATGGGGCTTATTATTAATACGAAAACATCATTGTGTACCTATATTCTGGCAAAATAAAAAATTTGAATTTGAATTTAATTTTACCACTAACTAAATTATGTATTGGTATGCATTCTAATTTGATTTGTAACTTTCAAAAGGTACTTACTAGTTCTTTACCCACAAAAATTTCGTTTAGCACAATAGCGATTAATTGTTATGTATGCTGATTATCTTCGTATGAAACTTTAATATTGTCCAATATTTGCACGTCATTGTAATGACTGAATTAGGCGGATCTTATTGTAACAACACCTAATCTAATGTACCCTATTCAAGAGCAAATAAATCATATTTCTATTCTATTCACCTGATGGCGTTTCAGTGCAGTTTGGAAATCACTATACTTAGCTGTTGATTTAAATGTATGATGATGTGATTGAGGTTTTGTGTGATGATGATGATTGTATAAGAGCTGGTAACCACTTATTTGCACCTTTTTTGAACATAGAAATTAATTATTTAGAGGAATTAACTCTAAACAATATTTGCACACCAACACAGTGGTAGAATTTGCGGAGACAATTATAGCTTTAAGAACTTCATGTACCAAATTCCTTAGCAAATAAACATTTCATTTGAATTCATAAAATGAATTTCGTGAATTATTTTACGGAGCGAGATTTATATATCGTATTTTGCCACTAGATGGCTATCGCTACTGCTAACGCCACCTATTCTGAAGCAGAAAGACTAGCAAATAAAAGTCAATAGAGAAACTGATCAATCGATAATTTGAATGATGATTGTTTTTTTTATGCCGTGGTGCATCAAACAGCCAGTATAATATAGCCAGTCCCCCAAATGTGTTGGGGTTTCCGGGTCAGTATGCTGCCACCTTCGACCTCATCTTCACTTAACATCAGGTGTGATTGAGGTCAAGTACGAACTTGTCGTGCATAAAAAAAAATCAAAGCTCGTTTTTCGCTAGGTGCAAGAAGACAAGCTCGCGTCCCCGGATATCCTCAGCGGTCTGGCGCTCAAGTTCTCCAGCAAACCTGTGGCCAAGAGGAACGAAGACGCCGTCGACAAGTGAGTACTTTCCAACGATTTCTTTAATTTGGGATACACTGCACCATACAAAGTTGACCCGGTTAACAGATAAATGCAATTGTGTTTTTCAAATTAGATACAGAGGTACATAATGTCACGACCTTTATTCCAAATGCCGCGAGACGTAAACACTCTTTAAGCATATTCACCAAGAACCACCAACGTGTTGATAGGCACAGCTGCACATCATCGCTTGGCGGCAGATAAAAGCATAAACAAAAAAAATATAGCATCATTTAGGAAAAATAGTGATAAACATGATGTCAATACAAGAAATAAAGATAAAATTGCAGGTCACATAAGTCGCATCCGCAAAGTCAGTAATTCCTTCAAAGGGTTATGTATACGCTTTTTAATAAAGTTCCTGTTGATATACAAAATCTTCCTTTCAATAAATTTAAAGATACTGCGGCGGTTAGGGTTGTTCTCAGGGCGTTAGCACCCGTTTAGCCGCCAGCAGGTAGATATAGAAAAAAAGAATACCAATTTGATTGAATTTAGTGGGTTTATTCTACAAACAGCTCACTCCCCTGCACCCCTCGGCAAATCTCCCGTACGGTCACTGGCCTGAAGGTCTTGGAGCTGCAGTGGACGTAGCCCTAGAGTCCTCTCGTAGACGACACGACGAGGTCAATGCTGGATCAGCGGTTTCGGGGGAGGGTAGATCTACCCCGAATGTCTCCCAGGTGCAGACCTGGATGTCGACGTCACTCAGGACCTTGATCCTGCAGAGCACAGGCAGGCATTAGTGAGTGCCCGCAAGTATCCTCGTCCACTGCTGGTGTTCACGGCTCAGCAACCATAACGAACACCACGCAGTTGACAGGCACAAAAGCAGAAACAGCTTACATTAAAATTAGCCAGATTATTATGGAAACTCACCCTAGAGGGATCTTCCGTAGTGTACTTAAGAGGGTTCAGGTGGCAACCGAAGCAGTGTTCTCCCGGTAGCAAGGTCGCGGTCAAACAGAGGACGATTCGGGTTCCCCCACTCTAATTAGAAATCGTCTTACGACGTCATCGCAACCGGACAAATTAGCGTACCGCAAAACCGTGGCGAGACCCTTTTTAAATAAAATAATAATTTAAGGGTTCCGTAGGAAACTTTTATTATAAAGATGAAGTAGTGTGTGAAATAATAAGTAACTTTAAAGGTACAATCGTAACGGCGCTAGACGCAACGTTACAATACTATAAAACAGAAACTTATTAAGAAAGCATATTATAAAATATCAGATTATTTAGATGATAAACATTATTGGACATAACCAGCCCGTTCGCATAACCAGGCTATTTCACAATTAATAATAAAATATTATAATATAAAATAATAACTAATAATTTTGTAATATAAAAACCTTTTTTTTTAAGAGCAGCCTCTCGAGTTTCTTGCTTGTTCTTCTCAGGTGAAAATTGCCTTTTGAACAAGGAGTAGCTTTAAAAATGTAAAATCTGACTATTTTAAGTGTACTCTGTGTATGGGACATGTACCCAACTGGAAAGGGAACCTGTGACCTTTGTTTTGTAAACCCTCTTGTTAATAATAATATTTATTATCTTATTCCCAGAGTCCACACTCTCAAGAAAGTGAAAGATCTCAAGGTCCTGGACAGCAAGGCCGCTCAGAGCCTCTCAATCCTGCTGGGTGGTTCATTGAAGCATATGTCGTACGAACACATACGGACTTGTGTGTTGAAGTGTGACACGGCGACGCTCTCAGTGAACGTGCTGGATTTACTCATACAGGTAAATGATAGATTCGGATTACTAAGATAGATAGATAGATGCATATGGTCCTTTCGAAAAACTTCACACCTGGTCATGTAACGTGTGCATTTTTACATAAATAGTTTATTGGACAGGTGTTTCTCTGCCAGTATGATTCGGATATGATTTAAATTTGTTAAATTAGTAATAATAATTTGAGAACAATTAAATTCACTCGCACATCCACCCATAAGTATTGAAAATTTGCCAAATACCTACCTATATGATACCTTCTCGTGTCTAGCTTTTTATGGTTTATCACTTGCAGTTGTTTTTGAGTTGATTTTAGATATAGTTTTTTCTTTTTGTTTACTTTTAGTTAATGTTTAAATTTATTCATAGAGTAATAGTAATTAATTCCTTGGTGGCAGCAACTACTCTACTTGGGGGGAACTGAAAATCAGCAAATCTGCTGAGTCCCTACCTTTTCATCACAGTTTGACCTAATTTATTATCAATTAATTACTTGTTAAATTAACTTTGTGGTGAATAAATACCTTTTAGTTATTTATTATAGATAAAGCATTTATTTGTTTTTCCAGTCACACATACATTCGACTTTTAGTCACAATAACAATGTAGATCGATACAATTATGGCAACGTGTTTTTTTTTTTCGGACACTTACACCAATCATCTGGTCCCAAACTAATCAAAGCTTATGCTATGGATACTAGATAACGGATAAACATACATAAATATTTATATAAATATCCATCACTCGGGAATAAATGTTCGTATTCATCACACAAACATTTACCCCTCGCGGGATTCGAACCCGCAACGGTTGGTTTCGCTGACAGGGTCACTATCCACTACACCAATCGGTCGTCTACAGATTATTGTGTGTATGGGGATTGCTCAAAAAGCAAAACGCTGATTTTCGGCTACACCCAAGGAGAACATGTGAAACATTTTTGGACAATAAGTGTACCACACGTATTGTTTTTGAGTATACAGTATGATGAATGACAGCGACTCTGACATGACAACCTAAAAAAAATTACATCTCCTGAAAATGGGTAACGAAATTGAATTTTTAATGAATATTAATTTAATTATTACATTTTATACAATAAATCTGAACTGATTTCCATGGTACGTAGCTAATTTGCTACCACTTTCGACCGATCTCAAACTGTGATTATTGCACTGTAGATGGTGTTCATACACCGTGTAACGGTTAAGTGTAGTCATATTTTAAGGGCTTGTTCTACCCATCAATACGAACAACTTTTACTATGGGGGCAACTTCGAAATCGCGAAAAAAAAATCAGCTGTTCCATAGAAAATTTCAATAACCTCCCGATGCAATGTATGAAACAGCTGATTTTGTTTTCGCGATTTCGAAGTTGCCCCCATAGTAAAAGTTGTTCGTATTGATGGGTAGAACAAGCCCTTAAAATATGACTACACTTAACCGTTACACCCTGTATATATACAGAATATGATTGATTGACCTCAGTGTAAATTTTTAGACATATTCTGAGGATCTTTTACGTAACTGTAACGATGGGCTCATCGTAAACGATTATTACGACCATCGTTGTCAAGCTCACAAAATCTTATTACGTATTTCAAACGATCGACGAGCGCGAGTGTCATCGTTACGATTGACGATGAATGAATGATCTCCCATACAAACATGATAACATCGGCATTACCTATGCACACATCGTACGATTGAAAACGTTGACGATAAAGGTGAGTCGGGGTTTACCGCAATCGTATTCGTATTCACTATAGGTACTAAGAATTCTTATGATTATTTTGTTATTGCAAAAAAATATTATTTCAAAAACGTGTTATACTTTTATTAGATAAGCTACTGCTGCTACTAATAATTTGTAGAACAAATACCTCTACCAAAAAGTGAATATTTCGACAAATAACCTGCTTCTATAAAATTATTTTTATTACATGATGATGTATGAGTCTTGTAGATGATCGAAGCATGTATCAAACAATATTTTTAATGGTTCTCTGACGACGTAGTTTCCCAGAAATTTCCTCGAACAGATAATAAAAGAAAAATGTTATGTAAAATGTTATTTTATGGATTACTTTAACTAATCCGAATAATAAACCGAATCTCTTCCGACTTGGTATTCTAATTGCATTTCTTCATTTTACTTCAGTACCTACCACCGCCGGACCAATTGAAGAAGCTGGCTGAACTTAAGTGCAAGAGTGAAGAGTTGACGGAAGCGGAGCAGTTCGCCGCTACCGTAGCTGATGTGAAGCGGCTGGTGCCTCGGCTCAGGAGTCTGGCCTTCAAGGAGCATTACGCTGAGATCATCTCCGAAGTTAAACCGGTATATAAACATCCTTGTAAATACACACAGCGCCATCTAGTTACACACTAAGTGACTAGGCTTGTATTATGGATACTAAATGGTTGATAAACAACTTGAATATCTGTGTTTTTTATTATACCGGATGAGTTTTTTTATCGTAAGGAAAATAGAAGGTATTGGCATAGGTAGTTTATTTTTTTCAAAACCATCATCGACGTACGCGCCGGCCGAATATTGATGGCGGGATTCGTAGGGTTCCTAGCATGCGAAATTTATTTAGAACTCATATTTTGTCCAAGTTTTTATAATTCATTTAATTTTATGGTGTAATTAATGTAGAATACGCTACAAGCGTTGTGGCTTTATTCGATTATGGTTTTGAAAAAATAAAAACTACCTATACCAATAACTGTTTGGTGTAGTGGTTACTTTAGTAACTTATTAGTAATCTGTGGTAGTGGTTAGAAACTCTGCTACTACACCAAATGGTCGCGGGTTCGAATCCCGCTAGGGGCTTATGTTTGTATGATGAATACATACTTATTCTTAAAGCAGAGTATGTCTTGGAAAATAATTTATTAAGACCTTATTGTACGTACCATATTCTTGCAAATAATTTTTTTTTTTTTTTTTTTTTTTTTTTATTTTATGTGTTCCCAAGTTATGGATGATTTTCATTTATACATGTATTTATTTACAAAAAAAAAATGTATTTGTGTAGTTTATCAACAATCTGGTATCTATAGCACAAGCCTAGATGCTTACTGTGGACCTAGATGGCGCTGTGTGTTTGTGCAAACATATTTATTTAAGTATATTCTCCGACGCAATGAAGTTCGCAGTGGTAATCTAATAAAATTTTATTTCCCCAGGACATTGTGTCGGGTACGGCGGCGTGCGAGGAGGTGAAGGGGAGCAGTAAATTTGCCAAGATATTGGAGCTTCTACTGCTACTGGGCAACTATATGAACACGGGGTCGAACAACGCGGGCGCTTACGGCTTCGAGATCAGCTTCCTAACTAAAGTACGTATTACTGTCACGTATATGTAGCTAATTTTTTACAGACACTCCCGCGTCTACTCTCCTATAACTAGGGATCAACTGTGCCATTGTTACTTGGACCAGTGACACTAAGACCCGTATTACAGAATGTTACTCAAGCAGAGATCTCCGCTTGAGGACAGTTAAAAAGGGACAGCTTTATGTAAGTTGTATAGCGGCATCTCTGTCTAACTATGCTCAAGCGCTGATCTACGCTTGAGCAACATTCTGAAGTACGGGCCTAAGTGTTGGACATGTATCGCGTAGGCACACACACCCACCTGCTAACACGTATCCGTACTCATACGTACATCCATACACCCACATACGTACGCACACACAAATACACACACGCATGCACTTATACTCATCCACAAATGCATACACCCACAAATATACACAGACACGCATTTACACACGCATACAACCACTCACGCACGCACGCGCACACACACACACACACCCCCACGCACACACACCCCCACGCACGCACGCACACACGCACGCACGCACGCACGCACGCACACACACCCCCACGCACGCACGCACACACGCACGCACGCACGCACACACACCCCCACGCACGCACGCACACACGCACGCACACACGCACGCACGCACGCACGCACGCACACACACCCCCACGCACGCACGCACACACGCACGCACGCACGCACACACACCCCCACGCACGCACGCACACACGCACGCACACACGCACGCACGCACGCACACACACCCCCACGCACGCACGCACACACGCACGCACGCACGCACGCACACACACCCTCACGCACGCACGCACACACGCACGCACACACGCACGCACACACGCACGCACACACGCACGCACACATGCACGCACACACGCACGCACACACGCACGCACACACACCCCCACGCACGCACGCACACACGCACGTACACACGCACGCACACACACCCCCACGCACGCACGCACGCACGCACGCACGCACGCACGCACACCCCCACGCACACACGCACGCACGCACGCACACACACCCCCACGCACGCACGCACACACGCACGCACACACGCACGCACACACACACCCACACACACCCCCACGCACGCACGCGCACACGCACGCACACACGCACGCACACACGCACGCACACACACCCCCACGCACGCACGCACACACGCACGCACACACGCACGCACGCACGCACACACGCACGCACACACGCACGCACGCACGCACACACACACACACACACACACACACACACACACACGCACGCAAAATTGAACCACCTGTCTCTTCTCGCGGGAGTCTTAAAAAGCTACTAAGGGACTTTACACCAAATATAATATAGACGACGATGGGCTCACCCTCGTGTGCATTTATGTATATTTCAAAGTGAATATCTCTAATCATCACGTTTGGGATGAAGGTCGTATATATTGTTTAGATCGTGGTGTTGTTTTGTTACAGCTAACATCGACAAAGGACTTGGAGAATAAACAAACACTCCTACACTACCTGGTCGACACCATAGAAAGTAAATTTCCCGATGCGCTCACATTCGCCGAGGAAATGCCACACATAGACAGGTACGTGGAACTACAGTAAACATGTTCATACAATAAACTGCGGTGTGGGGACTTGGAGAGACACAAAATATACACACAAGTTACTTCGACGATGGTCGCTTATTGTCTGTCTCAACTTATTGGATAAATAATTGGTACCTTACATTATAGTACGGGGAAAGGTGATTTATACACTACAAAACGACACTCTATACTCGCCGGTGAGTATAGATTCGCGTCTTTGTCACACCCTAGAGTCACCGCGATTTTTAGTACGACTAAGGTCGTCTAGGCCTATCACTATTTGTCACTAAACATACCTATGTATAGCACACTACAATTAGCTTTCCAAATTCAAAATTGTGTGTCAGAGAGTTGTTTGCGTCGTTTCTTCTCTCTGACTATACACATTACGTGTATAATGTATACTTAAGATCTGTTTCTTAAAAAATATTAAAATTAAGACAAAAGCAAAGTGGTCGTATTATGCCCTATGCCTGTTAAGGAGCTCTCTGTCGTTTTATGATTTGTTTCCATTATCCCTATTTTTAATTAGCAACTGCATAGTTAGTTTGTAGAAACTGTGGCAGTCCCATTTTTTTTATTCAATGATTAAATTATTATTTTTTGTACGCTACTAGAAGAATGTTATTATTGTTAAAAAAATAGAATGTTATTTTTGTTAAAAAAACTAATAATTTGCAATTATATTTTTATTTCAAAATCATCTCTTGTACAATGGAAACATTGTCCATATATCATACTACCGCCAGACGGGCATAGGGCATATAATGACCACTTTCTTTGAATAATGAAATTTCCCAAAATGAATTGTTTAGTAAAAAATGTTTAGCTTCATGCGAAAGATATAAATATTGGTAATCAAAAAAATGTTTTATGAATTTAAAAAAAGACAAAGATCACTATAATACTCCAATTACCTAGGTGGTCGATAAATCGTACTATGCCTGATTAAGGGTTAAGTACTCGGTTTGGTTGGTGGTAGGGCATTTTAAATGTCCGCCTGGCTAGCTACCACCATCTTATCTAAATCTGCCGCCAAGCAGCAATGTTAATAGCATTGTTGTGTTCCGGTTGTCAGGGATAAGGTATCCAGTTCTTCAAATAAGATCGGTTTTCCGGGTCAGTACGCTTCCACCTTGGTCTCATCTTCACTTAACAGGTGTAATTGAGTCAAGAACGCCCGTTGTGCATAAAAAAGAAAACCAGGGGAAATTATACAATATTATTACTCGATTACAAAATAATGTCAAAAAACTAGTATCTAACTGTAAACTTGGAACATTTTTTTTTTTTAATCACGTAAAAAATTGCATCTAGCGCATCTCCTCGAGGCGGCATTGTGCTCAACAGGCAAGCGGCGTTCCCGCGTTGAATAGCGCGACTTATTCTCTGAGCTAGGAAGCCGCCGCTCTGCGGTCACCAGAAGCCTCGATGAGACGCGCCGACAGGTCTTGAACCAGGCGTTTTGTCTCAAGGTCCCAAGGTCCCATCGTCTCGACCCCAACCGACCCAAACCAAAAATAATTGATACATAGACTTACGATTTGCGGCATTATAAAAATTATTAAATTTATCCTAATACATTATTTATTATGTTCTTAAATAACATTAAAACGCTTCAATTACTATGTTGTATGTGTAATATATTCTCATGTGTACAATAAATTGCTAAATAAATAAGTAAATAATAATATAGTCAAAAATGGATCACAGGGCTTAGCAGGTACACAAAATCACACACACGCATACATACACACACCCACCCATACACACACATCCACACCGATTGTTTTTCAACATTAATATAAGATATGGAAGAGCGGGACCACCTGACACAGGTATTTTATACTCACTAGGTGGTCCCAACCCTAGCTTATCTGTTTTATTTTTGTTGTTGAAATAAAGATTATATTATTTTTCCCCACCAGAGCTGCTCGGGTATCGATGGAGAACCTTCAGAAAGCCCTCAAGAAGATGGAGAACGACATCCGCGCTCTTGAGACCGATCTCAACAACTCCCGCGTCCCGCAATCGCCGGACGATCTCTTCCACCAGTCACTGAGCGTATCCTTTATAATGCTTATTGAACACCGACGCAAAAGAAAGACAAGAAAGAAAAGAAAGAAAGAAAACATTTATTCAGCTTACAATGGGCATGTACATGAAAATTTTGAGATAATAATGCCACCTGATATAGGTTCCAGCTCAGCATAATGCTGTGGCATGAACCATATAGTACTGAGTATAATAATTCTGTGCCACAGCGCTGATTTTCAGCTGGCACCTTTGTAGGAGGTTAGGCGCTCATAGAATAATTAAGAAAATAAAAAACAAATTAAAAAATAATAAAATTATCAACTCCACATATTGTACATACAAAAAAAGGTTATTGTTAGTTTGCAGCTTGTGGAGCTCTATATTCTACCTTATGGTTAGGTACACAAATAACAGATTTGCATGCACTTAGAATTTTTACAACTAATAATAAATATATTATATCTTTGCACATACACACAGCGCCATCTAGTTCCACAGTAAGCAACTATAGGCTTGTGTTGTGGATACCAGATGGTTGACAAACTACACAAATACATTTTTTTAATATAAATAACTACTTATTATAAATGAAAACATCCATAACTCGGGTACACATGTCCGTATTCATCACACAAACATATGCCCCTAGCGCGATTCGAACCCGCAACCTTTTGGTATAGTGGCCAGAGTTGCTAAACCACTACACCAAACAGGTCGTCAATGGTGAAGTACTGTAAAGCGAATTTTGAAAAAGAAATAAAAACTTATTTATTTTTACATGTTTTGTGTAACAACTATGTTACATTTTTAACCGACTTCAAGGAGGAGGTTCTCAATTCGGGCGTTCGTATGTTGTTTTTTAATGTATGTACACCGACAGCTCGATCCGGCGGTTGATTCGCGTGTTTTTTTTTTAAATAAACGTTCTTGTCTCTACTGTATCTCCCTAACTCAACGCTGTCAGTCATTCGCGGTGGAAGCTCGCTCTCAGTGCGACCTACTCCATTCGATGTTCCGCAAGATGGAGGCGCTCTACTCGGAACTGGCGGAGTACTACGTCTTCGACCCTCTCAAGTACACGCTCGAGGAGTTCTTCTCGGACGTGAAAACGTTCAAGGACTCGTTCGCCGTGAGTATCGCTTATTAGTGAAAAATTTGATTTTTTTAAGAGGGTTCATTCCGTCCAATGGCGCCCTCATTGGATAAATTAACATTTCTTTTTAAATACAGAGTAAATCAAGAATATCGCTCTGACCTGCACTCGAGAAGCTTAAAGGCTAGTTAAAAATAATACCTAAATAGATATGATAGGGGTTATTTTTCAGAATTCACGATTACAAAAAAGTGCCGTTTCTATCAATAATTGTGAATTCTCGAAAATAACTCCTATCAAAGCTATTTGGGTATTATTTATAACTAGCTTTTAGGCTTCTCGAGTGAAGGTCAGAGCGATTTTATTTATTCTGTGGAAAGGAAAACATCCGTGAGGAAACCTGCATGCCTGAGAAATAAAAATTCAAGGGAATGTGAAATCCCCAACCAGCATTGGACCAGCGTGGTGGACTATGGCCCATACTCCCTCATATACGAGGGAAGGCCTATATACCTCAGTGGGATGTGTACAGGCTGAAGTGATGATTCTCTACAACATTTCTATTGTAGACCTTTGAGATAGTGAAAATTAAGACAACTATGCTGTGATCAGGTTCATCAATATCAGCGACTATTTGTGTTAGGTTTTCAATACTTTGTCAATTCCGAAAAAAATCTGTAGGTGACATCCCTTCGCCTACTTAGCTTTACTTTCGCTTCCTTTTCAACATATTTTTCAACCCCCTACAATCGATGAGTGGTGGTATATGAGAGAGATATACGAGGGAAGGCCTATATCCCTCAGTGGGATGTTTACGGGCTGATGATGATGATACATAAATAATTATAGTGACTTTGTTATTAGAGCAATAAATAAATAAATAAATATTTCGGACACTTACACCAATCATCTAGTCCCAAACTAAGCAAAGCTTGTGCTATGGATACTAGATAACGGATAAACATACATAAATATTTATATAAACATCCAAGACTCGGGAATAAATGTTCGTGTTCATCACACAAACATTTACCCCTCGCGGGATTCGAACCCGCAACCGTTGGTTTCGCTGATAGGGTCACTATCCACTACACCAATCGGTCGTCGAATAAAGCGCGTTTGTATTTGTTTGTATGAAACTGTACCACTTCCATGTGATCCAGACGGCGTACCAAGAGAACGTGGCGGGGAGGGAGACGGAGGAGAGGGCGCGGAGGGCGCGGGAGGCGCGGGCGCAGGCCGAGAGGGAGCGCCGCGATCGGCAGCACCGGTACAAACAGTTCGTGGACATGGAGCAGGCGCAGGACGGGGTCATGGACAGGTGAGGGGATTTGTTCTTTCTTTTTCAGAAAATATTTTATTGATGTGTGTTTTCTAATTTCTAACATTTTATAAAATTACAAACCGATTTTTTTTTTTGACACTTACACCAATCATCTAGTCCCAAACTAAGCAAAGCTTGTGCTATGGATACTAGATAACAGATAAACATACATAAATATTTATATAAACATGCAAAACTCGGGAATAAATGTTCGTATTCATCATACAAACATGAACCCGCAACCGTTGGTTTCGCTGATAGGGTAACTATCCACTACACCAATCGGTCGTCGAGTTTAAGTACTAATGAATCAGTCAAACAAAAATTTAGAATTAGAAAAACCAGTTTTTTTGCAACACCGTTTGTACGATGCGCCCTTCATTTTGATTTGACCTAAAAAGCGGGTTATTGACACGATGCGCTCGCGTCACAGCATTAATTATAATATTGGGTGTTTACCTATGAAATTGGAGTTTTTTTTACTAGATTTATTCCTGCGATTTTCAAAGCTATATCCAAATTTGTTTTTTATATGGAAAATGGAATATTATTTCAAGGTTTCACATGAAATATTTTTTAATTTCTAGGCTAAATCACATAATAAAAAAAAATTGAACAGAGCTCTTTTCGTGTGCTTCCCATAATCATTTCTTAGATTCGCTGAACCTTTTATAAAGCGGTTACTTTTAAAAATTAACGCTGCCTATACTTAACTTAATGTTATCCGATAATACACACAAAGTTTAGCTAAATTTGGATTTGCCGTTCCCAAAAAAAAAACAAAAATGTTTGTATTGAGAAAACAGTCTTAATGAAATTCTTCATACAAAACGCCAATTTCATAGGTAAGGACCTAATATTTAAAGAATTGAATTTCACCGATTTGTGCTAAATTGTAATAACATTAATTATTGTTGAATAAATTAATGATTGACATTGTAAGACTATAGATAAATTTGAAATAGTTCTTCATAATTCTGCAACATTTAAAGAAATCATGGGAACAGACTAAATTCGATTCGATCAAAAAACGATTTCTCCTTTTGTATAAAGACCAGTTCACAACCGTAAAGCTTCACAACCGTCTTAAGAATTGAGTTGATTAATTAATCAAAATGCATCGATTTCGTTTCAGCCTTATGGAAGCGCTACAAAGCGGATCGGCATTCAGTAGAGAGCGGCCTAGGAAGAAGGCGAACCCGCGCGTAGCTGGAGGTATGTCATCTTTTATTTCCCGATAAATATAGTCTTGTATTATGTACAATCTGGTTTGTAAGTACATACCCAGATAGTGACCAGTTCTCGAACGGACTGTGAAAGCAGCACTAGTATCATGACAGACGCGATAAAGGTTTATGTCGCGCCAGATAACATTTGTCCTGTTCATTGCATTGACGTCATAAACGATAACAATTCCCAAAGCAATTGAGTTTGACGGTCTGACTGCAGGCTGAACTTCGAGAACGAGACCCCCAGCACTAGTAGCGTAGTACAGCGACAGGCGTGATAAAGATTTATGTCGCGCCAGATAACATTTGTCCTGCTCATTGCATTGACGTCATAAACGATAACAATTCCCAAAGCAATTGAGTTAGACGGTCTGACTTCGAGAACGAGACCCCCAGCACTAGTAGCGTAATACAGCGACAGGCGTGATAAAGGTTTATGTCGCGCCAGATAACATTTGTCCTGCTCATTGCATTGACGTCATAAACGATAACAATTCCCAAAGCAATTGAGTTTGACGGTCTGACTGCAGGCTGAACTTCGAGAACGAGACCCCCAGCACTAGTAGCGTAGTACAGCGACAGGCGCGATAAAGATTTATGTCGCGCCAGATAATATTTGTCCTGCTCATCCGTTTGGATGAAATGTACAACTATCCCACTCTCACTCCTATGTCGCGCGCGACAAACGATGTGATGCTATAAGGGGATGGTCACCGTTTAGTTTACCTTTAACAATTTACTGATTATAATGACTGTAAAATAATTGAAAATATTTTAATAATTTAGTTAGTTTAGAAAGAGATAAAACATTTTTTTAGAGGGTTTACCCCACACGGCATTCCGTGCAAACGTTCAAATTTTTCGAAATGAACAGACCGATTCTATTGAAACTTTATAAGTATAAGCAGGAAAGAATATATTGCATTTTTTCCGCTACTAAAAATTGCCCTACTTTCAATACTCTTTATCGAAAATCTCTCTACTAAGATTTTAGATATATAAATAGTGCTTTATGTGTGCAAAGTTTCATTTGAATTGATTTATTCGTTTCGAAAAATTTGGACTAAAAAATAAAAACTGTTTATTTTCTCACCACAAATGACGCTTTACAAAGTGATTTTTGGGTTAGGTAATACTTAGACTGGTGCCTGAAAAGGAAGAACCAGAATTACAGGTCACCAGCCCCCCCCCCAGCTATGGACATAGTGTATTAGAGCAGAGATATGGTGATTGAGGAAGAATCACTTAATGAAAGATACAAACTAGAAGGAAATCACGAAACTTTTGACTATAAAGTTACCATGCGGAATAAACCTTCTTAACTAAAACAGGTTAATTAGATGTTTGTAGTATTTAAGTCTGAATGGTGTCGATTCGGATGTACACCAACTAAATTAAACTAAAACCAGTTTTAAAGTAGTACTGTCTAGTTCTCTCTGGAACAGTACGATGCGACGGCACCACTCCAAAACTGGTTTTAGTTTAAGTTTAACCGCCTCCATGGCTCAATGTAAACAACATTGGGTTTACGATTCGGAGGTCGCGGGTTCGATCCCCAGCGGGGTACATATCTAGTACTCGGTTTGGTTGGTGGTAGGGCATTTTAAATGTCCGCCTGGCTAGCTACCACCATCTTATCTAAATCTGCCGCCAAACAGCAATGTTAAGAGAGATTGTCAGAGATAAGATAGCCGGTTCCCCAAATAAGATGAGGTTTCCGGGTCAGTACGCTACCACCTTCGGCCTCATCTTCACTTACCATCAGGTGAGATTATGGTCAAGTGCTAACCCGTTGTGCATAAAAAAAAAGTTGGTGTACATCTGAATCGACACTATTGTTAGAAATACTTGTTTATTATCCATTTATCTCTCTATATCAAAATGTAATGGTTGCACGCATCACATAGCTGTAGAGGAGCTATGCGAGGACGAGGAATTAGTACAAGCGATTTTGCACCGTATTGAAGGTAAATCACTATAGCACTGACACGTGGTCCAGATAAAAAAGGAGTTCCTACCACCGATAGAGAAGCACCCAAAGTCAGATGAGTAGAAGATAAGTTCTACATGAAAAATACCTACTTTAAAAACAAGATTTTAATAAATACTCCATCATTATCACACACTTTTGACCGCCTCCGTGGCTCAATGTAAACAACATTGGGTTTACGATTCGGAGGTCGCGGGTTCGATCCCCAGCGGGGTACATGTTTAAGTACTCGGTTTGGTTGGTGGAAGGGCATTTAAAATGTCCGCCTGGCTAGCTACCATCATCTTATCTAAATCTGCCGCCAAGCAGCAATTGTTGCGTTCCGGTTGTCAGAGATAAAGATAGCCAGTCCCCCAAATGTGTTGGGGTTTCCGGGTCAGTACGCTTCCACCTTCGACCTCATCATCACTTAACATCAGGTGTGATTGAGGTCAAGTACCAACCCGTTATGCATAAAAAAAAACATTATTATAGTATAAAGACGAGTCACATGAGATGTTGTTTGGGCATGTGGAAAAGATGAATGACAGAAGACTAACCGAAAGAATGTGTGTATATTGGATAGGTTATGATATGAGGTATGTTAATATGATTTATTGGTTATCAATTTATTTATTTATTATAATATATAGATATTATTATTATATATCAGGGTATAAAAAATAAAAACTAAAATAAAACTACAAGGCAAAGACGTCATCCAGAGCTCCCGATTGCGGTATGGACCCTAACACACTGGCTGCATTACCTCTCTGAACAGCCAGACTGAGGCGTTGAGCGAGGTATGCGCCAGCCCGTAAATCACACGAGGCCAGCACCAATCTGGTCGAGAGACCGTGGACG
The DNA here is from genome assembly GCA_949316235.1 of Oegoconia quadripuncta. Taxonomy (NCBI): domain Eukaryota; kingdom Metazoa; phylum Arthropoda; class Insecta; order Lepidoptera; family Autostichidae; genus Oegoconia; species Oegoconia quadripuncta. Next base: position 30,319,063 of record OX438749.1, read on the forward strand.
AAATTCCTGGTGTCAGTAGACCACGGTCCCATAGTTTCTATTTATTGGTTATATATTTTACATGACCCTCCTCCACACCCTCCCACTGCAACTCCTGTAGCCAGGATCAACAGCGGTACAGCTGAACGTCACCTACTGAAAGTAAGCGTGTCCCGAGAAAAGACTTTACTCTACCTTGGGCCCCAAATTTATTTAAGAAGAAGAAAAAGGGGTTTAAGGAAGGAAAAATAAAATTATTTCCTCCTCCCCTTTACAAATGGGAGTGTAACCCTCGTATTTTCGGTATTAATATTATTATTCGAAAATGTTGTTTAACTTACTTTCAATATTCTGTAAGGCATTATATATACAATTTATTATTAAAATATCACAAATAAAAAACTAGCCCCAAGTCTCTGGTTGATGGAAAGGTACCCAGAAGGCTGGCCGCATTGCCTCGCTGTATAGCGAGGCTGATTCTTTGACCAAAATATAGGCCAGCCCTCCGATCGTGGGATGCATCAACCATGCATTTTCGAATTAAGAAAGATAGTGATATTAAATTGTGTACACGATGTGAATAAAATTATGTATTTCAATTGTTTTACTGAAGCTGGTTCCATATTTAATAAATTTGTAAATATTATTAGTATTTAATGACGACCGATTGGTGTAGTGGATAGTGACCCTATCAGCGAAACCAACGGTTGCGGGTTCGAATCCCGCGACGGGTAATTGTTTGTGTGATGAATATGAACATTTATTCCCGAGTCTTGGATGTTTATATAAATATTTATGTATGTTTATCCGTTATCTAGTATCCATAGTACAAGCTTTGCTTAGTTTGGGACTAGATGATTGGTGTAAGTGTCCGAAATATTTATTTATTTATTATTATTATTATTATTATTATTATTATTAATTTACGTAAAATAATTTTCAAATGTTTTTTTTATTTTTCTTTTTTTTTGTTCTTTGCTATCTACACTGTGCTAATTTAATTTTAATGGATTATTTGCCTCAAGTATGACATTGTACATAGTAAATAAGACTACCTGTTTGGTATAGTGGTTAGCAACTCTGACCACTATACTAAAAGTTTGCGGGTTCGAATCCCGCTAGGGGCATATGTTTGTGTGATGAATACGGACATGAGTTATGGATGTTTTCATTTATAATAAGAATTTATTTACAAAAAAAAATATTTATGCAATATATCAACCACCTGCCATCTGGTATCTACAACACAAGCCTACAGTTGTTTACTGTGGAACTAGATGGCGCTATGTATATGTCTAAGGATATATATTTAAAAAAAAAAAGTCTGTCGATGGAGGCTTCACTTTAAAATTCGACTTCATATTTTTCTGGACCACGCACTGACGTCACATTCGTTCTGGCTATCTTGCGTTGTTTCTTTTTCATTTGCTATTATGGAAATTGTTTTTCTGAAATTCAAAATGTAAGCCAGCTGATCAGTAGTCAGCAGCTATATGTCTGTACAGCAGTGGCGTGCCCTCCATACAGGCAGAAAGGCAGGGCCTACCCTATCAAATTGTAAGCGTTCGAAATGCATTGTCAAGATAGCGTATTCAATCAATCAATCAATCAAATACGCTTTATTGTTTAAATAAGGAAGGTACATTATTCAAACTGATGTGAACGGAAATATTCTAAAAAATTTGCGAGGAGATCTGATATCTCTGATATAGAGTAAGTTATTTTGTCGTTGCATTTTTTCTCATTTAATAGCAAATTTTATCATTCTGCTTACCCTGTGACAAATGCTGTTCACGCCACTGCAGTACAATGTTGCCACATGCGCGACATGTTTTCGCTGCGACTTTCAAGGGTATTAAATTATTTTATGATTTATTTTACGACATGATAATTCCGTAGAGACGCACATGAAATGAATGATATCCGTGTTCTATTTCCTTGTTTACTGCGTATCCATTTAATTCGCGTAATTATCGCTCCAATCTAATGTTTGTCAACCCTGGAGCAGACTGCGGCGCGGCGTTAAGGCGTGGGCTTTACGCGCGTAAACCGGACCGCGACTCTACGCCGAGGCTACAGCGATACAGACAAGTGCGCCGCGTGCCGGGGGGCTAGCCAGTGGATAGATGAAAATGAATCATAGTTCTTTCATGTTGCATGGGTTCCATAGGTAGCGTGCCCAATTAGTTACGGAGAAATTGTATAAAGAAAACCCCGCGGAATTAAATTTGTCACGTGATGATTTCACATACAATTAAAGAAAACCCCGCGGAATTAAATTTGTCACGTGATGATTTCACATACAATTATAAGGAGCTTTTCCTTAAGTGAGGTGCAGGACATTTATTCATGCCAAATTTCAAGATGGTCGACCTATAAGTTGCTGTAATGACAAAAACGCTTGGTATACTTCGCCCAGCTCCCAAAAATTATAAAATTGTATTAGTTGTAGCTATATATATATATAGAAAAAAAAGAAAAGAAAAATGATCATGTGGGTTTCTTGCGCCGCTTCTATTCCCACAGATGATTTCCCTTTCCGAAGCGGTAGTAGCTTGGACGTACTGACTGACCGAAAAATGCTTAAGTCCTATTTTTATTTCCAATAGATTTAAATAGACATTCAACAAATGATATTATGTATTTTACCTTGAAATAAATGCTTGAGGTTTTGATTCTGACTAGTGGTCAGAATCTTTCAAACTAATTAAATATTTTGACATTTAGTAGATAAATAACGACACGTCATCTAACCTTATAATTGGGACCCTCACATACAGAATGCACAAATCGGGGTAATTGGTATATAAATATCTCAAAAAATATATATTTATGCGAATAAAATTTATACACTGTTTACTGGTGACTCCACTCCTGATTACGAACAACTTTCCACTGTGAACAATAGCCGAATTCACCCTAAAATTGTAGGACTTCCATAATAAAGATGGTTTCATAATAATTTACTTTGTATGGGTTATCGAAAATTTTTTGCTCGAATTCGACTATGGATCCTTGGGGAGCATTGTTCGTAACCAAGAGTGGTGTCACCAGTTAATGGTATTACATGAATTTATGCGGATAAAAAAAATATATATTTACGCGAATAAAATTTATATATTTACGCGAATAAAATTTATATATTTACGCGAATAAAATTTATCCGGGCTAGCCTCCTGTTTGCCGCTGGCTTTCACCGTTGTTTCGATGTTGTCCGCCATTTCTTAGCGAATGAAATATCTTGATCTATGCTTCTATTTTAATAGCTTCTATAATAACCCGATCAACGAGGATTTTCTTTGTATAATAGCCCTGACAGTGATTCCTCTGTCAGAAAAGCGTTGCAGAGCATACAACGTGCAACCGAAAGAGTATATCAAGCCGAAAGCTCTGAGCGTGAATACAGACCAAACGCGCTTACTTAGAAAAATAATAATTATTATTCTTTATCGATTATTTATTAATCTTACAACAAAATAAACGTGCCCCAACACTATGCGGTCATTGAACTTGGGAAGTGGAACAGAATCCTTCGTACTGCTGATGTTAGTGTTGTGCAATCAATTATGAGTTATGAATGTTTTAATTTATAATAAGTATTTATTTACAAAAAAAATGTATTTATGTAGTATATCAACCATCTGGTATCCACAACACAAGCCTATAGTTGTTTAGTGTGGAACTAGATGGCGCTGTGTGTATGTCTAAGTATATTTTATTTATTTATTTTAGTTTAAACGGACCTAATGTTTTACAAATTAGTATGGACTTGCTTATTAATATAGTTATTTTGCTTTTGATGTCGTAATGTGTCACCTTTAGCATGAACCATGAACCAAATTTAGTTTCTAAGGAAGATGGAAGGATTTCTTAAACATCTTTGTTGTTTGTATAATTTTGATATAAAATACTGAGAATTATTGTTCGTTGGCAGCTGAACGAAGGGCTCAGCTGAGCCGGTCGCGGTCCAGGTCGGGACTAACGGGCCCCCTCACGACGAGAGAGCTCACCAAGTAAGTGGACTCAGTGTGTCTCTTTCAATCGCTCCCTGTAAACCAACGTTGTAGGTGTTGTATCATCTTTGACCACCACATTCCGACACGGATGACGATATTTAGTGACCCATCGCAAGTACGCGAAAATTGGAGTGTGATTCTGAAGCTTGACAAATGGTAGGGCGGACCCACGCTACAGACAGAACGGTAGACCTAATCACGGAACATTTCGAAATCACGCAAGACATCGGTATGTTTAACCTAACATCGAAGGCTAAGGCGGGAGCGAACTTTCTGAACCTAACCAAAGTGTCTTTGAACAAAGTGTGGTGTAACATTAATCTAATAAAAAAAAACACAAACCGAAATAAGGAGGAAATCACGATATATATAAATTAGTATATTGTTTTTCATACTAAAAAACAGTGTCATTCGATTTACTCTTGAAGTAACGGGGATATAATAAAATGTATAATCACAACATTTACTGTCCTTTAATAGAGGAATGCGATGGTATAATCAGAATTTTAAAATATCAACGTTTATGCACCTATGTGAAAGTCTTTCTATAGAGACGCGCCACTGTGCGGCGGGGTACTTCGAGCCATCTTGATCGCACGCTCGCTACAAATGTCGCAAAAATAGCGATAAGCATAACTTAAATTTGAGACATAACGACAAATTAGCCACCCCTATGTCTGAACATATATATGAGCAAAGTTAATACATCATTTATGGGACACTGTTTACGCTTTTATAACCTAATACCTGAGAATATCATTAATCTAAATGAAAAACAATTTAAAAACCATGTCAAAACAACATTAACAAAAAAAGGTTATTACAAAATTAGTGACTACCTGAATGACAAAAACGCTTGGTATACTTCGCCCAGCTCCCAAAAATTATAAAATTGTATTAGTTGTATACTTTTATATATAAAAAAAAAAAGAAAAGAAAAGAAAATGATCCTGTGGGTTTCTTGCGCCGCTTCTTTTCGCACAGATGATTTCCCTTTCCGAAGCGGTGGTAGCTTGGACATACTGACTGACCGAAAAATGCTTAGCCCTATTTTTATTTCCAATAGATTTAAATTGTCATTCAACAAATGATATCATGTATCTTACGTTGAAATAAAATGCTTTGAGTTTGAGTCTGTGAGTAGATCTGACGACCTGTTTGGTGTAGTGGTTAGAAACTCTGACCACCATACCAAATGGTCGCGGGTTCGAATCACGCTAGGGGCATATGTTTGTGTGATGAATACGGACATGTGTACCCGAGTTATGGATGTTTTCATTTATAATAAGTATTTATTTCCAAAAAAAAATATGTATTTATGTAGTATATCAACCATCTGGTATCCACAACACAAGCCTATAGTTGCTTACTGTGGAACTAGATGGCGCTGTGTGTATGTCTAAGGATATTTATTATTATTTCTACCGTTTTGTCGATGTAGCGTGCCTCGAACTCCAGTTTGTCGACCTTCAGTATCACCATGAAAATTGTATGAAACCAAGCGCGACACATTTTTTTGTACGTACTATTAAAAACAGACTGGAATAGAATACAATATAATTTATTTCATTATTAGCAAAATATAATTAATAATTGTTTTCTTGTGTTGTTACAGCGAGCTACTAAGCAACGCGTGACGGACTCTGCTCACACAAAGTGATACTAGAACGTAATTGTAGTCTGTAGGCATAACGTATAGTTATACTCTGTCGTCGGCCTGAACTATCGCCCCTGGACCTAACCGCCTAACTCTAAGCTATAGCATATCAATCATCCTGTCTGTCCTGGTCATTGTGTAATTCGCGTTACAGTGTTCTGGCAATTGACGTATCTGGCATATTGCGTGTTATACTTTGGCTAATTGCGTGTCTGGCAACGTGCGTCTAAAGGGTGACAAGGACGGCAGTACATTGACGTCATAAACCAGGGGTCTCCAAAATTTTTAGTTTAAGTCGCAAGGGCCAAGACTTAGGCCCATTGTACCAACGTAATATCTGTTAAATTACATGTCTGTGCATTACTGTGCATTTCGTTTCGGAAATAGACGTAGCTGTAGACGAGACGCGGCGAAGAGTGGGCAGTATTATTTGCTTAATAAATACTCGTCAGTGCGAAATCACAGCTACACCCATCTAATTGCCTTAATAAAATTGATTATTTTTTTCAAATTTCGCTATCTGAATTAACGTGTTAACTTACCTTTAACGAATAAAGGAAAAAGTTAATGCCATGTCGTATCAGGAAGTCAAAGAAAAGGCGCAATGTAGAGAAGTGTGGAAAGGACTCAATCGACAGCTCTTAAGCCCGTATTAATAAATCAATCTCAATTGAAGTCTTGAGGCTATATCAACCGAGATGCGTCTTAAGCAGTTGACGCTATCTTAAGCTACGTGCTAATTTATAAACCAATCTTGAGGTCTACTCAGCTGAGATCACTTCTCAAGTATTCGCCTCAGCGGCGAATGAATGATAGTCTTGAGTTTCGTTTATTAATACGCGCACCTCTCAAGTGAGTACTGCTTGAGTATGACATGCTTTTCAGGTCTCAAGTTAGATTTATCAATCAACACGTTTATTAATACGGGCCTTAAATTCAGAGATTTACGGTCATTTTTAAATACATTCTTCAACTTTTTTCAAAATTTGATCATTATATAAAAACGTTGGGAATTACTGTTTGCATGTTATTACTAAAGGCGGGCCGCATATAGTCCATAGTTTGGAGACTCCTGTCATAAACGATTACAATTCCCAAAGCAATTTAGTTAGCGGTCTGACTGCAGGTCGATTGCGTAACTTTACTCTCGATTCCAACTGACAGCAGTTTCAAGATTTCTCATTGGTCAATTGATAATGAAGTTGCGTAATCACAGGACTGCCTGGACTGTCGTTCACAATGTCGTGACGGACGACCCTCGGTATGCAGGTCCGTATTTCCGAATGTTGCTGTAGATCTGCGCGTGAGCATAGCTAAAAAGAGTGCCGCTGTACAAATTATATAGCTGTCATTTTTTAATGGTCCTCAAGCGGAGATCTCTGCTTGAGTAACATTCTATAAAACGGGGCTAAGTGATAGATAAAACAGGGATATTACCTATTCCGATAGATGGCGCCAGTGTTGTAGCTGATACAAAACCGAACCTTATCCGTATCTGAATAGGGATTAATTTGATATTTACAGTTGGCTTATTGTACACCCTACGGTAGTCAGGCAATGTTTAGTAAATGAAATGAATATTTATTTGCCGAAATATGAGATTGATGTTTAGAATAAACATGATGTCAGTCAATCACAAATATTCCTATCACATTCTGTCATCATGCAATGGCGTGCAAAAAGTTAAGTTAATCATAATTTAAATTATATAAAATAAACAATCCAAAATACATAAATAATTAGAAGAAGATATCAAAATTCAAATATACAATCAGAGTACAGTATTAAAGAACTTGTTCTAATTACATTTCAAGTAGTAAATTCGACTATCTTGACATTTGCCATCAGGGAATTAGTCAGATCATCAGATTGGTAGCATTGGTGATACCATAATATTTCATTGTCACCTAACTTACATGAATATGACAAATTCCAGCACAATCTGATACCAGCCAGTGGTTGAAAAATGTTTTGCAAATTTTGAACTTACATACATACATTGCAAGTTAAATAAAAATTAAAAAAAAATCATTCAATTCAGGATAAGACCCATATTTTGGTTAGTAACTAATTTACACTATTCTATATAACTGTGAACAGAAGGGACCATACGACTGCTGCGGCACAATCAGCACTATTTGGATGCGGCACTATTTGGATGAAAGCTTGTCTTAAAGACCCTAATTGTGTTGCCAACTGTACGTCTGTGCAATGCCCCTATTGACGTAGAAATGGTTCGAAACGAGAGACGTGAATAAAAAATTTAACTAAGCCATAGAGGTGAAAGCACGTTTTTATATTAGGCCTAGGTCGTACATTATAAACACTGAACAGATAGCCTGCGTTGTCAGACATAGAAACATGCGACTTGTGAGATGTGACACCACGTCATGTTACGTTGTTACTTGTGATGTAACGCTACGTAATATGACGTTACATTAGAAACACCCTGATACTACACAGAACCAGCGTTGTTAGAGATAGAAACATGCGGCTTGTGGAATGTGACGCGACGTCATATTACGTAGATTACCACTGACACAGGAACAACGGGCTTATGTGATGTGATACTACGTAATATGATGTGCCATTTGGAGCACTGCACTAACGCCACACAAAGAGTCATGTCAAAGACAAATACGACCTATGTTGTGTGATGCCACGTCATATGACGTTATATTAGAAAACTTCATTTTTTTTTTTTTTTTTTTTTTTTTTATTTACTTGACTTTGACATTGACTTTACGCAAAGAGTTAGTCTTGTCAAATCAAATACACTGGGGCCATGCAACGAGTGAGCCTTGTTAAAGACAGAAATACACTGGCCCTATGTTGTGTAGTGTCACGTCATATGAAGGTACATTAGAAACACTGCACTGACGTCACGCAACAAGTTTAGATAGATAGATAAAGCGTTTATTTGTTACTCCAGTCACACACATACATTAAGTTTTGCAGAAATTTTTATAAAACTTATAATATAGGTATAACTACAGAATATATCTATTAGTAACTATAGAAGTTTGGTCAAATCATATTCACTGGGCCCATGTTGTGTCTTGTCACGTCATATGACGGTACATTAGAAACAATGCACTGACGTCACGCAATAATTTTAGTCAAATCAAATACACTAGGGCTATGCTGTGTGACGCTACGTCATGGGACGTTACATTAAAAACACTGCATTGACATTACGCAAAGAGTTAGTCTTGTCAAATCAAATAAACTGGGGCCATGCAGCGAGTCGGCTTTGTTAAAGACAGAAATACACTATGTTGTGTGGTGCCACGTCATATGTCGGTACATTAGAAACACTGCACTGACGTCACGCAACAAGTTTTGTCAAATCATATTCACTGGGTCCATGTTGTGTCTTGTCACGTCATATGACGGTACATTAGAAACAATGCACTGACGTCACGCAACAACTTTTGTCAAATCATATTCACTGGGCCTATGTTGTGTGATGCCACGTCATATAACGTTATATTACAATCCCTGCACTGACGCCACACAGAGTCACTTTATAGCGGAAGAGAAAGGAAAACACATCTTACAGAAAGAGAGAAAACACAGGAATACATTAGGCCTATGTTGTGTGACACTACGTCATATGACGATATATTACATACACTTTTTTGGTTTATTCTCCAACAATTTGGGAAGGCAAAGGGATCTGAGCCCATACAGCCTAGTCTTCTGTAGTAGTCCTTGATATTCTTCAGTAAAGTGACACAATGCTTTACTGAAGACTTTCGCGTATCCTTGTGGGATCCCGAAAGCTTCGTTACGCGCTTTATTTTACACTTCCCTTCATTTGTACACCATCACTGACTTTCACTGTACAATATTCTGCCATTATTAAACATCAAAACTCAGAATGCACAAGTTTCTAGAAATAAAAACAAAAATGCAACATCACTCACTGAGTTCGATAGAGCCTATCAAATCACCATTACTCTTCCACAGACACACAAATGTAGCAATGTATGTGTTTATATTATTTAGTAACGTGGCATTCCGGAAGCTGTAATATTATTTAATTACTTGTGTAAAAATTGTCCATATTTTTCGAGAGGTGAATCCATGGAGGTATAAAGGCGTAGTAATACGTCCGTGAAGGTAGAATACTCACTGTGGTGTACAACTATTTTGATAATGTCGAAAAATTGTACTCAAAGAGTACCAATTAGTGCCCAAAGGAAAAAAAAATAGTGCCACTGTAGTTTGAGTTATTCAAATATTTTTAACAATCCGGTGTAACGCGATGCTAAAGTCCTGTTGCTCACCCGCGGATACTGTTTGAAATTTGTATCCCAAAAAAGTGTGCCTAAATGGTGCCTCGGAAATATACGAGAGCCATTTATCTACTACTCCCGCCCGTGGCTTCGACTGCGTGGAGTAGCTTTTCGCGGAAATTGTTTATCCCGCGGGAACTACTCCTTTTATTGGGATAAAAAAATATCCTGTCTTAATCCAGGGTATATTCTACCTATATACCAAATTTTGCCTTGATTGAGCGACAAAGAAATAAACGTCCAAACTATCGCATTTATGATATTAGTTTGATTTATAGTATTTCAAAAACTACGAAGTTTTTTACTTTGTCTTTGTCTGCGCCGTGTAGTACCTATTTTTATCCTTTTTCATCCTCCGTGTGATTTATTCCAAAGGATGACAATAATCAAATTGAAAATTTTGTAGGCGGGGATGGAATTTCTATGCAATAACGCACATGGAGGACAAAAAATCCATAGGACAGAAAGTCTGTGTGGCGCTTTACCACAAACTCACTTAAATAACTTCGTTGTTTTTGAAGTACTATTTTTGGGATTGGTACATTTCGAAGGCACTATTTAGGCACAGTTTTTTGGGTTATAAATTTTAATCATAGGTAAAATAGTATCTGCGTAAGAAAAATTATGATTCCAACATCAGGTGATACCAGAATCACCTTTAAAAAATATTGAATTTTCACTGTGGCACTATTTTTTCCTTTGGGGACTATTTAGTACTATTTGTGCATAATTTTTTGACATAATAAAAATATCAGAATTCCCCTGTGTATATTATTCTAGCATCACAGATGTGAATATCGTCAAATTCGATTAGAGCGGATTTTAAACAGAAAATATTTACACGAATTGTTAGTATTAGGGATAGGTTATTGTATTTATTAAACTATGAATTTATATGTACATTGATGATGAAAAATAAATTATATAGTTATTTATTTTTCTACTAAGGATAGTGATCAGTTTCATACAAACTGTAGTCGACCATGTGAAAAATTAAAATATATTTTCGGTATTTTAGTAGTTAGGGCCTAGTTTGCGTGAATGAAATTTATTACTTATTGGTGGTATTATTGCGTTACATTTGTGTTCTCACACAAAAAATTAAATATCCAAACTTTTAAATTATATTTTTAACACATCACTGCGTTCACGCAAACTGGACACTGTTATCTAAAATTTTTATTACTAAAAAAATTTTAACACATCACTGCGTTCACGCTAACTGGACCTTTTTATCTTAAATTTTTATTACTAAAAAAATTGTAACACATCACTGCGTTCACGCAAACTGGACACTGTTATCTTAAATTTTTATTACTAAAAATACAGACAATTGTACAAAGGATCGTCACAAATCGGATCTACATGGGTTGGATGACATGGCGACAGGTCACGGATACAATATGTGATTCACGGATGCCCTCAGGTTAAAGGGAAAAATTCATAAATCCGTAATAAGACCTGTCGTAATGGGATCGGAGTGTTGGACCATGAAGAAGACGGATGAAAAAAAATTGCATGCAACAGAGATGAGAATGTTAAGATGCATGAGTGGAGTGACGAGGATGGATAATGTAAGGAATGAGTATTTAAGAGGGAGTTTAAGGCCCGTATTAATAAACCATTCTCAAGATTGAGAAGTCTTGTGACCGGTCTCAAGTAAACGTGTTGATTAATAAACCTAACTTGAGACCTGAAACGCACGTGCATACTCAAGCAGTACTCACTTGAGAGGTGCGCGTATTAATAAACAAAACTCAAGACTATCATTCATTCGCCGCTGAGGCGAATACTTGAGAAGTGATCTCAGCTGGGTAGACCTCAAGATTGGTTTATAAATTAGCACGGAGCTTGAGATAGCGTCAACTGCTTAAGACGCATCTCTGTTGATACAGCCTTAAGACTTATATTGGGATTGATTTATTAATACGGGCCTTAAAGTGGGCATCCGTGACAAAAAAGTTGAAAGAAAATCTTTGGGCTTGGTATGGACATGTTATGAAGAGGGATGAAACACATATTATTAACCTCTGTGTCGCCCGTTCCCACGCAAAAATTCTAAGGGTCAAGTATCTCGGCGCGCCTGTCATATTTGCGAAAATACCTGCGGTGTTAAAAACGTTTATAGATACTCTTGTACTGGGTGTATTTGTAATCTGTGAAAAGCAATAGCTACGGAAATATATTATCTATGGATATAATGAATGAACACTACTACAGCTATAATACAAAAAATCAGAAAAATGTTACGAGTTGTAATATGTAGGTATCTCTATATCCACGATATAATTGGTACTTTTACGGAAAATACAGATTTATTTCATGTTTTTCTTGAAACGGGTAATTCAATAAATTGTTATGAGAATTGGAAGCTCTATGGCAGGTTTCTAAGCCCGTTCTAATAAAAAACAGTAGTTGGAATTCTATGCCTATACTCCCACCCAAAGAGAAAAAAATATTTTCGCAAATACAGACTAAATATCATAGCTAACATAACATGGCGCACATTATTGGATGCGGAATTTAATAGAGAACAAGTTCAAACACAGTCAAAAGGAATTGGAACTCTATAATCATTACAATTGAGAGTTGAAAGTCGTGTGTCCGATCGGTGCCGCGAGTGTTGTCGGGATAAAAATTTTTTTGGCACCGATCGGTGCCCGCGTCCGTCTAAAGGTTAAGAGATGTGAATGGATAGGAAGGAAGACCTCGGATGGATTGTGTGAGAGTTTATATGAACGAAAAAGGTATGCGCAGATCCCAAATAAATTTGGGTCCAGGGCATGAAGATGACCGCTTGGTCGATTGTCTGTATTTTTAGCAGGTGGTAGCTTGGACATACTGACTGACCGAAAAATGCTTATGCCCTATTTTTATTTCCAATAGATTTAAATTGATGAAATGATATCATGTATCTTTCAAATAAATGCTTGAAATTTGAAGTTTTGAAGTGTCGCATAATTTTTACATGTGGTCAAATTACTTTTGTATGAAAACTGGTTGCTATGGTTTACCTTTATGGCCTAAGAGTTACTCAATATGGACTTAACGAGGCATGAACCTTGAATCTGAGGCAATGTTTGACTGTATAGTTTCCAATGGGCTAAAGGTTAATACACTATATACACTATATCTAAGGATATCCACTATCTGTGTCAGTCCATTAATCTAAACAATTTTTTTATATTGGCCAGTCATAATGTTCAGACTAAGCAAAGTTAGCAAATTATTTACTGTATACGCTTTTATAAACTTGCTAGGTTTTCGCCCGCGACGTCGTCCACGTGGATCTTGAACGCTTCCATTAGGTATATATACATAAAAACCTATCGGAAGAAATTCTTTAACAACGAAAACTGTATTAAATTCTGTTGCGTAGTTTAAAACAACTATGCATACAAGCAGAAAGCGACTTTGTTCTATACTAATTAGAGAATAATACTTGAGAACATCATTGTGAGTCTAAACAGGGCTTGTAACCGGTTTCGAAAATACCGGTAAATAAAAGATTAAACCGGATTTTAGAAAAGACGTTCGGAGCGCGTCTGAAATGAGAGCGTTACCTAAAACCATAAAAAACCGGTTTAATCCAGACAGACAGTGCATGCGTCGGCGTCGTTGAAGTTTGTAGTGATACGGCGTCTGTCGTCGGTAATAGCGAAATGAAAACCATTAGAAATCGCTTAATTGATTCTTTTTTTTTTATGCACGACGGGTTCGTACTTGACCTCAACCACACCTGATGTTAAGTGAAGATGAGGTCGAAAGTGGAAGCGTACTGACCCGGAAACCCCAACACATTTGAGGGATCTCTGACAACCGGAACACAACAATGCTATTAACATTGCTGCTTGGCGGCAGATTTAGATAAGATGGTGATAGCTAGCCAGGCGGACATTTTAAAATGCCCTACCACTTAGTAGTACTTAAACATGTACCCCGCTGGGGATCGGACCCGCGACCTCCGAATCGTAAACCCAATGTGGTGTACATTGAGCCACGGAGGCGATTCAAAACCTATTTTGTTTCGTTTCTCAAAAAACCGGTTTTTTAAGGTTGTGGTCGATCCAAACCGAAATAAAACGATAATGTACTTGACACTGATTTAATTTTGTAAATAAAACGGTAAACAAGCCCTGGTCAAAACACATGAATTGTGAAAGTACACAAAGTGTACTACTACTAAAATAAATTTGCTATTAACCGTTCCGTTCTCTCCATGGGTACTCCATTATCAGATTTTGATGTTTTTTAAAATAGGACCACCTCGAGGTTATGTTTTTTTCAATAAAAATTGCTAAAACTAATATGGTGTGCTGTATCTCGAATACCGCGCGATGTCTTATTTTTTTATTTATTAAGGAAAAATCTGAATTAACATACTGATTTTAGTGTTAAATATTTTGTAACACATTATTATTTAGTTTTAATTTGCATTTGTTCTCTCTTTCGCACTAGTGGGGAAGCGTAAATGTAATTTTAAAGGAGATTGTTTTTAGATCAGATTTAGGTAGGTGTAGTTTTTTTTTATATATTGGATTATAGTTTAGGATAAAGCTTCGATATACATAATTACTATATACTTACATGTAAATATATTTTTGTAAAATGTTACATTTTTATTATTAATTAATTATAATGTTTTTGAAACTATGCTGTAGTTTTTTTTTTGTATCCTCAATAGCTAATAAGGTGTGATTTACGTCAGACTACTGCAACTATCCTGTTGCTTTGTTTTATATCGTCAACACCTAATAAAGCGTGATTTACATCAGAATCCTGAAACTACCCTGTTGTTTTTTGTATGCTCGTCAGCTAATAAAGTATGCTTTACGTCAGAATCCTGAAACATACTGTTGTTTTTTTTTTCATCCTATAAGTGGTTTACATCAGAATTCTGAAACTACCCTGTTGTTTTTTGTATTCTCATCAGCTAATAAAGTATGCTATACGTCAGAATCCTGAAACATACTGTTCTTTTTTTTTGCATCCTATAAGTGGTTTACATCAGAATCCTGAAACTACCCTGTTGTTTTTTGTATCCTCGTCAGCTAATAAAGTATGCTTTACGTCAGAATCCTGAAAAATACTGTTGTTTTTTTTTTTGGCATCCTCAACAGCTACGTAAGTATCTTGGAAATATCCTGTTGATAAACGGGAAAAAAAAATCTCACTAGTTCAGTTAACTGGACAAACGAGAAAAAAAGTTTCACTAGTCCAGTTAACTGAACTGGTCAACTGAACTAGAGGGAATAGGGTTTTTTTTGCATCCTCAACAGCCTATAAGTAAGTGAAGATGAGGTCGAAGGTGGAAGCGTACTGACCCGGAAACCTCAACACATTTGGGGGACTGGCTATCTTAACACAACAATGCTATTAACATTGCTGCTAGGCGGCAGATTTAAATAAGATGGTGGTAGCTAGCCAGGCGGACATTTAAAATGCCCTACCACCAACCAAACCGAGTACTTAATCACAAACCTCCGAATCGTAAACCCAATGTCGTTTAATGTTGGAGGTATAGTCAATAAGGTGTAATTTACGTAAGTATCCTGAAAATATACTGTTTTTTTTTTGACCACAATCTCACCTGATCATAATATATTTATACCATATTATTAATGCGAAGTTTGGATGTTTATTTGTTTGTTACTCGATCACGGCGAGACGGATTTGAATGAAATTTGGTATATAGGTAGACTCATACCCTGGATTAAAACATGGGATACTTTTTATCCCGATTAAGCGAATAGTTCCAGCGGAATAAATTTCCGCGATAAGGCCATTCAACGCAAGCGAAGCGGCGGGCGGAAAGCTAGTTTCTAATGTTTTATAATTTTTAATATTTTCAATTGTTACCTATGTTTTTAATTTTAATATATAAATTGACGCTCACCTCTCTATTCTTCTTCTTCTTCTTATTTTTGAGGATGGCAACCATTCAACCTCATTGTCGAGGGACATTACTGCCAGTTTCGAGTGAAAATTTTTATTTATCTTATTTCTTCAGTTTATAGGTCAGTCTCAATCAAAACAAGTAATTCGTCGTATACAGAGTCTAGTCACGGTCAAGTCATTCTTCAGTAAAGTGGCAGAATGCTTTACAAAAGATTTTGGCGGCTTCTTGTGGGAACCCGAAAGCTCCGTTACGCACTTTAATTTACACTTCCCTTCACCTGTACACCAACACTAACGTTTGCTGCACAATATTCTGCCATTATTAAGCTTCAAAAGTTAGAATGCACAAATTTTAAGACCTATAAAGAAAAATGCTACTTCACTCGCCGAGTTCCCGCCAAAAAGCCCTCTCTATTCTATTTCCGTATTTTGTCGAAATACGGGACGGGATGGTCAAATACGGTGACAGTCCCGCATATACGGGTACATATGGCAACCCTACCTATAGCACAATTTGATATTAGCTGAATTCTACTTCGTGTATTCAAGTACCACGGAGACGTATAGGTAACTAACCTATTACATAACATGCATCTCTATCCACAAATAGGTTTTACCTACCCAATTGGAGAAATAAAAATAATAATAAATGTCTGGACAAACACACAGCGCCATCTAGGTCCATAGTAAGCATCTAGGCTTGTGTTGATGGTTGATAAACTACACACATACATTTTTTTTTTGTTAATAAATACACGTATAAATGAAAAACATCCATATCATACAAACATATGCCCCTAGCGGGATTCGAATCGCGATCATTTGGTATAGTAGCAGTTTCTAACCACTACGCTAAACAGGTCGTCGACTTAATTAATGACACGTATTAACCTCCTAAGCCGAGATTTACATGTAAAATAGATGGATTTAACCTATAAATCCTGTACTTATCACGATTTAATGGGTTCGGGATCGAACACGCTAAATGTAGCGTGTTCGATCCCGAAAAGCTTAATGAAGCAAGATCAACTCTCGAATGAACCATCGTGACTGTCTCATACGATCACCATTAATTCTCTTTTGGGATTGCGAATGTGTTGTAAACACTTAAAAGATTTTATTCAATGGGAAAAAATGTCACTCGGCAAAGTTACATTTTTTATCTTAAAATTACAGTTTAAGAAGAACGAAGACGAAACTCAAAGGTTTGACGACCGATTGTGTAGTGGATAGTGACTCTGTCAGCGAAACCAACGGTTGCGGGTTCGAATCCCGCGAGGGGAAAATGTTTGTGTGATAAATACGAACATTTATTGCAGAGTCATAAATATTTTCGTATCCGTTATCTAGTATCCATACATACCTACTTATTGTGGAACTAGATGATTGGTTTAGTGTCCGGGATAGTTATTTTATTGTTTTTAAGAAGGTTTTGGATTACAATTCGACAAAACAAGGAAAAATATATATTACTCATGTGCAACAGATTTTTTTTTTGCACAACGGTTGTGTACTTAACCTCAATCACACCTGATGTTAAGTGAAGATGAGGTCGAAGGTGAAAGCGTACTGACCCGGAAACCCCAACACATTTGGAGAACCGGCTATCTTATCTCTGACAACCGGAACAAAAGATTTAGATAAGATGGTGGTAACCTACTAAACAAGTACCCCGCTGGGAATCCAACCCACGACCTCCGTTTGGTAAACTTAAAGTTGTTTACATTGGTAGAGTTAGTCATGATATATATCTGCAAAAATAAACTACACTATATCAAAATAATGTATATTTTACTATTAATAATTTATAAGATCTGGCATTGACGCGTTTCGGGCGTGCCCTGTAGACATTAATTATTTCAGTAGCGGAATAAATAATTACAATTTTTTGAATGATGTTGTTAGAGGATTAAAGAAGTATGTTCAGACAATTCCGCCTCCTCACTCCTCCCACTGTAACTCCTGTAAGCCAGGATCGACAGTGGTACTCGACACGTGACTCTATTGCTACCTTGGACCCCAGACTAATGAAAGAAAGAAATAAGATATACTTTTTTTTATGCACAAAGGGTTAGTACTTGACCTCAATCACACCTGATGTTGTCGCGGTACTGCGAGCGCTCAGCTGTTGTAGGAAGATGAAGGTATTGGGCGCCATAGACGAGGATGGGGTTCAGGGTCGTATAGGTTTCAGGCCCCTACCAGGACTGCAGCCACTGACGAACGATGAAGAAGGTGAAGGGCAGGAAGAAGGGATAGGCACTTGAAGAACTCAATAATGTAATAATAATTTAAAGGTAGAAATAAAGGAAAAGAAAAGGATAGTTTTAGTTCGCAAGCTGCGTCAAGACTAGACTAGTTTTTGAAAATAATTTAGAATTCAGAATTTTGAATAATGTTCCAAAAAGAAAACGCCAAAGAGATTACCGAAAAGAAGACAGAATTGAGAAGGGGTTGTACACCTCGTCACAATGTTAAGTGAAAATGAGGTCGAAGGTGGAAGCGTACTGACCCGGTAACCCCAACACATTTGGGGGACTGGTTTATCTCTGACAACCGGAATACAACAATGCTATTATTAACATTGCTGCTTGGCTTTAGATAAGATGGTTGAAGCTAGCCAGGCGGACATTTAAAATGCCCTACCACCAACCAAACCGAGAACTTAAACATATACCCCGCTGGGGATCGAACCCGCGACCTCCGAATCGTAAACCCAATGTTGTTTACATTGAGCCACGGAGGCGGTTAAAAAACAGCAAGCAAAAGAGGTTTCCTACTTGGCAAATGGGCGTGTACTGTACTCAATGAAATACAAAATGGCTGAAAGATTTTCAACAAACATGACTAAAAACCTGTCCCTTCGTTCAGTCTTTTAAACAAAAACTATCGCACTCAATTTGAACCATTACTGAGATAATGTCCGGTCAATGACTGAACACACACACACACACACACAATGGCGTCAATCGCTTAACACCTGTCGTTTTTCGTCGGATATTAAAAAGAGGAACCTTGCGTGTTATTGTGAAAGTGTAAGACGTGCTTCCCCTGTACCGCCAATACATAAAAGTTATCTTCTTATTGAAGTTAGTTATCTGTACAGATATGTCTGTTTAATTAGATTTATAAAATGAAAACTAAGCTGATTCATACATCAACGATTGGTGAACGACCGACGTCGCTTGACCGCGACGACTCATGTCAGCGTTCAAAATTGTATTGAAGAGATGGTAAGGGGGTCTAACGAAAATAGCTTCGGACTGCCGTAACTCTGGACTTTTTCTTTTGCAGTTTGCTGTGTCAATTATAAACCAATCGTCATTGTTTTACTTTTCTGCCGTGTCATGCCAAAGTCATATAACTTGAAAAAGTCTGACTTGAGAAAATTAATGTTACAGAATTTAAGGTATTTTGGTTAAAAATAGTAACTTATAGAATGATAACAATGATATAAATTTGACAAAATATTAGTAAGACCATAATTAATAATAACACGTAATTTTTTGTTGAATAAAACGATTACTTTAATATTAATTTGAATTAAATGAGTTGCGCGCAACCATAGAATCCATACAAACGTGGTTATACGTGTCCTGTAACTTAAGTTGCATGATGTCGCATAGAGAAGTTGAATATATTCAAGAAAGATATCTCATGCAACTGTGTTTTACATGAGTTATGAGCCGTTAGCCCAAATTCTTATTTTGTCAATGGTTATTGAAATACTCAAATAAAATATGGGCAGTAAATTTCGAAACCTTTTTATTTCAAATAAAGATTGAAACTAAAATAAGAGATCCATCAACTCCGTTTAAATTACAAATTAAATCAAAAATCTTCTTGGAATTTATATACCTAATTAAAGGGTGTCCTACAGCAATTAGTAGTTAAGTAAGAGTATTTTTAAAGTTATAAATCAGTCTAAAATCTTCTTTTCATAATTAAAGCTTTTCCTACGATACCTACTATAATTTTTAACAAAATAAGTAAATTAATAAGTAGGTAATGCAAACTATTTTTAAACTTATAAGAGATTCATAACTCAGTCTAAAAACTTCTTTTCATGATTGAAGGTTTTCCTACGATACTATAATTTCTAACTTAATAAGGTATTTAGTAAGTTATACAATCAACATATTTTTTTTTTCAATTTTTAAATAATTTTAGTCATTATCAATCACACTATCGAGATCACAAACATCATTAATTTGTAGATCTTTGAAAAAGGTTCGTTTCGGCACCGGCATTGACGGACATAGCTTAAGAAGATCCTGTTTTTTATCGCACTTATACCTCTTAGGTTTGCTTCTCGAGGAAGTTTTCTTACAAAATCATCATCATCCGTGTTAGTGATGTCTTTTTTAAGCATATTTTTTAGTTCTCTAAAATCTTCGTCATAATCTTTTTTCACAAACATACATATGGATTCCTTTCTAAATTCAACAACTTTTAGAGCTTGTATATTATAGTTTTTTGGAAAGCGGCCTTTTTTGGAAAAATAAAAGGAATTAATTTGACAGAGCGCAATTAAATCGTGCCGCAACAAAAGCAAAACTAATTACGTAGGTATCACCATAGAGGAATAACACTAGTATCACATAAATGCGAGCACGGCGATACGAACGATAGGTATCGTTTTCAACCTGCGCCGACGTGTCCGAGACGTGGTTATGCACAAATCAGTTAACTCATAGATAACGGAGTTTGACTAATTTAGCTTCATAAGGTGCTGGCCGCGCACAATGACTGCATTTTAAATAACGCTAATTTGCCATATCTTGTGCAAATGTTTTGAAAGTTGCATGAGTTTGACATTGCTTATATCTAAGAAATGGTGAATAAAAAAAAACTAAGGATAAGTACATATACTAATAGGGTTATTTAAATGCGAATCGCACTGGTTAGGCGAAATTCATGTAATTTAAAATAAAGGACATTCGCGTCACACGGCAGTTTTGTTGTAGGTATATAGGTAGTTAGACATCTCAAGTTACGTCTGACGCCAGGTACGTCTGAGTTAGGCAAATAAAGCATTCTTAGCAAAAGAAATAATCCGAAGTACGGCCGCGCGAAGCTATTTTCGTTAGCGAGTAGACCCTAGCATTCCGACTGAAAACTTCGAGGCACTACGGGCGCCCTCGCTTGATAGGTACCTACAATACCAACGATGATATTATAAATGCGATAGTTTTTATGTGGTAAGTATGTATGTTGGATAGGGCATGGAACTCCCTTCCGGCGTCAGACTTTCCTGAATCCTTGGGATCTTCAAGAGCAGAGTGAATAGGCATTTACTGAGCTCGCGCACTTCATCTTAAATCTTAGAAACTTGCAAATCTTAAACAAATGCTCTCACACCCACACACATGCGCACGCGCAACTTGTAAAATTCTAACGTGCTAGTTACATCTAAGGGGCCGTCCATATATTACGTCATTCTAAATTAGGGGGGGGGGGGGGGGTTGGTCTGCGGATGACGGTAAATGATAGATGGGGGGGGGGTGTTTTGACGTCATTCTTATTTATTTATTTATAGTTTATTTTTCACATACAAAAAGACTATTTCTAAAAAGAAATTTCTTCCAGCACACCTAGTAAAATACTAGCTACCCGCCCCGGCTTCGCCCGTGGTACTTACATGTATTATACATATAAACCTTCTTTAAGAATCAGTCTTTAAAAAAACCGCATCAAAATCCGTTGCGTAGTTTTAAAGATCTAAGCATACATAGGGACAGACAGCGAAAGCGACTTTGTTTTATACTATGTATTGATAATAAACACAATACTTAAATAATAACTACAACATTACTAATTAATTAAAGTACATATTAATACTATACTTATACTTAAATACATGTCTCATACTAAGGAAAGATAATGTTCTTGTGATATTTTGCAAGTATTTAATGGTATTAATTATTGAACTCATTATTTATTTATTTATTACAAGGTCAAGGCATGTCTACATTATTTTTTTAAACTATAAATAACATCGTACCTATATAATAATAAAAGGTGATTCTATAACCAAGTGTTTTAATCATATAATACCCTATTTTTCTCAAATCTGCAATGTTTTATTTTAGTAATGACGTCAATTTTGGGAGAAGGGGGGGGGGGGGTCATTAAGAAATGACGATAGGATGATTATAGGGGGGGGTCTAAAATCTGAAAAAATCGATGACGTAATTTATGGACGGCCCCTAAGGCTAGTTCTACCACCTTTATGCTCTGCATGCATGTCTATCTACCTAAAACTAATTTAGCAGATGTTACTTATAAAATGTAATGACCAGTGAAATTGTTTCTCTATTATGGAAATTTTGGCATCCACGATACAGACCTAGCCTAGTGTGGATGTTACAGCAAATGTATAATTATGTATGGTCCTTTTTGGTTAGTAAACTTCTTATCTCATCGCATCGCATCACATCTTATCTTATCTTATCTTATCTTATCTTATCTTATCTTGTCTTGTCTTGTCTCGTCGCATCTCATCTCATCTTATCTTATCTTATCTTCGACCACATCGTCACTTTCCATCAGGTGGGATTATGTTCAAACGCGTATCCAGTTAATCATAAGGTAGACAGATTAGGGCGTGGATTAACATACCTATAGGTTACTTTTTGCCCCGGAATAGTGAGTGGTTCCTAGGTTTGGTTAATAGGTATTAGTGTGACGCTTTTGAGTCGAATGAATTCTAACCAGACGAAGTCGCGTGTAACAGCTAGTAGTTAAACATAGCTATCAATGTAAACATTACTTCGTAATGGATGCGCGCGAGTCGGTGGGCGTGTCTTGGCGTCGGATCTCGCCCCGCCTATACACCCACCTGGATTACTTCCTACGTTTTCACCTTCACCTTATTAACCTTTGAAAACCCGCTGGCACCCCCTGTTGCCAGTTCACCTTGTGAATTGGTCACATTGGGAATCAAGAACTTAAGGGGAGTTAGAAAAGTCGATTCCTATTTCTAATATTTTTTTCTGTACCTTTAAGATTCTGAGGTTACAGCATCTATGAGGTCGGCGTTTAGGTAGCTAGGTACCACTCTCTTAGGCCCGTATTAATAAACCATTCTCAAGATTGGCTGAGGTTGGCTGGAAGAGATCTCTATTAGAGATAAGCTCACCTTTGTACAATATTTCCGACTGATTGTCAACATGTTTCCTAATTCCAAATTTACTAAGTTTCCTATTACAATGCTCAGGTTGGCTGGAAGAGATCTCTTAAAGAGATAAGTCCACCTTTGTACGTGACCTATTGTTTGTACTCTGTTATTGTAATGTTTTGGTGCAATAAAGAATAATGGATGTTTTTTATGAGCAATAAAGAATAATAAGATTGAGAACAGTCTTGTGACCGGTCTCAAGTAAACGTGTTGATTAATAAACCTAACCTAAGTCTGTATCCGCCATTGAACCTATGTCTTTTAAGTAAGTACGATAGGATATGTAGTTGAGAATGATAGCGTCGAATTTTCGACCCCATCTTTAGTATTTGAGAAGGACGGAAATGGAAAATGTAAAATGAGAATGTAAAGCCACAGAATAAAACAAAGTTAAGAATTAAATTATATAATTAACAACTTTTTGCCTATCTACATATAAAATATTGGAACTAAGTAACCTAACATTACCTAATACTAATAATTAGGCACTCCCAATGCTCAAGGGCGAATCCAGAGGGGCATGATCTAGTATACTTTGAAAATTTTCTGTTTAATAAAAAAAAATATGGACCTTAGTTCGATTTACATACTCACCACAGAGTACTTTTTATATAGGGTCTAACAAAATTAACCCGACAAACTTTGGCAATTGCACGTACATGACAATAAAATAATATATTCATTAAAACAACTAGCCTTAAAATTTTTGTTTCCGAATAAAAAAAAAAATGTAAGTGCAAATGAAAATACAAATTAACAGACTTACTTCATTTCGATTGTACCTTGTTTTAACAATGAGAAAAAAAGGAAACGTTCATATGGAAGACGCCAAAGGGGGTGGCGGGGCACAGGGCGCAACCAATCACAGCAAGTTTATACTGCGGCACGTGTGGCAAAGTACTTAGAGCGCGCGGCCATTAAGGTCCAACTCACAAAATTTACATTTCTAAATTTTATTTTTTGTATAAAATCTGTTAACGTTTATTCTTTATTTTTTCGTAATAGGTACACCTATACATACACTCTTTAATTTAATTTTGTTAGACCTTGTATATACTCACCTACCTACATTAAAAAACTGTACACTTAATATGATTGACTGGAGACTTACACAAACATGTGACCCCCCTGATTCGGTGACTGGATCCGCCTTTGCCAATGCCCTCTTAAGTGTACCCACTCACGACCGACTTTCTGTAGCTGTTCAAATCTCACAGGCACAACTAGGGTTGCCAAACGTACTCTAAAATTTCATTGTGCTCGATTTCATATGGGTGGATGTACATGGTTGGCACTTTATAATCTATATCACTAAAAGAGTGCGCTAAATTACTCTACTTATTTTAACGATGATCTCTTTGAACCTAGAATTAGAATGTCTGGAGTCCTATAATTCCTAAAGAACACAAAATAACGATTTTATAATAAAGTATCGCAAAAAACTCTGGTTAAAAAATGTTAATTAAATACATACTCTTTCTATTAAATATTATAAATTTATTTATTTATAAGTAATCTATAGTTTTGCAACAAATAATTTTGATTTCATTTGTTTTATCAATAATTCTACTGTATATGATAATTATGTATAAGTTTTTGAAGTAACAACCAACATTTTGACAGAGGTGTTTATAAAAATATATCTTAAAACTTTGAAAAATACACCGTAATACTTTCTTTTATAAATAAATAAATATCTTTAGACATACACACAGCGTCATTTAGTTCCACACTAAGCAACTATAGACTTGTGTTGTGGATATCAGATGGTTGATATACTAAATAAATACATTTTTTCTTTTGTAAATAACTACTTATTATAAATGAAAACATCCATAACTCCGGTACACATGTCCGTATTCATCACACAAACATATGCCCCTAGCGGGCTTCGAACCCGCAACCTTTTGGTATAGTGGTTAGAGTTGCTAACCACTACACCAAACAGGTCGTCAAAATAAGTATCTACTCTTTATTAACCCTGTCTGAATCTGATGCTTTATTTCTACTAAAAGAATTAGCAACCCTAAGCACATTAGGTATAACTCCACGGTGAGCTCAAACGATTACGAGTGAGCATACAGAATTACGCTATCGATTTTATAAGCCTCCGAATACGTAGGTATTTATCACTTGCAGTGCATAATAAATAAAATAAATTACTATTTATTCTAAGTTCACAAATGAGCAAATTTTTTATCTAAGTACCTACCTTTCATTTTAAATAAAAAGACCTGAATACTTAAATACCGGTGATTTTTTTTTACCGTGAGGAAAAAAATAGATAAAATAATTATTTTTTTCTAAAACCATCATGATCTTATCTTACGCGCCGGCCGCAGATTGATATGCCACTGGCGGGATTTTTTTTTTTTTTTTATATGAGAGGGCGGCAAACGAGCATGCGGGTCACCTGATGGAAAGCAATCACCGCCGCCCATGGACACCCGCAACACCAAAAGGGTCACAGATGCGTTGCCGGCCTTTGAGCAAGGTGTAGGCTCGTTTCTTGAAGGTTCCAATGTCGTACTCGTTCGGGAATACCGCTGCAGGAAGTCCGTTCCACAGGGTGGTCGTACGTGGTAAGAAGTTTCTTGAGAAACGTACAGTGGTAGACTTCCACTCATCCAGGTGATGTGGATGGAAATTTAATTTTCGGCGAGAAGTGTATCGGTTAAATTGAGCAGCGGGTATTATCTCGAACAGTTCTTCAGAACACTCCCCATGAAATATGCGATAGAGAATGCAGAGGGATTTCTAGGGTTCCTTATTTTCTCCAAGTTTTTTTAAAAATGAATGATGTATTTATGTGGAATCTCAGTTGTGCGCATGGTTCCCTAAAATGATAAACTAGGCCCGTATTAATAAATCAATCTCAATACAAGTCTTGAGGCTGTATCACCCGAGATGAGTCTTAAGAAGTTGACGCTATCTCAAGCTCCGTGCTAATTTATAAACCCTTGAGGTCTACTCAGCTGAGATCACTACTGAAGTATTCGCCTCACCGGCGAATGAATGATAGTCTTGAGTTTCGTTTATTAATACGCGCACCTCTCAAGTGAGTACTGCTTGAGTATGCACGTGCTTGTCAGGTCTTAAGCCAGGTTTATTAATCAAGACTGTTCTCAATGTTGAAAATGGTTTATTAATACGGGCCCTAGACTGAAGTGAAGTCACGAAGAAAACGGTTTCTCAGGTATCTTTAATTTACACCCAGAAAAATTTAGTTATTCTTAAGAGGGCTTAATCCGTCCAGTGGATAAATTAAGATTTCGTTTTAAATACAGCAAAAATCAAAATATCGCTCTGACCTGCACTCAGAGAAGCCTTAAAGCTAATTAGGTTGGTGGTAGGGCATTTTAAATGTCCGCCTGGCTAGCTACCACCATCTTATCTAAATCTGCCGCCGAACAGCAATGTTAATAGAAATTGTTGTGTTCCGGTTGTCAGAGATAAGATAGCCAGTTCTCCAAATATTTGAGTTTCCGGGTCAGTACGCTTCCACCTTCAGCCTCAGCTTCACTTAACATCAGGTGTGATTGAAGTCAAGTGGTAACACGTTGTGCATAAAAAAAATAATACCTAAATAACTTTAATTACGGTTATTTACGCGGAAAGCCGCTGGGGGATCTTTGGGGGAGGCTTTTGTCCAGCTGATATGATGATAATGACGGTTATTTTCGGGAATTTGAAATTATTAATAAAACACGGCCACTTTTTTTAAAAATCGTGAATTCTATCAAAGCTATTTAGGTATTATTTATAATTGTAAGCTTTTAGGCTTCTCGAGTGCAGATCGCAGACTTTTTTTGTTTTATTCTGTATTTGAAGAGAAATCTTAATTTATCCAATGACCCTCATTGGGCAAGATACATCCTCTTCATTTCTGCACTAAAATGATGCTTACAATCATACGTTCTCTCTTCTCAAGTACTTAAGCATCTTTGGTAGAGATTACACACATTGTGCGACATACGAAGTATGTTTCTTTGTGTACTACATAAAGTCGTTCCATTGGCCTTTTTCCGGCACAGGACATTCGGTTAACAATATGCATACCTACTTAAATCTATACAAAAACCCTCTTATTCATAAAAATTTACAAACGAAGCCTGTTTTAGTATGTTTTGTCACTCTCTTTCATAAGCCTTATGAACGACAGAGACAAAACATAATTTAACTAAAACAGACTTAGAAAGCGTTTGTAAATTTTTGTGAACAAGACGGAAAGGCTTTTTCTACATTTTTAACAGTCATGGATCTTTAGCTGAAAGCGCTTGCACGATGCATCGGAGTCTGGCGAGGCTGTTCACTGCGTACGCGCCGCTCTCACCTGTGGAATTATATGCTAGTTGGAAAGAGAAAAAAAACAAGCAACTAATGATATAGAAGGAATCGACAAGCTTGAGTATGGTATTGATTCTAAGCATCAAGTAAAATATTGGACTTGTCACAACGAATCATATGAGCCCAAACTCGAGAGGGATATACATATAGCCAGTGAAGAGTTCTACCGTTCACCACCACATAAGAGGGTGACCATCTCCCATGATCCATTGTTTCTCTCAGGGTTCGTTCCACACAAGCAAATTTTTTAATTTACTACAAATATTGGTTGGTGGTAGGGCATTTTAAATGTCCGCCTGGCGAGCTACCACCATCTTATCTAAATCTGCCGCCAAGCAGCAATGTTAATAGCATTGTTGTGTTCCGGTTGTCAGAGATAAGATAGCCAGTCCCCCAAATGTGTTTAGGTTTCCGGGTCAGTACGCTTCCACCTTCGACCTCATCTTCACTTAACATCAGGTGTGGTTGAGGTCAATTACCAACGCGTTGTGCATTAAAAAAAATATATACTCACTGGAAAAGAACGGTTTTTCCTTCTCTGGTTTTGTTTCCTTCATGTCACAATGCGTTCTGGTCGTCACAGGCTCCATATAGGCTTTACAGCTCTCTGTCTCCAACTGTCAAAAAGAATCAGGATTACTAATTTATATTTTGTTCCCTTAATCGGAATACCACTTACAATACAATACAAATACTTACAAAAAGTTTTTTATTTTCCCTAACAAAAATGTAGCTGCAATACTTAACAATAGGTGCTTAAAATTATGACGTATATAAAATAGTTTTTGAGAGAGACTGGTGTCCGTACTAGGAAACCTGTGTGACAGATCACCAGCCTCTCACACTCTGGAGTGACTCTCTCATTGTTGTTGACTGACTTGTTTAGGGTTTACACTGTTTGAGGCTAGTAACTAGACCAGAGTAAGTATTCCTTTGTCATTTCTGTCCGTTTGGTACCTTTATATTATTGTCTAAGAACTAGTTAATTCAAAGCCCAATCAACTTTATTTTGTGGGTACACATTTTGCCTGTTCAGAAAGTAACTTTCCCTGAGAAGAACAAGCAAGAAACTCGAAGGGTTGCTCTTTGAAACTATAGTTTTTATATTACAAAATTTACAATTTATTTCCATATTAGAATGTGAAATAGCCTGGTATGCGAACAAGTTGGTTACGTAGATGATTATCATCCAAATAGTCTGATGTCAAAGTCACCTGATGCAAAATGAGGATGTTGGGGTTGAAGCATATGATGCCAGTAAATGCCTATTCACATTTAGGCACGTGTTAATAAACCATTCTCAAGATTGAGAACAGTCTTGTGACTGGTCTCAAGTAAAATGTATGGTTTTAGTTTTTGTTTATTAAATAAGTAATTGATTATGTAGGTATTTCATATCTGCATCCGTATTTTGCAGAACCTGCCTTCCATAAAGTTATACTCCTACACCCAAAGGTTGCGTGGAAGAGATCGCTTTTAGTGATAAGGCCGCCTAATTGTAATCTTATCAGTATTGTGTTTTATAAAATATATGTTCTCCTTTTGTACAATAAAGTGTATTTGTATTGTATTGTATTGTAAACGTGTTGATTAATAAACCTAACTTGAGACCTGAAACGCGCGTGCGCACTCAAGCAGTACTCACTTGAGAGTTTCACGTATTAATAAACGGAACTCAAGACTATCATTCATTCGCCGCTGAGGCGTATACTTGATAAGTGATCTCAGCTGAGTAGACCTCAAGATTGGTTTATAAATTAGCACGGAGGTTGAGATAGCGTCAACTGCTTAAGACGCATCTTGGTTGATACCTACAGCCTCAAGCCTTGTATTGAGATTGGTTTAATAATAGGTACGGGCCTTAAATTCCTATATTATAAGATGCGGGGAACGCAGACGCCTCATGAAGTATTCCATACCATAAGTCCGCATTATTACGTCTTTCCTCTTTGTCCGACATAGCGTAAAAGCTTTTCGTTGTAGGTCTCACTTAACTAAATATTATTATGACTCTAAATGTATAACACTGTTGTTTTTCTATTTCAAAAGGACAACAAAACGCAACGTTACATTCTAAAGTTATATCAGTCTATTTCAAGACTTATCTCGACATCGGAGTTGTGTGTACACACGTTACGATTTTAAATCGGGTACGGACCAAATCCGAATCGGACCAACTGCCAATGGCGTCATGAATTCACACTAAATTATGTGTACCTAATAATCAGTTTTAATATTAAACTTAATTTTGAATGTACATATAGTTGTCTCAATTTTATGGAAGGTAATGCACATATTTTTTTAGGTATCTAATTATTCCAATCTACAGTAACCGACTGTTTGAATATAGGTACTTATAGGTAGGTACCTACACGTAACAGTATCCACTGATGCACACAGTAAATTTTGCTTATTGTACCAGTGTAGTGTGTCCTCGTAGGTCATCATCATTTTCATAATCATATGATCAAAAAAAATATAGCATCATTTAAGAAAAATAGTGATAAACATGATGTCAATATAAGAAATAAAGATAAACTCGCAGGTCACATAAGTCGCCTCCGCAAAGTCAGTAATTTATCGGAAGGGTTATGTATACTTATTTTTTAATAAGGTTCCAGTTGATATCCAAAATCTTCCTGTCAATAAATTTAAAGATACTATAAAACAGAAACTTATTAACAAAGCATATCATAAAATATCAGACTATTTAGATGATAATCATCCCTGGACATAATCAGATCGTTCGCATGCCAGGCTATTTCACAATTAATAATGAAATATAAAAACCTTTATATGTAAAATCAAAGTCTGATTTTAAAAGAGCAACCCTTCGAGTTTCTTGCTTGTTCCTCTCAGGGGAGAATTGCATTTTGAACAAGCAGTAGCTTAAAAAATGTAAAATTGACTATTTTAAGTGTACTCTGTGTACCTTCAAAATAAAGCATTTTTGACTTTGACTTTGACTTTCCTACCCTTATCCCACTCTAGGTGGGGTCGGCACAATATGTTTTCCTCTTCTACTCTCCTCTATCAGCCGTCATCTCCGTCTTATTATACAACAAAGAGAAACATGTTATGCGTATAATACCTGTTTACTTGAGACCCCACATCTGATTAAGAACGACTTTCCACTAGGAACCATATAGCCATAGCCGAATTTACCCGAAAACTTTAGGATTTCCATACAAAAGTTGTTTTCTGAAAGATTGTATTGTGGTTGTGTTGTGTGTTGTGGTCAAATGCGTATCCAGTTAACCATAAAAAACAACAAAAGTTGTTTTCTGAAAAATTTAATTTGTTTGGGTAATAGATTTTTTTTATTCAATTCAATTATGGTTCCTTTCACACACATATAATTCCTCACGCAGTCTACCCACACCTTCTTCGGTCTTCCTCTACATCAGTATCCCTCCACATTCATACTTAGCACTCGTCTCGTTCATGCCTTTCATGCCTCCTCATAATGTGCCCAAACCATGCTAACTCTATTCTATTATTGCTAACTATTCTGTTATTGGTGCCACTTTCAGACTTCCTGTGATATTTGGTCTGATATACTAATTCCTGATCTTAGCCATTCAAGCCATCCACGCCACACCTCCATCTTAGCATTCTCATCTCTGCCATATGCATTTTACTTTCATGCCTAGCCTAGTGTGGATGTTACAGCAAATGTATAATTATGTATGATTTAATGATTTAATGATTTATTTGAAATCACAGCCATAATTACAAATTTAAAATATAAGTTATACATTTAGAAGCCAAAATAGATCTCAGTAAGTTTATACATAGCTTATCATGTTACCTTATCTATCGATACATCAATTTGTTGTGTTTGTGGGTGTAAGGAAGAGAGAAAATGTATAGAGTAGTATGTGTGAGTGTGTGTGTGTGTGTGTGTGTGTGTATGAGTTGAGTGCATGTGTACACAATTACCTAATCTATGTCAGTGCTTTCAATACTGCTGATTTGAACCGATTACGACTCAGATGAAAAATGTCCAAATCCGAAAATTCTTCATTGTATTCTCGCAAACATCGAATCATAGTGGAGTGGTGAGCATAGTTAGTTCTTGTTCTGGGGATGTGAAATAAGCTCCGAGCACGAAGACGTGAAGGAGTGGCACGCAGACCCACCTGCTCCAATAAACGCGGGCAATCTACCGCCCCAGACAACACCTTTTGAAGAAACATCACATCAGCCACCAGACGACGATTTTCTAGCGGATGTAATTTCAGTCTCTTCAAAATATCCGTGCGACCCATACCCGAAATCAAACGCCGACGACTTACCATAGCAGCAAAACATCTCTGAATTCCTTCGATCTTATCTTTGTATACCTGATATTGAGGGGACCACACCTGGGATCCAAATTCGAGAATATATGTATGGTCCTTTTTGGTAAATAAACATCTTGTCTTGTCTTGTCTTGTCCTGTCCTGTCCTGTCCTGTCCTGTCCTACCCTGTCGTGTCCTGTGCTGTCCTGTCTTGTCTTGTCTTATTCGTCTCTTTGTTGTCTAACACTCCATCCATATCACCGAACCATGTATGTCACCGTGATCCATACATGGTGACATACATGGGTTCAGCTATCCCCTAAGGAGCAGAGCAATGTGATCGTTATTGAGTGGGAGAAGCCTAGATGTCCAGTTATTTAATGTGCCTACCTATACACACAGCAACGTCACACCCCGTCACGTCGTACCGTGTGTAGACACGCGCCGATCCCACTCCATGTCGCGATGTTAAATCGTCATTAATACGCGTCCGCGCATTATTTATCGCTACACGTGCGCGCGCGCAAATAGAATGGGATACGCGGAATCGCGCCGGAGCAGCTGATTGGTTGGTTTTAATTGGCGTAAACACATATCCGGAAAATGCCTTTTTAAGCTGCCCTGTTATTTACATGCAATATTATTAGATTTTGAGGGTGAGATTAACGTTTTTAATATCAATATTTCAAAAAAGGCTTCATAACCTCCGACTCATAAAGAGGATTGTTGTTTTAAGCCGATGTCTGTCTGTAAACCGATTTGAAAATATGATAAACGTAATGTCGCGTCCTTTATCCCAAATGAGGTGGTCATAGACAGAGGTGTGACTTATCTAAGATACAAGTATCTGAAATACAGATACAAGATGCAAGATACGTATTTTCATTTTGTATCTAAAATACTTTTTAAAAAATCATTTTGTATCTTGTATTTAAATATGTTTTGTTTGGTATCTTAGTATTTTATAAATACTTTTTCTGATAAAATACTTTTAGTAATATATTAGTAGAAATATATAAAATAAATGCGTAAAATTGAGCATGTCATTATTAGTCCAACATCACATTGGTAGATGGCGACTCTTTCTTTGCACTGCACTGGCCTGTATCTAGACAAGATGTGGCAAATGCACAAATCGTGCGAGCCAAACAATTAAAAAAAAAAAACTGAAATGTAATTTCATTTGAGAAAATGACCGCCTTTTTGTATATAAATAAATAATAAATAAATAAATATCCTTAGACATACACACAGCGCCATCTAGTTCCACATTAAGCAACTACAAGCTTGTGTTGTGGATACCAGATGGTTGATATACTACATAAATACATTTTTTGTGTAAATAAATACTTATTATAAATGAAAACATCCATAACTCGGGTACACATGTCCGTATTCATCACACAAACATATGCCCCTAGCGGGATTCGAACCCGCAACCTTTTGGTATAGTGGTCAGAGTTGCTAACCACTACACCAAACAGGTCGTCAACTTAATGTTAAGTTATTTACATACGTAAATAACATTAAGTTATTTACGAATAAATCGTGTTATGTTATGTAACGTGTGTGTTATGTTATCGTGTTATGCTCGTGTTATGTCAATTAAGAAAAATAAACTTAGAATTCATTAAAATAAAATCTTGTTTTCTTACAAAAGTATTTGTATCTTAAGAAGTATTTAGAAGATACGTATTTGGTATTTAGTATTTCAGATACTATTCTCGAAAGTATTTTGTATCTGGTATCTGAAATACTTTATTTAAAAGTATCTTGCATTTTGTATTGCAGATACTTTGTACAGGGTATTTTGTACATCTCTGGTCATAGATTACCCAAACATTAGTGTTTAATGCTTGAAACAAAATCCACTTTTCGAATTATACAGAAATATACCTACACAAGTGATTGGGGGTGAACCAATCGCTGTTAGGTATAATACGTGCAAGTCTATAGATGTTTTAGCTCGAAAGTCTCATACGCCGTATTACCAAATCGATCTTGAGATCGAGATATACTAAGTTTTTATTTCCGAAACCTGGTTTTTGCGGGCTTGTTTGATGGAAATCGGGTAAGTCGTTTCGAAGATATTCAGCTGTGTTAAATACAGTGGCTTTGTCTGGAGGATTATTGCCTCTGGGGGACTTCAAACTTTAAAATTTATAATAACTTCGGCAAAGTTATTTGTGATCATGAGTATCTTTATATCTTTTGCTATCAAGAACTAATTAAAGGTCACCTATATCTACATTGTTAGTGAGCAGTCATAGGCAGTCAATATACGGTTATCAAAGAAGACAGTTCGTTTTCATTTGTCTCTCCAAGCCCATACGCATGGCGATGCTTCCAGTGCTGCTTTGGGCAGTGCTGTGCTACAGAGATGCTTAATTTGAGTTTTTATCTTTCAATTGAATGTCGACTGTCAAACCATTTGTAAGTCTGAAGGCGGAATCTATAATAAAAATAATCCGGTCCCCACGGGGTAAATAGGTGATCTCTCTTGTATAATTAGAGTGAATTTCTTGTTGATTAATTATGACAAATTATGATGCTTGCTTATCGTCCAAATAGTCAGAAATTTTATAATAACCTTTGGTAAATAATTTTTGTTTCATGATGGTTTTGAATTTATTTAAAAGAAAATTTTGAATGGCTACTGAGAACTTATTATACAAGCGTATACATTGGCCTGCAGTCTTGTGACTGTGTGTAAACAATTGTCATATAAATAAACAGTCTGTTTTTTCTATATTTTGTATTCATAAGTTTCATTCATTTCACCTTCACCTTAATTGGACAAATATTTGACATTTAGTTACGGAAGAGCGGAGCCTCCTAACACAGTTATTTTATACTTAAAAGAAGATCCCCGATACCTCATTGATTGTTATATTAAGCTATTGAAATAAACATTTTTCATTTTCATTTTAATTCATTTTCATAAGTCACTATTTGTCTTAAAAAACGATTCTGGCTTATCAAAACAGAATACGGGTATATTCTATTTTGATGTTTTTGAATGTATTTAAAGGGAAATTTTGAATGTCAACTGGACATAAATACTATTTATTTGTACTACAAGTACTTGTTTGTATATTTTGTACTACCTAATCTTAAAATTGTGAACACAAATAGATCTTTAAAAAGTTTCAATACCGAATGCCTTCCCGTTAAAAAGAAAAAACTTTCTGAGACTGAATCGAACGCTAATCGACATTGAAATATAGAATACGGGGATGGGTGATCAAATTATATGTGCATTGGCAGATCATGTAATGCTGATTGTACAGCTCAGCCCACGCTCTGGTGTGTGTTACATCGTATCCAACCACATTTGACAGGAGAGACTAGGCGTGACGAACGGTCGCGAAAATAGAAAACTTGCAAGATGGCCGTCTTGATTCTATCTAATAAAACATTTGCAACTTGTTTTGGTTAGGCGAAAGTATCTAGAGGTATCTACTTTATTCTTGTGGCTCAAGCTTGGTTAAACATAATCCAGGTATTGCTACCTACCTACTCGATTGCTCGAGTAGGTAGGTAATACATTATAACACTTTATATCAATAAGCGTCAATAAACGAGTTTTTTCTATAAACCACGAGTTTGCGGCGCTTGTAGTTGAGACATTGGGCCCTTGGTCTTCAGACACGAAACAATTTGTAAAGGATTTATCCGTTAGACTGGTCCACGCCTCTGGAGATGTGAGAGCTGGTGCCTACTTTACTTAGCAGCTGAGCCTATGCATTCAATTCAATTCAATTATTTATTATTTATTCAGTGGGGCAATAGCGCTAGCGTACTGTGTACTATGCCTCAAGTTGGACGGCGTATTTTTTCAATAAGATATAGATATTTTCAATTGTGTTTTATAAATTTCTTGTGTTTATATCATACACAAAAATATAAACAATTCTTCCTTCCGATCCTCCCGACCGACCCACAGTACGATGTGAGGGCACCACTCCAAAACTGGTTTTAGTTTAGTTTAGCTGGTGTACATCCGAATCGACACCAATGTCACAAAATTAATATAGTACTAACAACATTGGTGTCGATTCGGATGTACACCAACTAAACCAAAACAAACTGAAACCAGTTTTGGAGTGGTGCCCTCACATCGTACTGTTCCAGGTAGAAAGAAACAGTACTACTTCAAAACTGGTTTTAGTTTAGTTGGTGTACACCCGAATCGACACCAATGTATAAGTATTAATAATAATAAATAAATAATAAATATCTTTGGACATACACACAGCGCCATCTAGTTCCACACTAAGCACTAAGCTTGTATTATGGATACCAGATGGTTGATAAACTACACAAACACATTTTTTTTGTGTAAATAAATACATATAACTCGGGAACACATGTATGTATACATTATACAAACATATGCTCCTAGCGGGATTCGAACCCGCAACCATTTGTTACAGCAGTCAGAATTTTAACCACTACACCAAACAGGTCGTCTCATTAATAACTGTTAGTAAATCAATAAAGAGAAAAAAAAATAGAAGTAGGCGGGTTTTTCATAACGTTATTTGATGCTGTTCTCCCAAGAGGCATATAAGAATGGTAATACTAATTGTCAAAAAAATTACTGACCACAGCTGCTGCTCGAAGCGCAGCTTGAAGCCTCTCTATATGCTGTATTGCAGCGCGCAATATCTCCAACTTGGGCAACCTTCCGCTCCCTGCACGTGCACGTATGCGGAGTTCCTCGAATGCAGCGTTCACCTGCAGATAGAAAACTCTCATTGTGGTACAAGGCTACGTCTAGGCTACGTCCTAGGCTAATTTCATCGTCATCTGTTACGATCTGACATGTAATAAATAATAATTAATAAAAGGTATCTATTCACCACAAAGTTAATTTAACAAGTAATTAATTGATAATAAATTAGGTCAAACTGTGATGAAAAGGTAGGGACTCAGCAGATTTGCTGATTTTCAGTTCCGTCCAAGTAGAGTAGTTGCTGCCACATGTGATTGGTTGGCTCATCGCTTGCTCCGCTATTTGGGGGTTTCTCATTGGTCAATGTAATCGATTACAATGCCGCTGCAAATATGCTCACTAACAGCGTCTCATTAGTGTCATAACCGCTTCCGTGGCTCAATGTAATCAACATACCCTAACCCTAAAGGAATCGGAGATCACGGGTTTGATCCCCAGCGGGGTACATGTTTAGTACACGGTTTGGTTCTGGTAGGGAACAAACCGAGTACTAAACACAATATGTCAAGTTTGGGATCTCTGACTACCCCATTTGGGATAAAGGTCGTGACATTATATATGTGTGTGTATACGAGAATAAAATACAAAATATACAAAATAGTTTATGTGTGTTTTCCAAATCATACATTGGTGTCGATTCGGATGTACACCAACTAAACTAAACTAAAACCAGTTTGGAGTGGTGCCGTCGCATCGTACTGTTCCAGGGAGAAAGCAACAGTACTTACTTTAAAACTGGTTTTAGTTTAGTTTAGTTGGTGTACATCCGGATCGACACCAATATCAATGAGTTGTGGGATTTTTCGATTAAGCATCAAAATGTCTGTGCTATGTAAGCGCGCTGATATTTATTGTACACGTTTTATAAGGTTTTCCGTTACGTCATAATTAACGGTTCTTATCCAATTACTTATTATTCTTTTGCACTCGTGAAATGATTTAGGGTATATGTTTAATTCCTTGTTAATCCTAACTAAAATTAATGCTAAAGTTTGTATGTATGTATGTATGTATGTTACCTCTTCATGCCTAAAAGACTGAATAGATTTGTATGAAATTTGGTTGGTTGGTTTTAAATTCGTGATTTTAAAGAGTTTCAATCTTTATGCATATGGGAGCTGATTAGGGACATCAGGTGATATACACCGTGTAACGGTTAAGTGTAGTCATATTTTAAGGGCTTGCTCTACCCATCAATACGAACAACTTTTACTATGGGGGCAACTTCGAAATCGCGAAAAAAAAATGAGCTGTTCCATAGAAAATTTCAATAACCTCCCGATGCAATGTATGAAACAGCTGATTTTTTTTTCGCGATTTCGAAGTTGCCCCCATAGTAAAAGTTGTTCGTATTGATGGGTAGAACAAGCCCTTAAAATATGACTACACTTAACCGTTACACCCTGTATAGGCTCTTGTAAAGGCTCGTTGGATTGTCTCAATCCCTTGAGATGGTGTACAGTAAACAGGATTCCAATCAATTGAGGCATATTCCAGCTGGCTTCGCACTAAACTATTGTAAAGGATAATCTTTGTCTGGCGCTTTTTAAATCCCTTGGTGTTCCGTTTTATAAAGCCCAACATACGAGCAGCTTTATTAACGATGTGGTCAATGTGAGCAATGAACTTTAATTTGTTGTCGAGTATGATGCCTAAATCCCGTATTTCATTGACTTTATTTACTATCACATCGTGTAAAAAGTACCTAGACACCATAGGTTTGACTTTTTTCGTATAGGTACGTTATATGGAAACACTTTTGAACATTTAAGCTCGTGCCATTAATGTAGTTTGTGGAACATGAACTATATTATCTCTCCTGCGCATTGGTTGAATTAAATCTATATCAAATTTAGTCGTTTTCCAGTTTATGAATATCAATTTATAAAAATCAAAATTTGTTTATCAAATCAAAATATTCTAAATACTAATTCATTTTCATGGTGGCTATAAAACTCGCTCTACACAAACAGAAAGCTAAATGTCAGTTATTATATTTCTACTTCGTTATAATAATAAAAAGAAATGTCGGTATTTCTTTTCTTGTGTAAAAGAATCGGGTCGCTTGATGCGAATGGGTCGTAGCTAATAAGCTTTGGCTAATTTTGTGTAGAGGTAAAGCTTGTTTCACATTATGATTTATCTACATATAGCGTGGCTCGCTTTAAAAACCGCCTCCGTGGCTCAATGTAAACAACATTGGGGTTACGATTCGGAGGTCGCTGGTTCGATCCCCAGCGGGTTACATGTTTAAGTACTCGGTTTGGTTAGTGGTAGGGCATTTTAAATATCCACCTGGGTCCACCACCATCTTATCTAAATCTGCCGCCAAGCAGCAATGTTAATAGCATTGTTGTGTTGCGATTGTCAGAGATAAGATAGCCAGTCCCCCAAATGTGTTGGGGTTTCCGGGTCAGTACGAGTACCTTCGACTTCATCTTCACTTAACATCAGGTGTGATTGAGGTCAAGTACGAACCCGTTGTGTATAAAAAAAATCTACTGAGATCGCGTGCTTCATCTTCGACCACATCGTCACTTTCCATCAGGTGAGATTGTCATAATAAATAAATATCCTTAGCCAACACACAGCGCCATCTAGTTCCACAGTAAGCAACTTCAGGCTTGTGTTGTGGATACATTTTTTTTTGTAAAAAAATACTTATTATAAATGAAAACATCCTTAACTCGGGTACACATGTCCGTATTCATAACACAAACATATGCCCCTAGCAGGATTCGAACCCGCAACCTTTTGGTGGTCAGAGTTGCTAACCACTACACCAAACAGGTCGTCATAAAACATTATCTTTCTTCAACATCACCCTAAGTAATGGACTCAAAATTACCTAATTAAAACCAGCCCGACCGCCGCTTTATAATAAAACCGATGCGACACAAGATACATGAACTTTGACAGATTTATATTACGACAATCACAATATTTAGTAGTCGAACAAAACGGTGGACGATATAAAAAATAAAAATAAATCGAGTCTCTTTGAGAGAGGCTGTAAATTTGTTTTTATGTGAAATTAAGATGTCCGCCGTATATTCACAGGTTTATTGAGGAGACCGTTTCTATTTTTATATGTTGGGGCTTGTACAGACGGACAGATTTGATTTTGTGTGTTTTTTTAACTGAATGAAGATGGTAGAGTATAATTTTAATATAAGTATACACTATTTTTAGGGAATTATCTGAGCGTCTGGTTGATGCATCCCACGATCGGAGGGCTGGCCAAAACTTTGGTCAAAGAATCAGCCTTGCTATACAGAGAGGCAACGCGGCCAGCCTTCTGGGTACCATTCCACCAACCAGAGACTTGGGGCTAGTTTGCACATTCAATTAACGTATGTATTTATATGGGTGATTTAATTATTTTATTAAAAAAAAAGAACCATGTGAATCAACCGCCAAATCTCTGAGATATCGGTGTACATACATTAAAAAAAAATACGCCCCGAATACAGAACCTCCTCCTTTTTTGAAGTCGTTTAATTAGTTTATCGCGCACGCTACCTCCATATCATGTGCGTAATGCTTCCTAACCCAAAGGTTGCCTGGAAGAGATCGCTTTTAGTGATAAGGCCGCACAAATTCTACTGTCCCTTTTTTATTTATCGTTGTGTTATGCTTCTTATTGTTGTACAATAAATAAAATGTTGATTGTTTGTTCGTTTGTAGAGTAGGGTAGAGATAAGTCATCACTGGTTAAAAACTTTCGTCTTCAAGCACTGTGGTATTTTGTATTTATTAATTAAGTGTTTTATTGAAGAAGGTAATAAACGAATTAAAGTAAATATGTAGAACAAAAATGACAAATTATTATTTTTTTCTTTTGACAAATCCTTCGAGCTTTAGGTCGATTTTTTTTATGCACAACCCACCCGTCTCTATCTCTCTACATTCATACTTAGCACTCGTCTCGTTACATGCCTTTCATGCCTCCTCATAATGTGCCCAAACCATGCTAATCTAATTGGTGCCACTTTCAGACATCCTCTGATATTTGGTCTGTGGATATACTAATTCCAGATCTTTGCCATTCTAGCCATCCACACCCCCCCCCCCCCTTTTTTTTGTGCGCAACGGATTGGTACTTGACCTCAATCATACCTGACGTTATGTGAAGATGAGGTCGAAGGTGGAACCGTACTGACCCGGAAACCCCAACACATTTGGGGGACTGGCTATCTTATCACTGACAACCGGAACACAACAATGCTATTAACATTGTTGCTTGGCAGCAGATTTAGATAAGATGGTGGTAGCTAGCCAGGCGGACATTTAAAATGCCCTACCACCAACCAAACCGAGTACTTAAACATGTACCCTAGAGATCGAACCCGCGACCTCCGAATCGTAAACCCAACGTTGTTTACATTAAGCCACGGAAACGGATGCGAACCTAATGTCTCTCCACCAAACGGATATATGTAACCATCTCCCGGGGTTGAATTTCTCCCGGGGCTTTCTGCAATGGCTGATACGAAACGGCGCAACTGTGTCAATACAAGTAGCAACCCATACCAGGTTCTTACCATTTCTCGATGGAACAAGGGTCATCCCGTAGGGCCTCTTCCATCGTGTCGGCTCGAGGACAGCCGGCAGATTGACGGTGGTAAGAGCCCACGTATGACGTCGTTCAGGGTGGCATGACGGCAGAGGCAGCCGGCACTGCGCTTACAAGATAAGCTGTGGTGACCTTTTTTCCTACCCACTAAAACCCCCCGGCGACCTTCCTCGGCAGTAGGGAGGACCTGGGAACGCATAAGCGGCTCCAGGTCCCCTCCCGGCCCGCCTCCCCTCACAAGGGGGAGGCCCATTCCCAGAGGGCGCTGTCGAGCCTCAAACCGCGATCAGCGGGCGGTATGAGGAGCGACAGGACCCGATGCTACGACACCCCCCCGGTCGCTCCGGGGGTGTCATCCTCTCCCGGGTCGCGTCCGGCGGCTACATCGCCCCGAAGATGTAGCCGCCCGCGACCCCGGGCGACGTGCAGGGGGGCTAGCGAGCGTTGCCGCCCCCCCGACGTCGCTTCCTACGAGCAGGATCCGCCCTCTCCCGATCCCGCTCTGCGGCCTCCTCGAGCATGACTGCTTCGCAAAAGGCCTCCCTCCAACCCTCCTCGCATAGCCGGGACTAATGCTGGTGGGGACAAGCTGTGGTGACCTAGCTCGTCCACGCTGACACCGCACTTACAGCGATGAGGTTGATTATTTTCAAACCTAACCTAAGAAAGTGTCGTTCGATCCAAAAAAAGTTTCACCGTTTGGCGAAAGAATAGCGTGTAGCCAGTACACGGATTCGCGTATTACTAGCCGCAAGGAGACGAGCGCGATCTGCAGGGATCACAGCCGAATCAAGGTTTTTTAGAATTTTGATGCAGATTTGTTCGCGCCATATCAATTGTACAAACCGATTTACGGGCAGGCTTTCACTGGGACTGCTTCGTGACGCTTTGGGCCTAATTATTATTAAATATCCGAACAAAGGCTGGACACAAACACGACACCGTCAAACACATAACATCCGTCGTTTTTCGTCGGGAGTTTAACAGGATAGTTATATAAAAGACATTCGCTGGTCTGTATGGGGCCTAATAGACAAGTTAGCTTACTTCCTACTCTTAAATAGGTTTGCAGATAAAGTCAGAATAATTAAATAAATTGTAACTATTCGTATACACTGTTTAGTCTAGCTTCTGAGTATTTGCGACATTCCGGAAATTGCATGATGAAGCTAATGGTGGCGCAATCGCATTCGCTTTCGATTAGCGAAGTAAAGCAACGTCTGGTGCGATTGGATGGGTGACTGGCTCGTCAGTCGGTCCCATGTGTCAGGGCTAGGTAAGTGAAATAGAAGGTATTGACATAGGCAGTTTAATTGACCTTTGCGGGCGTCCATGGGCGGCGGTGATTGCTTTCCATCAGGTGACCCGCATGCTCGTTTGCCGCCCTCTCGTATAAAAAAAAAATATTTTTTTTTCAAAGCTATCATAGAATAAATAGTGTCCTTTGACGGTCGCGTTTGTAACCTATTCTACATAATTACATCATTAAATTAAATAAATAAAGCACACTCGGAGAAAATATGAGTTCGAAATAAATTTCGCTTGATAGGAACCCTAAGATTCACGCCAGTGGCATATAAATATACGAACGGCGCAAGCGTTTTTGAACAAAAATAAATAAATTACAATGCCAATAACTTCTATTTCATTTACCTAATAAGCCCCATTTTTTCTTTACGATAAAAAAACTCATCCGTTATAAGTAGAACATACTCTGGATTAAAACATAAGATATTTTTAATCGCGATAAAATGAGTAGTTCCCGCGGGAACAAACAAATAAACAAGCAAACGTCCAAACTTTTGCATTTATAATATTTTTTAATTTATTAGGGACAATAAACAGTTTTACAATGTGTATATAATCACATGATTTTATCACAATATTAAATTTTATCATTCGTGTGCAAAACGTTGTGCACGCCACTGTCTGTTACTGTAACCCTTGTAAACAATCAACTTTAATATC
Organism: Oegoconia quadripuncta; assembly: GCA_949316235.1. Lineage (NCBI taxonomy): Eukaryota > Metazoa > Arthropoda > Insecta > Lepidoptera > Autostichidae > Oegoconia > Oegoconia quadripuncta. Next base: position 30,362,007 of record OX438749.1, read on the forward strand.
ACTCCCATCGACCACCATAGCGGCGGCCGTAGGAAGCATCAAAATCAAAAATCAAAATCAAAAATATTTTATTCAATGTAGGATACAAAAATGTCACTTATTGAAAGTCAACATGTTATTTTTTTTAGAACTACATAGCTTCACAAGGTGTTATGGTTAGGGAGAAGAAGCGACAAGAAACTCCGCAACAACAATTTTCAATTAGTTTCCATCTTTACAATAATATTACATTTTATATACTTATTACAAAACAAAAGCAATTAACATAACCACCAGCTAACACCAGACCACCTTATCTCCTAAATAATCATCTATCCTGTAATAACCCTTCTTATACAGAGTTTCTTTAATGTGGCGTTGAAATATCTGCTCTGTTAAACTCAATACATGTTCTGGTATTTTATTGTAAAAGCGTATGCTGTGTCCCACAAAGGATGTGCTAACCTTGCTAAGTCTAAATTGTGGAATTTCAATTTTGTTTTTGTTTCTAGTATTCAAATTATGATTATCAGAATTTTTGCGTACATACATTATACTGTCATATATATTATTATACTTCGATTTATTCCCAACGACCACCATACACGACTATTATATCTTGATGTATTACCATTCATTTACGGCACACATACGTGTCACCTACACCGGCGTAAGCGCATAATTATCATTGACAAGAACATCCCTCGGGTGCAGGAAAAAAGGCACTTTAAATGCAATTAACTGTGCCGCCAGCTCAATGGAGTGGTCTATTTACATCGCATGCTTTCAGTTGTTGATTGGAGTTGGCACCCGTGCTCGGGTTCGATTCCCAGCAGTGCGTCGTCACGGATGTAGGTATTTCCGTAAACGAACCAATGAAAATAAATAACTAATTAAGCTGCTAGGCGGAAACATGGCGCTAATTCAGCCGACAAGAGCTGAGTCTTCAAATAAAGAATCATAGGCCCGTATTAATAAACCAATCTCAATACTAATAATAAATAATAAATAATAAAAGGCATTTATTCACCACAAAGTTAATTTAACAAGTAATTAATTGATTATAAATTAGGTCAAATTGTGATGAAAAGGTAGGGACTCAGCAGATTTGCTGATTTTCAGTCCCCCCCAAGTAGAGTAGTTGCTGCCACCAAGGAATTAATTATTATTACTCTATGAATAAATTTAAACATTCACTAAAAGCAAACAAAAAGAAATAACTATATCTAAAATAACTCAAAAACAACTACAAGTGATAAACTATAAAAAACATAAAAAGACACGATACGAGAAGGTATCATATAGGTAGGTATTTATAAATTTCAATACTTATGTGTGATTGTGCGAGTGAATTTAATTGTTTTCAAATTATTATTACTAATTTAACAAATTTTAAATCATATCCGAATCATACTGGCAGAGAAACACCCGTCCAAGAAACTATTTATGTAAAATTCACACGTCACATGACCAGGTGTGAAGTTTTTTGAAAGGACCATACAATACTAGTCTTCAACCGAGATGAGCCTTAAGCAGTTGACGCTATTTTCTCTTCTCACTCTCAAGTATTCGCATCAGCGGCGAATGGATGATAGTCTTGAGTTGCGTTTATTAATACGCGCACCTCTCAAGTGAGTACTGCTTGAGTATGCACGTGCTTTTCAGGTCTCAAGTTAGGTTTATTAATCAACACGAGTCCGATCACAAAACTGTTCTCAATCTTGAGAATAGTTTATTAATACGGGCCTAAGTTCCCATTAACACCAAACTTCCGTTTTAGCACCAATGAATTGGTGCCATTTTGATTGTTTTTACGACCCGGTCCATATGCAGTAATAAATAAGTCTACTGTGGTTGTTCCATACATTTCAGTTGAGAGGGTTTTGAACTTTTGTATGGAACAGCTGACTTTATAATCCTTATTTCAGAGAAAGTTATTCGGTTTAATGGTCTGAACGACCACGATCATACATTTTTATTTATGCACAACGGGTTAGCACTTGACACAACCCCAAAAGTAAGTGGAAGCGTTACTAACCCGGAAAATCCCCATCCTATTTCCGGGGCTGGCTATATCTTATCTATGACAACCGGAACACAACAATGCTATTAACATTGCTGTTTGGCGGCAGATTTAGATAAGATGGTGGTAGCTAGCTAGGCGGCCATTTAAAACAATTTCGCATGATAGGAACCCGCAGTCGCATATCAATCTCAATTTTTTGAAAAAAATAAATAACTATCCTTCTTTTTTTTTTATTTATGCACAGCGGGTTCGTACTTGACCTCAATCACACCTGATGATAAGTGAAGATGAGGTCGAAGGTGCATGGAAGCGTATTGACCCGGAAACCCCAACACATTTGGGGGACTGGCTATCTTATCTTTGACAACCGGATATCTATGCCAATAACTTCTATTTCATTTACCTAATTTGCCCTATGTTTATAGTCCGGTATATTTTGATAGTGGAATAAACATAATCAAGTATTATGAAACTAAGTACTTGAAAGTCTGCAGGAACACCGTGAGGCGTGTAAAACGCCACTCGAAAACTTGTTGGTAGGTATTTAACCCCCTACTGCTAGTGGTCCTAATTTAACATTCCCGCGGAATCCCCGACGCGCCGTCTAATCCCCAAAATCCCGCGAACGTGCCTACCGCCGGGATTTTATTTGTATTTATATATTCTATCGGTGACATCGCGTGCGAGATTAAAGAGTTAATTCCTTTGCTATTTATTTTATGAGTGTGAAGAAGGTTATTAGGTATACTGTGGTATAACAGGAATATCTGGAAAGCTCCCCAAATATGGTGCGGTTTCCGGGTCAGTATGCTACCACCTTCGACCTCATCTTCACTTAACATCAGGTGTGATTGAGGCCAAGTACCAACCCGTTGTGCATAAAAAAGAAAAAACCTTTTCTTTCACTTGGTCAAAGTAATTACGCTTAGGTCTCCCCTTCCTCTCTTTCCTTCAATCTTTCCCTCAATTACCTATGTTCTTCAAAAAAATATCGTGTCGTATCAAGTGACCTTATCATCTTTCCTCTTCGATTCTCAACTGTGGCTAAAAGGTGTTAATGATGGTAAAGGAGAAGAGATGCCTGTTAGCCACGGTCTCAACATACAGAACGAAATGTACCTAATTCACCACCTTTAGTACGGAAGTCCAACAATTTTGAATTCGGCTATGGTTCCCAGTGGAAGGTTGTTCGTAATCATAAGTGGCGTCGCCTGTTAACTGGAATTACACGAATTCCAATTCACCCTGTTTACGAGCTTTATACATATATTAGGTCCTTACCTATGAAATTGGCGTTTTGTATGAAGAATTTCATTAAGACTGTTTTCTCCATACAAACATTTTTTTTTTTTGGGAACGGCAAATTCAAATTTAGCTAAACTTTGTGTGTATTATCGGATAACATTAAGCTAAGTATAGGCAGCGTTAATTTTTAAAAGTAACCGCTTTATAAAAGTTTCAGCGAATCTAAGAAACGATTATGGGAAACACATGATGTGATTTAGCCCAGAAATTAAAAGATATTTCATGTGAAACCTTGAAATAATATTCTATTTTTCAAATAAAAAACAAATTTGAATATAGCTTTGAAAATCGCAGGAATTGGTACATATGATTAACGAAGAAAAAAAACTCCAATTTCATAGGTAAAGACCCAATATTAGTATCTAACTAGAATATTGAATCGTTTATTTGACCCATTTAGCGACACACATATTATTATTACATGAAATGTGAAAATATACACAGTGAAATTGGGACCGAGTGAGATAAAAGCCGTACACAAAACAGTTTCATGTAATAAGATAGGTACTCCTATCTCATAATGCAGTTTACAAAATACAATAAAAATACCGAAGCAATGTTTCACTTATATACTAAAGTCTTAAAAATTAATTTTCGGTGTCGCAAAGTGGTATCAAAGAAGGTCTCTCCTTCTCAGCATAAGTTGCAGTCTAGAAGTTAGTCTGTTACCCGGAACTTTGTTCGCGTGGAACATATTATCATCAGCATCGGCAAAAAATTTACATAATGTCAATCCAGGTCCAAGTATCCAGCCGCGGAGGCGTGAAGAGGTAACAAACATGTACACACACACATAAAAGGCAAATATGTCATCATTTAATAAGGTCTGTGATGTCGTAAATGGTCGAAACTTGAGGGATATGGGTCGTTTGGTCTTGCCCAGAATTGCATGCGTGATTGTTCGGGTGTTAGCCGAAATAGTTTAGAAATGATAATATACGACTTTGGAAATGATAAATTTAATTATACAGGGTGTCCCTGGAAGTATGGATCAAATCGAACAGGGGCATGGGGAAGGTCATTCCCAAACTTAAGCTGAAAAAAAAAAAATAAGAAAAAAAAATTAATTAATTATTTTTAATTAAAAAATTAATTAATTATTTTTAATTAAAAAATTAAGCTGATAGCTTTGCTAGTTTTCTTTAAAAAATTTTTTTTGTATAAGCACTATTCGATAATATGAAAATGTAAAAAATTGATCATAACTTTTGAACCGTCAAAAATGGCACCGACATTCATAGGGTTAAAAAGTTTGGGAATGACCTTCCCCATGCCCCTGTTCGATTTGATCCATACTTCCAGGGACACCCTGTATTTAATTATGCTAGATGAATGATGAGAGCGCATGGTTTACTTGCTACCTATAAACGCGAACTGATTAATAAAACGTGGTATCAGCGTAAATAGCCGAATATGCATTTTACCCACGGTAAGGGACAAGTCGATGGATCGTTTTTACCGCGTCATCGGCCTTATTCCATTGTAATAGAGCGCATGACCGCTCATTTATTATGATGATGCCTATTGTACGTGCTAGCCCGAACAGTGATAATGGACAAAAGTACATAATATTATGTGACAGGCATTCGAGTGTATAATAGGATCCCGCTTGAAATTAAAGGTTTAAAGGAAGCACAATTAAAAAAAAAACTTTAACGATTTGGCTGGTAAATAACGTATTTTATAGTCATAAGGAGTTTTATTCTAAAAGAGCACCATTGTCATAATTATTATTAATACTTTGACATTTTTATATTTTTATAGCAATGCAAATGTTAGATTTTATAATATTATAATTAATTTTAATTCTTAATTCAAATTATATATGCATGAAAATTAATATTGTACGCCTGTTAGAGGTAAGGACTGTCGAACCAATGCAACAATATTGCAATATCACCTATGTACCACAGTTCTACAATAAATTGATTCTGATTCTGATTCACAAACTTTCGCATTTGTAAAATTAGTGTGAAAACTTTATACCAAATGAGGTGGTCAGAGATATCCCAAACAGTAACATTTAGGTGTTCCAAACATAGATTATATTTTTTTTTTTAAATAAATAAATAAACACTCCTTAGACACACACAGCGCCATCTAGTTCCACAGTAATTGTCCTGTGTTGTTTACAATCGCCGAAAATTGAAATTCCATCTACATCACCTGGATGAGTGGAAGTCTACCACTGTACGTTTCTCAACAAACTTCTTACCACGTACGACCACCCTGTGGAACGGACTTCCTGCAGCGGTATTCCCGAACGAGTACGACTTTGGAACCTTCAAGAAACGAGCCTACACCTTCCTCAAAGGCCGGCAATGCATTTGTGACCCTTTTGGTGTTGCGGGTGTCCATGGGCGGCGGTGATTGCTTTCCATCAGCTGGTGACCCGCATGCTCGTTTGCCACCCTCTCATATAAAAAAAAATGATATCTCCGAAATAAACGAAAAACTGTGTTAAAAGTTAAATATATTCGAAACAGCTTAACCGATTTTCATGTAACATGGCTAAGAACTTGATACCTCATTAAGTCTTTCATATAAAATAAATCGCACTCAAATTATACCACGCTTTACTGAGATACGTATAGTATGAGATAGACAATTGGACACACACACATAACGCAGTGAAACGCATAACACCCGTCGTGTTTCGTCGGGGGTAAAAAACTAAGATCTCATGTTAAAATAATGAAAAGAAAAAAAAAAGGAAAACAAATAAATTATTGATTGATTGACCTTACTCACTGGCTCCCGAACTATACCCTAAGAGGAAAACAAATAAAGTAACGATTGATTGATTGACCTTATTCACTGGCTCCTGAACTATACCCTAAGAGGAAAACAAATAAAAGAATGATTGAATGATTGATTGACGTTTTCACTGGCTCCTGAAATAGTTTAGGAACCAGAGGTAAATTGAGTAATGAATGAACAACTAGTCAAAGTCAAAGTCAAAGTCAAAAATGCTTTATTTTGTAGGTACACAGAGTACACTTAAAATAGTCAATTTTACATAGTAAATTATAATTTTTTTAAGCTACTGCTTGTTCAAAATGCAATTTTCCCATGAGAAGAACAAGCAAGAAACTCGAAGGGATGCTCTTTTAAAATCAGGCTTTGATTTTACATAAAGGTTTTTATATTACAAACAAGTTTTTAAATTTCATTATTAATTGTGAATTGTGATGTCGTAAATGGTCGAAACTTGAGGGATATGGGTCGTTTGGTCTTGCCCAGAATTGCATGCGTGATTGTTCGGGTGTTAGCCGAAATAGTTTAGAAATGATAATATACGACTTTGGAAATGATAAATTTAATTATACAGGGTGTCCCTGGAAGTATGGATCAAATCGAACAGGGGCATGGGGAAGGTCATTCCCAAACTTAAGCTGAAAAAAAAAAAATAAGAAAAAAAAATTAATTAATTATTTTTAATTAAAAAATTAATTAATTATTTTTAATTAAAAAATTAAGCTGATAGCTTTGCTAGTTTTCTTTAAAAAATTTTTTTTGTATAAGCACTATTCGATAATATGAAAATGTAAAAAATTGATCATAACTTTTGAACCGTCAAAAATGGCACCGACATTCATAGGGTTAAAAAGTTTGGGAATGACCTTCCCCATGCCCCTGTTCGATTTGATCCATACTTCCAGGGACACCCTGTATTTAATTATGCTAGATGAATGATGAGAGCGCATGGTTTACTTGCTACCTATAAACGCGAACTGATTAATAAAACGTGGTATCAGCGTAAATAGCCGAATATGCATTTTACCCACGGTAAGGGACAAGTCGATGGATCGTTTTTACCGCGTCATCGGCCTTATTCCATTGTAATAGAGCGCATGACCGCTCATTTATTATGATGATGCCTATTGTACGTGCTAGCCCGAACAGTGATAATGGACAAAAGTACATAATATTATGTGACAGGCATTCGAGTGTATAATAGGATCCCGCTTGAAATTAAAGGTTTAAAGGAAGCACAATTAAAAAAAAAACTTTAACGATTTGGCTGGTAAATAACGTATTTTATAGTCATAAGGAGTTTTATTCTAAAAGAGCACCATTGTCATAATTATTATTAATACTTTGACATTTTTATATTTTTATAGCAATGCAAATGTTAGATTTTATAATATTATAATTAATTTTAATTCTTAATTCAAATTATATATGCATGAAAATTAATATTGTACGCCTGTTAGAGGTAAGGACTGTCGAACCAATGCAACAATATTGCAATATCACCTATGTACCACAGTTCTACAATAAATTGATTCTGATTCTGATTCACAAACTTTCGCATTTGTAAAATTAGTGTGAAAACTTTATACCAAATGAGGTGGTCAGAGATATCCCAAACAGTAACATTTAGGTGTTCCAAACATAGATTATATATTTTTTTTTTAATTAATAAATAAACACTCCTTAGACACACACAGCGCCATCTAGTTCCACAGTAATTGTCCTGTGTTGTTTACAATCGCCGAAAATTGAAATTCCATCTACATCACCTGGATGAGTGGAAGTCTACCACTGTACGTTTCTCAACAAACTTCTTACCACGTACGACCACCCTGTGGAACGGACTTCCTGCAGCGGTATTCCCGAACGAGTACGACTTTGGAACCTTCAAGAAACGAGCCTACACCTTCCTCAAAGGCCGGCAATGCATTTGTGACCCTTTTGGTGTTGCGGGTGTCCATGGGCGGCGGTGATTGCTTTCCATCAGCTGGTGACCCGCATGCTCGTTTGCCACCCTCTCATATAAAAAAAAATGATATCTCCGAAATAAACGAAAAACTGTGTTAAAAGTTAAATATATTCGAAACAGCTTAACCGATTTTCATGTAACATGGCTAAGAACTTGATACCTCATTAAGTCTTTCATATAAAATAAATCGCACTCAAATTATACCACGCTTTACTGAGATACGTATAGTATGAGATAGACAATTGGACACACACACATAACGCAGTGAAACGCATAACACCCGTCGTGTTTCGTCGGGGGTAAAAAACTAAGATCTCATGTTAAAATAATGAAAAGAAAAAAAAAAGGAAAACAAATAAATTATTGATTGATTGACCTTACTCACTGGCTCCCGAACTATACCCTAAGAGGAAAACAAATAAAGTAACGATTGATTGATTGACCTTATTCACTGGCTCCTGAACTATACCCTAAGAGGAAAACAAATAAAAGAATGATTGAATGATTGATTGACGTTTTCACTGGCTCCTGAAATAGTTTAGGAACCAGAGGTAAATTGAGTAATGAATGAACAACTAGTCAAAGTCAAAGTCAAAGTCAAAAATGCTTTATTTTGTAGGTACACAGAGTACACTTAAAATAGTCAATTTTACATAGTAAATTATAATTTTTTTAAGCTACTGCTTGTTCAAAATGCAATTTTCCCATGAGAAGAACAAGCAAGAAACTCGAAGGGATGCTCTTTTAAAATCAGGCTTTGATTTTACATAAAGGTTTTTATATTACAAACAAGTTTTTAAATTTCATTATTAATTGTGAAATAGCCTGGCATGCGAACGATCTGATTATGTCCAGGGATGATTATCATCTAAATAGTCTGATATTTTATAATATGCTTTCTCAATAAGTTTCTGTTTTATAGTATCTTTAAATTTATTGAGAGGAAGATTTTGTATATCAACTGGAACCTTATTGAAAAAACGTATACATAACTTTGAATGAATTACCGACTTTGCGGAGGCGACTTATGTGACCTGCGAGTTTATCTTTATTTCTTGTATTGACATCATGTTTATCACTATTTTTCCTAAATGATGTTATATTTTTTTTGACATACATTACTTTTTCAAAAATGTACTGTGACGAAAAGGTTAGAAATGTTATACACTTTAAACCTATCTCTAAGTGACACTGCAGGTCTCAATTGAAAAATTGCGCGAACGGCTCGTTTTTGTAAAACAAAGATTGTATTTATATCCGCGGCGTAGTATTATCCTATTTCTTTAAAATGACAACTGTTTTGTAGTGTTTTAATTTTTAATATGCACATACACACAGTTCCACACTAAGCAACTAGGCTTGGATGGTTGATAAACTACACAAATACATATTTTTTGTAAAGATAGACATATAGCGGTGAGTTTTTTACCGTAAGGAAAAAATAGGGCATATTAGGTAAGTGAAATAGAAGGTATTGGCATAGGTAGTTTAATTTTTTTTTTTTAAACCATCATCGAATAAAGCGTTGTGTCATTTGCCGATCGCGTATGTAGCCTATTCCATATAATTACATCATTAAATTAAATAAATTAAAAAAACTCGGAGAAAATATGAGTTCAAAATAACGCCAGTCGCATTTTAGTTAATTTTGAAAAAAATAATTAAACTACGTATGGTAATAACCTAAATTTTACTTACCTAATGTGTCCTATTTTTTCATTAGGTAAAAAAAACTCATCCGGTATAGATACATGAAAAGCATATGTATCTCTGGTACACCTGTCCGTATTCATCATACAAACATACGCCCCTACCGGGATTCGAACCCGCGACCTTTTCTGGTATCGAACCTCCAATCGTCACTTTTCTTCTCTTTTAATTTTGTGACAGAGCCACTAGCTGCTCTCCGTCTACTAGAAAAACTACCGTTACATTCAAAATTTCAAACAGAACCTCACTTTTCTCAACCGCCGTCTCTCCCGCAATGTGGCGGCCTTCCGTCTGTCCACAGCAGCCGTTTTCCTCTTACAGGCCTTACAAGCCCACGCCAAGCATCGCCGGCTAGGCCCCAACACATGTTGAATATGGTCCTCCTCCAAACTACCCCCAATACCGCTACTTTGAATGTCCGATTTACCCTCGTCCTTTACACAACAATTATCGTTTGAATTTAGAACAGATTCCTTTTGTTCTTCAGTTTTTCGGAAATCGAAATCCTTGTAATTATTATTGTTGTTGCTAAAGCTTTCATAGATGGCACTGTAACTCATTTTTTTCAATCATTAACCCTGAAATGTTCACTAAAGCAAAGAGGTTGCACTTTTTTTGAGGTTAATTTCGACACTGGCGGTTCCTTTCCCGCCTAATTTTGTTTTTTTTTTCGGGCGGCGCGCGTCGCGACACCGACGACACTGAATTCAGCCGAGGGGTGAATTCAAGTCGAGATTTACAAAATATCCCCGCTATTAATATACTGTCTAGCTCTGTGCTACTCTAGCGTCGTTGAGAGATGCCAATTTATTAGTGTTTGGATTGAAATTGATGCCGGCAATATTTTCCCGTTGAATTTGTTGCGTTGAGAGCGGCAGGACGTTTTTATTCCCTCGCCTCGTTCGCGGGATGTGAATCGATTTTTAACGCGGTCTGAAATGTTGACTTTTCGTTTTTTATTGGTCTACCGCATACCAAAAAGAAACGGCTTCCCGCTTTGTTTATTATTTAGGCGGTCTTGTACTGACAAGACGACTTTATTTTTTAGATATAAGTGCACAGAGAATTTTACATACACATTTACAGTTATTGCTCCTTTATGATCTGCATACATGTCTATCTCCCTAAGTCTATGTAATGACCAGCGAAATTGTTTCTCTATTATGGAAATTTTGGCATCCACGATACAGGCATAGCCTAGTGTGGATGTTACAGCAAATGTATAATTCTGTATGGTCCTTTTTGGTATATAAAAAAAATACAATACCTATACCTACATTAACAAATAAAAAATGTGTCCCAGATTTTGAAAAACCGTAAGAAGCTAAGTGTGTTTCCTCTTTGAACAGACTAATGGCCGTATTGATAAATCGATCTTGAAATTTGAGATCGCGTCTACTGGGTACTCGCTTTCTCGCGGATATGTTTAATTGTTTTTCCCGCGGAACCTACTCACTTTGACGCGATTTAATACAGGATATGTTCTACTTATATACTAAATTTCATCCAAATCCGTTTATCCGTTTGGCCGTGATTGAGTAACAAACAAAGAAATAACGAAACATCCAAATTTCGCATTTTTAATATTAATAAGATTAGGTATAAAGTAAGTTAATTCTTCCTAAAGTTTAAAGAAGTTAAGTTTTTTAGTAACTGACTAACGATTAACAATGTTAACTATTAACCTACAATATTAAATTAAAATTACCACTGTGCACTTCATTGCGCTAGAAGATGGTAAGATCTAAAACAATTATCTAAAAAATTAACCAATGGCTACTTTATATGGTTCGAATCTAACGGTGCCCAGCTGTCTTTAGGTTAGTTGTTCAAGTTAGTTACTCTTGTGTTATAAAATTGGTAGATAGATACATAGATTTTTTTAACTAAATTTAATATTTATAATTATTAGATATTATTAAATTCTTTATTGCACACAAAAATAAAACACAATGAATATTTAATTTAGTATTTAATTCAGTATATGTACATTTAGGACAATACTAGCTTTCCTCCCCG